>CAWUFW010002927.1:1200000-1800000 GCA_963921515.1 Calotriton arnoldi
ACAGCAACAAAAGAATCTGTGACAAAAGCAGTAACCCACTGACCTATGCACATAAAATACTGTTTTTTAAAATGCATGGTACATGTTCTTTGCAGTAGGCATATTAACCTTCTGTGCTACATTAGATAAGTCAAAGCTGCCCCTGGACAAAACTCTCATCTCTCTCCAGCAGGTACATTAATCACTGGTGTTATCTTGACACTTTTATTGTTGCTCGAAAACTGCTAACTATACAAGGAACTTTGCAGTGCTTTTAAAACTGCTGCCTGCGGACCCCCTGGAAATGTGTCACGGACCCCTGGGGGTCCGCGGACCACAGTTTGGGAAACACTGCCTTAGGGTATATAAACACCACATCTTGCTGAGCTAGAGAGAGGAGATCACGACTTCCATGCCGACACACTGACGCGAGATGCTGAGGTTCCTGCATGCAGATACTCCAGCTCGCAGTGGTCTGACATCCCTCGCGGGGTGTTCAGCTCGAGACCAGAACGAGGTCCCGCAGGCTAACATCAGGTAATGGGGTTGGCTTTATCCTAGAGGGATTCTTGGCTTTACACCTACTCACATGCTAGGTACACTTAGGTACATCTAGTTAGGGTGCATCGTAGGAGTATGCATTTTATTGCCATGTATTTTATATACTCGCCCTTATTTATGATTTTAGCAAAATGGTAGAAACCTACCATCTGTTTACTTTCTGAGTGCTGCTACTCATTTATATATGCTACTGTCTACTGGTGATTTCAGTGCACTTATTTTACGCTAGAATAACAACTGTTCAATAAATACTTATTGAAAACGTCCCAACCGTTTATTCTGTGTATTTCTCTGAGAACAAGTGAGCACGAGTGACTGAGCGAAAAGTAAGTTACTGTCTCCACGGTCCTGAGGGATCAGGGTTGTCATGTTCGACAGTTGCCAAAGCTATTCTCTCCTTGGTAAGAGGAGGTTATAGTGGCATCGCGAGCTAGCTGGTACACAGGCCAACATACCCGGTAGGGTGTCTGGAATCAGTCTGGACACCAGTCCCGCAGTGTATGTTGTCTAAACGCGCAGATCCTATATAGGTCTTATAGGAACTACACGACATGGTGCAGCCAACGTTGGTATTGGCACTTATTTAACAGTCATATCTGAGTAGTTCAGTCGTGCTGTTCTCAGCGATCCCTACTCACTTTTTCCCCAGAGATGTCTGGAATGGGAGGGAACAAATCCGCCGCAGCGCAAAATTCATATGTATGGACTGTTGGTTTAATCAAGCTTGAAGGATACAATGTTCCTAATTGTGCATAACACCTTATCTCAGTTCCCTTGAAACACTCTCCTTTCTAAAAATAATGACTGAACAGAAAGACGTAGATGAAGGAAATGCACTAAACTTCTCAGCCGAAGAAGACGATGCAGATGCAATATGCATTGCAGATAATGTTAGAAATGCTGTCACCCTAAAATTAGTATCATATGGTGTCACAATTAGGGGTGGGCAAGTGACTTTCGTGATTGAGGCACACGAATCATATAGAACAGAGGTATTCTATTCATGGATTAAATTCCCGCACGCAAATGCACAAAGCAAAACATTTCACTACTATATAGAAGATGATATACCAAATGAGTATAGTCCATTTGAGGACATTGAAATTCCACTCACTTACGAAGAACACCTCTACTGGTTTAAAGGAGCCCTCCCCCATACAAGAAATAGAGTAAGACTCTGTCCGCTCGGAAGAGACGGAGCAACATGGCCAGTTTTAGCGGCATACACACCACATCCTGACATTGACACAATGCCAGGAGGAGACTTACTTGTACAGCATAAAGAATTAATAAGACTTTACAGTAATATGACACAGTTTGTGTTGAGAACAATCACACTTCAGCCTGCACCGGCTACACAACCAGGACCAGTCCAAACTCCTACAACAAAAATTACACCACAGACACTGCACGCAGTGATGGGTAAAATGCCCACTAAACATGAACAAATGCCCTTCTGGATAGCACAAAAAATAACACAGCTGGAGGCAGTGTTTCCACACACTGGTCCTAAGGAAAAGCATAGAATACTTACTATTTGCTTGCCAATGAGGATAGCTCCCTCTATAGAGGATTGTACCTCTTGGGGCACAGTCTTCGCTGCAATATATACCAGGACTCATGGTATCCCTTCTTTAGCGGTTATACCAGATGTATTAAGACAAATACAGAACGCGTATGGAGCAGAGCCTGCTCTAAACTTGGGGATGAAGTTGTTAAATAACTTTGCCCAGGTATCTGCGATAATATTGGCGAATATTAAGGGGAAGCAGCATCAGTGGCAATACGCCAACGCCTGAGAGAGTTCACTCCATTACAACAGGAGACAGAACTACCTAAAATAATTGAAACTGCTTATGCAGAGTTAGGTAGAGACAGTCTGGGAGCTACACCTGTAAAACCCCAACTAATGGGGAGTTCAGATAAAGAACAGGCAAAGCAAACACCAGTTTCTTCAAAGAAGAAATGGGACAATAATAAACAACAAAAGAACAGATCTCACTCCAGGGGAAAGTCTCCTCAGTAGGAGTCCCCAGAAAGGAGATATAATCTTAGGAATAGAGATAACATTAAAAAACCTGACAGGTATCAGGATACTGATACTCGTTCCTCTCGTTCCTTTCAGGGTTCATCAAAAAACTCTGAGAGGGAAGGACGGTCAGAACAAAGACAAGAAGAGCGTACAAAGTCCAGAGACAAGCAACGCACTTCAGACTACGCTTCAAAGAAAGAAGAAAAACCCAAAGCTAAACCTCAATTTAAAAAGAAGGTAGCAGGTCTCAAAGTTAGACGTGACCAGAATTCTGAGGACTCAGCTACTGAACGGGGAATGGGCTCTGATGCTGCTAGACAGCGCGGCAGAGGTAACAATAGCTCGCCGGAACCTGATGGAATTTCTGGTGACAGCGGAGTTGAGTGAGTATATCACGGTGGAAACACCTGATACTAGGGTGAGTGTCCCACACAAGTTACATGAAATAACACTCCAAATGGAGGGGGACAAGCCGAGACAAGTTAAGGGTCTCTTCTGGGAGAACCTGACTTCGGGCTATGACATCCTATTAGCGGAAAAAGATTGGCCGCCTACTATTGTTATGGAATGTCCAAAGGGGGAAACTGTAATTTTTCCAGCTTTCTCCGATCTAGTCCCCGCACACCTAAGACATACATATGAACAGGAGTGGGCGGTAGCCCTTGCTCCAGCGATATACCGCAACCATGTTGGTTGGGATGAGAAGTCTCCCCAACACGTTATTCTGATAAAAGCAAACCCAACTCCACAAAGACAGTATCCCATAAAACAGGAAGTTAAAAAACAGGTCAGGGAGATCTTAGATCAACTTGAATACCAAGGTGTAATTGAACCATGCACCTCATCAATGAATAATCCTTTGTTTCCCGTAATGAAACCAGACAATTCATATCGTCTAGTTTTAGACTATAGACACCTGAACTCATGTACAAAGACATTTGCGGTTCAGAATGCACACAGTGCTGCATTAATGAATAACATTGTGCGGAAAAAATACAAAACAACATTAGATATCTCAAATGGATTTTTCTGCCAAAACATAGCGCATGAAAGGAGATATTTGACAGCCTTCTCAGCGCTAGGGTCCCAGCATAAATTTTGTCGACTCCCCCAAGGGTATAAGAATAGCCCGGGGTTATTCTCAAGGAGGGTCACAGAGTTACTACAGAATGTGGATGAAGAAGCATTATCCTATGTAGATGATATTTATCTGATGGATGATGACTTAGAGGAACACTTGACCAGGGTGAGCACCATAATTTTGGGTTTCGCCTCTGAGGGCTTCAAATTTAATTTAAAAAAATCGAAAATAGCCCACCTCAATGTCCTATTTTTGGGATATGAGCTTTCAAGTGAAGGCAAAAGCCTGGCAGCCCACTTTTTAGAAAAGTGCGCACTGCTACAACCATCAAAATCATTAAAAAATTTACAGTCCATACTGGGATTTTTGAATTTTGGCAGAACATACATTTTGGATTACGCAGAGAGAGTAAAACCTTTCTACGACCTAATAAGACCTGACTTTTCAGTTAGACAATGGACACAGGAACACAAAAATATCCTTCGTTCCCTACAAGCTGATATGATATCATCAAAACACTTACAGACACGCGTAAACGTACGCAAGCTGGTGATCCGCGTAGTCGCAGGTCAATCTGGGTACAACTACTTAACCTTTAATGAAGGTGAAACAGTACCAATTGCATATAAATCGCATTTGTGCATCAACGCTGAAATGCGTTTTGCTCCTACAGAAAAAATTCTGACAGCAGTACAGACTGCTGTAGTGAGAGAAAGAGCACTGGCTCAGGGGAAACGAATAATTCTCGTGACCCCGGTACCGGCCTTAGAGGCTGCCACAAAGGCAAGTGTCCCGAATGCAAAAGCGTTACATCCAAGATGGATACAATGGGCATATTCTCTTACTGCAACAGATGTAGAATACAGATATGACCCTAGTTTAAAAACACAAGCATTCCTGCAATATGAACAAGAATATCCTCTACCAAATGAAATTATGCCTCTAGATCGGTATGAATACATTATTTATACTGACGGATCTGCTCAACCGGCCATAGGGAGTAAGCAACAATACAGTGCAGCATGCGCCTTTGTGAAAGGTAGGATGCAGGATGACAAGCTCCATCCAAGCTGTACAAAAACGCAGTCTCTCAGAGACTGCACGGCTCAGTTGGCAGAATTAAAAGCACTACTACTGGCACTAATAAATACGGATCCCGAATTCCCCACACTAATAGTGTGTGATTCCTTTTACTGTGTCCAGCCGTACAACGAATATCTCCACTATTGGGGACAGAATGGGTACAGAGATGCAAAAGGTGGCACAATTAAACATAGGAAACTATGGGAACAGGTAGCAGAGTTGAAGAACGAACTAACAAGGGCTCACGTGATACACACACTGAGTCATCAATGTGATGGCGTTCACATTGAAGGGAATTCATTGGCTGATGAAGCCGCAAAGGGAGTAGTACGCATTGCTTCCGTAGCTACGATCACCCGTTCAAAAACGAGGGTAGACGGTAGCACAATGGTAGCTGTTATTGCTTCATGCAATAACAGCAAAGCACTACCTAAAGGTTTTCCACTCAAGTACTCCTACAAGTTAGATGCAAACAACGTTCCATTTGCTCAGATTCCTGGAGAGGGGGATCGAGTAAAACCAAACATGGATCGCAGATTAGGTTTAATCTTGGCTGCACACAAGGGTCTGGGTTCTGCGCATGCAGGAGTTACGGTGACAGTTTCTTTACTGAAACATCGCTATTGGTGGCCAGGGTTAACAAAGCAGACCGAAGACTTCGTCTTAAAGTGCGATATCTGTCAACAGATAAAAGGGTCCACCGTAGCTCGCCCAGCGCAGACTCCATTGTTAATATCAGACAGACCGCTCGCGTGCATTTACCTGGACCACTGTGGCCCCTTACAATCTGACGGGGCTTACAAGTATATAATGGTTGCAGTGGATTCCTGTTCAAGATTCTTATGGGTATGGCCTCAGCGCTCCACTGACGCCTGAACTGGTATAAAAGATTTGCGAGTCTTTATAGGGACATACGCAGTTGGCACATTACATTCTGACCGTGGCGCCGCGTTCAGCTCTAGGGCTTACAAGGAAGCCATGGGAAGTTTGGGTGTGGCATTGCGGTACTCCTCTCTACCATCCCGAGGGAAATTCGGTTGTGGAGAGGAAAAGCCGGGACTTAAAGCAACAGCTAGGGTATTAGGCTCGGGTGGTAGTTGGGTCAATCACCTATTTGGGGTCCAGCGGGCCCTTAATAACCAGCCAAGAAGCTCTCTGGGAGGTGCAACTCCTTACAAGGTCCTGTTTGGGACAAGAATGTGGGTACCTGATCTTGATTGTGAAGGCACAGTGGCGGATGAAAGACCGTTTTACATCAATAAACGTTTGGCTGTTTTACAGGATCTGAATGAATCCAGAGCCTCCTTAAGTAACGTCGAGACAAAGAAAAGCGCCACTGGGGAAGTCAAATCAGCCACGGCAAGACCTGCCTGGATCCCTAAAGTTGGGGATCTGGTCAGAGAAAGGATTGTGGACAAGAAAGAATTTGGGCCGTCCTATCGAAAGCCTGTACCTGCCCTGGCCGTTGAAGGATCAAGAACTGTACTTCTACCGCCTCTTGCCGGAAAAGAAAAGAGATTTGTCTCAATTGATCTGATCAAACCACAATTTGTGACCGATACTAAATAGTAGGCCTCGTGGGCTCCTGAGTAGCCGACGGCCTCCTCTCGCTACAATACACAAAGTACAAACAGAAAGACTCATAACATTTGAAGAGTCACCTTTACAAAGCAACGGAATCAATAACAATGCAATGGAACTAGTTCCCCTTGACACAAACTCTCAAAATCAAAGTGAAAGACAAATTTCAATTCAACCTAATAAGGATATCTACGTCAACATACCTCTTCAAGAGCAATATACAAGTTCAACAAAACCTGCTGAGCTACCAAAGATAGATAGGACTGCATCTGGCTATTTCATCGACTTCGACACCTTTTCATTGGATCCAAGTGAACGTGAAACGGCCCCAGACCAAATTTCTCACAAACAACTGATCAAAGACTTTTTTTTAACATTCTTAGAAAAACTTATTTGGTATCACCTTGGCTAGAACTTTGGATAATCACTCGTATCTTATTTTTTCTTTTCTGGTTAGGATTAGTAATAACTTTCCACTTGCTCATCAATGGAGCTTATCTTCAACAGAGCTCTGCAACGTCAAAAGTAAACTTAATTTTAAAACCTCATGTTTTATCTCATCGTGAACAAAGAGACTTGTCCTTCGTGAACATTTCAGCAGTTTCTATACCGGATGGTATAGTGTGGGACAAAGTAAATTTTGATATATTTGGACCGACGAGCTTTTAAAAATTCCACATTTGTTTAAAATTTCATTGAACGATATCATTACGTCCAGTACATTTTCTGATGATTGGGATTTTGAAACTGTTAATAATTTATTGTCTGATTTAGAACAATCTGCCGCATTTCCTAGCACTGAAATGTTAGAGGATAGATCAGATTTTGACAAAATGTATTGTTATCAACATTATGGTCATCATTTCTTGCATAAATCGAGCAAGCCCAGAAATGTTTTCACATACCACCAGTGGGAACATTGCCCTACACCACCGAAAAGTAGTTCAAAAACATTTGCACAGAAATTCTCATATTTTCAGGGTTTAACACTTCTGACCCAACCCCGTACTACTATAAGGTTGCACCAATATCTGCACAGAAAAATATGTTAACAAGCACCAAACAGATTTCCTCTGCTTCCTTTATAGCCGAACTGTCTGAACAGGGTTTTGACTTATGGATGAACACTGTGGACTTGAAATCAATCTGGGGTTCTAGGGACTGGCAAGTCCAGGGGACAGAAGCACTGTTTAGAGCATGCCTCATTCCACAGCAGATGATTTTTCTGAATGACACTGTGCAACAGACTTCTTGTCTTGGAATACCCAAGAATAAGGACTTGAACACACCTCAAATTCCAACACCTTTAAACACCGAGGGGAATTTTACATCAGAAAGAGAGGCTAAGTTGGATAAAATATTGCAATACAATAGATCAGACCCCAATTGGAAGGGATGGTTGGTTTGGCCTACTGACACAAACAGATGTCAGGAAAAATTCAGGGGTACCACCGAAGGGTTTAGTATCCATAGACCAGACCCACGTTATGTACAACGAGAACATCCGGGGGTAGTGACATCATACAGTGTTGGGAAGCTGTGCCTTAATTGGCTAAAGACCTCAACACTACCCCAGGTTTTGCAACACTTGTCCTTACTCTCAGAGGATGTGGACCTATGGGATTTTTTATTAGGTCCCAGGAAACCATGTCAGAAGCGCTTTTTGTATGCTGTCTATAACGAACTCTGGAAGATCTCTCAACAAGAAGCTGCCGAGAGATTAAGAGAAATAGATAGAGTTAACCTAGAAAAGGAGTTAGCCGTAGTTGACAATGGTATGACTATATTAACATCCAGGATATATTCACTGGGCAACATTGTATCTTCTGCTATCGATGTAATAGAACAGGATTTGTCCATATTGCAACACGGAGGGTCGCAGTTACGTTCTATTATTTTGTTAAGCTGGACGCTGCAGTCATTGCACGCCGGTTATGTGCCTTGGCATCTTATCAACATTACGTCATTATTTTCTGCATACAATCTAACAGAAAAACAGATGAAAACGGCACAGAGGGGAGCAAAATATACAATGCTGCATATTGAGAAACTGGATAGGTTACCCTTTACTGTGGCTGAGTCACCGTCCACAGAATGGTTAGTTCACGGCCATATAACATTACCGGTCGCAACTTTCCAGTTTCAATATTGCCTAGAACAACAACAGGCAGGCAGATATGAAAAGATGGGTAAGGAATTCATCAGGGAATCCTGGGATTTACCATAAAGATTTTGATGCAGGAGTGGGGATCTGGAAGTGTTTCTAAGCGGAACTAAATGCGAGAACGCTTTAAGTGGATCTCTCATATGTCAGGATATTATGCTACACGGAGCTTGTAATGGGTCTGTGGCGAATTTGTCCTGTCACTTGAGGGGTACCCCAGCAGCTGTGGTTAATCTGGTATTCAGGCTTCTCTCGAATGGGAGTTACTTGATGCTGAATGATCAAGGTTGTTGTGGGATGCTTCCGGGCATCGCATATCTAGTCACCGTGAGCTCCAGGGTTACTTGCTGTATGCAAGTATTGTTTCCACCAACACATACAGTCAGGGAGGCGCCATTATGGCCTTCGCTAAATGTTTCCTTTATACGGTTTGATACTCTGAGCAGAATGAAAACCATGCTTTTACAACGAACCGTGCCCTTAACCTCCGCCCGGGAGACTTTTGATCTCCAGATTGCAAGGTCCTCGGCTGAGATACAGGCACTTATACGTACAAACTGTCCTTTCCATTTCACAGAAATGGTAAGTCGTATCTTTAACATGTCCGATATGACTGCTATTGTACACCTATTTAAGACCATAGGTTCCGGACTGTTAAGCACCTTTCAGACGGACCTCGGAGTTATACCGAACTTTATACACTCCGTCTTTGGAAGAATTGTTGGAGGGCTTCCGCTGATCCTGTTTCTAATAGCAGGAATCCTGATTATTACCTTTCTGCTACGCAATGGACGTCCCAGCCACCAAGGAAGTAGCAACAGCTCTCCTGGAGCGCAAATACAGTGATCGCATGGTACAACATCTGGGCACACCTTGCCTACGGGAACTGAGCACCTCTTGGTTCCTGTCATTTAGACCAGTCTGGATGGATTGTGTCCTACCTGTTCTCCGATGCCTGTTCTGCGGAGAAGAATGCGTGTTGGACCTCTGTCTGACACTTCCATCTGCTGCGCCACCAGACGTTGATGCTTTACTGGACTCGATAACGGCCCATGTTCTGCAGTGTCCTCAGCGCATTCCCATATTGTTGGCAGCATTCTTAGAGCCACCACAGGTAGTTTCTGCTCCTGTTGGTATGGACACCGGCTCCTCCAACACTCAGGCCTTGGATGTGGCACAGACTGCCCTGGCATCTGCTGCAGGTAGTACGGAAGATCATCTGTGCTCAATTGACATTCTTTGTGAGGTGTTACAGGGATCGTCAGCTGCGTATGCAGACAGCAGCAATGTTGCGTCTACCAGCAAGGACACATAAACATTTGGCATATCGCAAGCTGGGAAGATTTGCTTTTTAACCTTTTTTCGAAATTCCAAATTGAAACCTTTTGACCTGCACGGCTTTCAAATGCTTGTAGTTGTTCGGACTATATAAACGGACACTTTAGAGCCACTGCTTGAATGATTTTTTTATAGAACACTTTTAAAGGGTTTTATAACGCTTTTTTAACTTCTCCTAAAAATGTTCTTATTATTTGTTGCGTACAAACCTCTAGACGCCTTGGTAGTTCGCTAGATTTTAGTAATGTCGTCATGTCGGATGAGGCGTGGGTGCTATATTTCATATAGGTACCCCGATATAGGACTAGGTAACATCATAACCCCTCACCTACATTCTCTCCTATACTACATACATAACGGATTTGAAGGACTGACCTTTTACCCAGTTACAATACTACACACAAGTATGTGGGGTTTTTCCCTGGACACTGGCCTCATAAATTATGCATGTGGATTCTTAGTTTCCTGGAATCACAGCAGGACCATCATCTCCTGCATAATAACTGTGTATAAAGTTCATTCCCAACGTCATCCTAAGTCCGACACTGGCACAGCAAGGTAGAACCCCTGGGGATACCTTAGGGTATATAAACACCACATCTTGCTGAGATAGAGAGAGGAGATCACGACTTCCATGCCGACATGCCGTGCGCGACGCTGAGGTTCCTGCATGCAGATACTCCAGCTCGCAGTGGTCTGACATCCCTCGCGGGGTGTTCAGCTCAAGACCAGAACGAGGTCCCGCAGGCTAACATCAGGTAATGGGGTTGGCTCTATCCTAGAGGGATTCTTGGCTTTACACCTACTCACATGCTAGGTACACTTAGGTACATCTAGTTAGGGTGCATCATAGGAGCACGCATTTTATTGCCATGTATTTTATATACTCGCCTATATTTATGATTTTAGCAAAATGGTAGAAACCTACCATCTGTTTACTTTCTTAGTGCTGCTACTCATTTTTTTGATAAACAATTTTATTGATTTTAAAACAAGATAAAAGACCAGCAATACAGTACAGCTCAATGCTGATCAAAACCCACAGTTGATTAGGTGGTAAACCAAAATACATCATGAGCCCGAGAGGTCCCAAGTGGTACACACAATCAGTCAAGCAAAACATTTTCAAGCTATCTGACCCAGCCATTTGCCCCAGACCTTGTGGTATTTCTTCGGGCAGCCCCGTGCTTCATATAGGGTCTTCTCTTGTGTGGCACTCCAGTCATCCCCCTTGCGCCACTTCTTGACGCTAAGAGGGCAGGACATTTTCAGTTGGCGGCTATGTCTCGCTTAGCTATGATCGTCGCCGTATTAAAGAACAGCTTTTCATTCCTGGACCCGTCCAGCCCATCCGTGATCCCCAGTAATGGGTCATGTGGGACCTCCCAACCCAAGACCTCAGTAAGTTCCTGTTCTATACACCCCCAGAATTGCGCCAAGAAGGGGCATGTCCAAACCATGTGGAAGAAGTCTGCCTGGTCCTGGCCGCATCGTGTACAGGAAGCAGTTGGGTAGAGGCCGGCCCTGTGGAGGTGAGCGGGGGTTAGATAGGCAGCATGCAAATAATACAGTTGAATCAGGCGGAGCCTGGCTTACGCAGTGACCACCTTAGGTGCCATCAGTGCGTCCCTCCAAACCTCCTCCCCTCGGGGACCCACCCAGCCCTCCCACTGGTTTCTGAGCCATTCTAGTGTAGTCGGGTTGTTGCTGGTTAGTGAGCTATAAATGCGGGAAATACCCCCCTCCCCAGGTTTCCCTTCATGATTTGCGCCTCCGGTGGGCTGTATTCCGGTAGCGTTGTGCCGTCCGGTATGTGTGAACGGAGAGCATGGCGTAGCTGCAGGTACATATAAAATTGTGAGGGGTGCAAGGAGTGCCTGGATTGCAGATCTTGGAAGGAGCGTATGTGGTCGCTAGTCCACACATCCCCAAGCTGGGAGATCCCAATAAGGTCCCAGGACCGAAAACCCCTTAGCGCGCTAACCTCCTTTAGCCACGCACCATGCCAGAGTGGAGTGTGTTGGGTCATTCTATTTTTCCATTGGGAGTGGTGCAGTGAGGCCCGCCAGGCCAGGAGAACGGATTGTGTCACCCCAGGGAGTGATCTAGGTATGATCCCCCCATACATCATTGCTTGAATTTGAGAGAGGCCCAGCTCCCCTAATTCGAGTCTGTAGGCCGGATCTGACCATCCCCCTTTAAACCAATCATGCAATGTGAGTAGGCGAGTCGCCAAGTAGTATAAGTTGGTCATTCCCATGCCCCCGTCAAAGGGTGGGATCAGGCAGCGAGCTAAAGCTATACGGGGTCGTCGGCCGCCCCAGAGAAATTTAGTGGCTAGGCTGTCTAGATCTCTGAACCAGGCCCGTGGGAAGCAGAAGGGGGTGTTGTGGATGACATAGAGGAATCTAGGGAGGATCATCATTATAAATAGGGCGACCCTACCCAGGGAATTCAGTGGCAGTTTCTGCCATTTGCAGAGGTCTTCTTTAGCTCGTTTTACCAGCGGGGTTATGTTGAGGGACCAGGCAAGATCGGGGAGTAAGGCAATCCAGATCCCCAAATATTTAAAAGACTGTCGCCTAATGGGTATTGTGGTTTGCCAGTCAAAGCAATCCCTGGTTAAGTGCAGGGGGAACAGGACCGATTTGCCAGGGTTGAGTCGCAGACCGGAGGCCTGCCCGAAGGAGTGCAGCACCCGGAGACAGTGGGGACCGGATTGAGCTGGTTCCGCAAGGAAAAGTAAGACGTCGTTTGCGTATAAGGCACTTTGATCTTCCTCCGAGTTGGGCCATTTCCAACCCTGAATACGGTCATCCGATCGAATGAGATTCGCTAGGGGTTCCATCGCTAAGGCGAAAAGGAGGAGTGAAAGGGGGCATCCCTGCCGTGTTCCTCTTGTAATGGGAAACTCCTCCGATAGTACCCCGTTGACTCGCACTCGTGCGTGAGGCCAAGAGTAGAGGACCCTCACCAGCTTGCGAAATCGTGGACCGAACCCCATTTCAGCCAGCACATCGTCCAGGTACCGCCAGTCCACAGAATCAAAGGCCATCTCAAAGTCAATGAGAAGAAGTGCCAGATAAGGTGTTAGTAAATGGCGGTTTGCTAGGGCCAAGTGGAGACGACGGAGGCAGTGTCTGGTCCCCCGCATAGGCATGAACCCGCACTGGTCGGAGTGGACCAGTTTGGTGAGGTAAGGTTTCAATCGCTGTGCGAGGACTGCAGCAAATATTTTAACCTCTGTATTTATAAGGGAGATTGGGCGGTAATCAGCACAGTTGGACGACGACGGTTGCGTTTTAGGGAGAACAACAGTGGTGGCCACATCTGTCTCGGGGGGGTGGGGAGGGGGAAAGGAGCCCTTCGAGAGGGCTTCAGCGAAGAGATCGGAGAGGTGCGGGATGAGGATATCCCGATATGCGGCATAGTACTCCTGCAGAAGACCATCTGGGCCCGGGGTTTTGCCCGGCGAGGTGAGCTGTCCTGAGGCGAGGGAGGTGGAGATCACCTGGGCTGAGCAGTTCCGAAAGGGAGGTGTCTGGGCGCTGCCTGGAGTATAAATCGCGATCCGTCACTGATCTCCTCACAGGTCAGGGGGAGGTCGAAGTCAGCGGACTCAGCTGTCCTGAGGCGAGGGAGGTGGAGATCACCTGGGCTGAGCAGTTCCGAAAGGGAGGTGTCTGGGCGCTGCCTGGAGTATAAATCGCGATAGTAGGAGGCAAAGGCCCGGGCCATTGCCAGGGGAGAACGGTGTACCATACCATCCGGATCCACAACCTCCAGGATTATGCGATTAGCCATAGGATACGTGGCTATTCTGTGGAGGATCTTCCCATTCTTGTCACCTCAGCCATATACCCATGCTATAGAGGATCTCCATAGGAGCTTGGCGGCGTCCAGGGAGAGTTGCTTGATTTCACCCCTCAGACGTATGAGTTGTCGTTCTTGAGTTTCGTCTCGGTCCTCGGGAGGGCATTGTTCGAGAAGCAATGCATGGGCCTCCCGCAGGGTGATCTGGTGTGTCTGAGCTTGTTGCTTGAGTTTAAGCTGGCCTTTGGGGAAGTCACGGATGGTGGCTTTGCTCGCCTCCCAGAGAGTGCCCGGAGAGGGCACAGAGCCGGTATTGATGAGGAAATATTGCTGGAGTTCAGTCCCAATCGCCTTTTTAAACTCTTTGTCCTGGAGGAACCATGCATTCAATCGCCACGTCGGGCGTGCCGGGTTAGGAGGTTCCCCGATGCTTAGAAGTACAGGTGAGTGGTCCGAGATTCCCCTGGGGAGGATGCGGATGTCTCTAATCGTTTGGCAGTCAGTAGGGGGAACAAATATAATATCTATCCATGCGTGGGTGCGGTGTGCGGCTGATGTATGAGTGAATTGTCTACCCTGGGGGTGCCAGATTCTCCAGGCATCGCACAAGCCCAGGGAGTCCGCGCAGTTAGCCAAGTGCTTGGCGTGTGTGATTCTTGCAGTGGACGGTGTGCTGGTAGTGTCGAGGTGGGGATTGAGGACAGCATTAAAGTCACCCCCAACTATCGTGGCACCTAGAGGTAGGGATGCGATGAGGTCGGTGGTGTGGTCAAGAGTCGTTTTGAGCATCGATGGGGGTGAGTATATAGAGATGAAGTTAAGAGGGTTACCTGCTAACGTACCAGCCAGAGCTACAAAGCCTCCCTGGGGATCGTGAGTGGCTTGCGTGAGCACAAAGGGGAGATTACGCCGTATGATGATTGCCACCCCCCAAGAGCCCCGGGCAAACCTGGAGTGCCAGACTCTGTTGTACCCATACCTCGCTAGGAAGGGGCAGTGGTTGCCCATGAGGTGAGTCTCCTGGAGCAGGAGAATGTCTACTGCCTGGCGTTGGGCAAAGCGTAGGACGGCCGTCCATTTGACCCTGTCTAGAAGCCCATTAACGTTCCAGGATAGTATGAGGAGTGAGGGTCCATTATCGCTCGCACACGTCATGGCAAGCAGAAGGGGGAGCGGAGGGCCATGAGACCCGGGTTAGCTGTGGGTGCGACGGGTCTGGTGTGAGCGTAGAACGGTGAACGTGACTGTAGATCTTAAGCAGTGTGCGGGTCTATCGTAGTGTGTAGTAAGAAGGCTGGTGCGGTAACACAATAACACAACATCAACAACAGGACAACGATCCCAACCCCCACCCCTACACCCTCCCCCCACCCTATGCTTCAGGAACAGAAGCATCTGTCGTCCCAGTTAAACAAGTAGATAACCAAACTAAAACGTTCGGGTTGGATTGCGTGGAGGACCCCTCCATACATACAGATGCACTACAACTCGGCAGAGAGATTCCGGATTGAAGCAAGAACTCTGCCCAGGCGCCCTGGATGATGAAACAGTGAGGACGCAACACTGATCAAGTCTATCCCGGCAGGTGCGATGGGCTGTGAGGAACCCAGAGTCAACAGGGTAATGCAGACGTGCCCGGTAGGGCACGTCGCAGTCCAGCATGGCTAATGAGAGTGGGACTCCGCGGGGAGCAGGAGGTGTCCAGGGGTGTACAGTCTCCAGGGCGCGGGCCGACCCCTCCTCCAGCGTGGGATGTAAGAGTGCCGCCTGGAATTGCACCGAGGTCCACAACTGGACATCGCACGGCCTGATCACCAAATGAGTAGGCAGCAATGACCCCCTCCTCTCAATCACCACCCTTCATTGGCGTCAGATTGTTGGGCTGCGGGAGAGGTCCGACTCCGTGGCCGCCAGATCCAAGGTGCCCAACGGGAGGCGTTTTCCGGATGAGTTTCCAGCAGAGCGGTTCCTTTGGCAGGGTGGGGAGCCCGGGGGGCTGGGCGTGCTCCCGGGCCCACGGGCAGCCAGGCTCAGTGATCTGGATGCCTCCCTGTGGGACTGACGCCCCCTGCAGGACTGTGTACGCCTCCTGCGCTGCTGTCTGGGGGATCGAGGCCGCAAGGTCTGGGAGCCCGAAGGCACGGGTGAGGAGTTCGGCCGGGGCCCAAGGGGGCGTTCCTCCGTCAGCCACGTCCAGGCAGCCTGCGGCGAGTCAAAGAACTGTGATTTGCCCTGGAAGATGACACGGAGGTGGGCCGGAAAAAGGAGTCGGTATTGAAGGCCCTGAGTGCGCATTTTCTTCTTGACGCCCAGGTAGGAGCGTCGCTGGTCCTGTACCTCCTTGGTGTAGTCAGGGAACACCATAATGGTGTGGTTCTGGAATTTTAGGGGTCCCAGAGACCTTGCCTCGTGCAGGATCGCGTCCCGATCTTTAAAGTTGAGGATCCGGGCTATTATGGGACGGTGCGGGGCTCCAGGCGGCGGTTTAGGTGCAAGGGACCGATGGGTTCTCTCCACCGCGAACCATGCCGAAAGGGTGTCCTTGGGCATCCAGGAGGAGAGCCAAGTTTCTATGAAGGTGGACATCTGTTCCTTCTCGGATCCCTCCGGAAATCCCACAAAGCGGAGATTATTGCGGCGCGAGCAGTTTTCGGCATCCTCCGCTCGCCTGTGGAGTTCCTTGGTGTGGGATTGTAGGCGGGTCACTTGTTCCTTCAATTGATGAACATTATCCTCCACCGTGGAGAGACGAGATTCGGCTTCCGTGATTCGGGCTGTGGCGTTGCGTAGATCCTGTCAGAGAAGAGACACGTCGACCCGGACCTCCCCGATCTTCCCCTCCACCAAGGCCTGGGACGTGCTGATCGCCTGCAGGATAGTGGCCAACTCCTTGCCCTGGAGAGAAGGGCTGCCCTCGGTTTGCCCCGGGGGGTCATGGTCAGCCGTGGTGAATTGGTCGATCTTCGTTTGCGTGTGGGTGGCGGAAGACTTAGGGCCCCGGTCCTTCCCCATGGCGGGTGTTGGCGAGAGTACCAGAGGGGGCCAGGAGCAGGGTGACTCCGATGCGTGTCCCTGCCGGTTTAGGCGAGGTGGGCACCTCCGGCTACAAGCGAAAGTCCGTAGGGGTCTGAGACCCAGGGCCCCGGAGCGTGCGTCCTCCCAGGAGCCACGGAGTTGAACTCTGCTGTGGGCGGGAATCCCCTAGGGCGAGTGCTGATGTCCAAGGCCAAATGGGATCATGGGGAACCCCACTGCCTCAAGGCGCCGAGTTGCGGGCTAGAGTCGTACCCACCACGTTGCGCTCGGGATCTTGGTCACGTCCAGGAGCACAATCGAGTCAGTGAAGGTGGGGAGGGTGAGGTGTGGGTCCAGCGTACCATCCACGGAGGGCGCGGTCCTTCGTCACTCAGGCCCAAGCCGTAGGCCCAAGCCCCTTGTATTATCAGCGCTGCAGGGCAAAACTTGAGGCGAGCACCACGGGCCCCACGTCCCAGGCGGCCTGCAGGAATCACCACGTGGGGCCCAAGGCACACATCCCACGCAGGACACCGGTCAAGTAACCCTCCTCCTCCTCACGGTACCACCCAGACTGGTCTCGCTGTGGCCCAGGTGGATTATGTTCGTAATGGTTGGCCCCTCAAGGTGGGCGTGTGTTTCAGCCTGTGAGCGGCAGGTGCACAGATCGCTGCAGGTAAGGCCAGGCCCCCTCCAGGAGACCACTGCTGCGCGGTATCACAGCCAAGCAAAAATTGGGCGACACACCTCGGGGGGCCTCAGTGGCAGCAGGCAGGTCCCAACTCTCCCAGAGGGCTCTCCAAGCGCCACACCCCCTGACCCGCGGGACCCCAGGAGACTCCACTTTGGGGATCTGCGCGAGACTAACGTGTATCCTCGTGCCTACACATGGGTCTCTACAAGGGATCAAGAGCCCGACCGGGGCTGCGGGGATTTATGGTCTCTGACGGGTCCAGTAGGGAGAGTCCAGGGGAACAGCCCGGCGCGGGATCAGCGTCAGGCCATGCGCGGGCTGGGGGGTGGGGGGCAATGGGGTGGAGCAGGAGTAGCAACGGAAGGCAGTAAAAACCCAATGGAGTTGGGAGTGAGGGGGCAGATGCACTCATATTGAGAATGGGTGGCAGGGGCAGCAACAAAGGACAGTGGCAACAGACAGACGTGGGAGGGGGCCGGAGCACATACATGGAGAACAAAGGAGGATGATGCAGGGGCAGAAACAGCATTGGAGAGCAGTTACAGAACAGGGGCAGTAGCAGCACAAAGGGTCAGGGAGAGACGCTGAGGGGCACATGTACAGAGAATGAGGGGGAGAGGCAGAGCAGCAACAAAGGGCAGTGTCAGCACAGGGACAGTTGCAGCACAAAGGACCAGAGAGGGAGGGAGTGGGCTAGGCACACAGAGAATGGAAGGCAGGGGCAGCAATGGAGGGCAGAGGTAGGTACGTTTGTCCAAACAGGGACCCTTGCTTCTAGTCAGGGTAAGGGGGATACACACTATAGATAACTCCTGCTCACCCCCTTGGCAACTTGGCACGAGCAAACAGGCTTATCCAAAAGGCAATGTGTAAAGTATTTGTACCAACACTCACAGTAACACAGTGAAAACACCACAAAAGGACACCACACTAGTTTAGAAAAATAAAGTATCTTTATCTAAACTAAACAAGACCAAAACAACAAAAATCCAACATACACAGTTAAAAATATGACTTTAAAAAGGTTTCAAGAACTTGTACCATAGAAAACTATGGATGCGTGACTTTTCACCAAAGTACCTGTAGATTCGTTAAAGTTCCAAAAGCCAAACAGCTGCAGAGTCGGAAAACAAACAGATGCGACACTCCTGAGACCTTGGGGAGGCGATGCGACAGTCCCGCTGCACGCAGAAGAAGGGTTACGTCGAATCCGGTCTGTATGGGGAGTTATGCGTCGATTCTTCGTGACGGTTCCGGTCTGCAGGTGATGCGTCGGAAGAACTTGCCGCACAGTACGATGCGTGGAAATCCGGGATGCGTTGGCGTCGAGCGGCTCTGCGTCAGTCCTCTTCAGCCGCGATCCCTCGATGCGTCGATTCTTGCAGCGGCGACAGGCGCTGCGGCGGTTTCCGCAGCGGCGACGCGTTGAAATTCTTCTCGCACCGTGGACATGCGTCGGGAAAACAGCCTCAAGAAGAGCGATGTGTCAATTTTTATAGTTCTTTGAGTTTCTTCTTGCTTCCAGCTCCCAAACAGCAGCAACAACCTCCAGATGCCCAAAACTGGCACAGGCACCTCTTGGCAGGCTAGAACTCACAGCAGCAGAGTTCAGGTGAGCTGGGGGTGAAGTTTTTGTGTCCTTGAGAAAAGGAGGCCAGCTCACTTCAGGCCCTTGGAGATCTTCAAGCAGGGGACACAGCACACAGCAAAGTCCTTCTCCTTTCCTTGGCAGAAACAGCAGCTGCAGGCCAACCCCAGACACACAGCAAGGGCAGTACTTCTCCTCAGTCTCTCCAGCTCTTCTCCTTGGCAAAGATTCCTCTTGAATTCCAGGAATGATCTAAAGTTCAGGGGTTTTAGGTCTAATACTTATACCCCAAAATGTCTTTGTTCTCTTTGTGCAAGGGGCTCTGAGCCCAGTTCAAACCAGTTCTGGGGGGCACTCTGCAAGTGCACAACAACATCCATTGTCAGTGTGAGCCTTGGCTCCAGACACACCACAGGGGGGGCGGAGCCAGCATTGTGGAAGGCAGGCACAGCCCTATTCAGGTACAGGTGCTACTCCTCCCATCACTCCAAATGCAGGTCAGGCCTATTCAGCCTAGTGCTGACTCATCCAGACTCCTGGAGCCACTGCACCTCCCCAGCCCCTGTCACTCCAAAGCCAGACAGTCAATCCACAAACAGGCAGAGGCGCACAGGATGGTTGAACAAGAAAATAGTCACTTTCTAAAAGTGGTATTTTCAAACACACAATTTAAAAACCATCTTTACAAAAAGACTTGTTATTAAATCCTGAGTTCAGGGATACCAAACTCCATTTTTCCATCTTATCCCTATGGGAAGATATGCTTGTGAAATATTACAAAGCATTCCCCATTCTGTCCTATGGGGCAAGATAGCCTTTCTACAGTGAAAAAACTAAATTGGCAGTATTTCACTATCAGGACATGTTACACACAGCAGTACATGTCCTACCTTTCACATACACCTCACCCTGCCCAGGGGGGTACCTTGGGCCTACCATAGGGGAGTCCAATGTGTAAGAGAAGGGAAGGGTCGGGCCTGGCAAGTGTGTGCACTTGCCAAGTCGATTTGGCAGTTAAGAAACTGCGCACAGGCACTGCGGTGGCAGGCCTGAGACATCTTTTCAGGGCTACTCATGTGGGTGGCACAATCAGTGCTGCAGGCCCACTAGTAGCATTTGATTTACCAGCCCTGGCACATTCAGTGCACTTTACTAGGGACCTACTGGTAAATCAAATACGCCAATCATGGATAACCAATCACAATAACAATTTACACAGCGAGCATATGCACTTTAGCACTGATCAGCAGTGGTAAAGTGCCCAGAGTCCTATAGCCAACAAACACAGGTCAGGAAAAAAAATAGGAGGAAGAAGCAAAAAGTTTGGGGATAACCCTGCAAAAAGGGCCATTTCCAACAAGGAGGATGCAGGGGCAGAAACAGCAATGGAGAGCAGTTACAGAACAGGGGCAGTAGCAGCACAAAGGGTCAGGGAGAGACACGGAGTGGCACACGTACAGAGAATGAGGGGGAGAGGCAGGGCAACAACAAAGGGCAGTGTCAGCACAGGGACAGTTGCAGCACAAAGGACCAGAGAGGGAGGGTGTGGGCTAGGCACACAGAGAATGGAAGGCAGGGGAGCAATGGAGGGCAGTGGCAGCACAGGATCAGTGTCCGCACAATGGAACAGATAGGGAGGGGGTAGGGTGCACACAGAGAACAGGGGGGCAGGGGCAGCAACAGAGGGTGGTGGCAGCACCCGAGCAATGGCAGCACAAAAGTCAAGGGAGGGAGACTGCAGGGTATCGCGTGATGTCAATTGGGATATCATCAGTGAAGTCATCAATGATTGTATTTAACATGTCATGTATAATGTAATATGTGAGGTCATAAGCAATGCATGTCAGGGACGCAAGTTATAATTAGCGCACTGAACTATAACTGGTGAATGTCAGTGGTTATTCAGTTTTTAAATGTTACGATGTGTGTGAATTTGTCAACTAGCTATAACATTAATTTAACCTTTGGTTTTTTCAGTGACTTTCCGAAGTTATTTTTTCGTAGGTTAAGGTGTTTTTTCCATACCTACTAACAGCATCACTTTAACCTTTGTTTCAGTGTGTGTATATATATATATACACTGAAAGAAGTCAAAGCATACAGGGACGTTATAGCTAGGCTCAGGTTTCACTCGTACAAAACCAGTGAAATTCAGCAGTTATAGTTAGCTGAGCTAACTATAACTTGTGCCCCCACAATGCACTGCTTATGACCTCACATATTACATCACTCATGACATGGTCAGTGACATCACAGATGACATCTCAAATGACATCACTGATGACATCATCCACAGAATCTCTGATGCACCCACTCACATCCCAATATAACCATTAATACACCCACTACAATTTCCACACTACCAATGTCAAAACCATTGACACCCATACCAGTACTTACACACCCACCCACTTGACAGGCCATCGCCCTGAGGCTATGGTTGACTGGGGAGAGGGAAGAGTAAGTGAAGAGGCCTTGCTGAGGGCCTGTTGTTGGTACCTCGGCTCCAAAGTCTTTCAGGCCTTGGTAGAGGGGGGTGTTTGCTTGCATAGGCCTCGCTGTGAGGCATCTTTCCTAGAGAGGATAATTGAGAGGATGTAAGGTTAGGGTCATAACTGTTGAATATGGAAATTGGTGAGTCCTATCCTCAGCTAAACATCCTGTGATTTTGGGCAAATTGCTTAATTGCACAAGGCCAAAAATAAAAATGTATTTGATCTTCTGTAATGTGACTGGTGCTCATAAAATCACTGCCATAGATCCGATTTCACACTAAAAATACAATAAAGAATAACCTTCGGTTTGCTCATGTTTTAAGAGTCTGCAAAGGCTGGAACATAATAATAAAAGAGGATTCTTTATACAATAACAAAAACATCAATATTCCTTCTTAACATGGATTTTCTGCCTTTATTTCGTTTTTAACTATCTGTCATAGATCATTAAAGCAACTAAAGCAACTTTAGAATCAATCGTTTTTATTATGTGGGAAATCGTGAGCATGTACACAGCTTACTGCCTACATCACGTGGCCGGCAGAGCGATATAAGAGCGCCAGTACACAGCGTTGAGGCCTACATCCCGAGGGCCGGCCCCTGCAAAACAGTTGTGACTAGCATCTGAGTTGACTCTCCTGGTAAAGTCATCCACAGTTTTATTACAATAAAACAAACAAAAACCCCCAATAACAACCCTCCCTCCCTACCCTCCTCCCACCTCCCCCCCATCTCCGCATCAGATCTAACAGCGCTATACAGACCTCTCCGCCAGCGCCCACTTAGTATAGTAGCATTGCTCCTTTCAGTTGTCCCTGGTCGGAATCAACGGTTCCAACGGCAGTAGCCTGAGAATCTGTAAATACTTAGGACATGTCACCTCTCTCATATCTTTTGTGAGGATTTGCAAGTAAGGGGCCCACAATTCCGCAAACTCTTTACCCTTCCCCTCCACACTTAGCGAAAGGCGCTCCATTGCTAAAAGCTGCCAGAGACGGTGAATCCAATCAATCAGTTCAGGCACCGAAGATGACCCCCAATGCACTAGGAGAACCTGTCGCGCCGCCAGGAGCGCCATTGCGATCTGCCTGCCCCTCAGTGATTTCAGTGGAAAAGCTTTAGGATGGGAAAGGCCCAGCAGTGTGTATTCAGGGGCGCGGGGTAAGACAATCTGGAATGCCGCATCAATGTCGTCAATGACCGCATTCCAATAGCGCACCAACTTCGGACACCGCCAGAGCAAGTGAACTAGAGTCCCGGTGGAGCCACACCCCCGCCAGCAGAGGTCGGATTTGGATTTGTCCCAGCAATGCACACGGGCCGGAGTATAGTACCAATATGTAACCACCTTATAGGCGGATTCAGCACCTGCTGTGTTGTGTGCAGTGTGATGCGCCCTATATAGGATATGCTCCCACTCTTTAGGTGTTAAGGGCCTCCCTATCTCAGTTTCCCAGCGTACCTGCGCTTTCGTACGTTGACCCGTTGGACGCGCCATAATTATAGCATACATTTCAGAGATGAGTCTACGGTCATCTGTTTTGCGCACAAGCCATTTTTCAAAATTGGTAAGAGTACGGGACATGCGCGCATAGTTGACAGGCCGCGTCACCCAATGGGCTACCTGACGATAGGGGAATGCATCAGCGGCCAATAGGTTGTAGTCCGTTTGAAATTGGGTGAAGGGAATCAGACCCTCCAAATCAAAAAGGAAACCGACTCTCTTACATCCCTCCTCTCGCCACCGCTGAAAGACTGGAGACGTCTGACCCGGAGGGAAATCGGGGTTGTCCACAATGGGGGTCATAGGCGAGGGGAAGGATGTCCATCCTTTTGCCACGGCAAGCCGATCCCACACCCTGAGCGTGGGCGAGGTGACGGGGGAGGAATAAAGTCCCCACGCTCTGTGTTTACGCAGCAACCACAGTTCCCGCCAAATGTTCACTCCCGCGACGGATTGGTCCATGAAATTCCAATGTTTGCTGGACATTGGTCTATTCCACTCAACCAAATATCGGAGGCAAGCCGCTTGGTAGTAGGCTCCCACGAGAGGAAGGCCCAAACCGCCCTGCGCTTTCGTAGCAGTCATTTGCCCAAGCGAAAAACGAGGCTTCTTACCCTCCCATATGAACTTGTTAATCAATGATTGTAGCTTCTTGAGGGTACCCGGCGGTGGGGTCATGGGCAGCATTTGAAAGATGTACAAGATGCGGGGTAAAACCGTCATTTTCACCGCGGCCACCCTCCCATACCAGGCCAGCCGGAGACGCGACCAGGCGTCCAGCGCCTTGGTCGTTTGTTCCAGCAGCAGAGCGTAGTTGAGGGAGACTGTCTTGGCAATGGTTGGCGTCAGCTTAAAGCCTAAATAGGTCACGTCAGGCTTAGACCAGGCGAATGTGAAATCTTGCTGTAAGGCTACTAGTTCCGCAGCCGGGATAGAGATGTTAAGGATCTGCGATTTCGTGAAGTTGACCTTAAATCCCGAAGCTTCTCCAAAGGCCGCGATCTCGTCGGTCAAAGCCTGCAGTGTCAACCATGGCTGTGTAAGTGAGAGGATCACATCGTCGGCGTCTAAGCTAATTTTATGTATATCTGCGCCAAACTTAAGGCCAATCACCATATGATTCGCCCGAATCCGTTGAGCAAATGGCTCCATGTAGAGCGCGAATAGAAGCGGGGATAAGGGGCACCCCTGGCGCGTTACCCGCGCAACAGAAAAAAGGGCCGATCTACAGCCATTAACCCGCACAAAAGCCCTGGGGGCAGAGTATAGGCACTTGACCCAGCGCAGGAAATTGTCTCCGAAGCCATACCTGCGTAATACTGCAAATAAGTAGCCCCAATCAACGCGGTCGAAGGCCTTCTCAGCATCTATGGATAGTAAGAAGGCTGGTGTCCGAGCGCGGTGCACGTGGTCAATAAGATGTAGCAGCCTTTTGGAGTTGTCTCCCCCCTGTCTAGTAGGGATGAAACCGGCTTAGTCCGGGTCCACTATGTCAGCCATGAGAGGGCTGAGACGCGACGCCAGTATTCCCGCGAATAACTTCGCATCAATGTTCAGAAGCGAGATGGGTCGATAGGATCCACAATCCCTGGAATCCTTTCCGGGCTTTAGAATCACCGAGATCGCTGCTTCTGACATCGAGGGCGTGACCATGCCCGTATCAAGAAAGGAGTTGAACAGCCTAGTTAAAAATGGAGCCAGCCCCACGCAAAAAGTTTTATAAAAGGAAGCCGGAACGCCGTCCGGCCCCGGCGATTTAGCCAATTTCAGCTTAGAAATGGCCGCTATCACCTCCTCTATGCGAATTGCTGTATCCAGATTTTCAGACACTGTTTGAGAGAGAGGGGTTATGTCGCAGCCGTCCAGATATGGGTGTGGATCGCGTGGGCGCGAGGTTTGGTCCACATATAGAAGGTGATAAAAATCGCGAAAGGCCTCCACTATCTTATCATCAGCCGACTGCTCCACTCCAGTGCGATCCCGCACTGATTGTATTAGGGACCTTTGCGTCGCCGCTCGTAGCCTATGCGCTAGCATCTTCCCACACTTATCGCTACTAAGGTAAAATTTGTGGCGCAAGCGCAGAAGAGCGTGTTCCGCCCTGTCCAAATCCAGGTGTTTCAGCATTCGCCTACGATTTTCCAATTCACGCCACACACACGGCGCTCCAGTACGCTTATGGACCGCCTCCAATTCTCCCACCGCCCTCTCCAATTCTTCGCGTTTCTCCCTGCGCAAAGCATTGTAAGTTGCTGCCACTGCAATGAACTCTCCTCGTGTCACTAGTTTCAGAGCCTCCCAAACCGCCGCCAGAGGAGTGGACTCCACATCATTTTCCTGAAAATAGTGCACTATAGTGTTGCGTATCCTCTGAACCACATCTTCAGAGTGCAGCAAACTATCCCTTAATCGCCACCCCGGGGGGAATGCTCGCATGCGCTGTGCTGGGAGGAGGATCGAGATGAGTGCATGATCAGAGAGCGAGCGGGGAGTAATCTCCGAAGAGTGTAGACTAGGCATGAGGGAGGAGGAAGCAAGGAAATGGTCAAGGCGTGCGTACGTTTTATGCGCTGCGGAAAAATATGTGTAGTCGCGCTCGCCTGGGTGTTGTGTCCGCCACACGTCATGCAGTCCGCTATCTTCCAGCCAACCCCTCCCCCCCAGCGAAAAGGCCCCAGCCTGATGTGATCTCTGCCCCGACCTGTCCAATTCCGGGTCCATTACTAAGTTAAGATCACCCCCTACCAGTATTGCCGCATCTGGGGAGGCAAGTACCTCAGGCAGGGCCGATTGCAAGAAAGACTCTTGCTTTTCGTTGGGGGCGTAAAGGGATCCTAGTGTAAGGTGTGATTCACCCCATTGTACCCTGATGGCTAACAGCCTGCCCTTAATTTCAGCTACAGTAGAGAGCACTTTACATGGGCAATGCGCCCCAATCAGGACAGCCACCCCATTTTTTTTGGATGCCCCCGAAGACCAGAATTGTTGCGAGAATCGCCTATCGCGCATGCGCACTGTATCTTTGGACAGCAGGTGGGTCTCTTGGAGGAGGCAGATATCACTATTGGCATTTTCAAGAAGCGAGAGCACTGCTGCGCGCTTCACCGGGTTATTCAACCCCCTGACGTTCAAGCTAATGATCTTCAGATCCCTACCCATTGGGGCGCGGGGAGATGGAAGAGCAAAATGTGAGCTACAGGCGGAGGGACATGTGTGCCGCCCGCGGAACCTCCAGGCGCCTCAGATCCTTATTTGCGCACCGATGCGGAGACCCCTTAAAAACCCCCAAAAAACCCCATTCCCAAATAATAACATATATCGCAAAAACAACAAGAGACAAACTAACTGCATGAACATGACCAAAGTTCGTCACAGTGGTGAAATTCAGGGGGTCGTGGCGAGAGTGCCGTCCAGTCCACAAAGGCGCTCACTCTTGTTCCCTGTGGCGCGGGGAGAGGGCAAACCTCAAACTGGGCAACTCTCTCCGCCCTCCCGGCGCCAGCAAAGAACACCTCCCGGGGCCATCAGCTAGGAATGTCACGGGGTGTCAGGGCGCCCAGTGACCTGTGACAAGGAAGACATCACCGCTTCTCTCTCTTGGACGCTTGCGGCCCGATCAGGCTTCCGGCCCGGAGAAGGGCCACCAACCCGCTGCCATCCCAAAGTGCGGCGGGCACGGCTAGCACCTGGTCGATCCGCCCCCTCCACAGACAGGGCAGTGTCAATACCCAGAGTCTCCAGCGCCATCTCCAGCGATCTGATCTGCAGCAGTTTCCCTTGGTGCTTAAATATTAAACGGAAGGGGTGACCCCAAGAGTAAGGTATGTTCTTTTCTCGTAGATAGGTGGTAACAGGTTTAAACTCTCTGCGCTTCGCAAGTGTTGATGTAGCAAGATCTTGGAACAGAGCTGGTTGATGACCGCGAAACTGAACTGGTTGCTGCTCACGAGCTCTCCGGAGGATGCGTTCTTTCAGTTGGAAGTTGTGTACACACACAAGGATATCAGGAGGTGGAGCTTTTGAACCACGAGGGAGGCCAACCCGATGAACTCGGTCCATTTGAATGTCCGAGCTCTCCTCTTCCCCGAGGATTTGGTGGAATAAGGCGCTAAAATAAGCTCGGAGATCGTCTCCCTCCTCCTTCCACGGCACCGCTCGGATCCTCACATTGTTCCGTCTGGAACGGTTCTCCAGGTCCTCCGCATGGGCCTGGAGATCGATGTTCTGTTCGCGTAGGCGCAGCATGTCCTGCTGTAGGTGGTGGAGTTCTTCTTCCCGACTGACATCATGCTCCTCCAGGGTCGTCACCCTCTCACCTATATCATCCACATCACGTCGAACCTCCTTGAGATCAGCGGTGAGTTGAGATCTGAGCTCCTGGATGTCCTCCTTAATGGCCGTGAAGAGCTCGACCATGAACGCCTTAGTCGCTGGGGAGTCATCACCCTCCAGTGTGGTAGGGCCTTTCTCACCCGGTGCCGCCGACTGGCCAGGTTGTCTCTGGAGGAGCTCCTTCAGGGATTTCTCCTTACGGGCTCTTGCTGCCGCCATGACAGGCCTTCCGCAACACTGCACGTCCCAGTTCCAGCTTCCAATCTGGTCGCCAGCGCTGATACAATCGCCTTTGGAGGTATGTACTTCGTTGACAGGGTAACGGGGTGTACAACCCCACTTCACGCTCCTCTACTTCCCCTTAGGCTCTAAGGTATAGGGGGCTGGGCACCCAGCCAAAGCACTGTAAGCCGCTCAGCCACGGGGGGTTCCGTCTCACTGGGGCGCCTCGTGTGCAGGAGCGCTACGCCGTCCGCCGAGCCGCCACCTGTACCTGTATATCCGATCCCAGGCCGTAGAGGCACCGCGGTAGGCCACTGTATGGTCTGCAGACCTCCCGACCCGAATCACCCTCGGCCAGCGACAGCTTGCAAGGTGTCCCGTAGTCACTCCCTCCTGTTACTCCTGCAAGGGCTCCGCCACCTCCCAGCTCCGCCGCCACTGTCTCCGCTAGCCACTGCGCTGCAGATCTTCTAGGCCGCACCCCACCTCCAACCGCTCCCAGAGGGCAAGCGCACCAATGTCCGCCAATATTCACCTGGCGCTGTCCGCTGGGGGGCGGGAGGGAAGCCCTCCGGTCACTCAGCTCCTGTAGGTGATCACCAATGGGGTAAGCGGTGAGTGCTCAGCCCGTCCACCTGACTGGCACCAGAGAGATCCCTTGTAGACCCCGGTCACCGCAGCCCTGCGCGCGTTGGAGCCGTCCGCCGGCCTGCGGACCGACGGGGCCCCAAAGCACCTGTCACGCTTCCCCCGGTTACAGCACGCCCGGGTGGGGTGCTGCCTATACTTCGTGCCGCCCCGGGGCAAAGCCTCGCAGCCTCGGCTCTCCGCACCCTCGGGCCCGTCTCACCTTGTGCCCTTCTGTAGGGGCCGACCACCAGAGGCGCCGCAGCTGGAACCCTCACCGGAGCTCCTTTAGCGCGGGCACCAGGTTTCCGCTCCGCCGGTCCGGTCACCCCGGGCCGGGGCCGTCTGCCGCGATTGACCTGCTCCGCTGTTCAGAGGTCCGTCCTGGACCGCAGAGGGCCGGAAACCGACCCCCTCCCCTCCACTTCGGCTGCCGTCCTCCGACGGCCGCCGTCCAGCACTTCAAGGGCAGCCCCTCGCAGTAGGCACCGCTCTCGCTATCCGCGGCCGCTTCACACGCCATGCGGCGGTCTCACCAGGCCGCGCAGGCCCCGACTCCCCAGCGCTCCAGCGGAGTCACGCAGCGGCGCACCGGCCACCAAACGTCCAATTCAGGTGCCCAGCACACCCCGGTGCAGCCAGCCCCTAAAATCGCGGCTGGATGGGCCCGGGAAGCGTATTGATTACAACGCTTTCAGAAGGCAGCGCCGGAGGGACACAGATCCACGTCCTACCGCGCTGCCATCTTAGCCACGCCCCCTAAAGCAACTTTAGACCACATTTTAAACTGCGTTCACCTTATGTTTATTGTTTGAAGTACATATTGATCAGAGGAGAAAATACCAGCTTTTAGGTGACTTTCTTCATTTTCCTACCAGCCAGGATATTAAAATACCAGTAATGCGAGTTTAAAAAATGCCCAGGTGGCAAACATAACCACATCAGGAGTTGTGGCCTTTGGGCCACTTTCTTTCACCTCACCTGCACAGCCAAAATGTAGTGCTTCTAGTTTTCACCAATGTTTCTGGCTCAATAGCTTTAAAATACATAATCTAGCAAACATTTCACTAAAAATGAACCCAATGAGCCTAGCCAAATGCTGTTTCATAAATGGGTGTAATCCGGAAACGTGGGACAATTTTTGGTGGTGCCGGGCCTAATTGTGATCCCAATCCGACCCTGAATAGGCCCCATTGACTTCTGGGCATGAATAAGCAAGGACGATTTGAAGGCGGTGGTGAGGTTACGGTGCATTGAGGACAAGAACTGCTGTGCGGTGTGCTGTTTGCTCGCCTTCATGACAATACAGCCAGCCGGCGAGGGCCCTCTATTCAAGCACAGCGATGGGACACACCTTAGCAGATTCCAGTTCACCTCGATCATGCGCCTCACACTCAGCGAAGCAGGGCTGCCACCGTCAGTTTTCGGGTCCCACTCATTCAGGATTGGGGCCGCCACGACAGCCGCACAGCATGGGATGTCTGAGGCTGGGATAAAGGCCGTGGGGAGATGGCGGTCTAAGGCATATCGGACATACGTAAGGCCCCAGCTGGTATAAAAAAAAAAATTTAAAAAAAGAGACAAACCGCCGCGCCGGCCCAGCCAAACAAATAAGTGACATGTTCTCATTCCCCCGACAGGACGGAGACCGCACTTGGTGTGGGTGGTGGGCCACTCCTTCATAACCCGGATGCAATCCTGGTGGCGCCAAACGGGGTACAAGCAGGAAGGACGGCCAGCGGACACCTGCATAAGGTGGTTTGGCCAGCCGGGAATGAGATGGGAGCAGCTGCCGGCAAAACTGGCTGAACTACAAGCGGAGGCGGTTTGGTATCCGGACGTTTTGGTCATACACCTAGGGGGGAACTATTTGGCCAGACAAGGGAGGCGCAATCTGCTTCAAGCCATACAGAAGGATTTGACTGAGGCAGGCAAGGCGTTTGGGGGCACCACCATCATTTGGTCAGAACTGATAAGCAGGAACGAATGGCGAGGGGCCCAATCACAGAGCGCTGTTGAGAACTCACGGAAAAAGCTGAACCTCACCGTGAGCAAGTTCTGCAGAGCCAATGGGTTTGAAGCGGTTAGGCACGGGCTCATCCACACGGGCCGCCCGGAGTTCTATGCGAAGGATGGGGAACACCTGTCTGAGGAAGGCATGGGGGTCTTCTGGAGGAATCTTTGGGGCGCAATGGTGTTAGCAGGATGCAGATGAAAGAGCCGAAAAAGGGGGGAGCCGCAGGAAGACGGAAGCCTCCCTGGCGGCGTGGCGAGAAACTACGGGGATAATGGTTGGTACGGAGGCACACCGGAGTGCGGTGCGCCGGAATAGGACCACTCACCTTGGGATGCCTTATGGCTGGGTGAGTTGGCCTAAGGGGCGATGTGTAGGACCACTCACTCTGGGATGCCTTACGGCTGGGTGAGTTGGCCTACCACAAGGGGGTAGCTAACGGAGACGGCGCTCGCTGCCCAGCCCCCGCCGGATGGCAGGGCACAACAAGAATCGGCAAGGTAGCGAGTTGTGGCCTAACTCCGGGGACGGAAGCTACACACCCTGCAAGGGCAACTCCAACCGAACTAAGCAACGACCCAGTAGGGCCAAGAGACAATGTAAGCCTGCAAATGACCTGTACAACGAACTGTCAGTCTAATCTGCTATTGTGCAATGTACATATGATTTACGCAAACGCAATGTATAACGAGATGCAAACAAGGCACGACACAAAGATGACAGCTCGCCAATAATGAGTTATGGCAGGATGCACAACAATAGGCAATATGTATATACGTGTATTCCTAATAAAACTGCGGCCAACAAAGGACCACCAAAAAGAGAAAGTGTACGTTGGCTTATTTATGACAAGGAATACAGGGAAGGAAAGTTGGGAGTGGGCAAAGTGCGGGGGTTATAGCAAAGGCCGCCACCGAAGGGGGCCTAGAGGGCCGGCGCCATAACCGACACCAAGCCCCGGACGAAACCGGTTTTTACGCGCCAAGGAGCAGGGAAGCTCCCGCGCCCCCCCCCGCTGCGACCGCCAGAGAGGCGCCGGCCCCCCCGGCCAATGGGGGCCCAGGCGCGAGACGAACCCCCCAATGGGGGAGAGGCCATGCAGAAGGCGGCCCAGCACCGGGGGGGGATATAAGCGCCGCTCCCCCAGGTAAGCTCCTATCTTTTGGGAGCGGGGGAGCAGCGCCGGCAAGAATCTTTTCCCACCCACCCACACCTAAGGAACGGCTATGTCGCAGTACGGAGGAACAGGCAAGACGCTGGTGAGAGAGAAACTATGGGGATAATGGTTGGTACGGAGGCACACCGGAGTGCGGTGCGCCGGAATAGGACCACTCACCTTGGGATGCCTTACGGCTGGGTGAGTTGGCCTAAGGGGCGATGTGTAGGACCACTCACTCTGGGATGCCTTACGGCTGGGTGAGTTGGCCTACCACAAGGGGGTAGCTAACGGAGACGGCGCTCGCTGCCCAGCCCCCGCCGGATGGCAGGGCACAACAAGAATCGGCAAGGTAGCGAGTTGTGGCCTAACTCCGGGGACGGACGCTACACACCCTGCAAGGGCAACTCCAACCGAACTAAGCAACGACCCAGTAGGGCCAAGAGACAATGTAAGCCTGCAAATGACCTGTACAACGAACTGTCAGTCTAATCTGCTATTGTGCAATGTACATATGATTTACGCAAACGCAATGTATAACGAGATGCAAACAAGGCACGACACAAAGATGACAGCTCGCCAATAATGAGTTATGGCAGGATGCACAACAATAGGCAATATGTATATACGTGTATTCCTAATAAAACTGCGGCCAACAAAGGACCACCAAAAAGAGAAAGTGTACGTTGGCTTATTTATGACAAGGAATACAGGGAAGGAAAGTTGGGAGTGGGCAAAGTGCGGGGGTTAAATGATATACAGTTCTGAACTGAGCCAGCAGAGCTTACCAAAGGTAAACACTATGGGGCCGATTATGTTGGTCGGAGGCTTTCCGACCGACATCCCCGGTTTCAATTCTGACTACCTAATAACAATGTAGGGGGTCGGAATTGAAATCGGCCGGTCATTCCAGCTGGATTCCGACTGGCTCAAGGAGATCGCCAGTCGGAGGCCCCAACGTAATCCCTGAGGACGGCGTTTCCGCCGTCGAGATTATGTTGCAGGTTTCCAAAAGGCTTTCCATGTCAGACTTTCTGACATGAAAAGCCTGTTGTAAAACGACTTTGGGGGGCCCTAGTTGGGCCCCCATTCCTCCACGGTGCAGGGATTAACATAATCTCCCATTTCTCCATGGGAGATTGTGCTACGGACGGTGTACGGCTGCAGCACAAGCTCCCATAGAGAAATGGGAGCATGCGACCGCAACATATGCGGTTGCATTGTAATGGTGGTGTCGGGACCGCCGACTGGAGGTTGGTCGGTCCCAAGACCGCAGCGATCCACCCGACATCATAATCAGGCCCCTTGTGAAGCTGAGGAGACCTCGCTGAAATGTTGCAAGGAAACTGCCTCTATTTTCTAACTGATTTAACTTGAAGTACAGGAGGGTGGACTGTGTTTGCCTCACCTTTACCTTGATTTCAGGGGTACTGCCTCTGTTGAGCACGAAAATGAAAAGAGGACTAGCCCCTGATCCACGCAGCGCATTCTAACCAGTAGGGACGCAGGCTGGGGCAGAGGGTGGGACTTTCAATGAGGCCCTTTGTATGCTATAGCTCAGTCATTTCAAGTCTGGATCTATGGAAGCGCCCTTTCATGATTGACACTTACTCCTCACTGGCATTCCCTTGACTCTGTTTGTGACATCATAGAATGTCAAACTTTACAATACAGTGTCTAATGTCACGCGCACTGGCCACAGTAGCCACTGTGACCAAATGAATACTTCGTAACGCCCTCCCGCTCTATCGCCGTGCAGTACCTCTCACAGCGCAGTGCACCCTGACTCCAGCAGTGAGCATTCACCTTTCATTTACTGGTTTAAATGGTAAACTGTGCAGTTAAGAGCGTGGAGTTGACAAAGTAGCTGAACTCTGCACTATACTTACAGCTTGTAATGCATAAAAGACACGATGCATTCGAGTTACCAATGAGCATCTCATGAATTAGTTAGTCGTGTGCTGCAGACCGCAAGCACACCTGCTGCATTATCCACCTCTACCTGCTGTCGATCTGTCCCACTCAGTGACTCACAGCCGTGACTCACCGTTCCCAGCAAGGCGGCAGCCAGCGCCTCTCTTGGCACCCGCAAGGCGCCGGCAGGGCTTCAGTCCGCTGGCGCTGGGAGAGGAACAGCCCTGAGCGCTCGGTCTTTAGCGGCCGAGAGCCGTGGCCATCTGTCTGGTGAGCACTGGCTGCTGCAGTGAGGAAATCGCCAGCTTCAATCATGTTCCCTGCGAGAGACCCCACGTCAGATTCAGCATCCATCGCAGGGTTGTCAAGTGTGGTTTATGCGAATTAGACGTGCTCAATTCGAGGCAGTCTAGGCCATCCTCTCGCCAAAACGTGTGAGCCTCTCATACGAAAGACTCTAATCCTATGCAGCAATGAGAGTGTCTTGGCAGAGGATACCGGCCGTGGGGAAACCTGCCTGCGACCAGGCTCAATGCAGAGAAAACTGACGTTGAGATCAGTGCGGCTGGTGCAGTGGCACCGTGGGCTTGAGGTGTTAGGGGGATCCAGTCTGCCCCTAACCAGCTGCACTTATTTTAGAAGCCGTCCTTTCATAAGTTTTCAAACTCAAATCCTGCCTGCGGCCTGGCTTTGCAGAGGGTGGGCAGAGGGGGAGTAGGCAGGGAGTAGAATTTGGGTTCTTTTCTGAGAATGCTTTGGAATGAGTCAAGTGAGGTCAATGGGCTACAACTGGAAGCTACATAGGGGCACTGGGCTTGAGGTGGGCCGGTAGTAGCTCCCTAGACTTCTGGTGGCTAGGCGTTTACCAGCTTTCAGAGATGCATAGTCATGATTTTGGAAGTCCTGTCTGGAGTGTATTTGCATTGCCCATGTTCGTTGTTTAGCTCAGTAGTGCACAGCATCACTATGTTTAGTAAAGATCAAGGAATCGCGAGAGGACGAGCCCCTGGCAAGTTTTCCTAGACAAGCAGCTATCAGTAGGTATTCCAGGAGCAAAGTTCGGAGCGGATTATGAGAGTGCAGTGAGTGGTTGCTGTTTCAGCATGGAGGTTCCTGATGAATATGAATAGCCACCTGTAGGATAGTTGTGGCATATATGTCAATCAACAAGAGAGGGAGGGAGGAGTAGCCACTCTTCTTCCCCCAAATAATATTAGAAAAACAACAAAAGAGTGACAGCCAATTCCAAAGAAGAGGTACTAAGGTACTGGATAGTTGTGGCACTCAGCACGAGGCAAAGCCAATAGGAGAAAGGTTCCCCTTATTGACTGCAGGCTTCTCTCATCTTTCTATTGACTTCTATTTGGACATAGAGGGCCTGGGTGCTTGGAGTGGGAGCTGAGAGAGAGAGTGTCTGCAAAAGGTATTAATTTACAGCTTCAGGTGAAATGTAAGCAGGATATATGACAACAGTCAATCTGCAGGGAAACAAATCAGTGATGGTGATCACTTTAAATCAGCCCCCGTTGCATCCCACCGGTGATAGCAGAAAGTCTGATTGGCCAGTCCAGCCCGGCAAAAGCTGTCGCAGAGATGTGGGAGAAAAGCACCTTGTTCATTGTAGTCATGGCAGGGAGTGGGTGCACGATTGATGCCAGTTTATGAGTTTAGAGTTGGTTTTGAGAACCATTTCTTCTCATTACATTTATGGGAAATTGTTTCAATACATTTGTGCATTAACTCACAAGACTACATTCATTTTTTAGAATTGTTTAAGTTTACTTCCGTTGAGTCTACTTAGAACAACACAATAAACTAATAATTAAGTGCGAGCAATGGCTGATTTATTAAAAAATATCGAATATTTATAGTAGCAAACTCGAATAACATATTTTACAAGAAAGGGAAACGCCCGTCAAATACTGTCTCCTTTCACCTAAATCCTCATTGTTGGTAAATCCTCAGCCCGGGACATCTGGCAACAGACTGCTGTGTGTTACAGTTATTGGAACAGCATGCTCTCACTGAGCATGAATCAATTAAAGGCGACCTCAGGCAAGTGCCAGAAAAATGGCGATGTGAACGCACATTAAAGCTCTGTAGACTTTTTTTCTGTAAGGCAAGTGCACAAAGTAAGATCCCCAAGTGAGTGTCCTACAAACAATGCAGAGGCTGTGGAAACAGACTGCCACTAAGAGTTGAATTTGTAAAGTGTTGTGACGTAAATTCCAAGTCGTAGTTACTTAAGACAAAATAGTGCGTATTACATCAATCCAATAGGTACAAAACCAAGCACATGCTCTGCATTTCCTCCATTGCTTTTGCATTTTTATTGTTGCATTTCTGTATACGGTCTAGAAACTGCTCCAAAAGTATCTGAGAGACACAACATTTAGCTACGCAGAAGTACCAATATCTGGAAACATACACATGCCACGCAAGCCAAACAGCATGGACATGCACACACACCCAGAAATACACACAGAGCCACGCAGACAAAAAATGGTCACAAGCTTTCGCACAACACACACAAAGTCACACACGTACCTCACCTTCTAGCTTGTCTTCAAAACACTCTAAAAACTTCGTGGTATTTCGCTGACAACCTCCAGCACAATTACAAATAAAAATAGGCATCGAAGGTTTTCTTGAATAAATAGTACAGATTGTTATATTTCAATGCTGGGACTGACACACTTCACGTGTAATTAAAAAAAATATATGTATAAGAGTTAGGTTCTAAGAATCCTTAGAAAATTAGAGTCTGCCTCAATTGTATCGCCTCATTGCCAGTTTCTATTACATGATATGTTATTAGGTATTTGGAAAGGCGTCCAGCATTGTTGCCACTGCTAAACAGGTCCCACGTAGACGGCTAAGTGTGCAAGTGTCACAGGGATGAGGATTTCAGTGTTATAAGTTGCACATATTTCGTAAATACACGTCATACCCGCTGTAGTGACGTCTCCAAAGGCCATTTTTGAGATGGAAGGGATCCTTTGTAATGGAAATAGCACAAAGGACTGACTCGTTCTTTCCTGGAGGAAACAAGCTGCCAAAGCTCCACCCCCTTAAATGTCCGTAAATAAACTGAATGAGGAAGGGCGATCTGAAGAGCTAGAGGAGCAGAACCAACCTGCTTTGTTTGAGCTCTCCGGAAGGAGCCCTGGGACTGCATTTTCTGACTGCTAGTAGTGGTGAGTGTGTAATGAAGACCACCTGCTGAGTGGCCATCAGCCAGTGGAGTATTTGTGAAGACGGGGAGATGGAGTCACAGAGTAGAGCTGCAGAAGTAGTCTTCCAATTGTGTTCTTGGCTAGTCTCCATTACATCCAATTAACCGCCTACTGATGAGTTCCATTGGGTCCATTTAGTACATGATGGTCAGTTTCCATAAAGCCAAAATAGTTTATATTTCACATGTTCCACTATTATACCCAGTTGGCATATGATTGCTATTTTGAACTAGGCCCAATTGGCACACCGTTTATAGTGTTCAAAATACCCAGATAGCAAATAATGTACAGCTTCCATCTCACCTTCCTGTTATATATTAGTCATTTCCCATTAATATCACCCAAAACACTGTGGAAATATTGCACTATGCCATGTTAGCACATCCTTGACACTTCCACTGTCTCTATTTAAAACACTATTGACACCTTCCAGTATGAACAGTTAGCTAACCAATTTCAAATATGTAAAGTTTGAACATTATTAACATTTTCATTGTGTCTACTTTGCACAACATGTCGAAGGTAAATTGTGCCTTATTTGCATACCATATCTATAGTATTCATAATTCTCAGTTAGCACATAATGGACAGTTTATAATATGCCCAGTCAGCATATCTTTTTCAGTTTCCATTATTCCAAGGTAGCACATTTTAGAAGGATCCTGTTATGTTCAGTTAGCACATTTTCACAGTATCCAGTGTACTAAGTTATGATATGATGGTTACATTCCTGTTAGACCTACTTACATACCATGAGCAGGTGCCATTTTGATGAGTTAGAAATTCATGGATTGAATCCATTTGGCCCAGGTGACACAATAAGGCAAGTTTCCGTTTTGCCTATTTACCATATTACTGTAAGTGTCCTTTATGTTTAGATAGCCTATCCTACTCAGGTTTTATTATGCAACAAATAATAAAAAATTTTGATCATTCCAAGTGTACATACTATCGGAAGTCTCCACCATGTTCAGTTACAAATCACAGCTATTTCCTATCATACCCAGTTTCATATTAAACTCAGTTGCCATGATGCTCAATTTTTACATCATAGTTATATTACATTCCAGTGCATCTTATTGCACCTAGTTAATTTATCATTGTACATTTTTAATGTACTAATGAAGCAACCAGGTAGCACCTCGTTGCGTGTTTCTATTATTCCCAATTTGCAATTATGAGTTTCCATTCTGTCCTGGTAATACATTATAACCCATTTACATTATGATAAGGTAGCTCACCATTTAAATGTCCCCAAATTCCCAGACAGTATATTGGGCCCTTTCCAAAAAGTCCAGTAGGCACATCCCTGAAATTTGTCTCAATAGAACACAAATGTCAATCTCTAATTTTCAGAGCTAGCGTGTAAGCAAATGCTTCCATTGTTATACGGTTCCAACAAATATAGCTGGACTGTGTATTAGACCAACACAAACTTTACAGTATGGAGAATTAGTCCACATATATCATCAGTAAGTGTTGGTGGGTTTCGGATAGCTCATAGTACCACATCTAACCCCTAAACCAACCAGGGTAACAGATGCTATTGGCAAAATCCAACATGACACTCTGATTCCCAAGGAATCTGTGGAAACAGATCTAACCCTTTCATTTAGTCACTCTTGCATGCCCAAGGTAAACAAAAGAAAGATACGACAATGCATTTTCAAACATTAATTGAAATGATCATATTTGCGCAAAGAAAGCATGAGCTGTGATTATTAGAAAGATGAGACATGTTACTGTAATCAACATTATTATAATGGTAAACAATATGAACAATTCAACCATGTTAATTTTTGCTAATGTTTGCTCACTCCTATCTGTATCTCATAGTATACTAAAGAGAGTATAGCGGGAGTACCATTCTGCCCGATCAATTGGGATAGCCTAAACCCCATACTTGGGTCTTAGGTGTCAGGTTCACATTCGCAGTGCACAGGTTATCTTTCTTAGCAGGATGGAGGTCGGAGTCAGCAGGACTGCATCTCAGCCACAGGTTACAGTGCTTCTGTGATAATCCCAGCATGAAAATGCTACTTGAGCTTTATCGCAGAAGCTGTTTTTATAATAAAGAACTGCTCTTATAAACTGTGGCAGAGGTTCAGAGCAGCTAATTTATATTTGTCTAGCTAAAATGAAGTGTTTCATAACAAGCGCAGAAAGTAAGGAAAACAATGGCATTGTGTTCTTCATGTACGATGACCCTGGAACTAACTGTTCAGACTACAGGGCATCATTGCCTATCAGAGATGCACATACAGCACATTCACACATTAGCAGAAAGTGTGGCAAAAGGCACCACGAGAAAGTGATGCCAACCTAAGAAGTTGAATCTAAAAAGGAGACTACACATGAGCCATGCAACACCCTCCACTTGGTCGTAAATGAGACTTATTCACTTAAAAGCTAGCCACTCTAAAAGCATTAGAAGGAATAGCATTATATAATATAAAACTGTAACAGTATAAAGGTATACGAAAGCTTTAAAAAAATGGCAATTTAAAAATCCTGCAAACTATTAAAAAAAAAAAAAATGCAGAATAAAGAAAGGTCTATGAAGCGTCCGTATTACAGGAATGTAGCCTGGGAAGGTCTACCATGTCCAGAAAGTCATTTGAGTCCTAGAGGAAACCCACATCCACAGACAACAGATCCACAGTAGCCTGAAGAGCACATTCCAAAGAACCAACTTGACCAGTACCAGCCGCATCAGCATAAAACGAGGGCAGGGGTGCCAGAAGTGTTGTCACAGACGAGGAGCGAGATGCGGAAGCATCCATCTAATCTGGCGCGGGCATGTCACACGCATCCCGCAGCAATGGTAGCAGCTTAGGACAACACTGAAGGTGAACCCTCAACAGATACAAAGCAGATCCATGTCTGTAGTCTGCACCAATTGTGTAGCAAGGTATATGTCTAGTGCATATTCAAAAGATCACCAGAGGCAGCTAAACACAGGCTGTACATTTTGAAACCACACGGGCAGGAAAGACAAAGACCAGTTTAAAAAAAAATTGCTTATTTATTTTCCAAATATGGAGCATATCCACAGATCATGTACAACAACAATACTTCATGTTAAAGGAGGGGAGCCAGGCTCAGTGTTGTAACTCAATATACATGATACATCAAATAATACACCAAAAAAACAAACATAAGCGTGTGTGTGCTTGGCTAGCTCTTCTCCATTTCCTTTCCTCCCCATGTATCCTCCGGGTTCCCCTTAGTATCCCACCCCAAGATCAGTGTGGTCCTGCACTGTCACTCCAGATGGCACATGCCCTGTCCACCCTAATTCTCCACAACTCTTCCTCCCCATGTATCAGCATGTAGTAAGTGTTTTGGTGTGGTCAGCTGTACCCTTCTTGTGTCCAACAATCTGTACTGGGTCCCAGCCCCTTCACGGGGTACGGTCATCTGAGTGTGCCTCTAATTTCTCTAAATAGGCATCCCAACAAAGTAATGGATCCTCCCCTCGTCCTCTTGTGGGCAGCCTCCTGTGGACTGCCAGCTCACCCGCGACCCATTTGCTCAGCTTAGCACACCATCTGTGTAGCAAAAGTGCTGCAGATGATTTCTATGCCATCGTTATGCAGCACTTCACTTAAATCAAGGCCAAGTTCTGAAACCACATTAGGCTCTAATTTTACTGGTAATATTCCCTATGTCGAGAATACACCACAATGGGTCTAGGGGAAACAAACTGCCTGCTACCACTATCTGTGCGACCTACTGCCAGAAGGGAGACAGCACTGCACACAACCATATCATATGCACGAAGTCTGCCTCCTCGGGTCCGACATCTGGGGTACCTACTAGCTGTCCCCAGATACATTTGCCTGATCCTACTTGGCATCAGATATGCATGATGTAGGAAATAGAACTGTATGAGGGGAAACCGTGCATTTCATGTCACTTTCCTAACTGATTGTAGACTGCGAGCCCCCACCTTGTCCGGGATGCTGACGTTCAGCACGCTCTTCCACCAATCTCTCAATGTCATAGTCTCCCTTGTGAATTTGGTTCCGCAGCGCAGCGTAGCGTAGAGATGAGTGATGGCCCTGAAGCAATCCTCTGCAGTCAACGGCGTGTCGGGTGGCGACCCCAGTGGGGGGCGTTCCCTGTCAGAACCCCACGTTCTCCACATCACAGCACTGAGGGCAAAGTAGAGGAGGAATTGCTCCTATCACATCCCATATTCCTCTGTAAACTCCCCAAATGCACGTATTCCCTCATCGGTCATCGCATCTGCCCACATTTGAATCCTAGCCTTCTCCCAGTCCTGGGTCCTGTATGTTACTCGTAAACCTCCGCATTCCGGCATTGCCCATAACGGGAGATTGGGGGCATAAGGTGTAGATCTCACTTGCCACAGGTGTAATGCCTCCATATGCGTATAGCAACTCGTAGTAATATACCTTCTGACATCTCGGGAGCTGCTACGTCTAGAATTCTCTGGAGAAGGAGTCATCCATCCAGTTCATGAAGCACACTCAAATATTCCAGCTGGGGTTCACGGGCCAGCAACCACATGGGCCACGGCAGCTGTGCAGCTGCGTAGTACAGCTCGTAACATGGGGCACCTAAACCGCTGTCATCTAGTAGCACGCACAGTTTGCTGAGAGCCACTCAGTGCCTACCATTGCCCCAAATTAGTTGTGTCAGCAATCTCTGCAGGTCCCGAAAAGAGGACTTCTTCAGGACCATCGGCATCTCCGTAAAAAAGTATAGCAGTCTGGGTAATACCAACATTTTAGACACAGCAATCCTACCTGTTGGTGACAACAGTAAGCTACTCCAGAAGGGGAGGTATCGGTGAATAGATGCAAATGCTTTGCCCAGGTTCCCTTGACCAGGGCAGCTTCCTCATGCTATACTTGGACCCCTAGGTACTTCAGGGTGTTAAACTGTCAGGGTAGCTCCCTGTCTGTTAGTGCCTCTCTCTGAACATCTGATAGCGGTGTTAGAGGGAACAAGTAGGACTTGTCCCAACTATTACGAGGTCCTGACACACTCCCAAAGTCCTCCAAGATTGACATGACTCCCGGTAGCACAGTAGGGTCACCTTTCAAGTACACAAGCGGATCGTCAGCATACAGGGAAAACATCTGCGGCTGCCCCTGTACCATCAAGCCCCACCGAGGAGCCCGGTCCCTCAATTGACATGACAACAGTTCCATCACCAGAGCAAATAGTAATGGGGACAATGGGCACCTCTGTCTCACCCGCTCTGGTGATGAAAAACGACTCAAAGATTACACCGCTGTGTGCACCTGGGCAACAGGACTAGTGTATAGTACCACCACCCACCTGAGGATGAGTGGGCCTTTTGGAATTGGTCCCTTTTGCAGGGTCATCCCCAAACATTTTGCTTCTTCCTCTTATTTTTCCTGACCCGTTTTTGTTGGCTTTAGAACTCTGGGCACTTTAACTCTGCTAATCAGTGCTAAAGTGCATATGTTCTCTGTGTAAATTATGATTATAATTAGTTATCCATAATTGGCATATTTGATTTACTGGTAAATCCCTAGTAAAAGCACTGAGTGTGCCAGGGCCTGTATATCAAATGCTACTAGTGGGCTGGCAGCACTGATTGTGCCCCCCACAGGAGTAGCCCTATAAATGTGTCTCAGAACTGCCACTGTAGTGTCTGCATGTTATTAGTAACAAGGGAACCCAATTGTATTGGCCTGGGACATTGGGTATCAATGAGTTACAAACACACTGGTCCCAGACAAGGAAAGTAGGAGAGGGGGGAATAAATATAGACTAAGAATCAGTACTATATTAAAGCTGTCCAGCCGGAAAGGGTTAGTTTAATATTGTATAATTTTGCAGCAAATAAAGTGGGGACACAATCCTGCATCCAGCAAGGTACATATAAAACAAAACAAAACAAAAGCTCAGGCAGAACAAATGCTTGTACGTCATACATTAGATAGAACAAGCATAATTGAACAGTGACACCGTTACGCAAAACCAATAGCAAATGAAATTGTGCTTACGGTGTACAGATAGTCGACGACGTTTCGATCCCATGAGAGCAATAGTGGGATCATCATCAGGACATTATATTACATGCCTGAGTAAAAATTGCCATGGGAACTAAAAATTCACCGCAGCATGGCCAGGCTGAGGCCAATAGTCTCTAGAGAGTGTGGAAACAACGCTGGGGAAACGGTACTTCCCCCAGGCATGTAATATAATGTACTGATGATGATCCCACTATTGCTCTCATGGGATCGAAACATTGTCGACTCTCTGTACACCGTAAACACAATTTAATTTGCTATTGTTTTTTGCGTAACGGTGTCACTGTTCATTTATGCTTGTTCTATCTAATGTATGACGTACAAGCATTTGTTCTGCCTGAGCTTTTGTTTTGCTTTGTTTTATATGTACCTTGCTGGACGCAGGATTGTGCCCCCACTTTATTTGCTGCAAAATTATACAATATTAAACTAACCCTGTCCGGCTGGACATCTTTAATAAAGTACTGATTATTAGTCTATATTTATTCCCCTCTCTCCTACTTTCCTTGTCTGGGAGCACTGTGTTTGTAACTCACTGTAGTGTCTGCAAGAACAGTTTTTAACTGCCATGGCGACCTGGCAAGGGAACCCACTTGCCAGGCCTTTACCTTCCCTTTTCTTACATGTAAGGCACCCCTCAGGTAGGCCCAAGGTACCCCCATGGGCAGGGTGCAGTGTATGTGAAAGGTAGGACATGTACTGGCGTGTGTGACATATCCTGATAGTGAAATACTGCCAATTTCGTTTTTCACTATTGAAAGTCTATCTGTCCCGTAGGCTCACATGGGAGTTGCTTTCTAACATCTTACAAGTATAACTTTCCTTTAGAGAAATTGAGTTTAGGCTCTCTGAACTCAGAATTTAATAACACATCTTTTTATGAAGAAGGTTTTTAAATTGTATGTTTGATAATGCCACTTTTAGAAAGCCTGTCTCACCCCCTGGGGTGATGGAAAACGACTCCAAGATTACACCCCTGTGCATTCCCGGGCAACAGGACTACAACAGGACTAGTATATAGTAGCGCCACCTACCTGAGGAAGATTTGATTTTGAGTTTTGTATAGCGCGAATAAATACCCGGAGATGTCTCAGTGCTAAGAGATAAAGAAACATAGAGAACAGAGTAAGAATTTTGTGAAAAGCCAAGTTTTTAAAAGCTTGCGGAAACTCCAGAGAGAGGGGGCTGATTTAATTTCCAAAGTAAGCCTGCTCCAGTTTTGAGTTGTACAGACCAAAAAGCTCATACCTCCCCATGAGGAGAGCTTGTAGGGAGGCACCACCAAATTCATAGCTGAACTGGACCTAAGGGTCCTGTTAGGAACGTACCTTCGGAGTTTTTTTCTTAAGAAGGCTGGATTTTGTCCTTGAAGCCCTTTATAGGTGATGAGGAGTGCTTTGAAGAGAATCCTTTAATGGACAGGGAGCCAATTAAGCCTCACCAAAGCCTGTGAGGCCGAAGAGTGTACCCATACCCATGTGCCGCAAAACTGCCATAAGGTAAGGCCTTCCAAGGGTGTCAAAAGCCTATTCCACATCTAGGGATGCCACCCACCCCTCTGTCCCTGTGTGTCTTGCCCAGTCCATGGTATCAAAGAGTTGTCACAGTTTGAGGAACATGTTCCTCCCTGTTATAAAACCATTCTGGTCAGGGTGTACCAGTGTCCCCACCACCTTTGTCAGTCTGACGTCCAAAATATTACAGAGCACTGCTCTGATGCGAACTTCCATCGCTCGTACTTCTGATGTGAGGCCCCTCCTCACCCCATGTACTGTTTTCAAGCACGGTCCTCTCAGGACTACGTTGAATGCATCCCATTCGATCAGTGTCCCCGAGGCAGTCCCCTCATTGTCTTGAAAATAGCAATCTATGCCAACCCCTATTTGGGCGGTGAATCCTGCATCCTCAAGTGCAGGTGTAGGTAGCCACCAAGTGGGGATGCTCTGTCTGGGCCTACCCCATGTGAGGGATATCAGCAATAGATTAAGGCCTGAAAACGGCGCGCCCCAAGTATTCCACCACCGTGCACTGTGAGATCAGGGTGGGGGAGCCAAACATCATAGCCAGTCTGGAGTGTAGTGGGTGCACCAGCAAGTGATAGGAGTAATCCCGTCTGCGGGGTGTAGCAGCCTCCAAATGACGTCACCTGTGATCAAGGTTGAAGAGACAGAAATGCATCAGCATTAGTGCAGCTTTGAGATAAAAATAAAGGAGGAAGGAAGCCATATCGGGAGTGCAGCTTTTTCTTTCCTTGTGGGGAGTAGTTTTGTTGTGTGTTAAACGGTGTGGTCCTGCTGTGAGTCTGCACCACCATCAAGAGTGCCACAAATGCATTTTCGGACAGCTCATGGAGGAAGTTTGCAATGACATAAGGCTGTGGTGTTGTCGTGAATAAGCGCAGCTTGGATACGAGCAGCCCTATAGGTTAAGAACTTCTAGGGAAAGGTTCATGGCTGCTATTCTGACAGATAATATTTAGTGAGCTGCATTGGACATTTGATTTGATTGCCCACTTGCGCTATATGGAACTGTTTGGCAGATTTCAAGTCCATCATGCACTTGCAACCCACGAGGGAGCCACTAGGCAAGTACTACGTATTTTGGAATTGGGACTGTGGTAGCCATCAGTGCATGATTGCCGTCACCTGTGATCAAGGTCTGATGAGACCAAAAAGTGTCAGGATTAGTGCAGCTTTGTGATAAAAATAAAGGAGTGTGCAAGCCATACCGGAAGTGCAGCTTTTTCTTTCCTTGTGGGAGAACTTTTTTTTTATATATATATATATATACATCCTGAAAATACCAAATATTAAAGTAACGTTATAGTTAGGTGAATATGTCAGTGACATCATTAATGTTATGAACTAAGCAAACCACAGAAATTCACCAGCTATAGTTAACAGAGCTAACTATAACTTCCGCCCCCACCATGCACTGATTATGACCTAGCATATTACATCACTCATGACATGACTATTGACTTCATTGATGACTTCCCTGATGACATCTCAAATTACATCATAGATGAGATCACTGACAACATCATCGAATAAGTGTGCTAGTTTGTTTTATAGTTTACATAGTGGTTGGTATCTACCATATTATTTTTCTACCTAATTTTGCAGCGCCTGAGTCCAGGTGTGTGTTTACAAAATGGGCATGCTTCTAATGCATTATTGATGTATAGAGGCATTGGACATGTTGTACATTTTTGTATTGAACAGTAACTCTGTGTGCAGATGACAGTTGACTAGTTATGTTCAGTATGCTCCACCCAAGTTTTTTGGCTCTGCAGAAAAAGTTTCCAACAGGGCAAAGATTCTACATAGTACTTACAATTGTAAGCAGCCTTGAGTTATTAGACAAAATCGTAACAGCATGACAATTTCTACATAACTTAGAAGACTATGTGCACCAGGTACTAACCCAGGTACTTATGCTTGTTTAGCTTAGAAAATGGTGTATCTGTAAAGTTTTCAGCGCAAAATGAAGGCTGCAGGTAGTATGACCTTTAGCACCTTGAGACCTTGGTTACTGTAAGCGAATAGTGTCTCTTTGGACAAGTTTTGCATGGAGTGTATACTATTCTTTGTATATACTTCTCAATACACTTTAGGGTATTTCTCATGATGGTTCTACTATCTGCAAACAGAGTGTTACAGAGAAAACTCTCTCCAAAGAGTAAGCATTGTTTAAAGTACCCAATATTCTACTCCTATCAACCTAATTTCTCAATATAAGTTTGGTGATTGTGAGACATTTGATACAAATAAAGTATGGATAAACCAAATATTCCATTCCGCCCGTGGAAGTGGCGGAATTTTGGTGACTCCACGTTACTCTTGTAATGTAGAGTTCTGGCCAAATTCTGCCAATTGCCAGTTGGTGGAATTTTGTTCACGCATGGCTCCAGAACGGTAAATTGGCGAGCGCGAGCTAGAATTGGATTCCTCTAGCGCAATTTACGGTTGCTAGGAGAACACCTAGCAAGATTTTTCTAACACAGGTCATCTAGTGGTGGTGACCATTCTTGGTCAGAAGGCTGCCACTTGAGAGAAAATCAACTAGAATGGCAGAAAAATCAACTTGTGTAGCTGGGCCCTCTGGCGCACTATGTGGTGACATTCACGCTGATTTTTCTGCGTGGAACGCGCTCCCAGTGCTAAATCATAGTGTTGAGCAGTGCAATGTGCCTATTTCCACTCGTTGGCGAAGCTCCACAGAATCTCGCAGAGTTTTCAGGTAACTCCGCAGAATTCTGCGGAGTCAAAGTCCATGGTTTCCGCCCACCCCTAAAATAAAAGCTGTCCGTAGTAGGTTATTAATTTTGGAAGAGACATTGAGCATCTTGAGGGACTTGGTTTTCTCTGAACACTTGTATACAGATTGAACACCGTGTGCACCGTGAGACATTGAGCATCTTGAGGGACTTGGGGGCACATGCATCATTCTAAATACCGGTCGCAATGGGGCAGATTCGCAGACCCAAATGCAAATTTGCAATTTAAGTAATCGTAAAATTTGTGATTATTTAAATTGCGAATGCATTTAGGGAATCACAAATTGCAATGCATGATGCAATTGTAAATTGTGATTTTACAATTAGGGATCGCAAATTACCATCAATTTAAAGTTGATGGTAATTTGCGAAAACTTTGAAAAATGCACTAACGTGCATTTTTCAAAGTTCCATGTTACACACACACATGCCCTTAGGGCATGTGTGTGCGCAACATGTGGTCACATGGCAATTTCAGGGGTGCATCAGGGTGTCCTTTTCGCACCCTTGCACCCTTGAAATTGCATGCACAATTTGAGAGTACCTATTTGGTACTCGCAAATTGCGCATGCAATTCCCATTCATTCATTTGGGCCTCTAGGCCCATAGGAATGAATAGAAAGCTATTGCTTAATTGCGAATCGCAATTTGCAATTCGCAATTAAGGAATATGTAGGAATCGCAATTTTTTTAGCGACTCCTACATGCATAAGGAATTGCGATTTCTAAAAAGCAATTTCTAAAAAATCGCTATTAAGGAATCACAATTCCTTATGTTGATGCATGTGCCCCTTGGTTTTCTCTGAACACTTGTATACAGATTGAACACCGTGTGCAATATGTGCTTTCCATATATCTGTAGTTGATTGTTAATGTGAAGTATGCTACCCGTAAAGTGTATGATATAGGGTCAATGTTGCACATAACCCACACTTGCTACACCCAAGGGAGTTGTATATGTGATGGCATTAATGTTGCTTCATATTATTCTGAGCTATTTTGTACTTACTTTCAGGCCTCTCATGCCATAATAGTTTATAGAATAATGATTCCAAATGAAGCGTGGATGATGTCATCAGTGATGTCATCAATGATGTCATTTGAGATGTCATCAGCGATACCATAAATGATGCCATAGAACATGTCATTTTTCATCCTTACTTTACAACATCACGAATCTGCACAAAAATCAGCATGCCAGACCTAAGCTGAATAAACTAGTTATATGTCAACCTTCATACATATCCTTCAATGTAGTCAAAATTTATAAGCAGATCAACAAATGGCTCTTCCAGGGAAATTTCCTTAGAATCATAAGTACGCAGTGGTGATCAATTTCTGAAAGGATTTGCACGGAAATTGGCCTATGACTAGCTTATTCAGATTCGGTCTGGCATGCAGATTTTTGTGGAGATCCGTGATGTTGTAAAGTGTTGGATGAAATATTATGTGTAGTCCCTTTTTAGCACCAAAAGAAATTTTGTTCAAACACTGTGAGAAAACCCTTATGCACAGTTTGCCATCCAACTCCCACTACGAACGTCTGAAGGCCATGAACAACAGTAGTTAAGTGGGGTGCAAGTCCTTCCACAGGTCTGGTCCTGTGCCCATATTTGGCTGCATAAAGGTGAAATATGTTTACAGTGGGGTTTAGCCGCCTGTGGCTGGTTGGGCACATGGTCTGGCCACAGACCTGACCACAGACCAGGTATTGGTACCAAGCTTTGCAGTGCACAACCAAAAGCTGTGTTGGGTGGGGTTTGCATGTCCATGACAGATTGGGATTAGGGCCTGACTTCATGCCAGGTCCTGCACCCAGCACCAGAATTCCAGGCCATGGACTTTCCCGTGGTCTCCAGTGCTGGGTGGGGCACAGGCCAGGCCTTGAAGCTCTCCCCTACTACACACAACCTTGACCTGTGTACAGCAGGGGTTGACTGCTCACAGCAGGTATAGCGGGTCCTGTGGCTTGCCCCTACACTGCACGGCCAAAGGCCTCGCACAGCTGTCAGGTTAAGAGGATGTAGACCCACTGAACACCTATGCCATACCTAAATACTTAAATACCTACACTGCTGAGCAGACATGGAGGAGCTGCTGGTGATAGGATTTGGAAGGAGAGCCAGCAAAAGGGAAAAAGAGAAATACCAGACGGGAGCTCACTCAAAGATGGAATTGTCTCTTTCGAGGGACGACACTGTCCAATCTAGATGTTATGGAGATAGGTTACTCTTGCTGTTTGGAAAACAGGGAAAGATAGTATTTAAAGATGAGGTGACAACAATGAGGTAAGAGGAAAGTTTATTCCAAAATGACAGAGTATCTCCAGCTTGCTTAACCATTCTTGAGCCCTTCGCCAACTCTGTCTTCACACCCACATTCTAACCTGAACTACTTTCGAACATTCTAACATAAGGTTCCAAAAGTGGAAAAGGGAAGGGGGGGGATTGCGGAAAGGTTAAGGAGATATAGAAGAGGCAATATTACACAACATGGATACTTTTTTAGATGATAAAATATATAAAATTACATCACATCTCTTAGACCAAAAAGCAAGATGATGCAATAGAGAAAGCGCAAGATCTTTTGCATTATGATGGGAGAGGAGTTGGCCTAACGGCTAGGGCGGTCAACCTCGAATCTGGGGAACTGGGTTCGAGTCTCGGCAATGACGCTGAACATCCTGTGATTCTGGGCAAATCACTTAATCTCCCCGTGCCTAACAAAAATGAATGTGTCCTCATGTAATGCAACTGGTGCTATGTAAAGCGCTCTGATACCCGATTCGGGTCAAGTTCACGCTATATAAAACTCTGTAAAAAAAAAAATAATAAAAAAATATGATGCTTGACTGTTAGAAATTTACAGAGATGATGTACAAGAACTATCGCATTATGTAGTCTCTTTGCTACATAGAGGGCATACATTTCCTACAACTATGTCTACTGGAATTTGTGACACATTCTGCGTTGCCTGGAGTGGGAGGCTCCTTCGCTTCTCAGGACAAGGAACCAGTCTATCGATGCTCCACAAGTGGTCATTCTCCAAAGTTACCAGATTATGTTTGACCTCTTTTATTCTGGAAGCTTTATAGTATTTATCACATATGTTTTGATTGTTGCTTGGTTTCTTGACCATTACCCATTGCCCTTCTTTACATGTACGTTGTTTCACACCCATTTGCTATCATATCATCTTTTGTGCCGAATTTAATGGCGGGAAACCTTCTGTGCTATTTCTTATGGGTCTCTCTCAGATTTTCCCTCACCAAATATCTATTTAAGAGCTAATTTGGAATTGGGTTTCCTTCCCCTAAGCAGCTAAAATGGAGAGAATCTGGTGATGTTGTTGGGAGTGGTGTGATATGACTACAACATTTCTTTGACTGACTGGACAACAGGGGTACCTGCGGCCACTCCTAATTAGATAGCCTCTTTTAACATTCTGTTAGCCATGGACCATTATACTGTCCAATATCAGTCTGCCACGGTTCATTCGGAACTTCACGGCCCGTCTGATAGAATCTTAAGAAATTACGGACTACCAGTCACGGACTGAAAGATGCCTCCTAAATTGAAAGGATTTCTCCACTTATAAAAGTTCCCACTTTTGAATCTATCGCCTCAAGATAACCTAGCCATTGAGCTTGGTTCCTTCCTACCGTTTCAGCTCCCACGGTTTACGGGACGATCGCGTGAGTGACTACCACAGCAGGCCATACTGTTTATGTGAATTATCACAATCAGATCACGGCCCTTGAAGTCGCATATATGCCGTTCATTTCCAGAACCTTTTTTGTCTTTGGATTCATTCACTGCACCTAATGTAAATGAAATTGGCTGTCCCGTCTCCTGTTCTTTTGTCCTGAAGAAGACCCGCCATTACGCTTCTCAAATTGTGCGTACTTCCGGGTCGAAACGTCGACGGATACATTGGTCCATATATTTTTAGGTCGTGTTGTCCCTGGACTTTTTAAGCAATCTTTGCTTGGAACGCAGACACTTATATTGCAAATTGATTGTACCCCCCCCATTGTTTTCCCTTGTATAATTTTTCCCTGTAATTGTTGTGTATCATTTTGTTATTCGTATGCATAATTCACTCATTCACCTTCTGTCACTTTGGCACTTTATTCACTAATTTCTCATCATGTATGAGGTTTAACGTTTCGTTAATTCTTCAAAGGGGATAGTTGTCCACCCAAATGTTGCCATTCAACCCTCTCAAATAAATGCATAAGCATATCTCCTTACCCCCACTCTTGGGTGCAAATACAATTGGGGCCAACCATTGTAAGCATTCAATCATCTCTATCACTCTTTTTTCTACTTGTTTGTCGAATTCTTTCTTCAGCAAATCCCTCACAAGTTATGGGACAGGCCTTCTTTTGTGTATCACAGGTACTGCATCATTCTTTTTAATTAATTTTATGTATCACACCCCTCAACAGGCCTATGTTTTTTAAAACACCTCTGGGAATTTGTCACATACTCCAAAGCCCACCATTGATCTGCCCACTAACAAGACATGTTCTTTGTTTTTGTGGTCTAATCTTATACCTAGATACTTTTGGTGTTTCCATTCCAAAATATTGGATCCTTTTTAAGTGATATATATCTTGCCAACGGTGGGCCCGACTCACAAAGGTAAACTTAGATGTATGGTCTAAACTTAGACCAAACGTCTAAGTTTACAACTTTGGGAATTCATAAAGGGCATTTAAGAGTACTCTCTTCATGTCTGCATTCGCGGCAGATATGCAGACCTAAAGATAGTACTCGTAAATGCCCTATGTGAATTCCCAAAGTCATAAACCTTTGTGAATATGGTCCAGTGTGCCTATATTTAAATATGATGTGCATTTTCACCATACCCACCAGAGGAAACGGATCTTTATTGTACCCCTCAGATGTGATGTCAGGAATTTCTGTGACATATCCTTTATCTCCCATCTTCTCTTGGAAGGTCTTGCTATCAATGAGGGTGAATGGAGAGCAAGAATCAGCATAAACTGCTAATTAAACTCCATCTAATAATATGTCACATGTGAGATATGACACCTTGCTTACAGATTCCAAACTGACTTGGAAAATAGGGTGCCCATCATCCTGGTGTCTTTCTTCCTGAGTATTTTCTAACATGTGCACTTTACTTCCCGCTTCCTTACATACTTTTGCGAAATGACCTCTCCTGTGCATTTCCTACATAGAGCACCTCTAGCAGGACATATGGGACTGTTGGCTAAATGATTACTGTAACCACATCTAAAACATTTAAGCTTGTTGTCTTTCTTTACTGTAGGTTGTAAAGATTATGTTTCTTTAACCTTGTATACATTCTCTGCATCATTTAATATATTAACCTCACTACTCATTCGGTGTGGGTCCCCTGACCCTTTTATTTCTTTCACACAAATAGCTGTGTGTTCGATACTCTTGGCAATATTGATTGTTTCAGGAAGAGAAGTGTTCAGGGACAATAATTTTTCTTTTACCTTCGAATTGTTGGTATATCTTAAAAATTAGTCCCTAATTAATGGATCTGCGAGTATACTCAATTCGTACATCACAGAGAGTCCCTTTAACACTGCGACATAAGTCGCCACTTTCTCACTCTTTTCTTGTGCTTAATTAAGAATATATTTCTCTCTAACACTACATTGGTGGACTCCTTTAAATGATATTCCAACTTATCAAGGGTGGATACATTTTCATTTTCCTGCCCACTGGTCTCATCAAAATCATGTCCAACTACATCTTCATATACTTTTCTACCTTGAACTCCCAATTTGTGCACAGAGGAGAATTTCTCTCCCCTTATGACAATTACATATGAACTGAAAATCTTTATCAACCTGTGCCAGGTTAAGTTAGGCTCCCTAATCTCATTAAAAAAAAGTTGAGGGCTGGTTCATGCTAGCTTCTGCCATAGTTAAAGTACACCAACCTCACAGGTTCAAATGATGAGCAGAAGGGAGGGAGGACAGTACCTTTACGACACACACACACACACACACACACACACTCTTACACAGATCGCAAAAATAAGTTCCCCATACCTACTGTTAAAGATCATAAATACACAACTTTTCCATGGATTTTGGAAAGTCACTTGTGAGATTCCACACTTAATACTATACAATGATTGTAGAACTTTTTAATGCAAGTACATACACTATTCTGTGGAAGAGAGTCACCAGGGATAGCAGTTAGGGTGCACAACGTGTCCCCTCGATGAAGGTAGATAATTATGTTAGGCGTGGCAAATATTCAACCCAATAAACTCAGCGTACCAAGAAGTATGTACTGACCGGAGGCACAATGACTCCAATGACATGCTCCGCAAAAAACACAAAAACTACCTGATAGATGGAGTCTCCAATGAAATGCTGACCTGTAAGGATCAGCTTCCGATGTGACAAGCTCCAAACTGACAGAAGTGTGAGGGAATCCGTAACACCTTGTAAATGGTTGGGTCCCTAGGCAACAGACCTCTGCCCTCCAGAGGAGTTGGACCACTCTGCAGAGGCAGGGTAAAGGCTAGATGTAGCTACGTCCTTCGGTAGCTGATCTCCTCCCCCTGGAGGAGTGGCACTGCCCCGTAGGAGGCAGGGAAGAGGTCTGATGCATCAAATGACTGCACCAGGATAGGAAAACAAGCAGCATCTCCTTACACCCACAGACACCACCACAGAAGTCGGCATCTGAGGGACAGCAGCAACTTTCTGCTAGATGGCGCTCTAGCAACTCTTCACCATGGAGGGGGCATACTCAGTGGGAGGAGCGAGTGGCACTGGGGTAACAGCAACCAGGAGCAGCACTTGATGACAACCAGCGGTAGAACAGTTCCCCTGGGTGCAAGGGACATAACAGCAGGGCTGAAACCCCCAAGAGCTCCAAATTCGAGGAGTAGCTTGGTAGGAAGCAAGCACTGTCCTCTCACTGGTAGAAGAGCATCACCATACAGTGCCGTGACAGGAAACAATAACCAGAGGACAACAGTGAGGACCTTGGCATACCTCGGCTCCAAAGCAAGATCACTACTAGGGGTGGAGATACCACTTTGCCCCCTACACAGCGAATCCCATCCTCATTAAAAATATTGAAAAATGAGACAACAACAATGTGGTAAGAGGAAAGTGTATTACAAAATGACAGAGTATCTCCAGCTCACTTTACATGCTCTTGAGCCCTTCACCAACTCTCGCCTCACACCAGCATTCTAACCTGAACTCCTTTCCAACATTCTAACATAAGGTTCCAATAGAGGAAAAGGGAAGGGGGGAATGGGGAAAGATTAAGGAGATATAGAATAGGAAATATAACACAATATGGATACTTGAGATGATAAAATATTTAAAACGACAACACATATGTAAGTATATCAAATAAGCTGGAAATAACAGATAATCACAGATAAAGATACAAACTTCTCACTTTTGGCAGCAGTTTGCTGTGTTGAGATCCGGGTCAACTAGGAATCCAAGGTTAAGTCCCAGAATGCTACCACAAACACCAATAACATAGAACTACAAGAGGCAAACATATCAACTAAAGCAAGCAAGGCAAAGTGTACTAGGGAACTAAGAAGAGGGTGACAGAGGAAAATAAAGAGGAAAAACACAACAAAGCAGAGGATCGGATAGTAGTGCAAACTGGTACATAAACTAAGAGAGCCAATGAAATGCATGACTTGTTGCCATAGGAAGATTCTGACCTTAAATTTGAGTCAATTGCTGTTGACCCCAACCTGATCATAACTGTCACGACTTGCTCCCTGCATTCCCGTGTCCACCACCAGGGGGCTGAACTGGGGGACTTTCCAGTCCTCTAATAAACTTCCAGACCCTCCCCTGCATGCAAATCCTGACTTCCAGCCATTTGGACACTTATTGGGAACGGACATCCATTCCCACTCCATGCCGGGTTTTGTGAAGCCAGCCTACTCATGCCTGAAAACTCCATTACCCAGGATTCCCGGCTCACTGCTTAGTCTCCACCCCTGCAGGCCAAGGATGGGTGGAGGAATTCAGCTCACCTGTGGCTGGCTGCTGCTAGCCTGCTCACACCTGCTGCATATGATTACAGTGAGCTCTTTTAAGCCCCAGCTCCCTTCAGCCCAGTGTTGGTCATTGTAAGCTGTTATCCGGTGAGACCAGTCCTTGTTCCTGAGCTTTTGCTATTTCCTGCTTTCCTGAACCAGCACTGCTTGCAGTGCTTCCTTGATTCCTGAGCCTTAACATTTCCTTGTTCCTGACCTGTAGTGTTACTTTGACTCCTGAGCCTTTGCTCAATTCTTGCCCCAGCACTGCATCCTATGCTACTTTGTTTTCTTGTTTACTGACCCTGTACTATTCTAGTATACCCTTGTAGCCTCCCTTTCTGTATAGCCTTTTCCAGTCCCTGCCTTTCATCTCATTTCCTTGGTTCCAAGTCTAGTTTGCTATCTTTCTATTCTGCTGTCTCGCTTCTGTTACCTTGTATGTTTGTTACCTGCTTTCTGCCAAGTGTGCCCTGTGATTTCCTTCCTTTCCTGTTAAGCACTCCTCTTTGCTAGCTCCTTGTCTATTGTGCTTGTGTTTAGTTTTACCCCTTTGCTGTTACTGCCTTGCGTGTTCCTGTTTGATCGCCAGGATCCGTGGGCACGGCTGACTACCTAGGTGGTGTTTCTTGTTCACTGTGAGTATTGTCTTTGAGTTACGGTTATAACATCACCATAGGTATAAGCTCCACAGACCCTGCCTTTGTATACATATCCTATATGTGGGTATTTCCAGACAGTATCTGTAACAGCAATTGTGGGTGATGAACTTACTGAGCTTCAGTCTTACCGTGTGGAGCTCCTGAGTGCTTTACCCCACATCCCCTTTATTGTTAACGTTGTTTCATGTTTAAGTGTATTGCACATCCGTCCTGGGTTTAAGTGATTCTGAATGCTGAGCCGCCTCATGAGTGCCCTTCCTTTCCGAGTCTCACCCTTCTTGTTCACCTCTACAGGTTTCCCCTTTTGGATCTCTTTTCTCCTCTGACTTCCTGTGTGCTCCTGGGCAGCTCTGTACTCCTCTCTGTCTTTGTTTTCTACCCTGTTCCCAGTCCTTGCCCAAGTCCCTGACTGTGTCCCCCACATAGTTCCGGACAGACCCTGACAGAATGACCAACCTACATTTCCAGGGTCACTTGTGAGGTTTCTTTGCGTTCAGTCAGCTATTTTTATTTTTTATTTTACCCACCCTGTCAGTTCTTGCCAAGATGTTTAGCAACAGATCCAGAAAGCACTTAAACTCTAGAGATCAATTCCTGGAACAAAACAGACTTTTACGTGCTGAATATCATTCCCTGTGGTTGGCTGATCCTTCTATGCTAGATTTTTATTCAATCTGTGACCCTGATCTTCACCTGTCAGCCAGTGACTTGCAGGAGGAAAATGAATATCTGCAAATCTTGTTAGCAGCAGAAAGAACTTCAGCGTGTTGTAAGGTGCAAAGCAACTGTGAAAATGTTCACCCTAGTCCTGAAACAATAAATCCTCTTTTGAGAAATGGACATTTACGTTCACAATATTTCACTCATTGGCTTTCAAACACCTCTTTGCCAGATCCTGACTTGCTTTTCTGTTCGGATCCAGGTTTACTGTCTGTGTCAGCAGTGCAAAAGGAGAATGATACCATACTCAGCTTGCTGAATAAGAATTCTGGTTCTAGCATGTCTGCTCTCCTTTCACACAAGGTTACCCAGTTCTGTAGTCCAGTAGATATCACAGTCCCGGATACTACAAGGACCTGTGAAGAAGTCCCTACTGACATCAGCGAATCTACCTTTTACAGTCTACTACCATTCTCAGAGCTGAAAGTCTATGAACCATGTGTCACTTTGCCCTTACCTTGTTTTCATGTAAAGTTTCCAGAGCTTCCAGGTTCCCTGCCTCCAGGCCCAGAGCTTCCAGGCTCCCTGCCTCCAGGCCCAGAGCTTCCAGGCTCCCTGCCTCCAGGCCCAGAGCTTCCAGGCTCCCTGCCTCCAGGCCCAGAGCTTCCAGGCTCCCTGCCTCCAGGCCCAGAGCTTCCAGGCTCCCTGCCTCCAGGCCCAGAGCTTCCAGGCTCCCTGCCTCCAGGACCAGAGCTTCCAGGCTCCCTGCCTCCAGGACCAGAGCTTCCAGGCTCCCTGCCTCCAGGACCAGAGCTTCCAGGCTCCCTGCCTCCAGGACCAGAGCTTCCAGGCTCCCTGCCTCCAGGACCAGAGCTTCCAGGCTCCCTGCCTCCAGGACCAGAGCTTCCAGGCTCCCTGCCTCCAGGACCAGAGCTTCCAGGCTCCCTGCCTCCAGGACCAGAGCTTCCAGGCTCCCTGCCTCCAGGACCAGAGCTTCCAGGCTCCCTGCCTCCAGGACCAGAGCTCCCAGGCTCCCTGCCTCCAGGACCAGAGCTCCCAGGCTCCAGCTTCCGGGCTCCCTGCCTCCAGGACCCGAGCTTCCAGGCTCCCTGCCTCCAGGACCAGAGCTTCCAGGCTCCCTGCCTCCAGGACCAGAGCTTCCAGGCTCCCTGCCTCCAGGACCAGAGCTCCCAGGCTCCCTGCCTCCAGGACCAGAGCTCCCAGGCTCCCTGCCTCCAGGACCAGAGCTCCCAGGCTCCGAGCTTCCGGGCTCCCTGCCTCCAGGACCCGAGCTTCCGGGCTCCCTGCCTCCAGGACCCGAGCTTCCGGGCTCCCTGCCTCCAGGACCCGAGCTTCCGGGCTCCCTGCCTCCAGGACCCGAGCTTCCGGGCTCCCTGCCTCCAGGACCCGAGCTTCCGGGCTCCCTGCCTCCAGGACCCGAGCTTCCGGGCTCCCTGCCTTTCGCACCAGAGCTTCCGGGCTCCCTGCCTTTCGCACCAGAGCTTCCGGGCTCCCTGCCGTTCGCACCAGAGCTTCCGGGCTCCCTGCCGTTCGCACCAGAGCTTCCGGGCTCCCTGCCGTTCGCACCAGAGCTTCCGGGCTCCCTGCCGTTCGCACCAGAGCTTCCGGGCTCCCTGCCGTTCGCACCAGAGCTTCCGGGCTCCCTGCCTCCGGGACCCGAGCTTCCAGGCTCCCTGCCTCCGGGACCCGAGCTTCCGGGCTCCCTGCCTTCCGCACCAGAGCTTCCGGGCTCCCTGCCTTCCGCACCAGAGCCTCCGGGCTCCCTGCCTTCCGCACCAGAGCCTCCGGGCTCCCTGCCTTCCGCACCAGAGCCTCCGGGCTCCCTGCCTTCCGCACCAGAGCCTCCGGGCTCCCTGCCTTCCGCACCAGAGCCTCCGGGCTCCCTGCCTTCCGCACCAGAGCCTCCGGGCTCCCTGCCTTCCGCACCAGAGCCTCCGGGCTCCCTGCCTTCCACACCAGAGCCTCCGGGCTCCCTGCCTTCCGCACCAGAGCCTCCTGGCTCCCTGCCTTCCGCACCAGAGCCTCCGGGCTCCCTGCCTTCAGCACCAGAGCCTCCGGGCTCCCTGCCTTCAGCACCAGAGCCTCCGGGCTCCCTGCCTTCAGCACCAGAGCCTCCGGGCTTCCAGGCTCACTGCCTCCAGGACCAGAGCTTCCATCCTATATGTGGGTATTTCCAGACAGTATCTGTAACAGCAATTGTGGGTGATGAACTTACTGAGCTTCAGTCTTACCGTGTGGAGCTCCTGAGTGCTTTACCCCACATCCCCTTTATTGTTAACGTTGTTTCATGTTTAAGTGTATTGCACATCCGTCCTGGGTTTAAGTGATTCTGAATGCTGAGCCGCCTCATGAGTGCCCTTCCTTTCCGAGTCTCACCCTTCTTGTTCACCTCTACAGGCTTCCCCTTTTGGATCTCTTTTCTCCTCTGACTTCCTGTGTGCTCATGGGCAGCGCTGTACTCCTCTCTGTCTATGTTTTCTACCCTGTTCCCAGTCCTTGCCCAAGTCCCTGACTGTGTCCCCCACATAGTCCCGGACAGACCCTGACAATAACACCCATAAGTGAGTATGTGATTTTAGACAGTTGTGTAGTGTTTCTTATCTAAATAGTTTCTGCTGGTGTGTCTTCCACCCCAACCCCCAAGCATTCTATACTGCCAGCACCTGCCCTCAATCCTGAAATCAATGGGTGCTGTTTGCCCACCACGGATTATGTTCAGGGCCTGCTCCAAACTTCCTGTTTGTTTTTACTGTCGTCTACAGGTATGCCTTAGTCCTGGCTACAAGTAAGTATCTTTTTTTATTTATTTACATAATACAGTCCTGTTTTAGTTGTCCCTGTTGTTAATATCTACATATATCCCTTTATGCTACATGGCTGAGGTTTAGACAGTACACTGGCATTCCAGTCACAGGTCAAGTACCATGCTAGGATGGCCTGCTGTAGTGGTGTTACCTGTCATCGGCTGACCCCGGTTTCATTGAGTGGGATAAGCGTGAGGTTAAAGGTCACTGTTTCTCTGGTATTAGCCATTTTCTCCTCTGTGCTCAAGCAAGAGGCTTGGGGGCACTGTTACTATTACAAGGGATTCTTCCAAGGCTTATAATGATAGAGCGTTTGTCTCATCAGAAACATGCCTATGCTTGAGATATTCTTTCAGTGGAGACTAAATAAACAAGAAGGTCTCCTACCAACTCTCCCGACACAGAAGATGAGAGAGAGCATGCCCATGAGAGTTTACTGTCTTTGGAGATGTGACTGGAGAAGAATAATAAAGCTGCATTTGTTGTTATAAGGAACAGAGCTGAGGCATCCTGCTAAAAAATTCTCAGAATGAAATGCCTGAGAGATCTAGATAATCCTGTAGACGATCAAGAAATCAGGGGAAATTTGATTCAGGGGGCAGAATTATCTGAGGTACTTCAGCATCTGTGTATCAGTATAGCTTTTACTGAGCAATCCCAGGTTGATAAAGAGAAGGGTTTCTTTTACAGTATCACAGAAATGATCCTGAGTGTTTTCCACTGCATGGTTCCAATCCAGAGAGCAAAGTTGAGAAATAAGTTTTTCCAACATTTGTTCTGAGTGTAGTTTACTTTCTGAATTTCCAGAGGAATTTTCTTCAGAACTGAAAGTTGACTCACTTAGGGCAGGTCTGTCATCAAAGGGAACTATTATATAATTGGTGCCTTGCTATCTGACCTGGTGAAAAAGAGAGGTGATGCAGCTTTCAAGACAGCTTATTCAGCAGCTAATGTTTCCGTTAGTGAAAGCACATATGACACTTAGCTGTTCAATCTACATTAATGGATTTCCAGCTGTTGGCACATGATATGACTCAGGGTTAAGATTGTACTTCCATCTTGGCAATAATGGAACAATAAGTCAGATTCCTCTCTGGTTTTATATTTGATTGTTTATGTGCAGTGTCAGCAGCTTCCAGTTCTGCTGTTGTGGCAAGCCATCAGATATGGATGAGGTTTTGGAAGGCAGGCAGTACACAGAAAATTCTCATTTATTATTATTATTTGCACCACATCTGGAGGAACTGGTTAGGAATTCAGCTCAAGACAATAAACTCCAGTCTGTCCTTCCCTTAGAGGTCAAGGTTGGGGGTACAAGTAGGATTTTAGGACTGGTGGCAAAGACTAGAGAACATTTCCAGTGCATTCGCAGAAGAGGTTAGTGCCAGGGTACAATAAAAATCCCAGTTCCAGTACAACTCCTCCCCCCTCAAGATCCTGACTATGACAAGGATCTACCAGTTTAGGTAATCTAAAAACCTTTTCACGAGTCTGGCAATCATGAATCTCAGATGCATGGGTGCTGGATATAGTATGAGAAGGTCATAGTGTTCAGTTAATTTTTCAACAACCCATATTGTTTTGGCCAACTCTGTGAACAGCTTGCTCTTCCAGGTGACTTACTCTCCTCTACATGATAGAAAAATTGCTTTCAAAAGCAGCAATTGTACCAGTGGAACAAGCAGAGAAGGGGTGATTTTCCATCCTCTTCCTGGCCCAGAAGGCATTGGGAGTTTACAGACCAGGCGTAGACCTTAAAACCGTGAACACCTTTGTTCTACACCAGACATATAAGATGACCTTCCTTCAGTCTATTCTACCTCTAATGTCATAGAGGGATTTTGTGGCATCTTTGGAACTCCCAGATGCATATTTACATATTCTGATCCTTCTATGGCACAATATTGAGAAAAACAATTCTGAAATACACAAATATCGCAATATAAATTTCAAAGACCTTAATATCATGATACTATATTTAGAATACAAAATCACAATTAATGAGAACAAAAATATTGCTGAGTGAAATATTTAAAATAGTATTTTTTATAAATAATTTAAAGTAGCTTTCTTCTTCAAATTCTCTGCAATCCTATGATTCCCTTATTAGGGTACTAGCCAAGATAGTAAATATTGATTTATATTTCAATGTTGGTAGCTCACACATTAATATTACAAAAATGAAGCATTCACCTGAACCCGTTAATTTCAGACTGGGTAAATAAAACGATTAGCGTAAGAAAAATGGATGATTGTGTGTCAAAAGGGATGGTGCCAGCCAAAGTTTGCTAACATATGGGGGATTTTTTTTTGCTTAAACTGATATCATGATTGCAATTTCAAACCTAGGCACTTTATGAGACTATCTCTCTGTCCTGGAATGGTTTATTTATACAAGATACATGGCTATGATTTTCTGTATCAATTATTTACTTGAACAGATTCAGACGTCTACTAAATTCTTAGAATTTTCTATGACGAATAGAATCCGGTCATCTATTGAAATTATTATTCAAGATAATAGTTTGAATTGAGGCTGAAAATTATTAAGTAGATGAATTTATGTATTATTTAGTATTTATGGTCAATTCTGTGTACATTTTATGTTATCTGTTAGCATTTAATATTGTCATTCACATTTCTAAGTACCACAAAATATAAAAATAATCTTTTTACAATAGTGAAATATTTATATCACAAATAAAGAAGCAATAAATATTGTGTCTATATAACAATAAGCGAAGCCAACCCTAACATCAAAAACAAAGATAACGTCATCACAAATGTAATTAAAATAATTATATAGGAATATTTAAACAACAAAATACATATAATTCATTACAAAAATTCTGTAAAATCAATACACATATATAACATTAACGAAAAACTGTTATTTAGGGGCCCATTACGATACCCGGCGTAAATAAATCCGCCAGGCATGGAAGCGGCAAAAATCCGCCCGCACACACCGCCTGAACACCGACCACGCCATTATGAGTACACAAACCGAAAACCGCCATCGGCGGAAAAATCACACAAAATACCGCCCGCCATCGTCCGAGTCGGAGTCAAACCGCCCGCCACGGACGGAAACACGCACGACAACACAAAACCGCCCGCCCACACGGCCGACACACCGCACGTGAAATTACGATCACACCGCCATGAGCGCGGAAAAACCACAAATATACCGCCCGCCAGCGCAAACAATGCCGATGAGAATCGACACGGCAGAAGCCATGGCGCCCACGTACCTGCACAGAAACCATCCGCACACAAAACCAATAGCACACAACATGGCCAACAAGTCCACACAGCAAGGCACACACAAATACACAAGCACAGTACACATCCCGAAAACACCCCCCGGACAAACAAAAAATACAAAGGCCAGAACCCCAGACACAACACACCTGAAAACAACAGACCATGAGGACACACCCACATAGGTGAGTACAAAAGCAGCACTCCCACAGACCACAACCCCTTGCTACATTGCAAACCAGAGAGGAGAGGAGAGGACACAGTGACACAGCAAGGACAGCAGCACACCACAGAAACGCACACATCACAACCACCACCACCACCACCAAACACCGGCACCACAAACCCCCTGCACATTACACAACACACACCGCACCAGCACCACAAACACCATGGCACCACAAAGGATGCCCAAGTTCACGCCCATGGAGCTGACGGTCATGGTCGACGAGATCATCAAGGTGTACCCACAAATCTATGGGAACATGGTCCAGCACACACCACTAGCCACCAGAAACAGAATGTGGACCCGGATCGTAGACCAGGTCAATGCAGTCGGGACCCTGCCCAGGAACAGAGTCGAGATAAACAAACGTTGGAATGACGTAAAGAGCCTGGTCAAGAAGAAGGAGGGCAAAAACAGAGAGCTGGCTGCCGTCACTGGCGGAGGGAATCCCGCGCTCTTTAAGACCTTCAAAGCGTGGGAGGAGAAGGTGCGAGTCGTAATCCATCCGGAGATCCTCGCCGGATTAGCAGGGGGAGTGGAGGCTGGTCAGTACAAACTAATGTATACTAGCACACCGCTATGTACTCACATGCGCAACCACCATGCCACAGCTCCCAGGGACAAACACCCCCATGTCCAGCACACAATACACAACACATCACACGCACATGCAACAGACACTACCACACACAGGCCAAACCGAACAACTGTAAGATGCGTGGGGACATGTGTACACTAAGCCAGCCACGTAACCACCAACAGGTCCCCAAATATGCCAGAAGCGCCACAACGAGCACCCACCACACCCATGTGTCCGCCACAGCTGCACTAACCGACAAGTAACAGGTAAGTGGCAGGAACACAAAGTGCAGTGGGTGGGACGGTGGACAGCCCAAGTACAACACACACCAGGCCCCAGTCCCACAGCACAGCAAGGAGGAGCATCCCCCACACCCCACAGCCACGTGTCAGCCACCGCAGTGCACAACGACAGCCGAAAGGCAGACATCACGGTCCACAGCAATCGGTGTCAGTGGGTGTACAGCCACCCCCACGACCCACTACACCCCCCACCCCCACAGACCTGCAACATGGAGCACCCCCGCTTAGAGCCATGTGGCATCCAGTACAGTGCACGCACGAACAACTTGCAGGTGGGAAACTGGACAGGGCTGGATTACTGGAGGCATGAGGACCATAACACCACCAACACATGGGACATGTCACGTAGCACACGGACACGCAGCACCGCCCACCGTCACGAACAAGTGAACAATGTGCACACGGACATGAACAGCAGACTCACACCCCACATGACCCATCACAGACATAGCAACACCCAAGGAGCCACGTCTGCATGCACAAGCCACACTGAATATAGTCCCACACGGCAGCCACTGTGCAACTCATCACACACAACCGAAACACCATTGAAGTCCTGTCCATGTAGCCCCCACTGCCTGTCAACCCCACACCCCACAACTACGCCTATGTAAGACAAACAACACTAGACGCAACAGAGCGGAACAACAGAAATGCACACGAACACCACTGAACCCATCAAACTCACAGACACACCATGCACATACAACATACCATCCATCCCATCCGTCAGCCCCAGTCACATGAAAGGCATGTCATCCGCACAGCTGCCACACATACAGCAGTCATGCTAAGACACATGCCCATGACCAACCATGTGCCAGAAGTCAATTAAGCGCACAACACACTGTGAGCAACAACACACAACATGGGCCACACCCCCCGAGCACTGCAGTGATGCACATGGCACAGGGCAGCACGCACACCAAGGAGATGGGACAACTGCAATACGTTGGCTGGCACACAACTATCACTCACTCATAACGATGCGTCCAATGCCATGTCCAGTAACCACAACAGACAGCAAATATGCAGGGCATGTCAGGCATGCACACACCTCAGACCATGCACTGTCATGCTGCCACAACACATGTCACGTTCGGCACCCATGGCTCACAGCATGTACCCCAAAAGCATATCCCCTCCCAAATGCGAATCTGGGGCATGGCCCCCATGTTGCCATATGCGTTCCTAAGCGTTCCATTTGAACCCCAAAAGCATATCCCCTCCCAAATGCGAATCTGGGGCATGGCCCCCATGTTGCCATATGCGTTCCTAAGCGTTCCATTTGAACCCCAAAAGCATATTCCCTCCCAAATGCGAATCTGGGGCATGGCCCCCATGTTGCCATATGCGTTCCTAAGCGTTCCATTTGAACCCCAAAAGCATATTCCATCCCAAATGCGAATCTGGGGCATGGCCCCCATGTTGCCATATGTGTTCCTAAGCGTTCCATTTGAACCCCAAAAGCATATTCCATCCCAAATGCGAATCTGGGGCATGGCCCCCATGTTGCCATATGCGTTCCTAAGCGTTCCATATGAACTCCAAAAGCAAAGTACAAACCAGACCCAGGATGGGCCAGGAGCCCGCATACACCAGAGTCACAATGAGTAGGGGCAAAGCAACACACCCATCGGCATGGCCAATCCGTCCCATGCCACATGTGCACAGCACACAGTCCCATTGCCTAGCACACACAACTACAGATGCCACAGCCACACACTCGCCTCCGGGAAACCCATGTACGAGATTGCACGAACTGCCAATGTCAGACGACTAATACATACTTCGCCAGGTGCAACACAATAACAAATCTCATTTTCTCCACAGGTGACGAACTGCTGGACGCTGGGGATGGAGACAGCAGCCAGCACAGCCAGCCTACAAGCCCCCAACGAGGACACACGGATCTGGAGGATCTGTCCACCTCTTCGGACACGGACCACCAAGCTGGCCCATCTGGCGTGGCAGGGCCCAGCCGCTCCCCAGGACCCCTCCTACCCACCAACCCATCATCCAGGGATGCTGAACAGTCCCAGTCCCCTGCTGCCACTGTCGTTGCGGCCACACCCACGGTCATTGCGGCCACTACCACTGCCGCAACCGCCACCATCGCCGCACCGACCACCACCGCCTCCACCACCACCACGTCTTCGCTGGCACCAGCCCCAGCGCAGGTGGTGGCCCGGCCGACTGGATCCACCCTGGGAGCCACAGCGAGGACCGTGGTGAGCAATGTGGCTAGTGGGCAGGCCGGTGGCAGCAGGACTGGTAGGAGGAGCAGGGTCAGGGAAACGCCAGCCTCCCCTGGGAGCCATGCCCTGCCTCAAATGGCCAGAGTCCTTGGGGCCTATGAAGAGGCCCAAGGACAATGGGCCAGGTCTGCTACTGACACGCGGGAGGTGCTGGGGGTGCTGAGGTCCATGGACGCCCATATGGGCCAATTCGTGTCCCGTATGGACCAACTCGTGGACCTCATGGGCCAGCTGGTGGTGGCGGTGGGGTCACAGGCAAGGCCAGCAACACCACCTCCGCCACCACCTGCTAGGGCGCAGGGTCGGCCAGCAGTGTCCACTTCCCCTGCGTCCACAGCCAGTGAGCACACCTCACCCACCACCAGCAGGTCGCCACCACACACCCCCCTCCCAAACGTGGAAGGGGCCGTCCGAAGAGGAAACAGATCTCCCGGGAGGACTTCGCACGCTCCAGTCGCAAGTGAGGCAGCCAGCCAGCCTTCCGCCAGCCTTCCTTGACCAGCCACTGCATTGACTTGCTCTACGATCCCACTCCACACAGCCAGCTGGATGGCATGTGTGTGTTGGACTATGGACATAGAACCAGTGGGTACACCCTGATCATCACGCAGCCATGACCGACAGCTCATTGTCACTGCACGCACCACTTTTGTTATCACCTTACACACAATCACATGTCACAGTTCGTAATAAATGCACCTTATTCACTAACTGCTGTTTGTGCCCTGTGTTTTATTTGTACGGAATACAACGGCCACCTTGGGCGGAAGGGCACCTGATGCGTGGCATGGCAATGGAATCCGGAGGGCCTGTAGGGACCTAGGGGTGGGAGACAGAACAGGAGCACATTCAATGAGTGTGTCACACACCCATCACACAGTACATGTCAACAACTACAAGCAATGTACACACATCGCACAGAGCAATAGGGCACAATGCCACAGTCACCAACAGTGGCATACTACCCTGGCCATGGAGCGTTGACACACTGCACGCAGTGAACATACGGCCACCCTGACACAGCACACACACACCTGCACAGATACAGACACATCATCCGTCGTACATGGACACTCACCGTCAAGTGAAGTAGCGGGCGATGAGCTGCTGGCGCACATTCCCAGCTTCCTCCTCTCCGCTGTCCACCTCACTCGAGCTGTCCTGGTCTGCGGGCTGGGGCCCTGGTTGATCTCCGTCATCCACAATGAGGGGGATCTGCTCCCGAATGGCCAGATTGTGCAGCATGCAGCACGCCACCACTATCTGGCACACCTTCTGTGGGGAGTACGCCAGTGCACCCCCGGTGCGGTCCAGGCACCTGAACCTGGACTTGAGGAGGCCAAAGGTACGCTCGACCACACGTCTGGTCCTCCCATGTGCCTCATTGTATCGATCGTCTGCTGGGGTGCGAGGATTCCTCAATGGACTGAGCAGCCATGCCCCATTCGGGTACGCAGAGTCACCTGGGTGTGAGGGACACAGAGAACCGTAGCTATTCCAACTGGACAGGGGACAGCATCGCACAACCAGCACGCTACACCACTCCACATACTCACCGACAATACAGGCACGATCCTGTTGCAGATTGGCCATCAGTCGTGGCAAGATGCTGTTGCGCATTATGTGTGCGTCATGGGCCGAGCCTGGAAACTTTGCACACACGTGGGTGATCACCATGTCCGCAAGGCACACCACTTGCACATTCAGGGAGTGCGTGTGCTTCCTGTTGCGGTACAGGTGCTCAGTGGCCTGTGGTGGAACAAGGCCAACATGAGTGCAGTCAATGGCTCCCACGACGTGTGGGATTCTGCCAAGGGCATAGAATGCACCCTTCACTGCCGCCAATTCACGAGCCCTGGGGAAGCGGATGTACCTGTTCCGGTACAGCATCATGGCTGCCAGTACATCCCTCAGCACCTTGCTGAACATGGGCTGGGACATCCCTCCTCCACTGCCCACTGTGTGCTGGAATGACCCAGTGGCGAAGAAATGCATGGCGGCCATCACCTTAGCCGTGGGGGTGACAGCAGTCGGATACACCCTGCGGGGACGGAGATGGGGCTCTAACATGGCACACAGTCGATGCAGAGTTGGCCTGTCCAGCCGAAACTTCCTGATTACCTCTGTATCGTCCATGTCCGCCAGCAATTGGTATGGGCGGTCAATGTTCGGTCTCCGCCTGGGTTAAATGGCAGAGGACACATGTCAAAGCAACACGGCACATAGCAATTTCGCATACACATCACTGACATGACTGAGCAAGCACATGAGCCACAGCCCAGCTGTCAAGCTGGGACGGCACGGCCACAATACACTTACACAGGTCTCCCAACAATGGCAATGGCAAGTGAGACATACCACTGCCATGTGCATGCACATGGGGATCTAGGCCCCAATGACTTGCGGGGCGTGCTGATGGGGACTGACTGCATATTCGTCAAGCGGCAACGCCACGGCAACATGAGTGTCTGCTGAGCATGGAACTGCTTCCGAGGCTGGATGAGTATGGCACACGACGACGACGATGTGGGCACGGGCTGAGCGGCCAATACAAGTGGGACCTGTGGCACGAGGGGATATGAGACAGTAGTAGGTGTCAGCACTGCACCCTATGTACAGCACTGTACGGATCACAGCTCCCGAAACATTGACTGGTGTCCACATTGACAGCCCCATGCCAAGACGGCTGTGTGCTTGCAGTCACACGTCACAGGTGAGAGGTTACATTGCACGTGCCAGGTGGCAGTCGTACATAGTGGGAGCTGGCATGTGTGTGCATGTGTCTCCTGTTCAGGATCCACCAGATGGGCGCTGACTCTGTACTGACCATTGGACACAGCATGTTCCGTGGAAGGCTTGTGTGTGTGGGATGGTGGCACTGGATGTGCCTCCGTTGGGTGGGGGGCCATGCACAGGGCGGGTACGTCGATGATTGCGCATTGTTGGTCACGGTGGGTGCACCAGCTAAGATGTGTTGCCCTGTGTTCAATTCCTATGTCCGCATGATGATGGACTGTAGATGTGGGCAGACTACACATTGGTCGATGTGCTGTCTATATGCATGAGCCTTCACACCAGGCACAGCTGCCCCTGCACATGTGACCCCTGCTGGACTCGCTGCTGGGTCTGTGGAGCTGATGCACCTTCTGCGCGTGGGGCGGACAGCTCTCCTCACTTCCCTCATTGCGCATGTCATGACTTTGCCGCAGGTGACATGGATCATGGAGGGCCCACATGTACGCGTGGGTAGGCTACACATGATTGTACACTGGTCGCCACCCCCAGTCAGTGTTTCGAATGGGAAGGTTGTCGTGCTGGTGGTATGTTCGATGTGGCGGATGGGCGGGCCTAGGTGCGGGCTTACATTCCGGACATGGGGGGTAGTTGGATTGGCGACTAGTTGCAGTGCACACGGGACACGTCTCTTCCTTTCCACATCTGGGTCATCCCTTGTACTAACTGACAGTGATACAGTCATCTTCGCCCCAGCCCTCATGTCCTCCCCTCGCTCCCCCAATATGCATGCTCACCTGCGAGGCTAGCGCTTGCACAGGCAGCCCCAAGCTCGCACCAGAGAGGGCAAGGAGTGTATGTGTGGGTCCAGTTGCACGAGTGGGCTGTCTCAGGGTATGATGTGTGGCGGGATGCCGTCCACCTGCGTGGTGCCCCAAATGGAGACCCGGCCTGCATGGACTATGCATCACAGTCTTCGCCTTCCGGATCCGCCACCTGCGACACCCAGTGGCTGTGGCTGCCCTTGCGGCCAGGCCGCGTCCGTCTGTGGCTGATGGCCCACACATTCACTCTTTGGCCTCTCTGGGGAGGGCTCGGGGGTGGTGGCGCACGCGCTTGCACTTAGTCGCAATGGCATGTGTCGTGGTTGGTATGATGGGCAATGGATGGGATGGTGCGAGCCACCTCCCGTGACGTCAGTGCTGCTCGTGCTGTGGTGCATCCCCCCTACACTTCCATGTGACTTGTGCCATGCTAGACGTTGAGGTTCTATTGCCTGCGTGATATGAGCAGGAGGAGCGCGAGGAGACCTCTCACACACCATGCTCCACTGCCATGCCGTGCCCTGTATCGCCTATGCGGATTGACTATGTTGGGGTTACACCTGGTCGACTGGGGCTGTGTGTGCCTTGTCAAGGGGCATGGCGGGCGCACAACAGGATCCAGCTTGTCCACAGAGGGTGGGCTGAGGTGCGCCTGGTACCGCCTTGTACGTGTGCCCGGCTGCTGTGCACACACGTGTTCACTCCCCCCGACAGGTGTCCTCTCACAATGCCCAGGGAAGCGGTGGTGTACTGTTCATGACCCCTCCCAACACGGCGTGCTCCAACTTGGCATGTGCGCATCTACCCGTCGCACCCACCCACCTGAGCACTGCGTCCATACGACTTCACACGACACATGTGTGTCTTCCACAGTAGTGCTACTCATTTGCGTTGACATCCAATACCAGTGGACTACATGGTCATGTCACGACTGCCGTGTACTTCACATACTCTCATCCTCTCTCATTCGTACTTGTGAAATGAGTCAGCGGAGGCAGTTTTGGTTTCAAACATTATATTGAGTCTTCTGTCCTCTGTGATGCAGTATAGTGGACACTACTGGCAGCGGAATACATGTTGAGGATATACTGAGCATGATTACAAATGGGATAGGGTGTGGGGTTACATCTGCTTGGCCAAGGCTGTGCTAATGTACATTTACGTATAGCTGCGGAGCTGCGGACTTTGACACAGACGGTATACATGTAGCCTACCAGACCGCTCGGCATCATGGGCACAGTCCATCTCAGTTCCATGTGACAGGTTTGCTGCGGTTGTTCCTCATGCACGCGTGCATGTGAGATGACATCAGGGCATGTGCTTGCGTGCATGCAGCGGCGTGCCACTTGTTGTTGCACTGTGGTGGTTACTGGACATGTCACAGTCACTGGGGTCGTGTTGTTGTTGTATGCACTTGTCGTCCATGCAAAGGTCCTGGTATGGGATTCCCGGGGCGGGGGTGGGAGGGGTGCAGCACCCACAGACTCCAGGCGACCTATTCATGTCCACTGAGCGGTGTGTGTGTCCATGGGCGCTGGATCCATGTCGTGTCCTGGTTGTTCGTGCAGTTCCATCCATGTGGGTGCGATACACAGAGCCCATGCCACTGCCTCCCACGATGCATGCGGTGTTCCTGGATGTGATGGGGAACAGTGTGCATGTCCCAGTCATATCCGATGTCATGGCGATGTCGTTGATGGTGTGGTTACAGTTGCCGGTCGTTTGGTATGGCTGTTGTGGTGGTGACTGGCCAGTCCGTGCGGAAGCTGAGCATGGGTGCGGGGTTGGACTTCATAGGTCACTCGGGGAACCTGCGTTGTGGTCCGACGTATTTACAGGTTGTCAGGTATGCGATGCCGTCCAGCAGGGCTTCCATGTCATTGGTGGTGTACATGTTTGCCAGCCAATGAAGCGGATGGTGGCTGTCAAGGTGTTGTTCGTAGGTTGTCCCTTGGAGGACCATGATGGGGCATGCTGGGTGACATTCGATGTAGCTGTTCTCGATGATCCGTCGTGTGGAGGCACAGTGGTTCCATTTCAGTGCGCGTGCGATGTTGGCCACATACGCCATGCCCCCATAGGCAGAGCAGGCCCTGTCGTGTGCGTCCAGAGGGAGGAGTAGTGGTAGCAGGTCCGCCTTCAGACATGCCGGGTTGGAGAGGCATATCTCGACGGGATGCTGGTAGGGACACCTCCGACAGTAGAAGACGGGCATGACGCAGCTGAACAATGTGATGCGGTAAGTCAGTCGGTAACTTACGTTCAGCAGGGACAGGAGATCGCATCCCAATGTATGTATCGTGTTGGTTTGGTACAGCTTGAGCTGTTCGGCGTAGTTGGGTAGGTGTGTTGCGGTTGCCATTTCGCAGCGGTTCGTAGAGGTGGCGTGCTCCGGCAGTGTGTGCAGTCTGCAATGTGCACGCTCCGGGGTTGCTGTGAGCTCTGTGTAGTCGTGGGGAGACAGGACTTGTGTTCTGTTGGCTTGTTTGGAGGACACGGGCCCTCTTCCCACATGCTTCTCAGACAGTTCAAGGTCAGTGCTGTGTGACTCCTTCCAATTAACTTGCATGTGGCCGACATGGGGGAGTGTTTTCTTCTTTCTTCCCCGTCCGTTGTGTGCTTCTGTGATATGCGCTATCTGCCCTGTGGTCGGTCTCCTCGGCATGCCTGTGTTGGTCTATTCTTGGACAATGGCTGTATTCACCGGCTTCTGTCGTAGGGCTGTGGTTTCGGTGTTGGAATGGAAGGTCATTCAGTGCTGTCTGCTCTCCCTTGTGTGGGCGGCAGGCTGCCTTTCCGCTCTGCGTTGGGCCTTGTGTGTGGATGTAATTCTTGGGCCACCTGTTGTCGGTCCCCGGGCTCTTTGGTGTTCCGTTTCATGTGTCTTGTTCATATGTGCAGGGTGGTATGGGTTTTTCAGTGTGGTACTGGCGTTCCTCTTCCCGAAGGGGCCCTGCTTCTCCTAGTTGGTGTTGCCGCCGCTGTGTGCTTCGCCATGTTTGTTACACTGGGGTGTGTCCTGCTGTTGCGTGACTTCACTGACATGTGTGCGTCGGTTGTGTGGCGTTGGGTGTTGTCCGTGAATTGGGCGTTGGGGACATGTCTGTGGCCGGCCTGTCACGTGTCATGTGCGTTCGGGGTGGGGCTGATGTGTGTGCTGCTTGGTTGTGTCCCTGTGTCTGTGTGCGACGCATGCATGGCGCTGCGGTTGGCCTCTGCGTTGTGCGCATGTGTGGCGGCGTCATCGGCGCTTTGGGGCCGTGACGGGGTGGTTGGTTCCTAGTCCCAGGTGGTGTGTACACATGTGTTCTGCGATGTTAGGATTTGGCCTGTGTGTCATATGTGGATGCAATGGTGGATGTGTAGTGTGCACGCGCTGGTGGGGGGTTGTCCGCTTTTTCCGCCCTTGCACTGTGTGCGCTGTTTGCGTGCACTTGTTGTGTGTGTGCCTACCTGCGTCTCCGCGGTACGTTGCGTCCTTGGTGGTGCATCAGCAGAAGCATGGGAAGGGCCTGCAGTGCTGGATTCATGCCCGGGGTGCCGCTTCTTCGTTGTCCGTGCTCTGCGTCCGTGTTTCCGCCTCTCTTTCACGTGCGGTGTCTCTTTGCCGTGGGAGCCGTTTGTTTGCGGCATCGTAATTTATGCGCCGGGCGGGACGTGTTTCGTCGGACGGTGTGTGTCAGTTGGGCTGCGCCGCTACGTGTGCGGGCGCACTTTGATGGCGGACGGTGTTGCTGGCTTGCCGGCGGTGTTTGGCCTGCTTTTCGCATCATAATTGGGCGGGCGTGTGGACTGCTGCGTGCCGGCGGTAACTGGTGCTTTTTGCATCCGCCAGCACGGCGGTTGTGCTTCCGCCCGCCATCGTAATGAGCCCCTTAGTGTTTACCAAAAAAGGGATACAAAAATAAAATTGAAACTAAAACAGCCAGTCAAATTAAGCTTAAAAGTAGTTAGCAAGAAGAAATGCTTTTCCAATTAGAAACAATATGAAAATGGACAAAACATTCAATAAATTGCTTCAGAAAAAGCCACCACCACAGGAAAGCATCCACCTGCCAGATTGCACACCAACAAAAGAAGAAACCAATACTTTTGTCACATGGCCCATGGGGACATTGTCGTCTTCTCTAAGTTAGCATGAGCACGCTGCAAATTGTCCGCTGCTCTGCACACGTTACTGCACAAGGCTTTTTTTGCAGATGCCTCTTTTGCCATTTTCACATGAGAACCTATCGCTGTGTTCACACTCTGCAGGTTCCTGGGATTTAGTCTGAACATTGTGAGCAAGGTCGATCAGTAATGCCCCTTGTTATTCTGTTCTGGTCAGGCCCTAGCACCTAGACAAAACATACCGATGCAGCTGTTGTTTGGGAATACGTACTTTGGTCTTATTGGAATACACGAATAGAGAGCACAAACTTGGAGAGGGATCTTTCCAGGGAGAAGAGCAAGACAGCACCTATGATATAAATCTACCATCTATAGACTGAGGTATGGGGTCTGCAGATAACGCCCAGAGATCTTCAAATATATAATCATTCTGCTTCTATACACGGGGAGGAGGGTTAGGCTATTCTGTCTTTTCATAATGACAGCTCCTTTCATGATTTATGGACTAATTGCTATGCTTACCATATTTGTGTTATGCATTTTCTTGCTTATTGTGGCACGTATACTGCACGTTAGTTAAAATAAATATTTTGAACTTATTCGTGTCTCTGTCTGATCTTATTGTGGACAAGTACAAGAGTGCGAGCGAAAGGGAATGTGTTGCAACCGCAATTCCTGAGATAGTTGGGCGTATTGTGTTCTAGGGTGTCTAATCATCAGTTTCTCTGTGAGTGAGTAGGAGAGCAAATGAGACACTATAGCTAGTCACGAGACTCCTGAGTAGCACTTGTGCTTTTCCATGATACCCTATCACCGGTTCCTGGAGACGTCCGTGGTGAGGGGGCTTTGCCTCCTGCATTTGTAGGATACACCTATATCTGTAGGTTATACAAGCTTGAAGTTTAAAAGGTTTTTTCAACCCATTTGCGCTACCATTTTATTGGCTCCTTTGACTTTTATAGCACAACCAGTCGCTATCCCAGCACATAACCGGGCGGCGGTTACGGCTTACTTGACTCAGCACGGAGTCCCCAATGCGGGGGCTACCTTTATTTTTGTGGTTGAGGCGGATCCAGTATACCGCTTCGAAGTTTTTTATTCTTGGGTTACATTTCCCACGGTAGAAGTGAATGCTAATTTGGTTCATACTCCTCCAGCAGCGTATCATCCTTATGCATTAATTGAAGTTCCATTGAAGTCCTGGGAGCATACCATTTGGTTTAATGGGGCCCTTCCTCACACTGTCTCTTTAGTCCGAATGGGCCCCTTGTCTATCGATGGGGCTACTTGGCCTGTTTTGACTGGTTTTACACCACATCCCAACTATCTCAGTGTTACTATTGTAGAGCTACGTCTACTCTATACACAATTGCTTCATCTTCATAGACGAATCATACAGTTTATGTCTCGTGCACTTCAAGCAGAAGACTTGTGATTAATCCCGTCATGATCACCTCTGGGATGGGAAAATGTCCTCAGAATCGTGAGGACTTACTATTTTGGATCGCACAAAAAATTGAGCAGCTTGAGGCTGTATTTCCAAAAACGTCTGCTGTTGAGAAACACAGGATGCTTACAATGAATTTGCCGAATGGTCTGATTTCTCCTTTAGTGGACTGCACCACCTGGGGGACGGTGTTTGCTTCAGTGTACACACTGTGCATTGGCACCCCCTCCATGAGCGTTCTGCCGAGCGTTTTGAAAAAGGTACAGGATGAACACGGGGCTGGTCCAGCCCTGAATTTGTGGATGAAGTTAGTGGGCATGTTCCCTATTGTCTCCGACATGATTCTGGCCAACATTAAAGGTGAAGCAGTTTGCTTGCAAGTGCACCAACTCCTGTCGGCAGTGGCGGACGTAGATCGGGAGCAACAATTGCTGATTATTATTGCGGATGTGTGTATTTCCTTGGGTCGCAATAGCTTGGGTATTCGACTTACACAGGCACAGAGTAAACCCCCTCCTGAGAAGGAGGATCGTCCAGTCTTTCCTAAAAAGGCCTAGAATAAAAATGTGCGGTAGCAACAACAGAAGCCTGGTTCTCGTGCTGGTTCACCTCAACCTGACGCTTCTGAATGTAGATATGATTTGCATGACCGCTCTAAAATCAAGACACCCGAGAGGTTTCAGGTTCCTGATCCTCATCTCCTCGTTCCTTTCAGGAATCATCAGATCAACAATTCGGCAGAGGAGAGCGACAGGATCACAGACAAGGCAGTCTATGCAAGTGAGACGTGACATGCATGGGCAGTTTGACGTGAAAGTCAAGCAGGAGGAACCAACTCAATATCGAGCCCCATTTCAAAAGAAAAAAGTTGCCGCTTAGACTGCAAAGTATGCCTCAGATGGTGAGAACCCTCCTCCTCGACAGGAGGTGGGTGGTAACCCTCCTCGACAGCGCGGGGAGGTTACCATAGTGCTGCAGACACTCCATCAGTGTCTGGAGGTGAAAGCAACTGACACTTTTATTACTGTTGAAACAGCTGACACTCGTGTTGCTCCTTCTGATAGGCTTTATGAAGTGAGCCTCCAAATTGAAGGTAATATTAAACGCACTGTTAAAGCAGTCTTTTGGGACAATCGAACATCTTTTTATGATATTTTGCTGGCGGAGGTTGATTGGCCTCCCCGTTTGTCCTTGCTTTCTCTAGGGGTGAGGATGTTTTTCTCAATATGTCCCAGAGGAGGATAAAAATGCTTACGCTTCAGAGTGGGCCCTGGCCTTAGTTCCTGCTTTATATCGCAATCAATCTAGTTTGGACAAGGATTCACCAGTGCATGTTATTCCTTTGCGTTCTACACCACAGCCTCAACCGCAATATCCAATCAAACGAGATGCCAAAGCGACCGTAGGTGACATTTTGACTCAATTGGAACATCAGAGTGTAATTGAATCCTGTGTTTCGTCAATGGATAATCCTCTTTTTCGGATATTGACACTGGACGGTTCATATCGTATAGTTTTAGACTACAGACACCTGAACAGTCATGTTCATACTTTTGCGGTGCAGAACACACATAGGTCTGTGTTGGTAAATAACATTGTTCAAAAGAACATTGGCTCCTGAAAGCCGTGACTTGACTGCATTCAGCGCTCTAGGCAATCAGAGACGATATACGAGATTGCCTATGGGATATAAGAATAGCCCAGGAGTGTTTGCGGCACGCATTGTGTCGATCTTACATGAAATTGACGCTGATGCCTTTTTGTACGTCGATGATATTTACTTGATGGACGATTGAATGAATCTGCATCTTATGCGTGTGGATCGTATTATCACACGTTTTGCGACGTTAGGTTACAAATTCAACTTTGCGAAGTCGCATATTGCCTTTTTGGCAGTTCTTATCCTTGGTTACGATCTCAATAACGAAGAACAACTTCCAGAACATACTGCAGTACTTAGGTCTTTGCAGTCTGATCTGCTTGCGACTCAATTCTTGTTAACTAGAGACAACACAACAAATTTGGTCATAAGGATTGTACCAGGGAATTTAGGATTCACTTACGTGACTTTCAATGAAGGGGACACAGCTCCCATTGCTTATAAATCCCATTTGTATACTCCAGCTGAGATGTGTTTTTCTTCGATAACATTTTTTTTGACAGCAGTACAGATGCCGATTCTGAAGGAACGCTCTCTGGCTCAGGGAAAATGCATTTTCATGGTTTCGCCAGTGCCAGCTTTGGAAGCTGTCACGAAGGCTAGTGTACAAAATTCTAATGCTCTGCATCCCCCTTGGATACAATGGGCTAGTTCATTGACGTCGGCTGATGTCAATTTTATCTTTGATCCTTCTTTGCAAACACGAGTTTTTACAATATAAACATGTTCATCCTCCTCCTTTATCACTACTCCCTCTTGATCAGTACAAAAGTATAATTAACACTGATGGATCTGCACAGCCTGCCATTGGTTCTAAACATGCTTATTCAGCAGCCTGCACAATTTTGGCTGGCAACATAGTGGATGGTGATTTTAAATCTTCCTTAGTTTACACACAATTCCTTACGGATTGCATAGCACAATTGGCTGAGTTACGTGCTTTGGCTCTCGAATTTGCTGATCCTGATGTGCCTACGCTTGTAGTGTGAGATTCCTTTTACTGTGTACAATCCTTTATTGACAACTTGTTCTTTTGGCAACAAAATGATTTTCGTGATACTAAAGGTAGCGCAATAAAGCATAAACGGCTTTGGGTCCGAGTGGCCGCTCTTAAGGAACATTTCCCGCTCACACATCTTGTCCATACTTTGGGCCATCAGCGTGTGGGAGCACACGCCGTTAGTAATTCAATGGCTGATGAAGCAGCCAAATCCGCAGTAGCCACATATACAGTAGCAGCCGTTGCTAGGTCTATGAGTAAAATTGATGATGACATCTTGGCAGCTATTGCCGCAACGAAAGAGGAAAGGCAGTTCCCGCAAAGATTTCCCGCGTGTTATACTTATCACTTAACGCCTGATCCAATTCCATTTGTAACCATTCCATCCATTGGTGATCATTTTATTCCCAATGAGGACCACAGACTTTTTTTGATTAAAGCTGCTCACAAAGGCATGGCTTCTGCACACACTGGATCACTCGCGACAGTTTCGCTTTTACAGCAACGCTTTTGGTGGCGTGGCTTATACCAGCAAACGCGCAAATATGTTCTTTCATGTGACATTTGTCAACAGATTAGACCTTCTACAGTTTCACTTCCACCTCATACTCAGCTCTTCATTTCAAATCAACCTTTTGGTTGTATTTATCTTGATCACTGCGGTCCTTTGACATCCGACAATGCTTTCAAATATGTTTTGGTTGCAGTGGATTCGTGCACTAGGTTCCTTTGGGTTTGGCCGCAACGCAATGCTGATGCTGGAACTGTTATAACGGATTTGCATGTCTTTGTAGGGACAATGTCCTTTGGCACCTTCCATTCAGACCAAGTTCTGGCTTTTGCATCTAAGGCTTACCGGGATGCAATGAAATCTTTGGGGGTGCAGGTGCATTTCTCGTCTCCATATCGGCCTGAGGGCAATTCTGTTGTGGAGCGGATGAACCGTGACTTAAAGCAATCTTTAACCGCAAGGTTATTAGTTACGGGACGTGGCTGGTTGACTCATCTATGTGGAGTCCAACGTGCACTAAATAATCTCCCTAGAAGATCTCTGGGTGGGCGGACCCCGTATGAGATGCTCTTTCGCATTAAAATGTTTGTGCCAGTCCTAGACGTTGTGGCTGCTGCCGCAACATATGACGTAGATAACCATTGTGCTATGTTACAGGGTCCACAAAAGAATCGTGATGCGCTTGCGAAAACTCATTTGCCCTCATCTACAAATGCAGCATTACTGATTCCGGTTTCTGGCTGGCTTCCTAAAGTTGGTGATCTGGTCCGAGAGAAGGTGGAGAACAAGAAAGAATTTGGTTCATCATATTGTACACCAGTTCCAGTCTTTCGTTTAATAGGCACTCGTACTGTGATCTTACCTCCGCTACCTGGTCTCACAGAGAATCATTTAATTTCCATTGAACATGTCAAGTTATACCATATGGCTGATACTCAATATGCTCCAGGCTCCCAACTAATGCCCTGTTGCTCCACGCAAATGTAAGTAATATCACGCACTGTAAACAACTCGAACAGCATGAGCCCTTGTGTTAATTGCTTCGTTTCTCTGCCACAGAAAAAATCCAATACCGTGACATCTTGCACCGCCAAGCTGCCTCCATATCGGGCTGATTAGTTATCACACACGAGTAAGTTTCCACTTATTCTACGCAACGCCTCCCCGCCTATAATTGTTGGCATCAACAATTTAATAAGTATTCCCTCATTCCTTCTTCAGGTTGCATCGTATCCATGCATAATCAACCTTAAGTAATTCTGAAACGTGCCTTCTACACCTTAAGCCCGCCGATTGCAATATTTCCTTTTCAACGGCTGCCAGTTTTTAGACTTCAATTGAATGCCTCTGCGGACCCCCTTGAGTAGGTTAATTTTATTAATTTCACCACCGCCCTGGCAATTGCAACTTCACTTGTGTTAGTGCTTATTATTCCCCCTATTCTTCAACTAGATAATTGACGCTAGAACATTGTCAGCTGGCCTGAACAAACTTTACTCTGTTGACACAAGATTTATTCTGATTTTAAGTAAGTCCCTTCACATTGCTCCATCACCTTGGCACCGAGCGTTCTGCTTCAATTCCCCTGCCACAGCCAGAGTGGCTCTTTACTAGCTCATGCGCGCTGCCCTTTCCATCTAAATTAGTGAATTCATTTTTACCCCTACTTTAAAATCACCGCCCTACCACTTTATTTTCTTGCTGACTTTAGCTTGCCCTTCATTGGCTCTATAATAATTATATGCATGTTCTGTTGTTGTACTACTGTACTATTAGGAGCCCAATTACCCCTTGCCTAAATGTAGCTACTGTAAAGATTGTATGCTTACATTGAGGGTCTATACCATTACATTGATTGTATTCCCGATTTCCCCTTCATTCCCTTATATTTAGATTCAGCTTGCTCACCTTGTCCTGAAGATGAACCCCAATAATTGGGTTCAAAACGCCGTCGACCACCCAACACCATGAACTCCTTTCACTATGTATAAATCATTTGTGGAGTTCCTAATACTGTTGTCAATGCGATGTCCTTTTAAAACTTCACTATCACCAGTCACGTCACGCTTTTTTTCACTTTATATGTGAGCACCTGAATACTATACAGATTTGTAAATAAATGCTTGTCATTCCATGACCTTCATGACCATCTGAAAATATTTTCTATTTGCTCCTCCCTAAATTAATTTCATATCCTTAAAACACGGTGCCCCCTTTGGGGTACTTCTTGCTTTGGACCTTTAAGACCACACCTGAACCATTGTTCTTTAAATATATCCTACCACCCCAGGTTCACATATTGGGGTACCCTTGTCTTCTTTAAAACCTGATACTCAATAGTATGCCTACAAGCATTCAGCGGAGGGATGTTTCACTTCATCCAATGAATTCGGTTTCCTTGAGTTCTCCCCATGCACTATTAGGGGCGATGGAGACTTCAATTGATTTATTGCCTGTTTTGCCTTCTACAGCTGCAACTGTGGAAATTAGTATGCTTCCCCACCAGTGGAAATTATAGTTGACATTCCTGAAAGTAGATGTCATTTACAGTCAAATGAAGAATAGCCCCCATTGTTTCAACTAAGTTCCATTGGTTACTATATGGACCGAGAACTTTTCTTCAGATACATCTTCGTTGTCTTCGTCTGTAGCAGAGCCGCCTACACGGATTTGTGTCTTCATCTCCTGGTTAAAAAGAACTTACCTGGTACCACCATGGAAACACATCTGAATTGTGTTTTTCAATGGTATTCCTCTTCATGTGGATTGGCTTCGTGACTGTCTTTTTCCTTTTGATTAATGGCCACTACTTACCTGAAAGCTCTGCTGCTGACTTGGTTGATGGAGTTCTGGCCCCACATACTTCATCTCATTAAATGAAATGAGATCAAGCCCTATTTAACATTTTGGCTTTCCCTGTCGCTGATGGCATCGTTTGGGATAAAGTGCCATTTGATGTATATGTTCCTATGGAAATTTTGCAAATTCCATACGTCTTCCGAGTTTCTTTCGGTGATGTTGTTGTACCTGGAATGCACTCCGATGATTGGGATGTCAACGCTGTTTACTCATTGTTTTCTGATTTGCAATATTATACTGTATTTGATACTGAAGATTATGGCCATCATTTTTTGCACAAAACCAGTACTCAAAGAACACAATTTAATTACATGCAGTGGGAGCATTGCCCAACTCTGTTTAAGGGTAGTTCAATAACATAGAAAAGAAAATTTGCATATTTTTCTGGTTACAATCTATCAGACCCTGTGTCCTATTTTTAGAAATTAAATAAGCCCACCCACAACAAATACATGCTTACCCACACTAGATTAGTTTATTCCTCTTCCTTCATAGCCGATTTGTCCCTGAAAGGTTACGATTATTGGAAGGACATGGTAGATTTAAAATCTATTTGGGAAACAAAGGGTTGGCAGGTGCAGGGGATGTAGTCCTTGCATCATGCATGTTTAATACCATCTCAGCTAATATTTTTAAATCAGACGGTTCAGCAGACTGCCTGCTTCAGATTAGCCACTGCAAAAAATTTGAATACTCCCTCCAATGTATGACACATGGAGTACACATACAAACTACACGACTGAGAACTTGACTATTATGTTTCAAAACGGTACTCTTAATTCATCTAGTATTGACCATTTGGGTTGGTTGCTGTGGCCCACGAGCACCAATGCCTGTCATTTGCGCTTTACAAATGCCACGACAGGGTTCACTCAAAGTAGACTTGACCCTCGTTACTCCCAATCTCATACAGTTACCATATATTCTGTTGGCAAATTATGTCAACAATGGTTGGAACATTTCACCCTGTCGTCTGTGAAACAACATCTTTCCCTTTTGTCAGGTGACATTAATCGTGCTAATTTTCTTTTAGGTCCAAAATCCCCTCGCACTACACGTTTTGTATATGAGGCATATAATGAGTTTTGGGAATTGTCCTAAATGGAAGCAGCGGTACGCTTAAGTCACATTGATCAGGATATTTGGAAACATTTTTGCAGTGGTTGCTAACGGTATAAACATTCTGTCTTCTCGTATTTATACTTTGGATAATATTGTATCCGCAGTTATTGACATTGTTCACAATGAAGTGTCTACTTTGTATCATGGTCAAAATCAGCTGCATTCTGTTATGCAATTCGGTTGGACCTTGCAAACACTTAAAAATGGGAGAGTACCATGGGATTATCTGAACGCTTCTGCACTGTTTTTAACATTTAATTTGACGGATAAACAAAAACTTATGTCTATGAAAGATGCTACATACACTATGTTACACACTGAGAAACTAGAACAGTTACCATTTTCTGTGGCAGAGACTGATTCAGTGGTATGGTTAATACATGGGGTTATTTCCTTGCCCATCTAATTTTTCCAGTTTTCAGCTCGCATGAAACACTATCCTGTAGGTAGATATGCACCGCTTGGGAGCAGTTATATTCATGAATTATGGTCATTACTGTTCGCATTTCGTTGTCGGCGGGCGGACAAGGATGTTTTCCTTACAGGGGAGGATTGTGATTCTACAGTCGGACACTTCCTTGTCTGTAAACAAGTAAAACTTCATGGTGCCTGCAACGTTTCAGCCCCTAATATGGCTTGTTTTTTAAAGGGGACCCCGGTCCCTACTATTATTCCCACACTCACTCTGCTTTCTAACGGCAGTTATCTTATCCTTAATAACCAAAACTGCTGCGGCTTAAGGGCCGGCATCCCGTATATAGTAATAGTTTTCCAACATGTTACATGTTGCACCAACGTCCTGTTTCCACCCCTTCACAGGATTGTAGATAGTTCGCTGTGGCCTTCCATTCCTACTTTGAAAACAGATTTCAATAAGCTAAGCATACTCAAAGCGCTATTGTTTCAAGAAGAAGTGGCTTTCACATCAGCTCATGAGACCTTCGAATTGCAGGTGGCGAGAACATCAAGTGAGATTCAGTTATTGCCAAACACGAATCTCCACCTACAATTTGGAGAATTAATTCACCAAGGGCCAGATGTAGGTAAAAGCATTTTTGCGATTCCTTAATTGCGATTTTTTGGGAATCGCTATTAAGGACTCGCAAAATGCCATGTAGGTAGGAATCGCAATATTTTTTGAGATTCCTTAATATTCCTTAATTGAGAATCTCAAATTGCGATTCGCAATCAAGGAATACCTTCCCATTCATTCCTATGGGCCTAGAGGCCCATAGGAATGAATGGGAATTGTGCACGCAATTTGCGAGTACCCAATAGGTACTCGCAAATTGCGTGCGCAATTTCAAGGGTGCAAGGGTTCCAGAGGGACTCCCTGTTGCACCCCTGAAATGTGCATGTGTGCACATGTGGCGCACATACATGCCCTAAGGGCATGAATGTGTGCCACATGGCACTTTAAAAAAAGCAAAAAAGTGCTTTTTTAAAGGAAATTGCAAATTACCACCAACTTGAAGTTGGTGGTAATTAGCGATTCCTTAAGGCTAAAGTGCACTTTCTTTTGTGCTACTTACATTGCATTTAAGGAATCGCAATTTGCGATTCCTTAAATGCAATCGCAAAATAGGGAATCGCAAATTATGCGATTCCTTATTTTGCGAGGGGTTCATTGTGTGCTACATTGCACACTGCTAGTTTGCGAGCGCAAATTGGCTTCCTACATCTGGCCCTATATGTTTAATGCGTCTGATACAGCGGGCTTGGCCCACTTTCTTAAGGTCGTGGGCTCCGGCCTTGTCACCTCGTTTCAGACTATTTTTGGAGTAATCCCAGCTTTTATTAATTCTATTTTTCCCCAGCATATTCAGAGGGTTTCCTTTATTGCTCCTCTTGGTTTGTGGAGTTCTGTAACTTCTACTGCTGCTCCGAAATGGCAGCTCAACCTGTGGTACTGCCAAGCCGGGACCAGTTGCAGCTGTACCGTGATCGGATGCGGCAGATTTTGGGCTTAATGCCATTAAAAGCTCTTAACATCGACTATTGGCTGACCTTCTGTTATGTCTACTTCACCTGCGTGCAACCTGTGTTCTACTGCCCCCGGTACCCTTTTCAATGGGCCCTGGATGTCTGCCTCTCCAATACGTCACACGCTGCCCTGGATTGTGAACTGTTGATGGGTCCGTTGATGGCCCATGACCAGGACTGTTCCATGGGTAGGCGCTTTGTGTACGATTCTACACTTGGGCCATGGGCAGACGTGAGTACCTGTGCTCGTGCACAGTGCCTCTTGGATCAGAGTTTCATCGAAGTTAACGCAAGTTGCCCTGAAATGCTCATGACTGCTTCTGGATATGAGGAGCACATCTGTTTATTCGGGTTGCTTAATTGGATGGCATACCTTTTTAGTATTGAAGGTTCTGACAGCTTGTTGGAGCTCATGGCATTCCACTTATCCCACAAAGTTTTTGGCCCGGATGATACGCTTTGAATGAATATCTTATTCAGTAACGAAAATCTTTTCTTTTCCTCTCTCTTTATTCGGCTTCATTTTTCAGTCCACCATGATTTGGATTTGAATGGCTCTTTAGCTTTTCACCGAGACGCTTTGCCTCTGCTTACCTCTGATGTCTATTTTCGTCCAGGGCTACCGACCTGACCAAGGGGAGGGCGTCGCATGGGGACATTGTTGTCTTCTCTAAGTTAGCATGAGCGCGCTGCAGATTGTTCGCTGCTTTGCACACGTTACTACACGAGCTTATTTTGCAAATGCCTCTTTTGCAGTTTTCACATGAGAACCTATCGCTGTGTTCACACTCTGCAGATTCCTGGGATTAATTCTGAACATTGTGAGCATGGTCGATCAACAATGTCCCTTGTTACTTTGTTCTGGTCAGGCCCTAGCACCTAGACAAAACATACAGATGCAGCTGTTGTTTGGGAATACGTATTTTGGTCTTATTGGAATACACAAATAGGGAGCACGCACTTGGAGAGGGATCTTTCCAGGGAGAAGAGCAAGACAGCACTTATGATGTAGATCTACCATCTATAGACTGAGATATGGGGTCTGCAGATAACGCCCAGAGATCTTCTACTATATAATCATTCTGCTGCTATACACGGGGAGGGAGGTTAGGCTATGCTGTCTTTTCACAATGACAGCTCCTTTCATGATTTATAGACTAATTGCTATGCTTAACATATTTGTGTTATGCATTTTTTTGCTTATTGTCGCACGTATACGGCACATTAGAGCACGTTAGTTAAAATAAATATTTTGAACTTATTTGTGTCTCTGTCAGATCTTATTGTGGACAAGTACAAGAGTGCGAGCGAAAGGGTATGTCTTGCAAATGCGATTCCCAGGAGAGTCGGGAGTGTTGTGCTCTGGTGTGTCTAATCATCCGTTTCTCTGTGAGTGAGTAGGAGAGCAAGTGAGACACTATAAATAGTCGGTCCTGGGCTCATGGCTACTAAGGTGGTAGGATGACCCAGTCCCTCTGCACTAAGGTTCCATTATCCTAGTCATTGTTCTGGGTTTGTGCAGAATCCCTGCAACTCTTTAAAAGAAAAACTGTAAGAAATTATGTTATTAATTGAGAGGGGTAAGCACCCACCTCAAATAATAATCACCGTCCTTGTCACGATGAACCACTAAAGTCTCCAAATAAATCTGAGCTTAACCCCCTGGTAGCTATGGCATCGAGCAGACAGCGTTCACTTAGATGCAATGTGTAAAGTATTCATGCAGTTCTAAAACAGTAATAAAGTCATATGACCGATTCACAAAGGTAAAGTTAGATGAAAGTCTAACTTTACGACTTTTGGTATTCACAAAGGGCATTTACTACTAGTAAATGCCCTTTGTGAATACTGAAAGTCATAAAGTTCAACTTTTGGTATTCACAATAAGCATTTATGAGTAGTAAATGCCCTTTGTGAATACCAAAAGTAGTACAGTTAGATTTTCGTCTAACGTTACTTTTGTGAATCGGGCCCAAAATGCTCAACAATAAAAATCCCATAATTAATTAGAAAAATAGAGTAAAATGTATTAAACCAAATGCCACCATAAACACAAACATAAAATAAGGAGAGCTGGAGATAGTAAGTTTTAAGTATAGTTCCAAGAAGCACAAAGTGCCAGTGTTAGTCAATGTTCATGGTAGAACAAGATCCAGGCACAATTTGACCGTGATGACAATGGACTATGGGTTGAATACACCACCTAGAGCCATCCTGGGCTAAACATTTTACCTTCTGACTTTGGGCCATATGTACAAAACTTCCAGCTTGCATTTACTAAATAGCAAATCCTAGAAAAATTGCTATTTAGGAAATGCAAAATGGCAATTTCCTAATAGCGGTTTCTACAGAGTCGCAATCGCTATTAGGTAATCGCTATTTAGGAAATGCAAAATCATTTGTTCCCGTGGGCCTAAAGGCATATAGGTACGAATGGTTTTGCATTTCCAAATTTGCAATTTCCTAATTGGAAATCGCAAATTTGGAAGTGCTAAACCAAGGGTCCCTATGGGCCTAAGGCCCCCCTTGAGTCACCCCCCAAACAAGTGGTGCTTAAATTCCCTAGGGACGAGTGTGTGCACTATGGCTCTACCAAACAGTAGTTTTGGGTGCCTTTTCCTATTTTGCACAAGGGTACCACTGACTTGGAATCAATGTTAATCGCATTTTCTAAATGCCCCTTTCACATTTAGGCAATGCTTTGTACATGTGCTTATGAGATCACAATTAGGAAATCCCAATTTGCGATTTCCTATTTTGTGAATCACAAAATGCGATTTCTTCTGGGTAGAAATCGCATTTTGTGACTGTTTTCACCTTTGTATATGCCAAATAGCTTTTTCATAATGGCCTGAAATAGTGATTTGGTTGTTAAGAAATGCTAAATAGCTTTGTATATATGGCCCAATCTCTTTTAAGTTTTAATCCACCACTGGAGTACACTTCTGAAGCCCCGCAGGACCTCCCACCTTGAACTTACCTCCTGGAGAACTGACGTTGGTGTTCCATTATTACCAAGGTGGAAGGTGCTTTGAGATTCACTGGGTGTCAGGCAGAAGCCAACAGCAGGGTCTAGTCCAGGTCCATTTGCAACTGGTCAGCTCAGCTGTTGCAGGAAAGGCTTGTAGCTTGTTGTATCACCTTTAACTTGAACAGGTGGTCAGCCTTATGACCCTTGGAATCTACTTCTTTGCACTGGGTACAAGAGGGAGAGCAGTTCCAATCCTTTAGGGTTCTTCTCAGGTCACTCTCAGACAGCACATTCAGTCTGGTTCTGCTCTTCCACATGTCCAGGATTGTTCTGAAGTAGATACCTGGAGATGCCACATGTATGCATAACACGAGCTAGTGAGTGGGAATGCACCCCAGGGCAGTCCTAAGCAAAGAGGCAAAGGTACCCAGGGCTAACCCTACCTACTTTGGGCATTTTCAAGATAGCAAAAGTCTTCAGTTTGAAAAAGCCACTTAACCCCAATAAACCCAGAGACAGAAGTCTTGTTCAACAAAAGGTAGGGCTTTCAGCAACCAGAAAATGGTTGCATAAGAATTGTGTTGGCATCCTGTTTCTCTCCTTTGAAGTGCACCCAGTGTTATATGAAAAACCCCAGCAGACCTGTCATGCAGGTTTTGACACTCCAGCATGATTTGACATTGTAAAATCAAAAAGAGGAACACTATGATTGGAGCCTGCATACCTGGGAGACAAAGTATAGGGGCATGCCTGGGTGTTACCTATATCTGCTTTAAGTCACGTCACTCATCAACAAAGACAGTACAAGTCCAGCAGTCATCAGGACAGTAGAATCAGTGTTCCTGACTCCTGGAGGGTAGTGGATCTGGTTGAGTAAAAAAGGAGCATATCCAAGAATTGCTGAAGACCTACAAAGCAGATCTATTGGCTTTGAGGGTGCTGCATATTGTCTAGAATGGCTACAGTATAGACTTCTCATCTATTCTGCCAAAGCTGTCATTAATCCATACTCTTATGCCCAGAACCAGGAGCAAAAGACAAACATACTGGAAGGGCATAAAGGACTTACTTCTGATAGGAGCTGTTGTACCAGTCCCAATAAAGGAGAAAAGACAAAGGATAGATTCTACACTGTTTCTGGTATTGAAGGCCTCAAGAGAATTCAAACCTTTTCTGGATCTAAAGAAATTTAATTCATTGGTATTCATTTTAACATTGACTGCCTATAGAGAATAATCCCGTTGATTCAACCAGAACAAATTGTGGTCTTCAGGTTACCTATCTGCGCATCCTAGTATGTCAAGAGCATCCGAAAGATTTACAGTTTGATTAGCACTTACTTTTTTTGGGTTTCCATTTTGGTCAGAAATCAGCACTAATGGTGTTTACAAAGATCATTACACCCATGGCAGGCCTCTAATACAATCAGAGAATCACAGTGCACCCGTATTTGCACAATTAATTAATCCATTCATCATCATAATGGAGTTTCATCTTCTCAAAGTAATATTGCTTCCACAGTCCCATGGCTTCCAGATCATTGGAAAAAATCCAAGTTGACTCGAGATCAAGAGTGACAGGATTTCAAAGAGGCCAAATATTAATGCCATTTTCCAGAAACCAGAGTTCCGAAGATTCAAAAGTATGTAAATTAACTTCTGAAACCAGCCAGAGCATACCTTCAGGAGCAGGGAAACATGTCTGCAACAATCATGGTTGCTCCTTGGGCGAGATTCCATTTGGGGATATTTATTCTTTTTTTTTTTTAAAGTCTTTTTTATTTAACAGGCTCATGAAGTGGTACATAGCGAAGAAAGAGCACATGCATTCAGATGTTCAAATATATGATAACAAATTGCATTTGAACCGGGTCAATACGCCGGAGTCATTATAATCTAGAACAGGTAGTTTACAACACAATTAGGCCATTATTGAGTTATGCGACACTTCTGGCTTCGAGCCCTCTTTAGTCCCAAGGGGACCATATTTTCTCAATTTTTTTCTTGCACCCCCTACTGTCGTATATAACCCTCTCTGCTTGTTGGCACCAATCAAGGTCAATCTCCCACTCTGCCACCAATGGTGGAGTGCGCGACCCCCACCTGCGTGCAATGTTTCATTTTGCCATTACGGCAGCTAGGGCCAGCCAGATTCTCATGTGTCTGGGCCAGTCCTCTTCCCCCTTGATCATAAGTAAAAGCCATTTAGCATCCATGGGCACCTCCCCTCCCGCAACCCTTGACATTATTGCGGTCACTCCCTGCCAGAATCGATGGATGACTAGGCATTCCCCAAGAATATGAAAGAAGGATCCCTCTGTCTGGCAGCCTCTTGTGCAATACGACAACTGTACCTTCCCCCATTTATGTAGCAGTGTGCGGGGGTAATTTGAATGGTGTAGGCCTTTGAGCTGTATCAGTCTGAATCTTGATCTGTTCGCTATCTCCCTGGGGCTCTGCGTCGTTTCAATCCACTCCTCGTCCTCTATATCACCCAGATCAGCAACCCACGCAGATCTGAGGGAGGTGAGGGGGTCTGGTGTGTTATTTATTAGTTTTTTGTATATTGTGGATGTCCCTTTGTCAGGTATGGGATCTGCTAATAGCCTGTCTTCTAGGGGGGAATAGTTAGGAATGGTTTCTCCCCTCTTAATATGCCTGTTTAGTGCATGTAGGAACTGCATGTATGGGAAGATCTGAGTAGATGATATTTCAAATTCATTTTTCAAGTCCTCAAAGGCCACAGGTGCTGCTCCCCTCCACACATCCCCCAAGTGTTCGATAACTATGGTCCGCCATCCCGAGAAACCTGCTAAGGTGGTCAGTTCCTTCAACCGGTCTCCCACACACAGTGGTGTCATTGCTATCAAGCGGTCATGCCATCCCAAGTATTTGTTCGCTGCAGTCCAGCAGTCAATCACTGTTGCCGTATGAGCCGGCAACCCCTGATGGGACCCACAGGCATACAGAAGGGCTTCATGATTCCCATTGGGCATTGCTTCTCTATCCATTTTACAGGCCGGCTCCTCTCTCCCCGTCTAGTTCCACTCATTTATGACTACCAACTGGGATGCCCAATAGTACAGCCTAGCGTCTGGGACCGCTAGTCCACCGTCGTAGACTCCTCTTTGTAGCTTGCTTAGCGCTATTCTAAGCGCCTCTCCTTGCCATATTAAAATACGAAGTTCCTGAGCTATCTGTCTAAAAAAGGAGGCCGGGACCGGATAGGGCGTGTTTTGTAGCACGTATAGGAGACGAGCCAGGGTCATCATTTTGTAGAGCATACGCCAATGCCCTGTATCGGCGCGAAATCTTTGCAACAGGGGGAAGAGATTTTCCTGTAGGAATTACTTAGGGCTGTGGGTTACGTATATTCCTAAGTACTTAGAGCCTCCCTATACCAAAGGGGCCGCACAGCTTGCTGGCAATCTCGGTGCAGTTCCCGATAGGGGCAGCACAATCGATTTTGTCCAGTTTATAGTGAAGCCCGAGTAGCTACCAAACAACCCAAAAATGTGACGCACACGAGCTATGGAGAAGTAGGGCCTTGACAAATATAGAAGTATATGGACTGTGGAAATGTACCTTTTTAGGGGTACACTGGTGCAGGGTCACCCTTTTGTCCACGGGTTCAAAAACCAAAAAAATAGAGATCAACACTGAAGCTGGAATTCAAAATAACAATTTTATTAACTTCTCATGAGTGGAACCACGTCCAACAACACTCTCGTGTTGCAGGAGGTGGCACCCTGAAGTCACAGAGCACAGGCCTTATATACAGAGTTTGTTGCAAAACAATCGTGGCCCAGGCTTAAGGAAAAAGTCTTTTTTTCAGGATAGGGCAATCACCCTCAATGATCCTGTCCAGTGTCTCAGGCAGTGCACCAGTATTTTTCACTCTAATCTAACAGGCACCAGAGACACAGCACCTGTACCCTAAACTCTAGTCCCTCCCTAACTCCTGTGTTGCCCTGCTGGCGCACTGCTCTTTCGTCGGGGCCGCAGATTGTACCTAGTGTGCCCAGGCACCTCCTTATCAGCAAACAAAGATGCAGACTTGCATTCACTTGGGGACCGGGACTCAGAGGCCTGATGCACAGAAACTGGAGTATCTGAAGCAACCCTTGTTTCAGAGGGGGTCCCCTCAGGCAAAGCCTCCTTGCTCTTGTTATCGGTCTGTGCCTCTCTTAGCCAGGCATCAAAAAAAAGGAACAAAGCAAGGAATCAGCTCTCCGTCCTGATTTGTGACCCCGTCTTTCACCCAAGAATTATCCGACCGTGGTAGGGGTACACGTTTCTTCCGGCCTTCCACCTTCACCGCTGTTATAGTGGCCAGCAACACCTGGTCTGGGTCCCTTCACCTTGGCTCCAAATTAGACTTGCGCTCAGTCCCCTGGTTGGATCTGATATCCTGGCCCCTCTGGCAATGGTTGTAGGGCAGCAGATATCTGTTAGTGAACAGAACGGAAATCTTTAGACAAAACATACAAATAATCAATCAAAAGAGGATATTAAATTTCAGAAACGCCCCTATATTATTCATCTGAAGAACCTAAAAAAAAAAGGAATTTCAAAACAACTATTCTTTTAACAAACTTGTACTTAATAAGTCATAGAAATCACAATACAGCTTCTACTTTGTGAACCTTCACTATTGTGCAAAACTGCAGACACCTCTAAAATTATTTTCCTTGCAGAAGAACAACCATGTTTTGCGCTTATGACCATGCTCTCATATTATAGGTGTAGCGGGAAACTCTAAAACTGTGAATGTAACAGAGATCCATATTACATGAATAATTGATAAATTAAACATAACCTAGTAGGTACATGAATTTTCCAGCAGAACTTGTTCATGGCAGACAACAAAACAAGCAAAGAACATTTTGTTCTTAAAAATGTGTGCTAAGGGCATATGGGCATCTTTCCTAGCATTGTGAACCATATGCATCATACTTTTCACGATCCGGGCCATGTAACATCATATTCAGGGGAGAAACCTATTCACCAGCTCTAGCAAGGGCTGTCAGCTCGATTACATAGACTAACTGATAAGGGACTTGGGATGCCTCTGCGACTTATGTAGTGCTGCAATAACATAAACAATAATGGTGTTACCACCTGGGAATTTGGAACAAAAACCACCAACATATAGTTCCTGTTAGAAATGGGGGTCTCTAGTTGGCAATGGCTGGCCACTGTCCAAGTAGGGACACTTCTTCCTAAGTCAGAGTAAGAGGGCTACCCTCCTTGATACCCCTGCTCAACCCTGTGGTAACGTAGCACGAGCAGGTAGGCTTATCTCAGAGGCAGGGTGTGAAGCATTTATGACCATACACAGTAACACAGTGAGGAACACTACAAAGGGACACCACACAAGTAGTTATTATAAAAAATAAGTATCTTTATATAAAGGCAGATTTATCACAAGACCAATAACTGTAAAGGCCACAATACTGTCAAAAATAGGATAGCTGTTGAAGGGCTGTCAAAAATAGTTCAAAGGTTGCAAAAATAAGGTTCAAGTTCAAAGCAGTGGTCTCTGCGACCCTTTCTCTCACAAAGTACCTGGGTTTAGTAGCAAAACCAACAAAAGGTCGCAAATAAGCTGTAGCGATGATTCTCGGCACGCGAGGCCGGCGATGCGATGAAATCCTTGCCGCAAGGGAGGATGATGCGCCGATCTGCGGGATGCGTGCGGAGACGATGCGACAAACTTCTGCACGCTGGACCGCCGATGCGATGACTTTCTTGCCGCGTGGGAGAAGTCGATGCGGCGATCCTGTTGCGCTGTGCGATCGTGTTGCGATGCGAAGACAAGACGCTCCGCGAGGGAGCGACGAAATTCGGTGCGATGCGATCAAAGTGGCGGACGCACGGCGTCCGCAATGCGATGTCTCGAAGCAATGATTTCTTTAGGGGTTGCGAGTGCGCGGCGACAGCAGCGCGATGATTTTCCCAGCGCGTCTCGGCTGCAGCGGCTCGCAAAGGGGCGTTAGCGATGGTCTCGTGTTGCGAGCCCTCGGCGGCAGCAGCGCAATGATTTTCCCAGCGCTCTCGACTGCAGCGGCTCGCAAAGATGCGTTAGCGTCGATTTCCAACACTTTCTTTTCTTATGCAAACTAGAGGCCCTGGAACTCACAGGAGCCTCATCAGCAGATAGCAGTCCTCACAGGGAGGAAGCAGGAGGTTAGTGGTGGAGTCTGATGTGCCTGAGACTCCAGCAGGAGGCTAGCTCTTTTCCTAGCCCTTGGGTAATTGCTGTAACAGAAATAAAAGTTCTCTCAAAAGTTCCTTTTCCTCTTCTTCAAGGTCCAGTGGTCACTGCTGCAGGCCAGTGCAAGAAACAACACACAAGCACAGGGACAGTCACTTCCTGCAGATTCCTCCAGTGGCACGGACAGAGTTTCCTCTCCAGATCCAAAAGCAATACAAATTGGAGGGGTTTGAGCACAGATATTTATACCCCAAAAGTCTTTGTTCTCAGAAGCTACATGTCACTGAACCTAGCCAGAACCAGTTCTGCTCAGGCCTGGAGCACTTTGTTTACCAGGCTGCATCCTTCCTTTCAGAAAGAGGGGGTCTGCTAGCAGACACACAGTAGGAGGTGGAGCCAGCATTCACCTTGCCAGGCACAGCCCTATTCAGGTCAAGGAGCCACCCCTCCCAACACTCTAAATGCAGATCTCTCTATTCAACCCAATTCTGACTCAGCCTGCCCTGCCCCTCTAAAACCAGACAGCCAATACACATAACAGTAGAGCACACTGGAAAGCTTAGGCAAGAAAATACCTACTTTCTAAAAGTGGTATTTTCAAACACAGAATATAAAAATAAACTTCACTAAAAGATGTATTTTAATATTCTGAGCTCAGGCATACTAAATTCGTTTTTCTACCATGTTCCTGGGGTCAGTTAGGACTATAGAATGTAATAGTCAAACTGCCCATTCTAGCCTATGAGGAACAGGTAGCCTTACAGTAGTGAAAAACGAAATGGGGCATAATTCACTACCAGGACATGCTACACACACCAAGGCATGTCCTACCTTACACATACAATGCACCCTACCATAGGGGTGACTTACAAGATGCCAAGGGAAGGTTCAGGGACTGGGAAGGGGTGCACTTCACAGCCAAGATGGCAGTTCTGGACTGCACACAGACACTGCAGTGGGAGGTCTGAGACACACTTTACAAGCTGCTTCTGTGGGTGGCACACATCAGTGCTGCAGGCCCACCAGCAGCATTTGGTTTACCAGCCCTGGGCACACACAGGCCACACTACTAGGGACTAACAGGTAAACCAAATAAGCCAATCAGGGATATACCAATTCACATAGTCATATTTACAAAGGGAGAGCATATGCACTTTAGCACTGAACAGCAGTGGTAAAGTGCCTAGAGTCATAAAACCAACAGAAACAGGTCAGCAAAAATACAGGAGGCAGGCAAAAAGTTTAGGGGTGACCCTGCAAAAAGGGCCATTTCCAACACAACCCCCTTCCAGCCAAAACGCAGGGTAGACCAATCACTACTTTGATGGGCTTCCCTGCTTCGGGCGATAGAACACGGAACTGGCCCGCAACTGCAGGGGCATATGCCAGCTCTACTCCAATCTGAACCCTGATGGATCCCTCTGTCCACACTCCTAGGGCCCACTAAGATAACCAATGGGGAACTCTTCCCCTCACATGTGGACACCACCTGTGCAGCATCTAACCTTAACTGGCCCCCAGGTGTGTCCCAACAGATAAACAACAAGCCCCAGTAGTCACTGACAGTAGTCAGTGATGAAATCCAAGCCCTATACCTCTCAGGGCTCTCAAGCTTTTGTGGCATCAGAGAGTGCGGGGCAGTAACCCCAGGTGTCTGGCACCTTTTGTCCACTCTCCCTCCTGTCAGGTCAGGCAACGCGTCCTGACACTGACCCACCAGCCCTGGGCCTGTACCCAACGGCGGGGCCAGCGACTGGGGTGGGCTCCCCCACACCCGGTCCTTCTCTTTGGGGCTCGGTACCCTCCCACTTGGAGCGGTACCCCCCTCCAGAATTGTCAGGGCACCTGAGGCAGGTGTCCTGTATAATTCGCCCACCAGTTCAGGGGCTCTATCCTGCAACTGGTATCCCAACATAGGGTCTGTACCCTTAGACTGGGCGGAGGTCAGGGGTGAGGCTGCCCTCTCCCCGCCCCCTTTACTGGGGCCCGGCACCCTCCCACCTGGAGAGGTGCCTCCATAACACAAACCGGGAGGGGCACTGTTAGCAGTTGCCCCTTCCTCCAGATCAGGGGACACCCTGAACCTGGCCCCCAACCTAGGGTCTGTACCCTTAGGCTGGGCCTGTGCTTGGCAACCCAGGACTTCTGGGGAGTACACCAATTCCCCCCAAGGAAAGCACACTCCTCTAGAGTTGTGCGACAGTCTGCCTGGCGCACCAGGACTTCCTGGGGAGCACACAGGCCCCCTCAAGGAAAACACACCCCTCCACCAGTTCAGGGCTTGGACCCTGCAACTGATCTACCAACCTGAAAAAACCCTTAGGTTGCACCGGGGTCAGAGGCGAGGACTCCTTCCCTCTGCACCCCCTTCCAGCATACTGCACCCTCCCACCTGGAGTGGTGCTCTTAGAAAAAAAATGGCCGGGACACTGCTTACAGTTGTCTCTCCCTCCAGGTCAGACAACACCTGGACCTGACTTACCATCCCAGGGACCAACCCCTGGGGTTGAACAACTGCCTGGCCAACTAGGGCTTCCTGAGGGTGACACATACCTAGCGTGTCGTGTGACAGTCTGCCTGGCACAGAGCTCACGACCTCCTGTCCCTCTGACAGTGCGTGAAGATGCCCCAGGACAGAAGTGGCGTCACCATGGCCAATCCTATGAGGCTCAGCCCTTCTGGCTGGCCCCTGACCCACTGGTTCTTCCACCGGGGACTCTTTCCCCCCTCACCCCACACTCTGGCCTTCTGCACCCTCCCAACTGGAGCGGTACTGCCAGACACTAGAACTGCTGGAGGGCTGATTACAGGCACTCCCAGCTCACCTAACACGGGGGGACCCCCCACAATGGACGGTCCATCCGGACAGACTAGGCTCCCTACCTGGTGTTCCCTCAGGGAACCATCCACTCCTGGAGACTGAGGTTGGGGCACTTCGGGACCTATCCCAGTCTCACTCCTGCTCCCACGAGACAGGATGTGAGGCCCTACAACCTCCTCACAACAAGGGGACCCAGCTGTAACACTCCTAACCTTTCCCACCACTCTGGGTTGGAAGACATCTGAACCACTCCTCTTAGGGTCATTCCCTAATGCCTCTACAGGGCCTCTGGTACTCACCCAGAGGTCTGCCTCCTGCGCAAGTTCCCTAGGATCAGAGAACTCGCACTCTAACACATGTTGGTTTAGCTCTGGAAAATAGGAACTCACAATATGCTCTCCCACAATTGGATTACACAGTTCCACGCAGGTGCTAACCTTTACCTCACAATCCAGTGTCTCACACACGTACCCCACACCACTCTCTTGAAATGGGCGAGACATTAAATGACTGTCTCTATCACTCAACCCACACTCTTCTGGGCGGTCCTCACACTCATACACCAGGACTTCAACCACGGGGAACCCCTCTCCCTGCACCTCTCATCCAGAGTCGGTAGAGTATCCCTCCTTTCACTAGGACTATGGGCCCCTGCGCTAGTTCCCCAATCCACCTCAGGGACACTGCACATTAAAGGAGCTACCTCATATCCTTGAATCCCCTGGTGTAGATCAACCCCCTCCTTCAAGTCAGGTGCTACATCTCTGGGTGGGTGTACTACACTGTCATCACTATATACTTCAATTTTGCTGCCACCACTGGACCCCACCCTCTCTGGGGAATCCAGACAATTAAAACTGCGCTCCAGGGGTAACTTACCCTCTTGAGCTAACTTCTCCTTTTCTGCTATCTGCGCTAGGTGCGCCTCCAGCTGGGCAATCTCTATTTGGAGCCTTTCCAATTCCAGCTGATACTCCCTCTCCCTCTGTCTGCCCAACTCCTCTGGGGACCATGAAGGGGATTGGGTGCTACCCTGTGCACTAGATCCAGCAAGGGACTCCCTACCTATGGGACCTTCCTGCCTGTCCACCAACTCCTCTGGGGACCCTGAGGGGAATCTGGCACTACCATAGGCACTAGACTCATCAAGGAACTCCCCACCTATGAGATATTCCATAACACTTTCTTCCTCCTCTTCAGACTCTCCAGAGCCACCCTCAGCCCAACTACCCTCTTGGTAGGTGTACTGGGACTCCAAGAATCTCCATCTGTCTTGTTGCCAAAGTCTCAGGGATGTCTGCAGGGACAGCTGAGTCTCCTTCCTACTCACTGCTAAGCCCCTCTCCTCACAGAACCCCCTTAGCTCCTCTAGACTGTAGGTTAACAGATCATCTATATAAAAGGTAGGTCTCATTTCAGCAAGACCCATTGTAGCAATAACTGGCAATATCAATAATAAAAAAAATTAGGCTTGCCCGTTGTAACAATCACGGGCAATATCAATAACAGATAGAAGAAAACTTCTCAAGAAAATGTATGCGGGTAAAAAATCACCGGCAATATCAATTACAATATAGGATCCAACAATTCTCAAAAATGTATGCGGGTACTATCACCTGGCAATATCAATAAAACATAGGCTTGCCCATTGTAACAATCACGGGCAATATCAATCAAAAATAGAATCAAAAAAAAAAAAAACAACTTCAAAAATGTATGTGGTACGTTATGGTCTGCACTCACACTCACTAGTAGTGTACACTATAATTACTGTATGCGATCATAAATTCAAGTCCAGATCCCACCGCTGCCACCAATGTTAGAAATGGGGGTCTCTAGTTGGCAATGGCTGGCCACTGTCCAAGTAGGGACCCTTCTTCCTAAGTCAGAGTAAGAGGGCTACCCTCCTTGATACCCCTGCTCAACCCTGTGGTAACGTAGCACGAGCAGGTAGGCTTATCTCAGAGGCAGGGTGTGAAGCATTTATGACCATACACAGTAACACAGTGAGGAACACTACAAAGGGACACCACACAAGTAGTTATTATAAAAAATAAGTATCTTTATATAAAGGCAGATTTATCACAAGACCAATAACTGTAAAGGCCACAATACTGTCAAAAATAGGATAGCTGTTGAAGGGCTGTCAAAAATAGTTCAAAGGTTGCAAAAATAAGGTTCAAGTTCAAAGCAGTGGTCTCTGCGACCCTTTCTCTCACAAAGTACCTGGGTTTATTAGCAAAACCAACAAAAGGTCGCAAATAAGCTGTAGCGATGATTCTCGGCACGCGAGGCCGGCGATGCGATGAAATCCTTGCCGCAAGGGAGGATGATGCGCCGATCTGCGGGATGCGTGTGGAGACGATGCGACAAACTTCTGCACGCTGGACCGCCGATGCGATGACTTTCTTGCCGCGTGGGAGAAGTCGATGCGGCGATCCTGTTGCGCTGTGCGATCGTGTTGCGATGCGCAGACAAGACGCTCCGCGAGGGAGCGACGAAATTCGGTGCGATGCGATCAAAGTGGCGGACGCACGGCGTCCGCAATGCGATGTCTCGAAGCGATGATTTCTTTAGGGGTTGCGAGTGCGCGGCGACAGCAGCGCGATGATTTTCCCAGCGCGTCTCGGCTGCAGTGGCTCGCAAAGGGGCGTTAGCGATGGTCTCGTGTTGCGAGCCCTCGGCGGCAGCAGCGCGATGATTTTCCCAGCGCTCTCGACTGCAGCGGCTCGCAAAGATGCGTTAGCGTCGATTTCCAACACTTTCTTCTCTGATGCAAACTAGAGGCCCTGGAACTCACAGGAGCCTCATCAGCAGATAGCAGTCCTCGCAGGGAGGAAGCAGGAGGTTGGTGGTGGAGTCTGATGTGCCTGAGACTCCAGCAGGAGGCTAGCTCTTTTCCTAGCCCTTGGGTATTTGCTGTAACAGAAATAAAAGTTCTCTCAAAAGTTCCTTTTCCTCTTCTTCAAGGTCCAGTGGTCACTGCTGCAGGCCAGTGCAAGAAACAACACACAAGCACAGGGACAGACACTTCCTGCAGATTCCTCCAGTGGCACGGACAGAGTTTTCTCTCCAGATCCAAAAGCAATACAAATTGGAGGGGTTTGAGCACAGATATTTATACCCCAAAAGTCTTTGTTCTCAGAAGCTACAAGTCACTGAACCTAGCCAGAACCAGTTCTGCTCAGGCCTGGAGCACTTTGTTTACCAGGCCGCATCCTTCCTTTCAGAAAGAGGGGGTCTGCTAGCAGACACACAGTAGGAGGTGGAGCCAGCATTCACCTTGCCAGGCACAGCCCTATTCAGGTCAAGGAGCCACCCCTCCCCACACTCTAAATGCAGATCTCTCTATTCAACCCAGGTCTGACTCAGCCTGCCCTGCCCCTCTAAAACCAGACAGCCAATACACATAACAGTAGAGCACACTGGAAGGCTTAGGCAAGAAAATACCTACTTTCTAAAAGTGGTATTTTCAAACACAGAATATAAAAATAAACTGCCCTAAAAGATGTATTTTAATATTCTGAGCTCAGGCATACTAAATTCGTTTTTCTACCATGTTCCTGGGGTCAGTTAGGACTATAGAATGTAATAGTCAAACTGCCCATTCTAGCCTATGAGGAACAGGTAGCCTTACAGTAGTGAAAAACGAAATGGGGCATAATTCACTACCAGGACATGCTACACACACCAAGGCATGTCCTACCTTACACATACAATGCACCCTACCATAGGGGTGACTTACAAGATGCCAAGGGAAGGTTCAGGGGCTGGGAAGGGGTGCACTTCACAGCCAAGATGTCAGTTCTGGACTGCACACAGACACTGCAGTGGCAGGTCTGAGACACACTTTACAAGCTGCTTCTGTGGGTGGCACACATCAGTGCTGCAGGCCCACCAGCAGCATTTGGTTTACCAGCCCTGGGCACACACAGGCCACACTACTAGGGACTAACAGGTAAACCAAATAAGCCAATCAGGGATATACCAATTCACATAGTCATATTTACAAAGGGAGAGCATATGCACTTTAGCACTGAACCGCAGTGGTAAAGTGCCCAGAGTCATAAAACCAACAGAAACAGGTCAGCAAAAATACAGGAGGCAGGCAAAAAGTTTAGGGGTGACCATGCAAAAAGGGCCATTTCCAACAGTTCCCCTTAAAGGTCAAATAAGGGAACATCAGTCTATTCTACCCATCCTTTCATCCTTATCCAATTTCATCAGTTTACAGAAAGGAGGGGTAGTAACATGGCGTATTTATTTATTAATTTTGTTAATACTAACAATTTGTTCAAACAGTATTACTTAATAGCCAATTAGACGTGCACTGGTGAGCTGCTTTGTCTCTATTTATTCAAGAACATATTCACAGCATCCTGTGAAATGAATGACTAAAGCGAGCCCAACCGATTGTCTCATGGCCGTTCCTAGACAGCTCAGACAGGCGAGAGAGAGAAGAGTACACAACAACAAGCTGCCCTGCGTACTTTCCACGCAGAATAGCTCACAATAATACACATAATAGGCACATAAACCAAGAAAAAAGGACACAATAATACTTATACCAAGCACAAAAACCCCTAAAAAACACAGTGTGTTACTTCATTTTGTTTACCCTTAATTTGCCCAGGAGCTAGTCTCCTACCCCCCCCTTCGACAGTAGGTAACCTAAGCAGGTGACCTCTTGTCGACAATACTTACCCCCTTTGGCAGCTGGGCACGGACAGACTTGTAGGAGGTAAATAGCTAGGGGAAACCACACCAAGGAGGCCATGTCCAATACTATTGGACTGTACCACTTTGTAAATTTTGCTGTACAAGCACATTGAGCTAACCAGAAAACATTAATCCAATGACCAACTTCCAATTCCTTTAGCTCTTGTGCTGTATAACATGATAGCGCATTAATGCAAACTTTATTTTATTGGTAACAATCAAAAATGAAGAGCGAGGAAGGTAGAAGCCAGTTCACTTCCCCTGGGTATAATGCAAGTATCAAAGAGAACTAGATATTGAATAGGAGCTCCTGATATGTGTATGTAATGCAACACATATGTGTTTTTGAAGACCCTCACTCACCAACCTAGTTGGTGACATGCTTCATCATCGGGTCCCACCGTCGGAGTTCCGATGCGGCCAGACTAGGTACGGAGACGGGCCTCTGATCTTGAAGAAAGTGTGACAATAGATCGGGCCCCCCCACAGAACTCATGGGGCATTTCTCAGACAATTTCTGAGTATGCGTCGCGAGAGGAAACTATCCTCTATCACATAACGCACCTTAGCGAGTGCGTCACATAGATGGTCTCTTACACATTTAGTTTTAGACCACCATTTTAAATCTCACACACATAAGGTCCTGAAGAAAGCCAGCCCAGCATTGAGAGACTGGCAGAAACATGTTGACCACATAGGATATCGGAGCCTAATTATCTCCAGAGATATCCACCTCTCCTTTTTAATTACTGCCGAGGGCCCACACATTAAAATAGTCTTTTTGTTACTTAACGGGACCCTACGGACAGCTTTTTAAATCACACCCATTTCACTTTCACTAGCAGGAGCTGCACATGGCCCACAGACGCTGCTGCACCTCCTTCTCTCTTATGGCTTCATAGAACCTGCCTGGTCTTTTGCCAAAAAATAATAAGCAGAGCCTCCCCTCTCTCTGTATGCTCTGGCCCCCTCCTTCGGAATGTCTTCCAAGGTCGAAGTGCCAGAGCAAGCCTGCCAGAAACAAACCCTCCTTCGTCCGCGCTGGTCTCTCCCTCCTTCTTTTTCATAGAGGGGGAGAGCACATTCCTACATGCACTTTTAAAGTACGTGTCTTTTTAAGCACAGAGATACACAGCACTGTGTAATTTAAACACGCATTCTTCTTTACATTTTTCAAAAGTTGCACTTTTCCTATGTCAAAACGGATGTACATTGTTACTAGTATTTCTGATCAAACCACTTTTATTTATGTATTATTATTTATTCATTCTTCGAAATTTAAAGTGTAATTCTTCCAATGGCATCTGCAGAACACAATGACGACAACAAACCAAATTGAGCTCATTCCAGACTTTTTCAACAAGGGGCCACACACTCATAACACACAACACAGCTTGCTGAGGCAAGCCATCCTTACACAAAGAGCACAGTTGCTACTCACTCAAACAAGTACTTCACAAGCATCACCACCGGTGTCAGTCCACAAACCTCATAGACACTCAAACACACAATCAAACCACAAATCAACACCAGGACAAAAACAAAAGGCAGCCCACAGACTGCACTCAAACCAAACCAATTGTAAATCATATTTACAAACAAAAGAGCTCTCAAAAGCAGTCCAGAGACTGCACCAAGACAAGTAAACAGCCCAGAGACTGTTCCATGTTCAAGAAGACCAGCTCTAGCCCCAGACCTTTTCCAAAATACGCAGAATTACCAATTGGTCTGGCAGAGTGTTCGCAAACACTCTGGGGCCGATTACGATTCAGGCCAGAAATCTCCCCGACCGAGCCGGACCCGGAGAGATTTCCAACCGAATCGGACCCTAGCAGTCCGACCGAACGAGTACGATGCGCACGTATGCTATCGGACTCGATTCGGTCGGACTCCCATTGAAGTCAATGGGAGCCAGTCGTACGACGCGTACACGGGCTCCCATTGACTCAATGGGCACGACGCAAACAAGGGCGCCCCCTACAGCGTGTTCGCGTCGATGCGGGTCGCACCGTGCATGCACGTGTAGGGGGGACCCATGGGTCCCCCCTGTGTGCGACTCGCACGCCTACACTTCCAGGGGGGTCCGACACGGACCCCCAAAGTGCGGCTCCGACAGCTCCTTGGAGCCGGACTGCGCGAGTCGGTCGGAGCGGTCGAGGTGCGCATCGTACTTACCCGGCCGGGGAACGTCTCCATTGCGCGGTGCGCGTCGTCCCCGTCGGAGCGGTCGGGTCCTGCGAACGAGTCGGTCGGGGATTTCACGACCGCATGCATCTTACTCGCTCGCCCGGACGCACGTACGACTCGGTCGGGAAATAGGGCTCCGAATCGGATCCGGTTAAGCCAAATCCGATTCGGTGCCCTACCGGCCGAGATCGGAATTGGCCCCTCTGTGTCTTTACCAAATCATACTTATTCCAGAAGGCATGCCTATTACAGGGGTCCACAGACCCACCCAAAACAAGATAGGGTAAAACCCCCAAGCAATTGCACGAAGAAACCGAATTACCAATTGGCCTGGTGGAACACTCAAGAGCGCTCCGTATCACCACTTACGAATTTTACTAAATGCAGGCATGTTCTTCCAAGTATACCCATTCAAACAAATATCATAAGGAGAAAAATCCCCACATTACCTGCCTTCACTTTTTGCAAAAAATGAATAAAATACCAAACCAAAATCTTGGCCAAGCAAATCAAAAGTGCCACTTCAGTGACCTTACCAAACAGAAGTCTTCAACTCCCACCTGCTGATCTCTGGTCGACCTAATGGTCACTGCAAAAAATACACCAAAGAAAACCCCAGTCCGGACCGGCCATCACCTGGAGGGTCAAATCGGGAAAACCGGAAAATTCACATTGGCCTGCAAAGACAAAGGTCTCCTCGTGCATTGCGCTTCCTCAGTAAGATTTCAATTTTCCATCAATACCACTCCTTCGGACGGCCGCGTCTCCAATGGGGCCCCACAAGTCGGGGGCCAATTGTGGAAATGTACCTTTTTAGGGGTACACTGGTGCAGGGTCACCCTTTTGTCCACGGGTTCAAAAACCAACAAAATAGAGATCAACACTGAAGCTGGAATTCAAAATAACAATTTTATTAACTTCTCATGAGTGGAACCACGTCCAACAACATTCTCAAGTGTTGCAGGAGGTGGCACCCTGAAGTCACAGAGCACAGGCCTTATATACAGAGTTTGTTGCAGAGTAAGCATGTAGTTACAAATAGAAGGTACAAGCATACACAGGAATAACTATCTACAAACATGGGCAGATGGGAGATCACTTAGTCAGCAAAGGGGGAGGGAGATCAGGTGCATTCTAGCAGCTACAGGCCTTTGCTCAGCATATTGCTTTTAGCTCATTACAGAAAGAGTTAACTAGAGTTGATGACACAAGCAGAATAGAAGGGCAAGCAACAGTGAAGACGGACGAATTACATAGCTAACAAAATGGATGCCACAGCCAAAATGACTGTAGCTTATGCTAACGTAAAATATTACACATTTCCACAGGTCTACATGAATAATAGTTGTGAGGGTGGCAGTTAGCCTGTTCGGTAGAGCTTTGGCTAGTGTCTTAGCTTCGATGTTTAGCAGGGAAATTGGCCTGTACGAGCTGCAGCTCTCTGGGGGTTTACCCGCTTTATGTATCACCACTATCGTGGCCATGCATTGGTCAATAGGCAGGAGCCCAGCTCTCTGGCTTTCTCAAACATTTCAAGCATTGGTCGTATAATTTTAGAAGTCAGGCCCTTAAACAGTTCAACCGGAAGGCGATTTAGGCCCACGTCCTTTCCAGATCTTGGGGACCCTAACGCTGCAGACAGCTCTTCCTCAGTTAAGTCAGCCTCTAGGGTGTCGCGCAGTTCCCCGGTAAGCGGTGGGAGCAAAAAATCAGCTAGAAATTCTACACAATCTTGGTCTGATCTCGAGCTCACGGGGCGTACAGGGTCTCATAATAGGATGCAAAAGAGTCTGCCAGTTGGGTGCTGGTGGTGTGAAGGGTGCCCCCCTCATCTCTAACTTCGGTGACCCATGATCTGTCTTTGTCTCGCTTGTCTAACCAAGCTAATAGCCAATGCATGCGCCTGAGCTGCATTGTCGGCCAGGGCGCGCAGATCAATCTGTTGCAAAGCCAGTCTGTGTCTTAGGTCTCCACCTCTGCCCTCGACCACCTCTCTTTCCAGTGTTATTATTTTGTGCTCCAAAGTTTGAATTTTGGCTGCTTCTTCTTTCTTTTTCCCCTAGATAAGCGCCTGCGCCTGTCCACGCAAAACTGTCTTAAACGCTTCCCATAGAGTCAGGTGGGAGGCCACCGTCCCCTCATTTTCTTGAAAATACATTTCAACCCCATCCTCTAATTTCTCTCTCAGCTCACGGTCTCGGAGGTGGCAGGGGTCTATCCTGGGGAATCCTGCTCTAATGATAACTGGCCCCTTGAGGGTGATGCATTCGGGAGAGTGATCAGAGATACCCCTAGCCAGGTGTGCCGGATTTTCAAACTTCCCTACCTGCTCTTGCTGCGTCAACAGGTAGTCTATTCTAGAAAATGACCCATGATGAGCCGAATAGTATGTGAATTGTTTTGTTTGTGTGTTATGGGCCCTCCATATATCCACTAGCCCCATTGCTGTTAGCAAGTCTGGGAGAACCCGCACCCCAGCGTGCCCCCCACGTCACTCAGCCAATCCAGTTCTTGATCCATTACTGCATTGGCGTCGGCTCCCATCAGGAGAACACCCGGGGGAAGCTCCAGCAGCAGGGCACCAATCTTTGGAAATATGGGTGAGTGCAGTCTGGGCAGCACATACATGGAGCACAAGATAAGTGGGCGACCCTTCCAACCGCCCGCCAGGGCCACTCCGCATCCTGCGTTGTCACGCCAGATCTTGTGGATTATTAGGGGCAGAGAATTTTGCACCAGGATGCCCACCCCCCGGGAGCCCCCCGAATGTCCCGAGTGAGCCACCAGTCTGTAGCCAAACCGATCCAAGGCCTTATAATGGCTACCTTTCAGGTGCGTCTCCTGGAGCAGCACCACATCGGGGGCATGCCGTTTAATGTGTTGGAGGACTAGTGTGTGTTTGAGCTTGTTTCCAAGGCCATTTACGATCCAGGACCATGCGCGGATACTGGGTGCTCCTACCTTTGTGTTAGGCATACCTGTTTGTGTTTCACGGCCCCATTTCCTCACTCACTGGCCCTGATACATGCATGCACTCTATGTTGGTTATCATGTTCATGAGCAACATAAAACATTAAAACATTACATAACACAATCCCATTAACTCCCCCCTCCCTGCATCCCTGATAGGTGAGTTGCAAACCCCTCCTATCCCCAACGTGCAGAGTGCCTGTCGCCCACATAAAAACCATGAAACAATGGGGGGGGGGGCAGCGAGTACCAACTGCCTTACAAATGGCGGAACTTTATATGGATATGTCAGTATCTCCAATTCTATGCAGGGGGGAACGTCTGGTATGGGCGTCTTTTAACAAAGAGCCTGTTGCAGATGACATTTTTGGCCCTTCGGAAAGGCTCTCATGTTTGGTTACTCAGGGACCTTGGCCCCGGCCTCAGCATGTCCCAAATCTCGGGAGCCCAGAAGTCGTTGTACAATTATAATGTCATGTGTAACCCCAATGTCACTTATTTGTGTCGCATTGACTGGAGTTGCCTGGTTGGGAGGCCAGTCTCTGATTCTTCTGCAGGTGGTCCTTTTTGACTGGTGACTGTTCTCGGTCTTTGTCTCGCCCGACAGCCCTCCAACCCTCTAGCCAGTCCCACGCCGTTTCAGGGGTCGTGAAGAAATGCGACTTTCAGTCTGCCAGTACCTTGAGTTTGGCTGGGAATAACATCATGTATTTTAGAGTTCTCTCTCTGAGGGACCTTTTGATCGAGTCAAAAGCTATCCTCTGGCGCAGCACTTGGAGTGTGAAGTACGGAAAAAACGGATAGTGGCATTCTCATATTGGAGGTCTCCCCGTGTCCGAGCCGCTTGCAGGATGGCATCCCTATCCCTGAAGTTAAAGATACAAGCCACTATTGTGCATGGGGGCGCCCCTGGACATGGACGTGGGCCCAGCGCACGTTGGACTCGCTCCACAACGAAGAATTTGGGCAATCGCTTTAGCTTAAGAGTGTGGGTGATCAAATGTTCCAGGAAGAGGTCCACGGACTGTCCCTCGGCCCCCTACGGGACCCCCACCACCCGAATGTTATTGCGCCCTGCCTTCTTGGTCCTCCAGTTGGGCCATAATGTCAGTTTGCTGTGTCGTGAGGATTGTGACTTGCTCTTCGAGGCGCTTAGTCTTAGCCTGAAGGCTTCCAATGTTTGTTTTGGCCGTAGTTGTTTTTTTGGCCAATTTTCTAAAGTCCACCCTGAGAAGGTTCACTTTTTCTGTTACGGAGTCTAATTTCGGTTCAAGGGTGTTTCTTAATCCTGTTATTGCCCTCATGATGTCTTTTAGCAATGGATCCAGCACCTGTTCCTCCTGGTCTTACGGCGGCAGGGCCCCTTCTCCTCCGTCACGGCCCATCGTGACAGTATATTTGTCGATTTGATTCGTCTGGCCTGGGCCCTAATTGCGCCCCATCGTGGTGTCGACCACGCAGTCGCTTGAGCTTATCTTCTCTCAATGAGCCTGGAGGGTCTTGCAGTGGCGTGCAGTCTGCAGCTAGTTCTGTGTCCACTATGTTTTAGTCGGTCCTTTCGGGGGTGACGCTTCTTGGCTAGGGAACCCCACCCTTGTGAATCAGGGAGGAAGGGGTGGGGGAACTTCATCTCGCACCCCTCGATGTGGCTGCTGTATCTGGCTCACCCCCTTTGGGTGTTTAGTGCTTTCTTTGGGCCCTGGGGCGCCTTGCTCTGCCTGCAGTGACATGGGAGTGCTGTCAGGGCCTTCGGATATCTCCACCCATGGGAAGCTCGCCTTTCGCCCTCGTGGTTGGCTTCAGGCCGGTTTTGCCAACTTCTGTCTGCTCTCTCAAGTGTCCTCCTCCCCTTAGTGTTGCTTAGCTGCCATCAGAGCGTGTTTCATTGCAGGGGGTCTGGTCTTCGGATGCCTCTTAGGTCCCGGAGCTATGAGCAGGGCCCGGAGTGCATCCGCGTATAATTCGGCCCGGTGCGCGCTACTGCGACTCCGTTCTGGGCCGATATGCCAGCCGGTGATCTCACTGGATGCTCCGCGCTCTCACCCGTTTTGCTGCGCTGTTCCAGTTGCCGCTTCTCCTCCGAGTACGGATTTGCGGCCGACGCCCTCAGGAGGCCGCCTACAGTGCGCCCGGGTCTGGGGTTTCTTCTGCCTCCGTCTCTCTCAGTGCACGGTCTGCGCCATGTTTTCACGCGATCGCGGCCTTACGTTTCTAGCCAGCAGCGCTCTGCTACGCTCCCGGACGGTCTTCTTCTCGAGTCGCACTGCTGGTATTACGTTCCCAACACCTCGGCGTCCCACTTCTGGAAGGATGATCTCGGATTTTAGTGGGGGTAACTGCAGATGGCTAATGGAGCGCACTCAGTGTGCGGCCGTCTTCGTCAGGCTCAAGCCACACCCCCGGGATATTCATTCTTGATCTCCTAGATTCTTGTAATCCAGAATCCTTGAAACAAGATACCAGAATCAAGCTAAATCAATAATTCAGGAAATATCTGTAGAGGTGGTTAGATCTGGTACATCGTAGATTGGGAATACTCCCTAACCCACCAGCCCTAAAGATAATCATAATAAATGCCTGTGGTTACAAATGCGTAGAGAGCCATGATGGGCTCCTTTTTTCTACAGGACAGATAGTCATACCAGAGCAGTGAACACACACCTCAAACTGGAAGGAGCTGGGAGCAATCAGAATGGCTCTCCTGGGGGTCACACCTCTTTTACAGGGAGCAGCCTATCTGATAAAACAGATAATATGACAATCAAGTCATATATAAACAGACAAGTAGGGATATGTTCCAGGAGTTTATCAGCATGAGCTTGTCTCATCTTCCAATGCATCAAACTGCACTCATTGTCTCTCTCAGCCATTTTTATCTGGGGAGGTGGAGAAAACAGCAGCAGATAGAGTGAGCAGAGTGTTTCAATTTTCACAGAACTAATGTCTGAGTCCCTCAGTTTACTCAAAAATATGGATGAGTTTGGGTGATCCAAAATTTAACCACTTTGCCAACGAGATCAATGCTCTATGGCACAAAGGGAGAAAGATAGCATGTGCAATAGATGTGCCGTCTTGCCAATTGCTCCAGAGATCCACTGTGCTTTGCCCCCTTTTCTCTGATTCCAAGGGTATTAGCAAAGCTCACGTGATGATGGTTGTTCTTTTTCGCCCCATTCATTCTGGTTTTCCTTGTCTTCATAAGTTGATGGTCTGGCCCTCACCAATTCAACAGTTACTTCTCTTCTTCTATCCCACCTTCTGAGCCAGCGATTTCTGTCAAATGTGCACTTGACTGTATGGAAGTTTAAAGGGTAGGCCTTGTAAGGGAAGGGCTGTCTAAAAATGTAGTGGTGGCTGTTCAAGCTTGCAGAAAACCTTCTATTTTACAATCCTATTTTCATCACTGGCAAACATTTCAAAAATGGTGTTTGAAAATTAGGGTTGATGCAGTGTCCTGTGATGATGTTAACATTCTTTGTTTTCATGATTAGCAGTTTCTACCCTTGAACTTCATGTTACAGTCATTAAAGTTTGGAAGGCAGGAGGTCTTCTTAAGGCTTGTGTTGTAAGTTTTTACCTGCAAAAACAACAGTTGATGGACAGAATGCAGAACAATGTCATACATTCACCCCAGTACAGAGATCTGGGCCTAAATCCATCGTTTTTTTGCTCACCATGCCATTCCAGTTTGGACCCAGCCATATGCAAATCAGTCTTGACCCTGTGCCTCATGGGAACAGTCCAGCCCGAACTGCCAAGCCAGGTCCTCCCTGGACTGGAAACAAGCATCCTAGGACCGGTTGCGGGGTTTCACCCCTCTTCAGCCAGGATAGCTTGATTCCAGTGGCATGGAGAGCACGGGACCCACGTCTGGGCATACCCGTCCCACTCGGGGTGACAAATGCAAAAACAACAGTTGATGGACAGAATGCAGAACAATGTCATACATTCACCCCAGTACAGAGATCTGGGCCTAAATCCATCGTTTTTTTTCTCACCATGGCATTCCAGTTTGGACCCAGCCATATGCAAATCAGTCTTGACCCTGTGCCTCATGGGAACAGTCCAGCCCGAACTGCCAAGCCAGGTCCTCCCTGGACTGGAAACAAGCATCCTAGGACCGGTTGCGGGGTTTCACCCCTCTTCAGCCAGGATAGCTTGATTCCAGTGGCATGGAGAGCACGGGATGGTAGATTTCTACCTTTGTGCTAAAACAATGAATACAGACAAGTATATAAAATACATGACAGTAGAATGCGTACTCCTACGATGTGACCCTAACTAGATGTACCTAAGTGTACCTAGCATGTATGTAGGTGTAAAAGCCAAGAATCCCTCTAGGATAAAGTCAACCCCATTACCTGAAGTGAGAGACTGTGGGACCCCGTCTTGGTCTCGAGATGGACACCCCGCAAGGGATGTCAGACCACTGCGAGCTGGAGTGTCTGTGTGCAGGAACCTCAGCATCTCGCGTCAGTGTGTCAGCATGGAAGTCCTTTTCTCCTCTGACTACCTTAGCAAGATATGATGTTTATATACCCAAAGTGGTACCCTCAGGGGTTCTACCTTGCTGTGTCATGTCGGACTTTGGATGATGGAAGGAATGACCCTTGTACATAGTTATTATGCAGGAGATGTTAGTCCTGCTGAGTTTCCAAGAATCCCCATGCATAATAGATGAGGCTAGTTTTCATGGAAAACCTCATGTCCTGTATGCAGTACCGTAACTAGGTAAAAGGTCAGCCCCAAGCACCGTTATGTAGTGTAATGGTAGGGAGAATATAGGTGAAAGGTTAGGTGACTACCTGAGCCTATATTGGGGTACCTATATGAAACATAACACCCACTCGTCATCCGACTGGACGACATACTAAAAAATTCTAACATACGGCTAAATGATGTACGCAAACTATTAATAAGTCCATTAAAAATAGTACTTAAAAAACGCAAAAGTTCTAAACATGCTACAAAGAAAAACAATTATTGCATGCTTTAGAAGTCTGTACTAAATATGTTCTTATATATAGTCTCAATAATGACTTTTAGACTTGGCATCTTTTGGCGTGTTTCCCCTGAGTTTTTTGCTTTCTGACCTCCCGGTTTTGACTCTGTTTGTGCTGGCTTAGTGTTTCTGCGCACTTTTCTCACTGCTGATCAGTGGGAAAGTGCAAGTGCTCCTGTGGTAAAATGTGTTATGGATTGGTGTTTCCATGATTGGATATTTGATTTACTTGTTAGTCCCTAGTAAAGTGCACTGAGTGTGCCAGGGCCTGTAAATCAAATGCTACTAGTGGGCCTGCAGCACTGATTGTGCCACCCACGTGAGTAGCCCTGAAAAGGTGACTCAGACCTGCCATTGCAGAATCTGCGCGCAGTCTGGTACTGCCATGTCGACTTTGCAAGTGCACCCACTTGCCAGGCCCCAACCTTCCCCTTTCTTACATGTCAGCCACCCCTAAGGTAGGCCCACGGTACCCCTGTGGGCAGGGTGCAGAGTATGTGAAAGGTAGGACATGCCCTGGTGTGTGTGGCATGTCCTGATAGTGAATTACTGCCAATTTCGTTTTTCACTATTGCAAGGCTACCTGTTCCCCATAGGACAGAATGGGAAGTTTGTTTATCTTATAAACATAACTGGCCCTGCGAACTAGGTAGGAAAATAAAGTTTAGTATGCCTGAACTCAGAATCTAAAGATGCATCTTTTAGTGAAGGTGATTTTTACATTCTGTGTTTGAAAATACCACTTTTAGAAAGTAGGTATTTTCATCCTGTCCTGTGTGCCTCTGTTGGAATGTGGATTGCCTGTCTGGGTTTTGGATGACAGAAGGCTGGGGAGCAGGAGTGGCTCCAGATAGTCTAGGTGGGTCAGGAAAGGGCTGAATAGACCTGGGCTGCAACTGGGGAAGGGGGAGTAGATTTCCTTGCACCTCAAAGTGGAGAGGTGTGGTGCAGCGGCCAGGGCAGCTGACTTCGGAGCACAGGGTTCACGGTTCGATCCCCGGCTCCGGTGGCAGCTCAGCTCAGCACCATGTGACTCTGGGCAATAGCTCACTTAATTTCCACGACAGCGCCTTGAGATCCGTAAGGGTGAGTAGCTGCGCTATATAAAAACGGACTTACATTTTTCAAAGGGCCTGGTCTGCCTCTGACAATGCCGTCTCCACCTCCTGCCAGGAAGTCACACCAGAGAAGGCAGAACTGATTCTGGCTGGGCACAGACACTCTCTGCCTAAAGGATCAAAGGATTTTGGGATATAAATATTGGGGCCCAGACCCCTGAACTTTAGAACTCTTTTGGATCAAGAAGACTGCCAAGAAGAAGAGCCGGAGAAGCTGTGAGGAGGAACTACCACTTTGCTGTGTGCTTTGCTGTGTTGGCCTGCAGTGGCTGCTTCTGTCTTGGGCAGTGAAAGGACTGGACTGAATTTTCTGCAATCTACTTTGTGAGTCTCTCCAAGGGCTGGAAGTAGAGCCTGCCCCCTGTTCAAGAAGTCTCAGGAACAGCAAAGACTTCAAGCTCTTCTGCCCTCAGCACTGGGGACTGTGTGTTTTGTGCTGCAACAGATGAAAAAGCAACTCGACGATGTCTACGCCGCCGCTGCCGACTCCGTGTCCTGAAGGCACCACAGAGGGCACCGCCACAATGCCGCACCGCGACCCTGGTATCACCGACGCCGTCTGCTGACGCCACCACCGAGCCGCAGCTCGCACCGTGACCTGTGGGCACCGCACTCCGCACCGCTTCGCAATGACGCCTTGGCACCGCAGAGGGCACCGCCACAATGCCGCACCGTGACCCTGGTCTCACCGACGACGCCTGCTGACGCTGCCACCGAGCCTCTGCTCGCACCGTGACCTGTGGGCACCGCACTCCGCACTGCCTCGCTTCACGACGACACCTTGGTATCCCCGATGACGCCGCTCCACGCCGAAATCTACGCCGCTGCTTGCACCGTGGTTCGAGGGCACCGCTCGTAAAGTTACATGACGCACCGCCCTCATCCAGCACCACAGCCTTGGCCTACCGACGCCGGCGCCATCAACTCCAGTTCGTCAGCCGACGACAGCGCTTCAGCAACGATGACGCCTCTGCTTGCACCGTGACCTGCCAGCACCGTGACGAGCACCGCCTTCATCTCGCACCACGACCCTGGTCTCACCGACGGCGCCATCTGACGCCGCCATCGAGCCGCTGCTCGCACCGCGACCTGAGGGCACCGCACGCCGCACCGCTGCACTCCGCACCGCAGCACCCAGCGCCTGTCGACGCCAGTGCTCCTGACTTCAACAGAGAGGAGATCGATCTGCAACGCGTATGACTTCGAAGGCCCCAGCGACGACTCCTGCACCGACCTCCGGAACCGACACCTGCAGACGCCGTGCTTTCGGAAGCTCAACGAGAGGCCGCACAAGCCCTGCATTTCTAGAAGGTACTGTTTGCGGGTCTTCCCGACACCGTAGCTGGTCGCGACGCCGCGGTCAGCCAGAACTATTTGGATTTGTTTGCTCACGACGCCGTGATAGCCCCAGACGGAGCTATCGACCTCAAGGAACTGTTTTTAAAAGCATATTTTGATAACTGAAGATTCTTAAGTACAGTATTGTGGATTTTTATCGTTTTTGGTCTTGTCTTAAGTATATAAAAATATTGGATATTTTTCGAAACTGGTGTGGTGTCCTTTTGTAGTGCTTACCCTGTATTACTGTTGGTTATGTGCAAATGCTTTACACACTGCCTCTAAGATAAGCCTGACTGCTCGTGCCAAGCTACTAAGGGGGTGAGCAGGGGTTATTTTAGGAGTGTAACTCCCTTACCCTGACTAGGAAGAAGGGTCCCTATTTGGACAAAGGTGCAAGCCCTTGCCAACTAGAGACCCCCATTTCTAACAATGACCGACTGAAAGCCATGCAGTTTAGAAAAAGAGTCTTGTTTAAAATTCCAAATTTGGTTGTTTAGAAAAAGCCGAATTTTCCCCGCAAATGATGAGCCAAATGTTTATGTGTCCTGGCTGGGAGATGCAACATCACTGTTGCCTGCAATCGCAGACGACGGTCCCTGCAACACCTCGCAGATCAGGTCAATTGAGCACAGATGTTCTTCTGCATTATCCACAGCCGATGCTGGGGAAGCCTGTGTGCCATCCAAGGCCTGGGTATTTGTTGAGGAGCCGGTATCTGTTCCGACAGGAGCTGAAACATCCTGTGGTGGCTCTAAGAATGCAGACATCAACATTGGAATATGCTGAGGACACTGCAGAACATGGGCAGTTATCGGGTCCAATAAAGCATCAACGTCCGGTGGTGCAACTGATGGAAGTGTTAGACAGAGGTCCAACACGCATTCTTGTCTGCAGAACAGGCATCGGAACACAGGCAGAACACAGTCGATCCAGACTGGTCTGAATTACAAGAGCCAAGACCCACTCAGTTCTCGAAGACGAGGCGAGCCCAGATGGATTACCAAGCGATCACGGTATTGGCGCTCCAAAAGCATTTTTTCCATCTCCTTGGTGACTGGGACGTCCATTGCGTAGCAGAAAAATGACAATCAGGATACCTGCTATTAGAAACAGGATCAGAGGAAGCCCTCCAAAAATGTTTCCGAATACGGAGTGTATGAAGTTGGGGAATAACTCTGAGGATATTCTGAAAGGTGCTTAACAGTCCAGAACCTATGGTCTTAAATAGGAGGACTATACCTGTCGTATCAGACATGTTGAAGATACGTTGTACCATTTCTGTGAAATGGAAAAGGCAGTTTGTCCGTACTAGTGCCAGTATCTCAGCCGAAGACCTTGCAACCTGGAGATCATAAGTTTCTCGGGCGGAGGTTAAGGGCACGGTTTGCTGTAAAAGCATGGCTTTCATTCCGCTCAGAGTATCAAACCGTATAAAGGAAACATTCAACGAAGGCAATAACGGCGCCTCCCTGACTGTATGGGTCGGTGTAAACAATACTTGCATACAGCAAGTAACCCTGGAGTTCACAATGACAAGATATGCGATGCCCGGGAGCATCCCACAACAACCTTGATCATTCAGCATCAAATAACTCCCATTTGCAAGCAACTTGAACACCGGACTAATCACGGTAGCTGGGGATCCTTTCAAGTGACAGGATAAGTTAGCAACTGAACCATTACAGGCCCCGTGAAGCATGATATCCTGGCATATGAGAGATCCACTTAAGGAATTCTCTCAGTTGGTACCGCTAAGAAACACTTCCATGTCCTCATTCCTGCATCGAAATCTGTGTGGTAATTCCCAAGATTCCTTGATGAATTCCCTACCCATTGCTTCATATCTGCCTGCCTGTTGTTGTTCTAGGCAATACTGAAACTGGAAAGTTGTGACCGGTAATGTTATATGGCCATGGATTAACCATTCTGTGGACGGTGACTCTGCCAAAGTGAAAGGTAATTTGTCCAGTTTTTCAATAGGCAGCATTGTATACTTTTCTCCCCTTTGTGCCATCTTTATCTGCTTCTCAGTTAGATTGTATGCAGAAAATAGGGACGTACTGTTGATAAATCGCCAAGGCACATAACCAGCATACAATAATTGCAGCGTCCAGCTTAATAGCACAATAGAACGTAACTGGGATTGTCCTTGCTGTAGTATGGACAAGTCTTGTTCTAGTATATCTATAGCAGAAGATACAATGTTGCCCAGTGAATAAATCCTGGATGTTAATGTAGTCATACCATTGTCAACTACAGCTAACGCTTTTTCCAGGTTAATTTTATCTATTTCACGGAGTCTCTCCGCAGCTTCATGTTTAGAGATTTTCCAGATTTCATTATAGACAGTGTAATAGAAACGTTTCTGACGTGGCTTTCGGGGACCTAGTAAAAAATCCCTTAGATCCACCTCATCTGAGAGTAAGGATAAGTGCTGTTTCACCTGGGACAGTGTTGAGGTTTTTAGTCAATCGAGGCACAACTTTCCAACACTGTATGATATCACTACCCCCGGATGTTCTATTTGTACATAGCGTTGGTCTGACCTATGGATACTAAACCCTTCGGTGGTACCCTTGAATCTTGACTGACAAGTGTTGGTGTCTGTGGGCCAAACTAACCATCCCTTCCAATTGGGGTCTGAAGTATTGTACTGCATGATGTCATCTATTCTATCCCCTCCACATGATGTAAAATTGATGTGCAAAGGTGTGGGAATCCGAGGTGTGTTCAAATCCTTGTTCTTGGCTAGTCCAAGACATGAAGTCTGTTGCACACTTCCATTCAGAAATATTATCTGCTGTGGAATGAGGCACGCTCTAAAAAGTGCTTCTGTTCCCTGAACTTGTCATTCTTTAGAACCCCAGACTGATTTTGTGTCTATAGTGTCCTTCCATAAGCCGAAACCCTGTTCAGGCAGTTGGGAAATAAAGGATGCAGAATAAATCGGTTTGGTGTTTGTTAGCATAATTTTCTGTGCAGTTGTAGGCGCAACCTTATAGTAATATGAGGTCGGGTCAGAAGTGTTAAACCCGGAAAAATACGAAACTTTCTGTGCAAACGTTTTCGAATTACCTTTTAGTGGTGTCGGGCAATGTTCCCATTGGTGGTATGTGAAAATATTTCGTGGGATACTGGATTTGTGTAAAAAGTGATGACCATAATGATGATAATAGTACATATTGTTATAGTCTGATGTGTCTTCATTTCAGTGCTTGAAAATGCAGCGGATTGTTCCAAATCAGACAACATATTATTACCAGTTTCAAAATCCCAATCATCAGAAAATGTACTGGAGGTAATGATATCATTTAGAGAAATTTTAAATAAATGTGGTATTTTCAAAAGTTCAATAGTGCCAAATACATCATAATCAACTTTGTCCCAAACTATACCATCAGGAATTGGAACAGGTGTAATGTTCACGGCAAACAGGTCTCTTTGTTCACGATGAGATGATGTATGAGGTTTCAGAACCAAGTTCACATTTGATACTGCAGAGCGTTCTGGGAGATATTTTCTATTTATGAGTAAGCAAAAGACAGTCAATAGGCCAATCCAGAACAGAAAAAACAATATTCCAGTTATGATCCAGAGCTGGAGCCAAGGTGATACTAAGTAAGTCTTTTTCAGAAAAGTGTAGAATACACAAATTTGTTGCTTACGGGAAACTGGAGATGGCGTTGTCTCGGGTTCACTGGGATCAAGAGAGAAGGTATCAAAATCGATGAAGTAGCCAGATGCAGTTCGATCAATCTTTGGTACTCTGCAGGTTGTGTAGAACCGGCAGGTGTCTCTAGTCGAGGCATATTGATGTAGACATCGGTATTAGGCCGAATTGAAATTTGTTTTTTATTTGTGCTTTGAATTTCTGTTTCAAGAGGAACAAGTTCCATTTCATTGTTGGAAATTCCATCATTTCGAATTGGTGACTCTTCGAATGTTGTGTGTCTTTCTGTCTGAACTTCCCGTATGGTAGCGAGAGAAGAGCGTCGGCTACCCAAGAGCCCACGAGGCCTACTATGCAGTATCGGCCACATAGTGTGGTTTGATCAGATCAATGGAGACGAATCTCTTTTCTTTTGCGCCGTCAAGAGGCGGAAGAAGTACTGTTCTTGTTCCTTTGACTGCTAGGACAGGTACAGGCTTTCTGTATGATGGCCCAAATTCTTTCTTGTTTTTCATCCGCCACTGTGCTTTCATAATCGAGATCAGGTACCCACATTCTCATCCCAAATAGGACCTCGTAAGGAGTGACACCCCCAAGAGAACTTTTTGGCTTGTTGTTGAGGGCTCGTTGTACCCCATATAAGTGATTGACCCAACTACCACCAGAACGTAATACTCTTGCTGTTAAAGATTGCTTTAAGTCTCGGTTTTTCCTCTCCACGACCGAATTTCCCTCGGGATGGTACGGAGAGGAGTACCGCAATGCTACACCCAAACTTCCCATGGCTTCCTTGTAAGCCCTAGAGCTAAATGCTGGGCCACGGTCAGAATGTAATGTGCCAACTGCGTATGTCCCTATAAAGACTCGCAAATCTTTTATAACAGTTCGAACATCAGCCGAGCGCTGAGGCCATACCCATAGGAATCTAGAGCATAAATCTACTGCCACCAAGATGTACTTGTAAGCCCCGTCTGAGTGTAGGGTGCCACAGTGGTCCCAATAGACACACGCGAGTGGTCTGTCTGATATCAGTAATGGTGTCTGCGCTGGGCGTGCTACGGTGGAACCCTTCATCTGCTGACAGATGTCGCATTTTAAGCCAAAATTCTTCGTCTGTTTTGTTAAACCAGACCACCAATAGCATTGTTTCAGTAAATAAACCGTAACTCCTGCGTGTGCAGAACCCAGACCCTCATGTGCAGCTAGTATTAAGCCTAACCTGTGATCCATGTTTGGTATTACTCTATCCCCCACTCCTGGAATCTGAGCATACGGAATGTTATTTGCATCTAATTTGTAGGAGTACTTGAGTGGAAAACCTTTCGGAAAGGCTGGGCTGTTTTTGCGTGAAGCAATGACAGCTACCATTATCTGTCCGTTTATTCTCGTTTTTAAACGAGTGATTGCAGCTACGGCAGCAGTAAGTACTGCCCCCTTTGAGGCTTAATCAGCCAATGAATTCCCTTCAACGTGAACGCCATCATATTGATGACTCAGCATGTCTGTCACGTGAGCTCTTGGTAGTTCGTTTTTCAACTCAGTTACTTGTTCCCATAACATTTTATGCTTAATTGGGCCACCTTTTGAGTCTTTAAACCCATTTTGACCCCAGTAGTGAACATATTCGTTGTATGACAGGACACAATAAAAAGAATCCCACACAATCAATGTGGGAAATTCTTGATCCGTATTTATTAGTGCCAGCAATAGGGCTTTTAGTTCTGCCTGCTGAGTCGTGCAGTCTCCTAGAGACTGTGTCTTCGTATCGCTGGGATGGAACTTGCCATCCTGCATACGACCTTTCACAATCGCACAAGCGGCGCTGTATTGTTGTTTACTTCCTATGGCCGGCTGAGCAGATCCGTCAGTGTAAATAATGTATTCATACTGATTTAGAGGCATTATTTCATTTGGTAGAGGATATTCTTGTTCATATTTTAGGAATGATTGTGTGTTTAGACTTGGGTCATATCTGTATTCTACATCCGTTGCAGTGAGAGAATTAGCCCATTGTATCCATCTTGGATGTAAGGCTTTAGCATTAGGAATGCTTGCCTTTGTAGCAGCCTCTAAGGCTGGTACCGGAGTTACAACAATTATTCGTTTCCCCTGAGCCAGTGCACTCTCTCTTACTACGCAAACACAAGGAGATGATGGACGAAGCGCTGAAACTTTTCAGACACTCACCCCAAGTCACAGATCTGGGATGAATCCATCATCGTTCTTTAGCTCACTTCGCCACCCCAGTTCAGACACAGCTATATGCAAATCAGTCTTGACCCTGTGCCTCATGGGAACAGTCCGGCCCAAACTGCCAAGCCATGTCTTCCCTGGACCGGGAACAAGCATCCTGGGACCGGTTTCGGGCTAACAGCCCTCATCAGCCAGGCTAGCTTGAATCCAGTGGCAAAGTGAGCAAGGGACTCACGTCTGGGCATACACTGCCAACTTAGGGCGAACAAAGCAAACACAAGGAGATGATGGACGGAGCGCTGAAACTTTTCAGACACTCACCCCCAGTCACAGATCTGGGTTGAATCCATCATCGTTCTTTAGCTCACTTCGCCACCCTAGTTCAGACACAGCTATATGCAAATCAGTCTTGACCCTGTGCCTCATGGGAACAGTCCAGCCCGAACTGCCAAGCCATTGCTTCCCTGGACTGGAAACATGCATCCTGGGACCGGTTTCGGGCTAACAGCCCTCATCAGCCAGGCTAGCTTGAATCCAGTGGCAAAGTGAGCAAGGGACCCACGTCTGGGCATACCCTGCCAACTTAGGGCGAACAAAGCAAACACAAGGAGATGATGGACGGAGCTCTGAAACTTTTCAGGCACTCACCCCCAGTGACAGATCTGGGTTGAATACATCATCGTTCTTTAGCTCACTTCGCCACCCCAGTTCAGACACAGCTATATGCAAATCGGTCTTGACCCTGTGCCTCATGGGAACAGTCCAGCCCGAACTGCCAAGCCATGTCTTCCCTGGACCGGAAACAAGCATCCTAGGACCAGTTTCAGGCTAACAGCCCTCATCAGCCAGGCTAGCTTGAATCCAGTGGCAAAGTGAGCAAGGGACCCACGTCCTTTGGGCATACCCTGCCAACTTAGGAAAAACAAAGCAAACACAAGGAGATGATGGACGGAGCTCTGAAACTTTTCAGGCACTCACCCCCAGTCACAGATCTGGGTTGAATCCATCATCGTTCTTTAACTCACTTCGCCATCCCAGTTCCGACACAGCTATATGCAAATCAGTCTTGACCCTGTGCCTCATGGGAACAGTCCAGCCCAAACTGCCAAGCCATGGCATGGGGAGCAAAAGAACTATGGATTTAGGCCTAGATCTCTGTACTTGGGTGAATGTATGACATTGTTCTGCAGTCTGTCCATCAATTGTTCTTTTTGCATTTGTCACCCCAAGTGGGACGGGTATGCCCAGACGTGGGTCCCGTGCTCTCCATGCCACTGGAGTCAAGCTATCCTGGCTGATGAGGGGTGAAACCCCGAAACCTGTCCTAGGATGCTTGTTTCCAGTCCAGGGAGGACCTGGCCTGGCAGTTCGGGCTGGACTGTTCCCATTGGGCACAGGGTCAAGACTGATTTGCATATGGCTGGGTTCAAACTGGAATGGCATGGGGAGCCAAAAAACGATGAATTTAGGCCCAGCTCTCTGTACTGGGGTGAATGTATGACATTGTTCTGCATTCTGTCCATCAGTTGTTCTTTTTGCCTTTGTCACCCCGAGTGGGACGGGTATGCCCAGACGTGGGTCCCGTGCTCTCCATGCCACTGGAGTCAAGCTATCCTGGCTAATGAGGGGTGAAACCCCGAAACCGGTCCTAGGATGCTTGTTTCCAGTGCAGGGAGGACCTGGCCTGGCAGTTCAGGCTGGACTGTTCCCATTGGGCACAGGGTCAAGAATGATTTGCATATGGCTGGGTTTAACTGGAATGGCATGGGGAGCAAAAAAACAATGGATTTAGGCCCAGATTTCTGTACTGGGGTGAATGTATGACATTGTTCTGCATTCTGTCCATCAGTTGTTCTTTTTGCACCTCTCTCTTATTACAGCAGTGTGTACTGCTGTCAGGATTTTTTCTGTAGAAGCAAAGCGCATTTCAGCGTTTGTGTACAAGTGTGATTTGTATGCTATGGGTACCATTTTGCCTTCATTGAAGGTTAGGTAAGTGTACCCAAATTGACCCGCTATAACGCTGATCACCAGATTGCGGACCTTTACTTGTGTCTGCAACTGTTTTGAAGCTATCATGTCAGCTTCTAGGGAACGAAGTATATCTGTGTGTTCCTGTGTCCAATGCCTAACTGAAAAATCAGGTCTTATTAAATCGTAGAAAGGTTTTACTTTTTCTGCATAATCTAAAATGTATGTTCTGCCAAAATTTAAAAATCCCAATATGGATTGTAAGTTTTTCAGCGATTTAGGAGGTTGGAGCAGCGCACACTTTTCTTAAAAGTTAGCTGCCAGGCTTTTTCGTTTACTTGATAACTCGTATTCCAATTATAGGACATTGAGGTGGGCTATTTTTGATTTTTTAAAGTTGAATTTGTAGCCCTCAGAGGCGAACCCAAAATTATGTTGCTCACCCTGGCCAAGAGATTCTTTAAATCATCATCCGTCAGATAAATGTCATCTACATAGGACAATGCTTCTTCATCCAAATTTTGAAGTAACTCTATTACTCTTGCGGAAAACAACCCTGGGCTATTCTTATACCCTTGGGGGAGATGACAAAATTGACTCTGAGAGCCTAGCATGGAAAATGCTGGTAAATACCTGCTTTCAAGCGCTATATTTCGGCAGAATAATCCAGTTGAGATAGCTAGTGTTGTTTTTTATTTTTTCCGCACAATGTTATTCATCAATGCGGCACTATGTGCATTCTGTACTGCAAATGTTTCAGTGCATGTGTTCAGATGTCTGTAGTCTAAAACTAGATGTTATGAATTATCAGGTTTCATTACAGGAAACAAAGGATTGTTCATGGAGGTGCAAGTTTCAATTACACCTTGGTATTCAAGTTGATCTACGATCTCCCTGACTTGTTTTTTTGCTTCTTGTTTTATTGGGTACTGTCTCTGTGGAGTTGGAGTAGTTTTTACTGGGATTACATGGTGTGGTGATTTAGCATCCCACCCAACATGGTTGCGATATAGTGCTGGAGCAAGGGCTACCGCCTACTCCTGCGTGTATGTATGTTTTGAGTAAATTGGAACGAGTTCAAAAAAGGACGTTAAATTACTGTTTCTCCCTTTGGGCAATCCATACCAATTTCAGGCGGCCAATCTTTCTCAGCTAAAAGGATGTCATAGCCGAAAGTCAGGTTCTGCCAAAAGAGACCTTTAATTTTTCTGGGTTTGTCCCCCTCCATTTGGAGTGTTATCTCATGTAACCTATGTGGGACACTAACCCTTGTATCAGGTGTTTCCACCGTGACATGCTCATTCAACTCCGCTGTCACCAGAAATTCCATCAGGTTCTGGCAAGCTATTGTTACTTCTGCTGCGCTGTCCAGCATCATCAGAGCCCATTCCCTGTCCAGAAGTTGAGTCCTCAGAATTCTGGGCATGTCTAACTTTGAGACCTGCTACTTTCTTCTTTTTAAATGGAGGTTTTGATTTTGGTTTCTCTTCTTTCTTGGAAGTATAATCTGATGTGCGTGGCATGTCTCTGTACCTTGTACGCTCTTCTTGTCTGTGTTCTGACCATCCTTCCCTCTCGGAGTTTCTTGGTGAACCCTAAAAGGAACGAGAGGAACGTGTATCAGTATCCTGATACGTGTCAGGTTTTTTAATGTTATCTCTATTCCTAAGGTTATATCTCCTTTCGGGGGGCTCCTGTTGAGGAGACCCACTCCTGAATTGAGAACTATTTTCTCTAAACTTTTGCTGTTTATTGTTATTATCCCATTTCTTTTTGGAAGATTCAGGTGCTTGATTGGTGTTATCCTTTTCAGTACCACCCATAAGTTGAGGTTTTGTTGCTCTAGCTCCCAAACTATCTCTACCTAATTCAGCATAGGTGTCTTCGATAATTTTAGGTAATTCACGTTCCTGTTGTAAAGGAGTGAAATCCCTCAGGCGTTGGCGTATTGCCACTGCTGCTGCCTCCCCTTTTATGTTTGCTAATATTATAGCTGATACCTAGGCAAAATTACCTAATAATTTCATCCCTAAATTCAGAGCAGGTTCTGCTCCATACTCAGTTTGTATTTGTCTTAATACATCTGGTATTACTGCTAATGAAGGGATACCATGAGTTCTGGTATATATGGCAGGAAAAACTGTACCCCAAGAGGTACAATCCTCTATCTGGGGAGCTATCCCCATTGGCAAACAGATTGTTAGATTCTGTGTTTTTCTTGAGGGCTTGTGTGAGGAAATACTGCCTTTAGCTGTGTTATTTTCTGAGCTATCCAGAATAGCATTTGCCTACGTTTAGTGGGCATTCTACCCATAACTGCGTGTAGCGTTTGTGGTGTAATTTTAGTTGTAGATCCCTGAATTTGTCCTGGTGGTGTAGCTCTTGTTGGCTGAAGTGTGAGTGTTCTCATCACGAACTGTGTCAGGTTTCTTTAAAGTTTATTATTTCTTTATGAAGGGGACGTAAGTCTGCCACTGGCATTGAGTCAATGTCTGGATGTGGTATGTAAGCTGCTAGGACAGGCCAAGTGGCTCCATCTCTTCCGGGCGGACCTAGTCTTACTTTGTCTTTTGTGTAGGGAAGGGCACCTTTAAACCAGTTTATATGCTCCTGGTAGGTGAGCGGAATTTCAATGTCCTCATACGGACAGTATTCCTCTGGTGTTTCATCTTCAGTGTAAGAATGAAATGTATTTGATTGTGCATCTGCTTGTGGGAATTTAACCCATGAATAGAATACCTCTGTTCTATATGACTCGTGAGCCTCAATCACAAAAGTTACTGTCCCACCTACAGCCAATACGTAGGATATGCCTACTCAGCTGTGGCGGATAGTTCCCTTCCCACTCCAGACGTCTCTGGGGAAATCTGAGTAGGGGTCTCTGAGAATAGCATGACTGCACTACTCAGATTTGACTGTTAAATAAGTACCAAACCAACGTTGGCAATGCCATGTCGTGTAGTTCCTATAAACCTATATAGGATCTGCGCGTTTAGACAACAAACACTGTAGGATTGGTATCCGGACTGATTCTAGACACCCCCACGGCTATGTTAGTCTGTGTTACCAGCAATCTCACAGTGCCTCTAGAAACCCCTCTTACCAAGGAGATAATAGTTCTTGGTAACTATCGAACATGACAACCCTTATCCCTCAAGATCGTGGAAACAGTGCGATACTTTTCGCTCAGTCACTAGTGCTCACTTTGTCTCAGAGAGATACACAGAATAAACGGTGGGGACATTTTTCAATAAGCATTCATTGAACCAGCATCATTCTAGTGTAAAATAGGTGTGCTGATCCAACTATTACACAGTAACAGATATAAATGATTAGAAGCACTAATAGAGTGAAAGGATGGTAGATTTCTACCATTGTGCTAAAACAATGAATACAGGCAAGTATATAAAATACATGACAGTAGAATGCGTACTCCTATGATTTTTTTTAAAACTGATTTTATTGGCATTTGATTCATATACAGTTCCATTGTTTCCATATCAAGACAGTTACAGATCCGTATGGTTATGCTAATGTTCACTTCCTCTATTCTGCTTTATTATTATCATTTCGGAATAGAAAAACAACTCAACAGAATTAGCTGAGTTAACTGGTTCCAACTCCCATTCCCTCCTCCCCCCCACGAGTCGTTTTATTCGTATTTTATATTTTCCAGCGTTGTGTGTTCGCTTCGTGCTCTATATGCTCTATCCTTGTCTGGGGTCTGCGTGCGGTGTGGATGGTCTTACAGCTGTCGTCCTATCTTATTCCCTCTGTGTCCCCATCTCATTGTTCCTTTCCGGTGGTGGCGAATTTGGTAGGGCTTCTGCTGTCTCATCTAGGTTTGTTGTTCTCATGTCCTCCAGTAGTCTCCCCCATGCTCTCGCAGTTTCCAAGTTCCCTATGCCTCGGTTCGCTGCTCTCATAAAAATTCTATTTTCTACGTCTGCTTACTTCTCCAGCTCCCTTTTCCAACTCTCTATTCTTGGCCCCCTTGTGGCCTTCCAGTTCTTCGTGATTTCCCGTTTTGCTAATACATATGCTAGGTCTTGAAACCTCTCAGTGACCTTTGTCTTGACCGTGTGTGGGAACCAGTGTAGTACACAATGGCCTGGTGTATGTGGTACCTCTCTGTCAATTGTGTTCTCGACTACCATTAGTACCTCCTCCCAAAATCCCCTAAAGCCCGGACAATCCCACAACATGTGGCGAATATGCGCCTCTCTCTCCCCGTATCTTGGGCAGGCTGCGTCCTCCACTTGGAAGTATCGCCTGATTCTGACAGGTGTAAGGTATGCCCTATGTAGGACATAATAATTTAGGAGTTTAAACCTGGCGTTTCTAGATACCTTAAGGGTGTGTTCAACAATGGTGTCCCAGTCTCTTTTTATGATCGTCACCCCTAGGTCTTCTTCCCATTGTGTTCTCAATTCCTCCAAGGGTTTCTGGACGTCTCGCCTGATAAATGCAGGAGACCGTCTTGATCCTACCCGCTGATAGGACCACATATCTGCAACAGTCCAGCACTCTGGGTTCTGTCGCTTCCGTAGCCCAGTGTTTCCTGAACGCTGCCACAATGGCTCTATGTAACAGGAAATGTCCCTGTGGGAGATCGAACTCCTCTTGGAGTTCCTCGAATGGGAGCATCTGGGATTCCCTAAAGAGGTCCCCAACCACTGTCACCCCTGCTTCCTTCCAGTCATCTAGTCCAGCACAGTTCCCTCCATGCAGTAAAAACGAAGCATTTCTATGGGTATGTTTGGGGAATAGGGGACCCTGCATCCTGCTCTCTGAAGCCATCTTGCTCAGCATCGCGTTACTATTTTCCCTTCTTATGTTTCCCTGTGCGGTCCCTTCTTTAACCTTAGTAGGATTCGTGATAGAACTGGTGCTTCTGGGGCAAATGGGGACTGTCTGGGTTTCTACTGTCCGCCAACCATCTCACAAACTATTGTAGCTGTGCTGCAAGATATTATGCTTCAAGGTCGGGAACTGCTAGCCCCCCCTGTGGATGTGGAGCGTTGCATCGTGGCCAGAGCTACTCGTCTACGGCCTGCCCCCCATAGGAATGTTATTATCTGTGAGTTTAGATCACGGAATGTCGTGCTCGGGACCCATAGCCGGAGTGTCCCGAATATATATAGCAGATGCGGCAGCGCCACCATTTTCAGAAGGGCCACCCTGCCTGCCACTGACAGCAGCAGTGAGCCCCAAAAGTCCATGGAGGAGTGGAGTGCTCTTATCCCCCTGCCTACATTACCCTCCACCAATTCTGCAGTGGTGTGATATATGGTCACCCCGAGTACTCTAGACAGGTGGGTTCCCATTGTAAGGTTTCGAATCCCTCTGGTGGACGTCTATCCGGTGTCGCAGGAAATAACTTAGATTTCCGCCAATTCACTCGCAGTCCCGAAAGGAGACCCAATTTGTCCAGCATATCTTTGGCCCCCTGCAGGTCCCTGTCTGTATTTTGGAGAAAAAGGAGTAGGTCATCTGCGTAGAGTGCTATGCAGTGGTGGGTGTCTTTTATCATCAGCTCCGCGTAGTCCTGTCCTGGCCCGGCATGCTAACGGCTCAATGGCCAGGGCGAACAGCAGAGGGGACAATAGGCATCCCTGCCTAATTCCCCTCTCCACTCCCTGGCTCTGAGAGATGACTTTCCCGGTACGCACCCTGGCTCTTGGACCCGTATACAGCAGCCTTACCCATTCCACAAAGCCCTCACCTAGGCCCATCTCTTCCAAGACTCTGTAGAGGTATTGCCATTCCAGGCTATCAAATGCCTTTTCAATATCGACTGCAAATATTGCAGCCTCGTCTTTTATGTAGTCCTCTGTCCCTAGTATAGCCATAAGGCATCTGACGTTAATGGCAGTGTTCCTATTTGGGATGAAACCCGCTTGGTCTACGTTAACCAGCTGGGGCATGTGTGGTAATAGTCTGTTCGCTATTATTTTGCTCAATATTTTATAGTCCATGTTCAGCATGGACAACGGTCTATACGCTGTTCTGTCGTGAGCTGTCGTGAGCTGGTTTTCGGGGTTTAAGGATGGGAACTATTAGAGCTTCCTTTGTGGTGGTGGGCAATGTTCGCAGCTCTCTTGCTGACTCATACATCGAGACCAGCCAGGAGCTAGCTTCTCTACATATGTCATGTAGAATTTGGCATGGAGCCCATCTGCCCCTGGTGTTTTGTTGCGTGCCATATGTTTAATGGCAACTTTCACTTCCTGCAGGGTGATGTCCGCCCCTAATTCCTCCGCCTCTTCAGGTTCCAATCGGGGTAGTCCCAGCCCGTCTAGGTATTCTCCTAATGCCTCACCACTGCACTCAAAGGCACTCTTGTACAATTTAGTGTAATATCTGGCGAAAATGTCATTAATACCCTCCTGTGTATATTGTCTGTTCCCAGCCTCATCCTCCAATTCTACTATCGGTGACCCCCTGTTGTTTGGGTTTGCGAGCCACGCCAGTAAAGAGCCTGACTTGTCCCGTTCCGCATGTGTGCGGTTCAGATACTGCTTGTAATCAGAACTCATTAGCCTCTCTGTCTGACGTGCTACTGTCTCACATGCTTCTAGTAGTTCCTCCTGTCATTCTGGATGCCCTGGCCTTCTCTGTTCCATCTCTCTAAGCTCCCTTTCAGCTGTTAGGACTTCTGCTGTTAGTGTGCGTCTAACCCCCGCAGTCTCTGCTACACAGTGGCCTCTTATTGTTAGATTAAGGCATCCCATTCCGGCAGCAGAGAGGTTGCCGTCCCCTCGTTGTTCTGGAAATATTGTGTAATTTTTCCCCTGATGCCTTCCCTAAAGACCTGATCTTCCAGCGTCTCAGGGCGTGTTCTCCAAGTTGGGATGGCCGGATTGGGACTTGCCCAGTAGAGGCCCAGTAATGCGGGATTATGATCTGATATCGTCCTCGCCAAGTACTCGGCGTTGCCTACCTGTCCATGTATGTCCGGGGTGCACAGGAATGTGTCTAGTCACGTGTGCAGATCATGTGTCGCTGAGAAAAAATACTTTATACCGTTTGACCATAGTATGCATGCCCCGTATATTCCAGGTTAAGCAATTATACTTTATGAAATTTGCCATATATGATGCCTTTCTCTGCTTTCCCCCCTCTCCGTTCCCACCGCAGCTGCTCCATAGATCAGTTGTTTCAGCCCGAGCCTGCTGGAGTGGGCATGTGGTGCGACTCGTGGTACCCCATCCCAAAAACAAACAGTATTATAACATGATCCCCAACTCCCCCTCCCCAGGACAAGTAGGTGGTACCCTCCCATCCAAACTAGTAGTCCGTGTCCCTGAACGATCATCTGCAAAGTGATGCATCTGGTGCATCCGCCCGCCTGCAAGCCACTCAGCTCATTTATTGCATTCAGTGCAAGCCAGTCCTTTCCCCATATACTTAAGTTCAACTATGTGTTCTATTGCCCCATTCATGCTTTCCAAATCTCTGGAACCCCCCTACCTGCAGCTTCAGATGATCTTGTCCGCTGTTCCAGGCGTCACGATAAGGAGCTCACCACTCGAGACGTTTGAGTCCTGTTCTGAGCTTGAGTCCGCTCCTGAGCCGCCCGCCTCTAAGTTGTCTCAGTTGGATCTTTTCCCGCTGATCAGTGCCACTAATTGCATGGCATGTTGCCTTTCCGTCTCTGCTTGTGTTGATGCCATTATGCCTCTTTTGGGTCCCCTGCTGCGAGATCTTCTGTTCCGGCCTCCTCTGCGTCTGTGGTCCCTTGGTGGCGGCACTCCTCGGTGCTGGTCCAAGCAGCTCCATGCTTCCTGTGGAGAAGTGAAGAACTCAGTCCCTTCCGGGGTAGACACCTGCAGTTCGGCCGGGTATTGCATTGCATATTTATAGTATAGCTGACGAAGTTTGGCTTTGAAACTCTGGAAGGAGCTTCTCTGTTGCTGAACATCTCTAGAGAAGTCCGGAAAGAGGTGCACCACCATGTTACTGCCTCTGATTTCTCCTTGCCGTTGGGCCAGCGCCAGTATGTGGTCCCTGTCACGATAGTGTAGCAAACTCGCTATCACCGGTCTTGGCGGCGCCCCCGGAGCTGGTGGCCTCGACAGGACGCGGTGCGCCCTCTCCAGGGGGTAGAAAAGTGAGAGTCCCTCTGGTGCCACCGTTGTGCGGAGCCACTCCTCTAGATACTTCACCATGGGGCATATGTATCAAGCAAATTTGCAGTCGCAAACACTGCGAATCACAAAAAAACAGTGTTTGCTATCGCAAAATCGACTTGTCCCATGTATAACGTAGGTTCGCATCGCAAAATAGGTATTCGCAAAAATTGCAAATACAAATTTTGCGAGGTCAGAAATCTGCGAATAATCATTGCGCATTCGCAATATGCGACACGCATTTAGCGCAATTCGCAAATAGTGTAATTGCAAATTGCGAATTCGCAAAGAGATGTATAAAAAATTCCAATTTGTGAATTCGTGTGATTCGCAATTTTGCACATGGATTTGACCACCAACTCAAAGCAGGTGGTAACCAGGTGCAACCTATTTAAACAAGCCCACAATGCAACAGGGACTTTCACAATGGCAGCGCTGTATGTGATAGCCAGGAGAATGTGAATTCGAGCTGCAGCACAGAGAAGGAGGCGACAGGAACGGATCTTCAGAGTGCGCATCACTCTGTTCCAGTAGACTGACAAGGAGATCCATGAGAAGTATAGGCTGGGCTCAGCCACCATTATGGACTTGATAGATGAGCTAAAGCCCTTGCTGGAACACCCAACACGGAGGACCCAAACCATTCCAACCCCTGTGCAGGTCCTGTGTTCACTGCACTTACTGGCATCTGGGAGTTTCCAGGGGTGATAGCAGCAGCAGGAGGGGTCTCCCAGAGTTGTCTGTCGCGCTTCTTCCATGCATTCCTGGATGCAATGGTACAGAGGCTACATCATCACATCCAATTCCCCAGCACACAACAGGCATTACAGCAAACAAAACAGGACTTTTACCAGATTGCCCAATTTCCCCACGTAATGGGCTGCATAGATGGAACACTTGTAGCCCTCTCATACCATCAAACAATGAGTATGTATTCAGGAACCGCAAATCTTATCATTCATTAAACATACAGGTCATCTGCAATGCCAAACATATCATCACCGATATTGTTGCAAAATGCCCTGGCAGTACACACGACTCATTCATATTTAGACGTAGTGGGATATACAGATGTCTCACTGGTGGCGATTTTGGTGAGGGCTACCTGCTAGGTAAATGCATGTCTAACATTCAAACATACAGTTAAGGTCTGCAGTGGGAGGACAGTGATTAACCTCATGTTTTTCATCCTGTAGGAGACAGTGCATATGCAGTGCGAGACTTCATCCTGACACCATACCTCAATCCAGCCAATGCAAGGGAGCAGAGATATAATCGCGCACACAAATCTATGCGCTGTGTAATCGAGCGGACATTTGGGATACTGAAGAGCCGGTTCCGCTGCCTGCATAAAAGCGGAGGAGCACTTCAATACAGCCCAGAGACCTGCTGCAAGATTGTGGCTACTTGTGCCATGCTCCACAACATAGCTACGAAAAAAGGCATTGCAGTTGAACTTACTGATACAGATGCATCTGAGGATGAGGGCCCAGGTTCGCGTTGCAGACCAGCAGGTGGTGTTGGGGCAGCTGCCGGACGACGGAGACGTGATGAGATAACACAAAACTATTTCTAAGTGAGTAATGATGACACAATGCAAAAGAAGTTTTGTGCATGACTGTGTTTAATTAATCCTTTAGCAGCAGGAAGATTTCAGTCACACAGCCTGATAGACACATTATGTGTGTCACAAGATGTTGCACATGTTATGCCCACATTGCATGTATGACGGCCAAACACAAGTCCACATGCAATGGGTTGCTTCACCCATTGGCTTTCCTCAGTCGTGGCAGTTTATTTTTTATGGGAACGGCCTGCTGGCGCACGCTCAGGGTGCTGACTGCTCTCCCTTGACTAATCAGGTGTTGTACCCTGCCTCCCACTGTGCCGTCTGGTTTTGGGAACTGGTGGGGTGATGCTGCTCCTGCTTGACAGCTCCTCGCTATCCCCTGAGCCCAGGAGTCCTGTGCCACCTATGGTAGCTGTCTGCAGCTGTTCCACGGCAGTCGTCACCTGCACCAGGCCTTTGGCCACATCCTGGCTGCAGTGGGCCATTTCAATTTGCATGCTCACTGAGCGGCGTGACAGCAGGGACGTGGCAGTACACAGGCGGTTGACCGCCTTGCTGTAGGTGTCCAGACGGCTGTAGAGACGTTGTCTCCCCCTGCGTCTGGCTGCCTGGTCTCTCTTCATCCTGGCACACAGTTCTTGGATTGCGCCCGTCATTTCCCTGATGCCCTCCCTCATGTCACTCAGGTTGTGGTTGACAGAGACCAGCTGCAGGTGTATTGACCGCATTGATTTTGTTTGCAGGCGCTGTATCTTGACCATGCTGCCTTCCAGTCCGGCAAACACAGTGTGTTCCTCATCAGCAGCAGCGCTGGTGCTCGCCCTTGGCCTGCGTCTCACAGATGTTTCCTCCCTATGGTGCAGAGTGGGCTGTTCTTGGACCTGTGCTGCACGCTGGCCCTGGTCTGGCTGGGCATCATCCCCTACGGACTGTGGTTCTGCCTCTAACAGTGGGAGTGGAGGCACAATATTACGCTGTCTCCGCGGGACAGGTATTGTCAGTGTGGTTTCCTCGGTGTCCTCTTGCCCTGCGTGCTCCTCTGTATGTGCTGCCCCCTCAGCTCCTGAACTGTCATCTGTGTTTCAGGTGGTACTGTAAATGAAAAGGCACATTTTAATTGTGTGTCCTGCTCCACATTGTTCACTGAATAAAGTTTTCTGAGTTTGCGTTACCTAAGTACTGTCTAGCGTTTTTTGCCTTTACTGATTTACTTATACTGATTCTACATTGCTGTGTTTCATTGCTCCACTGTATGATGCATGTGACTACATCTCCCATGATGCATTGCTGGGTGTGCTGGGAAACGTGTACTGGAGTAGCATTTTTACTTTGTAGTTGGTGCATTCCTGAGTGTGTGATTGAGATGGTGATGTGTGAGGCATGATTTGGTATCCATCTTACCATGTCTGGTGTTGGGAGGGTCGGAGCTGTCAATGTCAGCCACACCACTGACGCCCTCTGGCTGAAGGGTGGACTCCACCAACTCCTCGAGGGGCGTAGACTCTGTTTCTGTGGAAATTCCCCCACCAGTCTTCTTTGCCTCTGCCAGCCTGGTTGCCACCTTGTCCTTGGACCTGGAGCGCATATCATACCATCGCTTGCGCAGGCCCTCCACAGAGCGCTGGGTCATACCGATGGCATTGACCTTTGCTTGGATGTCCAGCCATATTTTTCTTTTTCTTGACTCTGGCACAAGGAGTGATTTTTTGCCAAAGAGAAACTCATGGCTGTGTGCCGTTTTCTCTATGAGCACCTCCTGCTCCCTCTCGCTGAACTTTTGGTTTCTTTTCCTCCCAGCCTCCTCTTTGTCCTTTTCTTTCTCCTGGGGATCCATTTGGAAGAGTTGGAGTTGCAGTACTCAGTTGTTTGCCTCTCCTCCCAGCCTCTGACACAGCCTCAGGCAACCAGGAACAGCATGGGCAGTCACACTTCCTGGGTGGGATGTCATCAAGCTGCACCTGAATTGCAGATTCTCTATTTTTGCGATTCCTTAATTGCGAATTCGCAGTTAAGGAATCGCTATTTGCGGAGTCGCAGAAGAATTCTGCGATTTTTGGGGAATCGCTAAATATTTGCAACTTTTTATTTACATTGCATTTTGCGATTCTCAAAATGCGATTTGCTAAAAATCGCATTTTGAGAATCGCAAAATTTGATTTTCATGCATATGCCCCCATATCCGTTCCTTCTATTTTCTCGGGTAGGCCAGTCACCCTGATATTATTCCTCCATGAGCAATTTTCAGCGTCTTCCGCTCGTAGTTGTAATACTTTCACCTTCGACTCCAACACCTTGAGTTGTGCTTTCATTTCTGTGAGTGCCGGGCCGGCTTCAGAGATTTGGCGCTCGTTTGTTGCGACTCTTTCTGTTAGCTGCCTGTGGTCGTCACGCAGCAATCCCAAATCCGCCCCAATCGAGTCAATTTTGGTCTCCAGCCTCCCACTAGAAGCATTGATGGCCTGTAGTATATCCTGTAGGGGCGGGTTCTCATTTGTATCCGTTGAGGAAGAGTGCGTTTCGCTCTCTTCTGGGTGAATATCAGTCTGCGCATCTTCTTTTTCTTTCCTCTTGGTCTGCTTTCCCATCTTCTACCATATATGTCTTTAGGTGTCCTACCTTGCTTCCATGGGTATAGTGCCCGTTCCTCTCTTAAGGGGTGCCGTGTTGTCTTCGCCTGAGCTATTCCTCGTGCCCTCAATTCTTCAGGGTGCGGGCGTTTTGTATGTATAGGTTTCGTGGTTCATGCGATCAGGTCGCACTCACAGTCCCATTGTCAGGGGGGAGGGGAGGGCTGTGCATTGGTTGCTTCCTGTCCCGGTCCTGACTCTGCTCTCTTTTCTCCCTCCGGCGCTGGCGCAGTTCCGGCGTTGCTTGGGTCTTTCAGTTCCCTTTGAGTAGCCTTCTCGTATGGCCTCCAAGTACCGGGTCTAGCCCTCTCCCGCCTTTACCTCCTTATGCTGGTGCGGACCCGTGTCTCCCAGGGGGAGGGGGGTCTCCCACGTCAGCTCAGTTCTCCATCCGGCCGGTTCCTGCGGTGTCCCAGATTCCAGGGCGTCTCAACTTTCTGGTATCCCCCTCGAGTAGGGGCTCGTGCTGTCTATGTGGTCTTCTCTGCGCGCCGCGGTCTTCCGCCTCTCTCACGCGCTGCCTGCCTGAGTCGGCATGTGCTCTTGGTCTCAAGCGCGGCCCGTGTTCAGCACCATATCAGTTTGTGCCCGTGCAGGGGCTGGGGGGGAGCTTCTTGTTTTAATCTCACTCTGTTGTCCGTGGGGCCCACTTGCGCTACTGTTCATGGGGCAACTCTCTCTTTGTGGCTCCCTTTTACAGTCGACCAGATTAGGGGGAAAGGGCTGGTGTGGTCTGCCTGTGGCGCATTCGCCGCTTCTTGGTGTTCCCCTCATATACCGTCCTCACCCGACCTCCAGCCCTCAGTCTCCTGCGTCGCGGGCGTTTCCCCTGCCTAATGGTTGGGTCCTTACTGGCTGCAGTCACGCCGCCGTTCCCGGAGTGTCCCGCTCTCCCCGGTCCACTGTTGCCGGTGACTAGGATATGGGAGGAGGGCTCGTTTCGCTTTCAACTCGAGCGCCACTGTCGTCCGGCCCACTAGCCCTCTGCTCTTCCACGGCTTCCAGCCCTCAGCCCTCCGTTTCACCGGCCATTCCTTTGGTTACCAGCCTGTCTTGTGCTGGCTGGGCGAGACCGGGCTTCCTTGCAGTGTCTCCTCAGTATCAGAGTGCAGCGGGCGCGCTCACTATGCTGGAGAGAGTCTTGCCTCCAGTGGGCGCCGCCATTTTGTCTAGGCGCGTCTCCCGCCGCTCTGACTTTCTCGGCGATTTTCTCAGTGTCTAGTCGTCGCTGGGGGGTTCTCGATGTCTCACTTCTGCTCCTGGGCTGTTAGGCTATTATTGGGGCTCACTATATCCCGCTTGGGTAGTCAGGATTGAGCCAAACAGTGACCGGCGGGATGGAGCTCGTAAGCTCTGGTGCCGACTCCATCGGCGATCAGGCCCCACCCCCCACCCGAATGCGTACTCCTATGATGCGACCCTAACTAGATGTACCTAAGTGTACCGAGCATGTATGTTGGTGTAAAAGCCAAGAATCCCTCTAGGATAAAGTCAACCCCATTACCTGAAGTGAGAGACTGTGGGACCCCATCTTGGTCTCGAGATGGACACCCCGCAAGGGATGTTAGACCACTGCGAGCTGGAGTGTCTGCGTGCAGGAACCTCAGTGTCTCACGTCAGTGTGTCGGCATGGAAGTCCTTTTCTCCTATGACTACCTTAGCAAGATATGGTATTTATATACCCAAAGTGGTACCCTCAGAGGTTCTACCTTGTTGTGTCATGTCGGACTTAGGATGACGGAAGGAATGACTCTTGTACATAGTTATTATGCAGGACATGTTAGTCCTGCTGAGTTTCCAAGAATCCTCATGCATAATGGATGAGGCTAGTTTTCAGGGAAAACCCCACGTCCTGTATGTAGTACCGTAACTAGGTAAAAGGTCAGTCCCAAGAACCGTTTTGCAGTGTAATAGTAGGGAGAATATAGGTGAAAGGTTAGGTGACTACCTGCACCTATATTGGGGTACCTATATGAAACATAAGATGAGGAAGGACGCGGCAATCGGGTAGGGTTTTTTCCTTTTTTTTAAACCCTTCTCATTCCCCCCACCCTCCATCCATGCCGGCCACCACTGAAATTAAGTAATGACTGGAATGAGGAAGATGACAAGGATGTAATGTTACAATTACATATCAGTAATTCCATTACTCTGAGTCATTTTTCCCACTTTCTGATGGACAGCAACTGTGGGCAATATATAACAAAACGTTGTAAATGTATAGACTTTTCTCTGAGTGGGAGTGTCTTTTATTCATCAGGGGAAAGTGAAGGATACTTTTAAGTTTTTCTTCTACCGAACGAGATGAGGGATGACAGACTGTGTGTCAGAGGAGGTGGATGCTCTTCAATTAAGTATTGACTACAACAAGGAAGAAATTACTTAGGGTAATGGAATTACCAATAAACAATTGTAACATTATTTACTTATGTCATGATCATTATTAAATTCACAAATTCGATTGTTTAATACATTCATAAAGTCAACTATTTATGCAAGTGTTATTATTCAAATAATCAGGAAGTTGTGAGTCTTAATGCTATCCATCCTGTGGAATAAACCCTGTGAGAGATTCTAGGCTTTTTCTGCTAATTGCATCAGTGACCAACCTAGCTTGCCTCTCGGGGCCCTATTATGTAAAGGGCGCAGTTTCCCTGCTTGCGCCCGGTGCACCTTATAACAGGTGCACCAGGCGCAAACAGGGAAAGTGCGCCCTATTGCATGGAATGCGCTGCCCTCAGGCCAGCAGTGAACTCGCGCTGCCCTTGGGGCAGCGCATTCCTGTGAAAAACGGAGCGGCTGCTTTGAAGCCGCTCCATGTTTTCACTGTGCAGGCGACAACCCGCCTGCACTTTCAAAGGTGATTAGAGATACCCCTGCAAATGGGTGCGGTCAGTGACTGCACCCACCTGCAAGGGGATGTCTGGGGGTCCATGGGACCCACTCACACCCCCAGAGGGCTGCCATCAGGGGGTGCACGGACAGTGAACCACCTTTTAGGTAGCGCACTGTCAGTGCATCCCCTGATGGCTTCTTTGCCTCTGCGCAAGCATCTGTAATATGGTGTGGGCGCAGAGGCAAAGGGATTCCCTCATTTGCATGGGACATGCCCTCATGCAAATGAGGGGACGCCCCCTGCAGATAGCGCTGGTGCTTTATGTGAACCAGTGCTACCGGTATTACAGAAGGGGTTGCACAAGCATCTGCGGCCCCTTCTGTAATACTATAGTACCCCGGGAGCGCGCACAGTGGGCGCAAACACACGTTGTGCCCCCGGGGCACTCTCTGTAATACAGCCACAGGTCAGCTTTGAGCTGCAGGAGTTGTGTCTGCCTTGGGGATAAACTCTACATTCCTTTTCCAGCATTCCCTGCCATTTGGCATCCCAGGGCAAAGTGAGCTTAAAGACCACCCTCCATGGGACTGGGAGACAGGTGCATTATTACAGTTAAATCTGGCTTTATTGGTCCAGGGATGGTTTATCATGTGTCAACTCAATCAATCAATCAATCAATCAATCAAGCATTTGTATAGCGCGCTACTCACCCGGAGGGTCTCAAGGCGCTAGGGGGAGGGGGGTCCGCTACTGTTCGAACAGCCAGGTCTTGAGTTGCTTCCTGAAGGAGAGGTGGTCTTGGGTCAGGCGGAGGTGGATGGGTAGGGAGTTCCACGTCTTGGCAGCCAGGTAGGAGAAGGATCTTCCTCCCGTTGTGGCTCTTCGGATGCGGGGGACGGCGGCGAGGGCGTGGTTGGTCGATCGTAGCTGGCGGGTGGGAGTGTAGAAGGTCAGACGGTCGTTGAGGTATCTGGGGCCTTGGTTGTGGAGAGCTTTGTGTGCGTGGGTGAGGAGTCGGAACGTGATTCTCTTGCTGACGGGGAGCCAGTGCAGGTCTCTCAGGTGTCCGGCGATGTGGCTGTGTCGGGGGATGTCCAGGATGAGTCGAGCTGAGGCGTTCTGGATGCGTTGGAGTCTTTTCTGAAGTTTGGCTGTGGTTCCGGCGTAGAGGGAGTTGCCGTAGTCCAGTCGGCTGGTGACGAGGGCCTGGGTGACCGTCTTCCTGGTTTCGGTGGGGATCCACCGGAAGATCTTCCGCAGCATGCGTAGGATGTTGAAGCAAGACGAGGAGACGGCGTTGACTTGTCTGGTCATTGAGAGGGAGGAGTCCAGGATGAAGCCCAGGTTGCGTGCGTGGTCCGTTGGTTTGGGTGCGTTGCCCAGGGCAGGGGGCCACCAGGAGTCGTCCCAGGCGGAGGGTGATGATCCTAGGATGAGGACTTCCGTCTTATCTGAGTTCAGTTTCAGGCGGCTGTTCCTCATCCACTCGGCTACGTCCTTCATCCCTTCATGTAGGTTGGTTTTGGCGGTTGTGGGGTCGTTGGTGAGGGAGAGGATCAGCTGGGTGTCGTCGGCGTAGGAGATGATGTTGAGGTTGTGTTGGCGTGCGATGGCTGCGAGGGGGCTCATATAGACGTTGAAGAGGGTGGGGCTGAGTGATGATCCTTGTGGTACGCCGCAGATGACTTCGGTGCCCTCGGAACTGAACGGGGGGAGGCGGACTCTCTGGGTTCTTCCGGCGAGGAAGGAGATGATCCACTCCAGTGCCTTCTCTTGGATTCCGACGTTGTTCAGGCGTTGCACTAGGGTGCGGTGGCAGACTGTGTCGAACGCTGCGGAGAGGTCCAGGAGGATGAGGGCCGCTGTTTCCCCGTTGTCGAGCAGGGCTCGGATGTCGTCGGTGGCTGCGATGAGGGCGGTCTCGGTGCTGTGGTTGGCCCGGAAGCCGGACTGTGAGTGGTCGAGGGATCCATTTGTCTCGATGAAGGCGGCCAGTTGTCTGTTGACGGTCTTCTCGATGACTTTGGCAGGAAAAGGAAGGAGCGAGATGGGGCGGTAGTTTTTGAGGTCGGTGGGGTCCGCTGACGGTTTCTTCAGTAGGGCGCAGAGTTCGGCGTGCTTCCAGCTCTCTGGGAAGGTGGCGGTGTCGAAGGAGGTGTTGATGATGTCCCGGAGGTGGGGTGCGATGACGGCGTCGGCCTTGTTGAAGATGTGGTGAGGGCAGGGGTCGGTTGGTGACTGCAACTTCCACTGTCGTTTTCTTTAGCCCCTTAAATTTTAGCCAGTGAGGGTGGCCTGCCTGGCTACTTTGAAAGCCACTAGCCAATCCTGCTTGCCTGCAGTCCTCACTCTCTTCTTTGTCTGCTACTGTCCCTACTTTCGCAGGCATCTTGGCACGCTTTCTTCTTTTTTCCTGTGTCAGTCCTTGCCAGAAAAGACGGGCACCTGTTCACCTTGAGTGATATTGTGATCTTCCTCCTGGTTATTGCTGGTCCAAAAGCCTCATGTGTGGGCTACGCTTTCATTAAACTAATTGATGTTCAACCACTTGTCTTCTCGATTTGATCCTGTGATCACTTTAAGCACTGATAACATTCTCCAGCACCACCTGTAAGTCTGTGCCCACCGTCAAAGAGGGCACTCCCAAAATACACAGAACATCTCCACATGTTATTAAGTGATTAATTTCTTATTTCCAAGCATACCAGGAGGAATCTAGAGCCCCTTTTCCATGTGCCCACCGGAGTCCCACAAGTTTCTGCACTTTTGTGCCATCCGTGAAGAGACCATTAAAAATGTAATAGTTACAAATATAAATAGCAATGTCATTATTTTTTTTAACTATTCTTTCATGTCCAATTCAGACGTTTCTTTATTATTTCTGACCATTCTTTCATGTCTAACCTAGCACTAAGATTGAGTCTGTACTCCCTTTCTGTGTATAACTTGTGTTTCCCTATCACCCCAGGACATAGCTCCCTTACCTCCTGCCTCTCCATGTCCCAAGCCTCAGACTCAGAGTCCTTTGCTTTAGGGCGGTATTCACGGTCAAGTAGCTTTTCTCGCAATACTTAAACGTTCCCTCAAAGGCATTCATCTTTGGCATCCAGATGATGGACAGAGAGGTTAAGGCAATTTTCCTTATTTGTGCAACCTGAATCTTGTTTGTGCCTGTTAGAGTCATAAAGGGCCTTAGACCAGAAGCCCTGACCATTTTTCCAAGCACCCTGTCCACTTATCCCTACTCTTTTTCTCACGCAAGAAAGTATCTTCTCCTCACAGACATTCCCAGACTACACCACTGTCAACAACAACACCAGCTTTAAAGATTTACTAATGCTGTTTGACCCAGTATCAGAAAACCTTGACCTTTTATAGTATTTTTGGTGCTAAAGTGCTTTTGAGATTGGACTCAGTCTCTTCCAGGCTGACTCTGTGCATTATGCAACGTTATCTGTTCAGTTGTGTTGCTCATCTGTGGTGCATCGTTAGACTACACATCATAGACTCGGGTTGTTTAACAGTGTCTTCCATTGGGTTAAAAGCACTTTAACTGCACCAAATGGGGGGCTCATCTGTGGCCCCTGATAAGACTCCATGCAGGGCCGGCTTTAGTGCTGGTGGCGCCCGGTGCAACAGTCACTTTTGGCGCCCCATGTCCCATGACCGCCTCCTTGGATTCTCTCCCTACCACCTGCAAAAGTGCCCCTCATCTCTCCTATCATAAGATATTGCTAAACACAGTGCCCCCCTGAGGTCACAGCGCCCCAAACCACAGGTCAGCGCCCAGTGCGGCTGCACTGCCCTAAAGCCGGCCCTGACTCCATGTTATACTCCTTGGTGTTTTAACGGTGTGCAATGGGTTGTTCATCTGTCTCACCTGGGTAGACTAAATGTTGGTCTATCAATACTTCGAACAGGTTTAATAGTGGTTCTCAATAGGTTGCTCCCTGCGGATTAAAAGTTCATAATGAGTTACTCATGGGTAGATTCCACATAATAGTCCTGGGGGTTTAACATTTTCTCCTATGGAGTGGTCATCTTTCACTCCTGAAGAATATACATAATGCCCCTAGGGCAGTATTATGAACAGTTACAGAGCCAATCACCAGTTTTTTGTGTTTACATTGTCTAAAATGCAACATATGAATCAGAGCTACTCAGAGTTAATGCATGAACTGCAGACAGTACATATTGCCATCAAACAGCAGCAGTCATACATAGCTCACTGTTTCAGACTTGTGATGTCTTCATTTCATGCATTTACAGTGCAAACACGTAAAAACAGGCGCCCAGGTCTCCACGATGCCAGCACACATGTTTATAATATGGCCCCTGGTGAGCTAATGGTTGCCTGATAAAATATCACTGACAAAAATATTGGTGACAAAAATATCAACTTTTTATACTGGGTAAACTCAAAAATATCGACAACAAAAATATAGAGCACCACAATATTGTCAAAAATGGGTACGTATATATTGAATTTTAACCTTTAAACACTATAAATTTTAAAACTTATATTTTTAAAAATATTACATTTTAAAATATACTTATAACATAAAAATATATACTTACAAACATAAAACATAAATATGGATTTTCATATTTTAAAGTGATGGCATAAAATAAACATAATATTTACAAAAAGAAAATGTAGGTAAATAATACAAAATGAAAAAAATTGTTATAACAAACACCAAATAATAAAAATCTAGAGCATGTATACAGTAACAAAATTAGACAAAAAAATCACTTCAAAAACATTTTACAGTACACTAACTTTTAAAATGAAAACAAATGCATTAAAACCCTTAAAAAAAGTTGATTAAACTTGGAAGTGTGAAATTCACCATCCCACTTCAACCTGAACAACAATAGGGAAAGTGTTTGACTTTGAAGGGGTCAGATTTATTTTTCTGACTCCCAGGTTAGCAACAGTAGGGAAAGTGTTGATCTTTGAAGGAGTTAGATTTACTTTTCTCACTTCAGCATATGCAATAGTAGCAAAAATATTAAACCTTCGAAAGCACAGATTTAACTTTCCCTTCCCAAAATTAGCAGAAAATAAATTACATATATAAAATAAAAGACAGAAAATATATTTCAATAACCAAACTAAAACAATATCTGTAACATTACATCATTTATATAAATTAGTAAAAACTAAAAACTGAAAATGAGCATATACAATTATACATAAAATAATATAAAAAAACTTAAATCGGTTAAACAAATGAGAAATAGATTTAAAATATTTCCTACCCCAAAAAACGTAAACCTAATATAACTAATTATATCTACATGATTAAAACAAATGCATACTTAGAACAATCATCTAGTTAACCAACAAAAGGGCCTATTACGATGTAGGGCAGAAAGCCTCCTCCCGACAGTCGGATTCTCCTCGACCGTGTCGGAGCCCTTCCGACCGACTCGGTCAGTTTACAGTCCGCCCGACCGATTACATTCGCGGTCTGAAGGTAAACCGTGTAGTCATTCCGAATTGGTTACGACCGGCTCTCAGAGTATTTGTGTCAATCGGAACCACATCGTACACCCCTATGAACAGCGTTTCCGAACTCGGGATTACGATGTCGATTTCCAACAGCCTTTCCGCGTCAGCCTGTCACGAAAATGCTGTCGGAAAGTGACTTTGGGGGCTCCTAGCAGGGCCCCCTACATCCTGCGGCCCACGGTTGGGGGCTGAGGGGGTACCTAGGTGGCCCCCCTGTAAAACCCTGCACTGTGTGGCAGGCATCGTGGGATGCCTGCAACAAGGTGCAGGGTTTTACACACACCCCCCCATTTCCCCATAGGAGCTTGTGTTACAGACGGTTGTCGGGCGGAACACAAGCTCCCATAGGAAACAATGGGAATCCAACCGAACAGAGTTCTGTGGCATCGTAATCGGATGGGCGGAACTGCAGACCATGAGTCGGTCGGTCCTGATTCTGAGTCGCTGTCGGGTGGAAAGTTTCTGCCCGACATCGTAATGAGCCCCTAACAAGCAAAACATATTTTACTATGTTGTTATAATTTTCTGTTAAATTCCTAAAACAAATAAATAACTATCTAATTGCCAAATTAAAACTTGTAAATTTTGTTTATAATCTATGACAAATAACTATTTAAAAATGTTCCCATCCTATTCCTCTGCAAGTCTACCAACCTACTAAAAAAATAATTAATCAAGAGGCCTTTAAAATATATTACCAAATCAAAAAACCAAAAACAACACTAAAAATAATTAAACACACTTAGGGCCTTATTACAATGTCAGCACACCAGTGCGGAAAGGAACCGCCCGACCTTAGGTCAGCGGTTCCGACCGCACTATTACGACCGCCCTATGCTTGCTATTGCACAATGGAAGCTTGTGCGGGTGGCGGAAAAGGCCCGCAGCACAAGCTTCTATTGAAAAATTGATGTTTTGAAACATCTCTGCACCTCGTAGCAGGCACTGAACCTTGCCAACCAGAACCCTGCCAGGGAAACCTCCCCAGGAAGGGGCGTCTAGTGGGCAGTCCATGTACCTGAAAGATGTTATTTGGGTAGGCTGAAGTTGGGATCGGGAAGGCTGGGTTGATTCTTGGGAGGGGTGGGCTCAGGATTGGGAGGGTTGGGTTGGTCTGAGGGAGAGCTGGGATTGGGTTTGGGAGGGCTGGCTTTGACCATATGGTTTATACGGTAACCATGAAGGGTAGTTTTGGGTATAGGGAGGGTGGGAGCAGTTCTTTAGTTTTTGGGCCTGGTAAGATTTGTGGTGGGGTGAGGCAGAGGTTCTTTGGAGTTTGGGAGGGGTGGGTGGGTTTCTGGACCGGTGGTCTTCCTTTATTTATGGCCTTCTGTGGTAGGGAGGGATTTAGTAGGGGCGCAGGTGTTTTTGGGGTGGACTTGGAAGTGGAAGGGTAGGGTAGGGGTTGGAAAGAAGACCTTTTGGGTTTGAGAGGAGGGGCAGCACTGGCAGGAAAGTGATCAAGGGAAAACAGGGTAAGTTTTTTGGGAGACTGGGGATGAGGTAAGGCAAGCGTTTGGGTGTTGGAGGTAGAGGGATGTGAAGTCTGAGGTGTGGTGTCTGGGTGTATGATGTTGGTAGTGGCTGTGTCCGGTGGTGTGGGTGTGGTGTCTGGGTGTGTGATGTCAGTAGTGGCGTTGTCTGGTGGTGTGGTTGTGGTGTCTGGGTGTGTGGTGCCAGTAGTGGCTGTGTCTGGTGGTGTGGTGTCTAGCTGTATGTGTGTAGTGGCTGTGTCAGGTGGTGTGGTGTCTGGCTGTATGTGTGTAGTGGATGTATATGGTGCCGTGGGTGTGGTGTCTGGGTGCATGTCACTGGATGCGGTGGTGATGGGGTTAACTGCCTGGTGAGTGGTTGTGTGCCTGTCTTTTTTCATATGTGATTATTGTTGTGTGCTGCATGTGGATGTTGAGGTTGATGCGTGCTGATGTGTGCGTGTGCTTCGGGCAGGTATGGGAATAGGGTCTGTGGATGGGGAAGAGGCAGGAGTTGGGGTGGAAAGTTGGAATTGGTGGAAGACTGTTGTGAGTGTGGAAGCCAGAGCCTGAAAAGATCTCTGTAGGCCAGAATGTTAGCATGAATGCCTTCCGGGTACAACACTATCTGCGTAAGCTGGTAGATATGCAGATGGAGAGCATTCAGCACTGCAGTCTGACCCACAGAGATCTGCCTCAGGATGCCAATTGCCTCCACACTCTGGGCAGTTGGGGAGACAGGGGTAGGGTGTGAGGTACCTAGTGCAAAGGAGACTCCCCCCATCTTAGGGGAGCGGGCCCAGACAGCTGGCTGGGAAGCAGCAGGGAGGGTGGAGATTGGTACAGGGGTGGCAGACATGGAATTTACAGATGCAGGTTCAGGGGAGTCCACCACCACCAGGGAGTGGCCACTGGAGCTTGACTCTGACGATTAAGATGACAATTAGTCGCCTGGCTCCTCCATGGCACTCTCACCACCTTCTGGGCCACTGGCTTCCTCTGTGTCACTGGTGTGATAGAAACCAAGGTGGCCTGCTGCTTCCCCAACCATCTCGGCCCTGTCTCCTTCGCTGCCCTGGGTTGATGCTGGAATAATTGTAGAAATAGGCTCATTACAATTACGTGAACACAAACTGGGCAAACATATCCTAACACAGCTCATTACACAATGGCACATATCACAACACGTACAAGGATGACTACATTGGCTCCAACATTGGATTGAGCAAATGCATGAATGCTACATGACCTGTGAATAGTCAGACTAATGGTCTCGTAACCACAGTCTGCTCCAACTGCATGTGTAACCTTGGCCCAAATCCACCCTCAGGTGTGAGCAGGAGATATCATCACCTTGTCAACCTAGGCCCTTGTAGTATACCATAGTTATCCGATGTCATGAAATGGGAAGTCCACATGGTATGCATTACTACCTATCCACACAAGGCCCTGCAATCAGAAAATGGTCAGGTGTCCCTAATCCATAACATGTAGAGCTGCTGGGCACCTGCTACAGCTAAGTTGAACCAATATGTGAGTACCAAGAAGAAGGTGACATGGAAGTGCCCATCCCACACTGTACACACTTCCTAAGTGATACTTTCAAATCTGGCCATTGCCAGATGACGCAGGAAAGCTGCAAATGAGTAGCTTAGCTAAGTGCCACATGTAGTGGAGGAGAGTAGAATGGAGACAATGTGGTTCCAACTGGTGTGAGATTTCAGCACAAATAGCTATTGGACAGGAGTCTGCCTAGGATAATCCTCATTCAAGATTGGTTTATGTAAGCACCCATTTTTCACATTGCTAATCTCAATGCTATTAGAACACTGAAAGTACATGAGGTTTAGGAGCCATCCAGTAAATAAAGAAGTCTTAATTGTTTCCACAAGGGAATGGAATTCATTGTCTCTTCCCTGTTTCTCAAACACAAATACCAATGTACGACTGAGTGCTGACATATGAGCCCAGCAGGTCAGCATATCACTCCCTGCTAAATATCACCAGCCACAGAAAGATCCTCCACAAATGCACATGTGCATCAAACCTGACTGAATACACCCTTCTCAATGGCATGCAAAGTCACATTGCCTGAAAGTACAGGAAGTATTCCAACCATGTGTGTCATTGCCTCAATATTTTAACCTGTCTAATGACATCCATCAATGTCATTGGGTATGTGTGACTCACCCAATCATATCTACGCACCGCTGTTTGTGGTTACACCTACTATGTATACCCATCACTGAATTATATTGTCATGCACACATTGGCCAACCAATACAAATGTGATGGATTCTGATTGAAAACCTTGTAGACCCTTCGATCATGTATACAATAGTTGCACATGTGACAGTACAACACATAAAGGTACACATGCCAGCATGTCGGCATCAAACCAGAAGGCACCAGTGGTGTTAGCCACCTCATGATACCATACATCCCCCACTTACCAAGGGGAAGTAGTGCTCAGTGTCTGCATCCAGAGTGCATTTTATGCCATGCCACATGTAAGTGGTCCACCCTCACATGAGTCACAGTAGTGAGCGAGCATCACTCCAGACACAATGATGACAAGTGGCATGTTTGGGACCACTGTCACACATGACATCAAAAGATAATGTAATTTATCTGAGACATTAGGCAGCCATGTGACTGTTCAGCTATGGAAACTCAAATTTGACTGGAGCCTGCTTAGTTCCAATAGTCGATGGTTAACACCATGCACCTACTATCAGACTTACACATGCAACAAAGCTCCCATTGTGTGTGACATCAGTCACCTTCAAGCTTGAAGGGGAAATAGCTGCCTGCAACAAAAGATAGTTGGTCATGTATATTGTTTCACTCAGGCCAATACTCACCCCTCCTTGCTGCTGTTGGGCTTTCAACTGTTCATTAAGTTCTGGGTATGCCACCGCCAGTATGTGGGCCTTTAGGGGGGGGGTCAGGGTCTGGTGTGTGCCGCTTCTGCCTGGGAGGCCAGCCCAAGCTGGACCTCTATGATCTTACGAGTCCAGCGTCTCAGGTCTTCCTACCTTTTTCTGCAGTGAACACTGTGCTGACGAGCGATCTCCAGGGTCCGCACCTTCTGGGGTGATGACTTTCCACAGGGATACCTTCTGATGGGCATTGATCTGTATGGCTCAGATGAAGAGACTGAGAGGACATGCAAGAAATAGGTTATCTGTTAGGGTGACACAGAGGTAGTACACAGCTAGCATACCCATCTAACAAAATTGCACACAATACATGTTTGAAGCGCACATGCTGACCACTAGAAAACATTACTGCATACTGTTAAAGACATTTGAGTACTACCCTCTATCCTCATCATGCCTATACTGACCACGCCAGACCACTGATATCACATAGCCCTGACCCACACCATTGTATCCTCCTGAAGGCTACAGTAGTAGTGCAGCACTGGTCAGACACCTGAGCAGCCTGGACAAATTACTTGATTCAAACTGTCAAAGACATCACTGCTTCCTTTGCTTTGACTACATTAGAAGTTTGGGGTCACAATCGAATGGCTGCCATGTGTGTAACTGAGAACGCTCGCTCTGACAATCAGCGGACATGTGATTTACTTCATAGTACATCTGCATGTGCTTGTGTGGGAAGTTCTGGTATCACGGTATACACCATATTCCATATGTGGCAATGTGTATGGGAAGACATCAACATTCCATTATACATACTGCATGATTGTGCATTATTACACAGCAGGTGATGCACTTCGGAAATGCACTGCAGATGTAACCAATTATCTGCAGTGAACATGTTTCACATGAGCAATGTTCTTGTACGATTGTATGATAGTAAAATCCCAGACATGTGGAAGTAAGGGGCCTGTCCTAAGGCAATGACACACAGTTGCAATATGGGTCCATGAACAGTTGTCTCTGGTCTGGGGCTCTCACCATGCACCATACCAAATGCAGTAGTACTAGGTGCATTTAGGTCCACTCATGGTCCTGTTGCACTGATTCAGGCCACATCTGAGGATCCGCAGATCTACAGGAAGAGTACTATGTGCAAAAGTTCCATAAGCAAAGAAACTCTGGTACAGCTTAGGCCGTGGACGGTGTTCAGACCAAATATCGAGTCAACAATATCGACTAGCACAAATATCGAGTTGGAAATATCGTGACACAGAAATATCATGAGCAAGAATATCATGGACAAGAATATCAATTTTAAGGTAAGTAATATCAATGTTAAAAATATTGTTGTTAATAATATCGATTTTCGATTATTTTTGTGTATTTTAATATATATTAATTACATATGTTTTAAAATGTTTGTTTAAATATTGTTAGTTTTTTAATATGGTTTGTAAATTAATAGTAGTTTTTCAATTTAATGCAATCGTTTTTTGTTATTTTTAGTACAGTAGTGGGTTTTGGGGTTTATAGGGGATTAGGGTGGGAAGTAAATTAATTAAAACTAATGAATACAATTTTTTAAAAAATATTAATTTTTTAATTGATAATTATTTATGTTAATTGTATAATAATTTATTTTTTTTAGTTAAGTTTTAGGTGCAGGTTGTAGGTTTTGTAGGGGTATAGGGTGGGAAGTAAATTAATTAGAACTAATTCACAAATAGTTTTAAATTAATATCAATTATTTAATTGATAATTATTTGTTAATTGTCTAATTCATATTTTTAGTTTTTAAGTTTTAAGTGTGGGTTGTGGGTTTTGTAGAGGTATAGGGTGGGAAGTAAATTAATTATAATTAATTTTTAATCATTCATAATTATTTGAATAATAATTATTCATGTAAATAGTCTAAATAATGATTTTTTTTAAGTTGGAGGTGCTGGTTTTGTGTTTTGTAGGGGTATAGGGTGTGAAGTTAATTAATTATAACTTATTAATAATTAATTTTTAATAATTTATAATTATTTAATTGATAATTATTTATGTTAATTGCATACATACATTTTTTTAAAGTTACATTTAACATGTGGGTGTGGGTTTTGTTTGGGTATAGGTTGGGAAGAAAATTAATTACAATTATTTAAAAATGACAAAATATTAATAATTATTGTTTAATTGATAATTATTTATGTAAATTATGTATATGAAACGCAGTCCCGGAGACACGACAAGAGTCTGGCGTACTCGTGACAGACTTACCCATGGCTTATTGTGCCGTATGGACTGGGATTGCCATACTGTGGCACTGTTAACATTGGATCTAAACATAGCATGCCGTACTCGGCTGGAGCATTTAATTTGGAATTACTGACCGCGTGAATGGGTCATGATTCATGTGGTGACACTTTGAGCTAAGACTCATACCGCTGTATGATAAGGAGTTACACTCAGACCATCGTTTGTGGAATACTTATGACCTACCGGGTCGGAATTATCACCGGTATTTAGGTCTAAGAAACCAGTTGCCTCGTTACAGCCCTGAAGAAGTCAAGGGTCTAACACCCTATTGACGAAACACGTGTTGGCTGGCCTGTTAAGCAACACAACATTAAAAGTGAACATTCCAAAAGGGCACCATTGTCTTCATCCTTGATCAACAGAAATTGTGTTGTAATGTACTTTACTCATATGCTTGTGCATAAGACCTGTTGTTGTTAAATTATGTAATATATATTTTGGGGGGGTTTGTGGTTTTCGTATGGGTAAAGGATGTGTAGGAAATTATAATAATGAAAATTCGCCTAGCTGTAGTACAGGTAAGTTTCAATTCTATTAAGGACACGAAGGGGAGGATTATGCCTTCTTCCTTCACTTTATTTTTACAGCAGTCCTTTTTTAAAACACAATAACAAACTACTGTTTCCATGAACAGCAGGGAAATAGGAAAGTCCTTCTTTAGAACAAAAGTCCTTCTTCTCTGTCCACACTCCAGTCTCCACTTGGTCCTTCTACTCTGTCAACTCATCCTCTTTCTTCGCGCAAACAGCTCTATATCGAACTTCTTGCATCCTGTTTGGACCCATCATTCCGTGCAAAAACAGGCAGCATCAGAAACCATGTCCAGTACGAACGAATCATCAAAAACAGACACCAAAGCAAACACTGCTATGCAATGCATAACCATAGCCACTAGAGAAGTATGAAACGTACATTTTAACTGACCTTTTAAAACAAGTTACTTAATCCAGTACGGGGAAGGTCCAGGTCTTCAGTGGTCTCCAGGCGGGATAATCCTCGCCTCCGTGTCCTTTATAGAATTGAAACTTACCTGTACTACAGCTAGGCAAATTTTCATTCTATGTCAGTACCGGAGGCTCAGATTAAAGTTCAAAGCTTGTCTACCACCAGTCGAGCCACATCCAGCACTGGCTTAAAGTAAAACCTCTTAAAGGTAGAATCTGAGGACCAGTTGGCAGTCTTTTTGTGTCAATCCCCGCCTCCTGCACTACCCAGCGCACCCATTTGGCTATGGTTGGAGAAGAAACCGCCCTGTACGGCTTTCTTAAAGCAATAAACAGTCATCTCTTACCCGGAATGCGGACCTCTTCAGTCAATTCTTCATACGCTCAGAGGCACTGTACCACACACAGTTTGGGGGGAGTCTCGGAATGCCGGGTATGAAATAACCCTGGTATTACACTTGGTCCTTCTACTGACCGTAAATGAAACCTCATCCAGGGAGAACACTCTGGCCGAAATGTCTAGGGCTCTCACGTCAGGCACGCGCCTTCAAGAAACCAGGCATAATAGTTGCCAACTTAGCCAAAATCTCCTTGCGTGACAGAAACCTGTTCGGCTGCCAGGATAGGAAAAGATTCAACACCAGATTCACATCCCACAACGCAGAATAGCGTGGTTCAGGTAGGAGGGACAAACGAATCCCCCTAAGGAGCCTACAGACAAACAGGTGTTTGCCCACCGGCGACCCGTGGATGGGGGTATGGCTTGTTGAAATTGCCGAACGGAATGTATTGATAGAGTGATAAGCCAACCCTTCCTCCACAAGGCCTAACCAGGAAGTTGAGGATGTGGACTACATCCGCACCCACGTGATCGACACTCTGTCGCATACATCAACGGCGCCATCTGTTTCAGGCGGAACTGTACCTTTTGTTCGTGCTGTCTGCCCATGCTCTGGGTAATAAGGATTTAGGGTGTCCCGCCTGAAAGCGACCAGCGTTACCTGAGATCTGCCAGGCCATCATCTGTAGTGTCCCTTCCACCACCAAGCAATGAGGATTGAGATCTGGATGCAGCAGAATATGAGCAAAGTGGGGGAGTCGGATTGGAAAATCCCAGTAAAGTTCCAAAAGAACCGGAAACCACACTTGAGATCTCCAAAGAGGGGTAATCAACACAACCTCCGCCTGTTGGTGACGAACGTGGGTGGACACCCGCATGATCATCAAGAAATGGGGGAATGCATAGCCCTGTTTCCGACGCCAGTCCTGGAGGAATACATCCGTCGCCTCTGCCTGAGGATCTGGCCTCAAACTGAAAAACTTTGGTAACTGATGATCCAGACGCAACGCGACGCAAACAGATTGACTGATCTGCCAACTGGGAGAACACCTGCAAATCTTGTTTCCAGACAATGGAGTCCAGGAAGTGGCGAGAATGCCAGTCTGCCACCTTATTCACTCGTCCCGGAAGGTACTCCGCCATGACTGACACCTGGTTCTCCAGGAAGAAGTTCCAAAATTCCTTGGCAAGGTTCTCCAGTGCTCGGGATCTGGTGCCGCCCAGATGGTTGATGTACCTGACAGTGGAAATATTGTCCATTTTGAGGAGGACGTAGGATTGAACCCTGTCTTTCGTCCAGCACTGCAAAGCAAATGATCCCGCCAGAAGCTCCAGACAGTTGATGTGCAACGACTTTTCTTGTGATGACCAGGCTCCACTTTTGGAAAAATCTCCGCATCTGGCACCCCAACCAGAGCAGCTGGTATCGGATTCGATCACGACGTCCGGAGCGGAGCCGAAGGCTCCTCTCCTGTTCCACGCCTCCATGTGGGTAAGCCACCAAACCATCTTCTCCTTCACCTCCACTGTAAGCGGAACAGATTGCGAATAAGTCAGCCCCCTCCTGAGAATGTGTGCCTTGAGATACTGCATCACATGGTAGTGCAAGGGGCTGGGAAAGATGGCCTGAATTGAGGATGAGAGAAGGCCCACCAGGCGAGGCCAGCTGGCACAGGGATGTGTGGGACTTGGCCAAAGTTTGGCACAGCTTGTGCCTGATCTTCGCCATCTTCCGGGCCAGAAGGCCCAGGGTAGAGGAGATGGAGTCTATCGTGAACCCCAGGAAGGTTGCGCACTGGACTGGGGTAAGGAGAGACTTCTTTTTGTTGATGACGAAGCCCAACCCATGCAGTAATTTGACTGCTGTCTGTAAGTGACTGGTCATCTTCTTGGGGCACTGGGCCAGGAAAAGCATGTCGTCTAAGTACACGATAATCCGAATACCCTGCGTCCTTAGGAATTCCACCGCCGGCTTGAAGACCTTCGTGAAACACCATGGCACTGAGGATAGCTCAAAAGGCAGAGTGGTGAACTCGAAGACCTGCCCATCCCACCTGAACTGTAGGAAACGGCGGTGAGCAGAAATATCGGGACTGTGAGGTATGCGTCCTTCAGGTCGAGGCAGACCATCCAGTCGAGAGGCCTCAACACGTCCCTGAGGAGGTGGATAGCCTCCATTTTGAAGTGGCAATAAACCACCCACTCGCTGAAATCCTTCAAGTTGATCACTGGTCTCCTACCCCAGTTGGCCTTGTCGACCAGGAAAATATTGCTGACGAACCCGTTGGGGTACTATTCTGTGCAGCAAATCAACCCTTTCTGAATAAGGGTGGAGACCTCCTAGTTTATCAATTTCGTGACGCTTTGGGAAAAGGAAATTCGGCGGGGACTGGTCACCTGGTGAGGACAGCTGTGGAACTCCACCTGGAAGCCCTGCACCGTCTGTAGTACCCAAGCATCACTCGTGTGGGAGACCAAAGCCGGGAGGAATAAAGCCAAATAGCCCCCCACTCGCAGGCGTGCTGAAGGCAGCACACTCACCTTTGCCAGGGTTGTTGGATTGACCTCTGAATCCTCCGTGGCCTAGGAACATCTGTCCTCTGGTGGGATAGAACGTGTTGAAGCGTGCGCTGTCCTGATATTGCCCAGAGCCTTGTACCTTGGAGGTTGGAGTAGGTGAACCGGCTGGCTGAGCGGCCACTGCCATGACCGGCCCCTTGGAAAACCAGAGGGGTAAAAACCCTGTGTATATTGGACTGTGCCTTGTCCAGTGAAGTGATTGTCGTCTCCGCAAACTTGCTAAGTTCCATCACAAAGGGGTCCCCAAACAAACTCCCGTAGGCCAGAGCTCCAGCCTCCGAAGAGGCAAGGTCTCCCAACTTAGGGCCCGATTCCGATGTTGTTCAGAAGGCCTCCAAATCGGATTTGGCTTTCCCGGATCCGATTCGTAGCTCTTGTTTCCGACTGAATCGTACACAGGTCTGAACGACCAAGTACGATGAGAGGATCGTGTACGCGTAGACCAAATCGTTTCCGGGACCCGAACCTGTACGTATGACTCGTTCGGAGCCCAATTGTGCCATGTAATGGAGCCGAATTCCAACCGAGCGAGTACGATGCACAATTCGGACAGCCGCTTCGCCTCAGTCTCAGCGACACGAAACGGCTGTTGGAATCGTACTTCGGGGGCCATAGCAGGCCCCCCTTTATCCGGGGCCCTCCGAATCTGTCACGGGGTGTGCATAGGGTCCCCTAGATCCAGGCATGCACCGTGAGGCAGGCACCATGAGGTGCCCGCCACAGGGTGTACGCTTTTTCCCACCCACCCCTTTTTGCTATGGGAGCCTGTGTACGAGTTCAATGGGAGTCCGAGCGAACCGAGTCCGTAAGCATACAGCTGCATCGTACTCGCTCATTCGGACTCCCAGAGCACGTTTCGCTCGGAAAGCCCTCCGGATCCGAGTCGTATGGAGGGCTTTCCTAGCGAGATAGGAATCGGGCCCCTAGGGTCCACCTTTATAAAAAGGGAACAGTGCCTCTCCATAGAGAGCGCACAGTTGGCATTCCCCAAGAACACAATGGTGCGCTGCCCCCACCCTGACAGTACTTCTGGGGAAATCAAAGAGCCATAGGCCTTAGCCTCCTCAGCCATGTCTAAGAAGTTTTCTTTCTCCATGAGCTTACGTAGACGGCTCACGACATACTTGGCCACCTTGTCCACTGGGACCCAGTCCGTGAACAATGTGTTCCGGGTCCAGCATGTCTGAAACGCCCTCCGGGGCAGGAGTGGGGGTGGAGAGCCATGGCCGAGAGAGGCCCATGTTGTCATCTGTGTCCCAAGGGGAATCCCCAGTGTCTGGGGGTTCTGGGGAGACAGTGCGCAGGGGGTCAGGAAACTATCTAGGGGGGCCACCGGCACAGACTTTGGAGGAACCTGCGCTTGAAAGGCCTGCTTTAGGCGTGTGAACGCATCAGCATCAACCCCAGGGTTGCACTGTTTCTTCACGGGAGGGGACCTCCCTCTTGTGGTGCCTGGTGGACCTTCGGGGGGCTGAGGTAGGTTTGGCCCATTTGTCCCACTCCAGCGCAATCTGCGCAGAGAGGCGCTGATCCAAGTGTTCCATGGCTTGGTTCACAGCCCTGTATGTGGAATCATTCACTGCCTGGTAGAAGTCATCGTCCCAAGGGAGGAAGGACAAGGAGTCCTCCTCCTGGAACTGCTCCTGGTCTGACTGCATGACTAGAAAAGTAGTATGGCACCCACTAGGTGCAACAGGCAGTTCCTAAAGTACTAGAGGGCACCATATTTGGGCATGCAGTGCGTGAGCAGAATTAAGCTGGGAGAGGGCCCCGACTGATTTGGGTGGGCCAGAGGCCCACAATTCGTGGGCAGAGCCATGGGACTCTTTTGCCCTGGTTTAATGAAACGGCTATTGCCACCCAAGACCAGTGTCCCACACGGCGCAATTATCCACCAGTACAAACCCGCAGCGCGTGAAGAAAAAAACAACAATACAGACTGCTGTGGGGCGTAAATCATGTGGGGGGGGGTTACAGACCCAGACCGGGTGTCACTCGGGTGGCCGGGGACAAGGCTGGATTCTCCGCAGGACAGTGCTCATCAGCATTCTACTGCCAGTGCTTGACTCACGTTGACCACAGAGAGGACACAGCGCCCCCATGCGGTGGGAGGACCTCACCGCAGTATTAGATGGGGCATAATGGCGCGTAAGGTACGCAAACGTGTCCCACGACCATAGGAATCTGCCAGGAACAGAATAAGTTAAAAAGCACAATAACACAGGCAAATAATCAATACCAATCCCCCCATAACAGGTGAAACAAGGAAAAACTACTTAACGTGCTGCTGAGCAGTGAAGAAAGATGAAGAGTAGACATTGTAGAATGACCAAGTGAAGACTGGAGTGTGGACAGAGAAGAGGGACTTGTGTTCTAAACTTTCTCATTTCCCTGCTGTTCATAGGAATAGTAGTTATTGTGTTTTTAAAAATGACTGCTGAAAAAATAAAGTGAAGGAAGGAGGCATAATCTGAGCCTCCGGTCCTGACATAGAATTAATAAATATTGTTAATCTTCAATAATTGTTTAAATGATAATTAATTATGTGAATATGTAATTAAAATACTGTTTAGGTTATATGTGTGAGTTGTATTTGTAGGGATAAAGGGTGGGAAGTTAATTAAATATAATTAATTTATTATTAGTGAATTAATAATATTTATTGTTTAATTGATCATTAATTATGTAAATTCTTTCATTCTTTTTTAAAATTTATATATTAGGTGTGGGTTGTTTGTTTTGTATGGATAAAGGGTGAAACTGTAATTAAATTTAATTGTTCTATTAGTAGTCAATTAGTATTAATTTTTTAATAGATATTTAATTATGTAAAATGTGTAAATATTATACATTTAAAAACTTTAGATGTGTGGTGTGTAGCTGGTAGAGGTATAGGGTAGAAAGTTATGTAAGTAATAACAAAATTAAAAGGAGTAACTTTTTTTAAATTGTAATTTATTATTGTATGTGTTAATTGTGTTATGCTTTTTAATTGTAAATAATATTGTATTTATTGGTTATTATTTTGACAGCAGATTTTGGTATTTTGATTAAAATAATATTCGTATTATTTTACAATATGTATTAAACATTGTAATAAATATGTAATTTGTTACTTTAAAAAATATCGATTTTTTTTTTATATTTAACATTGTTTATTTTTTGTTACTTACTATAGTTTCAAAATAATTGTTTTTTACTTGAAGTGAAATAGTCTGTTTCTAATGCCACATAGAGGGTATTTGTAGTAGTGAATTTTGCCCCTCCGCAAGCCAACACTTTCTCTACTGTTGCACTGACTGGAGTGGTAATAGTAAATTTTACTCCTCCGTAATCCAACACTTTCCCTATTGTTACACTGATTGGAGTGGGAATAGTACATTTTACCCCTCTGTGATCCAACACTTTCCCTACTGTTGCACTGAGTGGAGTGGGAATAGTACATTTTACCCCTCCACAATCCAACTCTTTCCCTACTGTTGCACTGACTGGAGTGGGAATAGTAAGTTTTACCCCTCCAAAATCCGAGACTTTCCCTTCAGTTGAACTGACTGGAGTGGGAAGAGTAAATGTTACCCCTCCACAATCCAACACTTTCCCTACTGTTTACTGAGTGGAGTGGGAATAGTAAATTTTACCCCTCCGACATCCAATACTTTTCCTACTGTTGCACTGACTGTAGTGGGACTTGTAAATTTTACACCTCCTGAGTTCAACACTTTGGGGCCGATTCGGGCCGGAAAACTCTCTGACGAGCCGGACCCGGAGAGATTTCCGACCGAATCGGACTCTGGCAGTCCGACCGAACGAGTACGATGCGCACGCATGCTATCGGACTCGATTCGGTCGGACTCCCATTGAAGTCAATGGGAGCTGGTCGTACAACGCGTACGCAGGCTCCCAGTGACTCAATGGGTGCGAGGCGAACGAGGGCGCCCCCTACAGCGGGTTCGCGTCGATGCGGTTCGTGCCGCACACGCACAGGGTCCCCCCTGTGTGCGACTCGCGTGGCTACGCATACATGGGGGTCCGACACGGACCCCCAAAGTCCGGCTCCGACAGCTGTTTTGAGCCGGACGGTGCGGGTCGGTCGGACTGCTCAAGGCGCGCATCGTACTTGCCCGGCCGGGGAACGTCTCCATCGCGCGGTGCGAGTCGAGTCCGAGCGGATCGGTCGGTGTGGTTCGGACCCGTGAACGAGTCGGTCGGCGATTTCGCGTGCACTCGCATCGTACTCGCTCGGCCGGACGCCCGTTCGAATCGGTCGGAAAAGAGGGCTCCGAATCGGATCCGGTTAAGCCGAATCCAATTCGGTGCGCTACTGGCCGAGATCGGAATCGGCCCCTTTGTCTACTATTCATAAGTTGTGGTGGGGATAGTATATGTATTAATTTAAACATTTTGTTGTTAACTTTATATTGTTTAAATTTATATTAATATGTTTTTGGTTATTTCAAATTATAACATTTATAATTATTAATGTTTTTAATATTGTATTTATTTTTAGTAAATTCAAAATTTTTATTTCATATGAGTTTTTATTTGTAATTACAATGAGTTGAATTTTAATTATTTTATGTTATTGGATATATATATATATATATATATATATATATATTACAAAAAGAGTTGCCTCTAGGTGGGATGCACTCCCAGGTGGAAATTACGCCAAAGCAAGGGCACACGCCATGAACAAAGTCCTTTTCTGGTTACCTGCCAGACGCGTTTCGGGCCAACGCCCTCTTCAGTGGCAGACCATGTGACGTGCTGCCATGCGGCAACCACCAGTAAATCCCCGTAATAATTATGCTCAGGTGAACCACCTGAAGCAATGCTTCCTGGGACTGGTGGTTCAGTAAAACCCAAGTGGGTCGCCGCCGGCACTCACATTCAAAAATGTCTTAAAAGGATTGCCGATGTTCACGCCGCCACCCCTGCAAATAACAGGCACCTCCTGTTCCACAGTTAGCTGCCCCAATAAATCAGCCGCGGACCCGCAAGTGTTTCGCTGTGGTGCAATTCCGCGACCAGGCAGGCCGCTGTACAAAATACAAAAAGAGTTGCCTCTAGGTGGGATGCACTCCCAGGTGGAAATTACGCCAAAGCAAGGGCACACGCCATGAACAAAGTCCTTTTCTGGTTACCTGCCAGACGCGTTTCGGGCCAACGCCCTCTTCAGTGGCAGACCATGTGACGTGCCGGCATGCGGCAACCACCAGTAAATCCCTGTAATAATTATGCTCAGGTGAACCACCTGAAGCAATGCTTCCTGGGACTGGTGGTTCAGTAAAACCCAAGTGGGTTGCTGCCGGCACTCACATTCAAAAATGTCTTAAAAGGATTGCCGATGTTCGTGCCGGCACCCCTGCAAATAACAGGCACCTCCTGTTCCACAGTTAGCTGCCCCAATAAAGCAGCCGCGGACCCGCAAGTGTTTCGCGGTGGTGCAATCCCGCGACCAGGCAGGCCGCTGTACAAAATACAAAAGAGTTGCCTCTAGGTGGGATGCACTCCCAGGTGGAAATTACGCCAAAGCAAGGGCACACGCCATGAACAAAGTCCTTTTCTGGTTACCTGCCAGACGCGTTTCGGGCCAACGCCCTCTTCAGTGGCAGACCATGTGACGTGCCAGCATGCGGCAACCACCAGTAAATCCCCGTAATAATTATGCTCAGGTGAACCACCTGAAGCAATGCTTCCTGGGACTGGTGGTTCAGTAAAACCCAAGTGGGTCGCCGCCGGCACTCACATTCAAAAATGTCTTAAAAGGATTGCCGATGTTCGCGCCGGCACCGCTGCAAATAACAGGCACCTCCTGTTCCACAGTTAGCTGCCCCAATAAAGCAGCCTTGGACCCGCAAGTTTTTGCGGTGGTGCAATCCCGCGACCAGGCAGGCCGCTGTACAAAATACAAAAGAGTTGCCTCTAGGTGGGATGCACTCCCAGGTGGAAATTACGCCAAAGCAAGGGCACACGCCATGAACAAAGTCCTTTTCTGGTTACCTGCCAGACGCGTTTCGGACCAACGCCCTCTTCAGTGGCAGACCATGTGACGTGCCGGCATGCGGCAACCACCAGTAAATCCCGTAATAATTATGCTCAGGTGAACCACCTGAAGCAATGCTTCCTGGGACTGGTGGTTCAGTAAAACCCAAGTGGGTTGCTGCCGGCACTCACATTCAAAAATGTCTTAAAAGGATTGCCGATGTTCGTGCCGGCACCCCTGCAAATAACAGGCACCTCCTGTTCCACAGTTAGCTGCCCCAATAAAGCAGCCGTGGACCCGCAAGTGTTTCACGGTGGTGCAATCCCGCGACCAGGCAGGCCGCTGTACAAAATACAAAAAGAGTTGCCTCTAGGTGGGATGCACTCCCAGGTGGAAATTACTCCAAAGCAAGGGCACACGCCATGAACAAAATCCTTTTCTGGTTACCTGCCAGACGCGTTTCAGGCCAACGCCCTCTTCAGTGGCAGACCATGTGACGTGCCGGCATGCGGCAACCACCAGTAAATCCCCGTAATAATTATGCTCAGGTGAATCACCTGAAGCAATGCTTCCTGGGACTGGTGGTTCAGTAAAACCCAAGTGGGTCGCCGCCGGCACTCACATTAAAAAATATCTTAAAAGGATTGCCGATGTTCGCGCTGGCACCCCTGCAAATAACAGGCACCTCCTGTTCCACAGTTAGCTGCCCCAATAAAGCAGCCGCGGACGCGCAAGTTTTTTGCGGTGGTGCAATCCCGCGACCAGGCAGGCCGCTGTACAAAATACAAAAAGAGTTGCCTCTAGGTGGGATGCACTCCCAGGTGGAAATTACGCCAAAGCAAGGGCACACGCCATGAACAAAGTCCTTTTCTGGTTACCTGCCAGACGCGTATCGGGCCAACGCCCTCTTCAGTGGCAGACCATGTGACGTGCCGGCATGCGGCAACCACCAGTAAATCCCTGTAATAATTATGCTCAGGTGAACCACCTGAAGCAATGCTTCCTGGGACTGGTGGTTCAGTAAACCCAAGTGGGTCGCCGCCGGCACTCACATTCAAAAATGTCTTAAAAGGATTGCCGATGTTCGTGCCGGCACCCCTGCAAATAACAGGCACCTCCTGTTCCACAGTTATCTGCCCCAATAAAGCAGCCGTGGACCCGCAAGTGTTTCGCGGTGGTGCAATCCCACGACCAGGCAGGCCGCTTTACAAAATACAAAAAGAGTTGCCTCTAGGTGGGATGCACTCCCAGGTGGAAATTACGCCAAAGCAAGGGCACACGCCATGAACAAAGTCCTTTACTGGTTACCTGCCAGACGCGTTTCGGGCCAAAGCCCTCTTCAGTGGCAGACCATGTGACGTGCCGGCATGCGGCAACCACCAGTAAATCCCCATAATAATTATGCTCACGTCACATGGTCTGCCACTGAAGAGGGCGTTGGCCCGAAATGCGTCTGGCAGGAAACCAGAAAAGGGCTTTGTTCATGGCGTGTGCCCTTGCTTTGGCGTAATTTCCACCTGGGAGTGCATCCCACCTAGAGGCAACTCTTTTTGCATTTTGTATAGCGGCCTGCCTGGTCGCGGGATTGCACCACCGCAAAACACTTGCGTGTCCGCGGCTGCTTTATTGGGGCAGCTAACTGTGGAACAGGAGGTGCCTGTTATATGCAGGGGTGCCGGCGCGAACATCGGCAATCCTTTTAAAGACATTTTTGAATGTCAGTGTCGGCGGCGACCCACTTGGGTTTTACTGAACCACCAGTCCCAGGAAGCATTGCTTCAGGTGGTTCACCTGAGCATAATTATTACGGGGATTTTCTGGTGGTTGCCGCACGCCGTCACGTCAGATGGTCTGCCACTGAAGAGGGCGTTGCCCGAAACGCGTCTGGCAGGAAACCAGAAAAGGGCTTTGTTCATGGCGTGTGCCCTTCCTTTGGCGTAATTTCCACCTGGGAGTGCATCCCACCTAGAGGCAACTCTTTTTGCATTTTGTATAGCGGCCTGCCTGGTCGCGGGATTGCACCACCGCGAAACACTTGCGGATCCGCGGCTGCTTTATTGGGGCAGCTAACTGTGGAACAGGAGGTGCCTGTTATATCTAGGGGTGCCGGCGCAAACATCGGGAATCCTTTTAAAGACATTTTTGAATGTGAGTGTCGGCGGCGACACACTTGGGTTTTACTGAACCACCAGTCCCAGGAAGCATTGCTTCAGGTGGTTCACCTGAGCATAATTATTACGGGGATTTACTGGTGGTTGCCGCACGCCGTCACGTCACATGGTCTGCCACTGAAGAGGGCGTTGGCCCGAAATGCGTATGGCAGGAAACCAGAAAAGGGCTTTGTTCATGGCGTGTGCCCTTGATTTGGCGTAATTTCCACCTGGGAGTGCATCCCACCTAGAGGCAACTCTTTTTGCATTTTGTATAGCGGCCTGCCTGGTCGCGGGATTGCACCACCGCGAAACACTTGCGGGTCCGCGGCTGCTTTATTGGGGCAGCTAACTGTGGAACAGGAGGTGCCTGTTATACGCAGGGGTGCCGGCGCGAACATCGGCAATCCTTTTAAAGACATTTTTGAATGTGAGTGTCGGCAGCGACCCACTTGGGTTTTACTGAACCACCAGTCCCAGGAAGCATTGCTTCAGGTGGTTCACCTGAGCATAATTATTACGGGGATTTACTGGTGGTTGCCGCATGCCGTCACGTCACATGGTCTGCCACTGAAGAGGGCGTTGGCCCGAAACGCGTCTGGCAGGAAACCAGAAAGGGGCTTTGTTCATGGCGTGTGCCCTTGCTTTAGCGTAATTTCCACCTGGGAGTGCATCCCACCTAGAGACAACTCTTTTTGCATTATATATATATATATATATATTCACTGAAAAAACCATAGGTTTCAGGGACGTTATAGTTAGAAATTAGCATTTAAAAAACCTTAGAAATTCACTGAAAAAACCACAGGTTTCAGGGACGTTATAGGTAGTTGGACATTTCACTCAAACCAGAGAAATTCGGCCGTTATAGTTAGTTGAGCTAACTATAACTCGCACCCCCGCAATGCACTGCTGATGACGTCACATATTACATCATTCATGACATGGTCAGTGACATCACTGATGACAACTCAAATGACATCACTGATGACATCATCCAGTGACTGTGTGTTTCTGTAAAGTTTAAATATGTTTTATATATATATATATATATATGCCAAGGTGTATTGAAGAATAAGTGGGTGTATGAGTGTCTGAATGGATGAATGGATGATTTAGTAGGTGCGTGACTTACTGTATAAGTGAGTGATTAAACGTGTCTTACTGAATGCATGGGTTAGTGACTAAACTGTGTGAATGTCTGTATCAGTCTGTTAGTTGGTGTGTAAGCAGCTGCATGGGTTGGTGAGTAGCTACATGAGTGTCTATATGGGTTATTGATTGGTTGTCTGAGTATCTGTATGGGGGCCTGAGTGGCTGTGTGGGTGGGTGGGGAGTGTGTGACTCTGTGCATAGATGTGTGAGTGGGTGATTCACTGGGTGTATGGGTTCAAGACTGCATGTGTGAAGGGGTGTATGGGTGGATGAGTGTGTGTATGGGTGTGTTGGTGAGTGAATAGATGTCTCAGTGGTACATGTGTGAGTAACTACATATGTGAAAGGCAGTATATCTGAGTGTTGGAGTATATAAATGACTATATGTGAGAGTGAGTGATTGTGAGAGTGGCTGTATGGATGAATGTGTGCTTGTATCAGTGATTGTATAAGAGAGTAAGTATGTGTTAGTATCTGTATGAATAAGTGAGGTGGTGTGTGTATAACTGTATAGGTGAGTAAATGGAAGTGTGATTGATTCTTTGCATGACTGACTAGGTGTGTGAGTAACTCTATGGATGAGTGGCGGTGTGGGAGTGTCTGTATAGGTGTATGAGTGGTGCATATGATAGTGCTCTATTGATAAGTGACTGCATGTATGAGTGACTGTATGGGTGAATGAGTGGATGTGTGTGTAGACCTAGGAATCAATGAGTGGGTATGTAGTAACTGGTATTGGTGTGTCTACAGTTTCTAAAATGGTAGTCTGTATTTTAGAGTGGGTGTATCAAAGGTTATATTAGGGTATGAGGAGGTGCATCAGATTATCATGTGGATGATGTCATCAGTGATGTCATCAGTGATGTCATCAGTGATGTCACTGACCATGTCATGAATGATGTAATATGTGACATCATCAGCAGTGCATTGCGGGGGAGCGAGTTATAGTTAGCTCAACTAACTATAACGGCCGAATTTCTCTGGTTTTGTACGTGTGAAATGTCCAACTAACTATAACGTCCCTGAAACCTGTGGTTTTTTCAGTAAATTTCTAAGGTTTTTAAATGCTAATTTCTAACTATAACGTCCCTGAAACCTATGGTTTTTTCAGTGAATTTCAAAGGTTTTTTAAATGATAATTTCTAACTATAACGTCCCTGAAACCTATGGTTTTTTCAGTGAATTTCTAAGGTTTTTTAAATGCTAATTCCTAACTATAACGCCCCTGAAACCTATGGTTTTTTCAGTGAATTTCGAAGGTTTTTTAAATGCTAATTTCTAACTATTCCTACAGAGGTTGGACATGTGTAGAAAGAGGAAGAAAAGCGCAGAAAGAAGCAAGAGAAATGCAGAAAGAGGCAACAGAAGTGCAGAAAGAGGCCTTGTTGCAAAGTCATCCTGTGCCCCCAACTTTTTGCTGACTGATACTGGTGGTAACTGACTCTGACTAACCAGGCCCGGAGCCAGTGCTATGCTGAAAGACACTTAGAATACAGTGAAAACACCTACATACACTAGGGTACACTATGGTTTGGGGTACCCCAGTGATTGGCATGACCTCCCCTGTAAGGCCCTAGTACATAATAGGGCAGGGGGATTAAAACTACCTCTAAGTCAGAGGTGCAGAAAGAGGAAAGAGAAGTGCAGAAAGAAGCAACAGAGGTGCCGAAAGAGGCAAAAGAGGTGCAGAAAGAGGCAACAGAGGTGCAGAAAGAGGCAACAGAGGTGCAGAAAGAGGCAACAGAGGTGCAGAAAGATGCAAGAGAGGTGCAGAAACAAGCAAGAGAAGTGCAGAAAGAGGCAAGAGAATTGCTGAAAGAAGCAACAGAGGTGCAAAAAGAGGCAACAGAGGTGCATAAACAAGCAAGAGAAGTGTAGAAAGAAGCAAGAGAAGTGCAGAAAGAGGCAAGAGGAGTGCAGAAAAAAGTAGGAGGGGGGCACAAAGAGGCAAGAGAGGTACAGAAAGAGGCAGGAGGGGTGCAGAAAGAAGGAAGAGAAGTGCAGAAAGAAGTAACAGAGGTGCTGAAAGAGGCGCGAAGGGTGCAGAAAGTGCAAGAGAAGTGCAAAAAGAGGCAACAGAAAGAGGCAAGAGAGGTGCAGAAACAGGCAGGAAAGGTGCAGAAAGAGGGAACAGGGGTGCAGATAGAGGCAAGAGAGGTGCAGAAAGAGAAAAGAGGGGTGCAGAAAGAGGCAAGAGATCTGCAGAAAAAAGCAACAGAGGTGCTGAAAGAGGCAAGTGAGGTGCAGAAATGTGCAAGAGATCTGCAGAAAAAAGCAACAGAGGTGCTGAAAGAGGCAAGTCAGCTGCAGAAAGAAGCAAGAGAGGTGCAGAAAGAGGCAATAGAAGTGCAGAAAGAAGCATCAGAGGTACACAAAGAGGCAAGAGGGATGCAGAAAGAGGCAAGAGCAGTGCAGAAAGAACCAAGAGAAGTGCAGAAAGAAGCAACAGAGGTGCAGAAGGAGGCACGTGAGGTGCAGAAAGAAACAAGAGGGGTGCAGAAAGAGGCAATAGAAGTGCAGAAAGAAGCAACAGAGGTGCAGAAAGAGGCAAGAGGGGTACAGAAAGAGGCAAGCGAAGTGCAGAAAGAGGCAAGAGTGGTGCAGAAAGAGGGAAGAGAGGTGTAGAAAGAGGCTAGAGAGTTGCACAAAGAGGGAAGACGAGTGCAGAAAGAGGCAAGAAGGGTGCAGAAACAGGCAAGAGAACTGCAGAAAGAGGCAAGAGAATTGCTGAAAGAAGCAACAGTGGTGTAGAAATAAGCAAGAAAAGTGCAGAAAGAGGCAAGTGAGATGCAGAAACAGGCAAGAAAGGTACAGAAAGAGGGAAGACGAGTGCAGAAAGAGACAACAGGGGTGCAGAAAGAAGTGAGACAGATACAGAAAGAAGCATGGAAAATGCAGAATGAAGCAACAGGGGTGCAGAAAGAGGCAAGAGAAGTGCAGAAAGAAGCAACAGCGGTGCAGAAGGAGGAAGGAGAACCACAGAAAGAGGCAAGAGAGTTGCAGAAACATGCAAAAGAGGTACATAAAGAGACAACAGGGGTGTAGAAAGAAGCAAGACAGGTGCAGAAAGAAGCATGGAAAGTGCAGAATGAAGCAACAGAGGTGCAGAAAGAGGCAAGAGAAGTGCAGAAAGAAGCAAGTGAGGTGCATAAAGAGGCAAGAGAGGTGCAGAAAGAGGCAAGAGAGGTGCAGAAACAGGCAAGAGAAATGCAGAAAGAGGCAAGAGAATTGCTGAAAGTTGCAACAGAGGTGTAGAAAGAAGCAAGAAAAGTGCAGAAACAGGCAAGTGAGATGCAGAAACAGGCAAGAAAGGTACAAGAAGAGGGAAGACGAGTGCAGAAGGAGATAATAGGAGTGCAGAAAGAAGCAAGACAGGTGCATAAAGAAGCATGGAAAGTGCAGAATGAAGCAACATGGGTGCAGAAAGAGGAAAGAGAAGTGCAGGAAGAAGCAACAGAGGTACAGAAGGAGGCAAGAGAACTTCGAAAGAGGCAAGAGAGTTGCAGAACAGGCAAAAGAGGTACAGAAAGAGGGAACAGAGGTGCAGGCAGAGGCAAGAGAGGTGCAGAGAGAAGCAAGAGCAGTGCAAAAGAACCAACAGAGGTGCAAAACGAGGCAAGTGAGGTGCAGAAGGAGGCAAGACTGCAGAATGAGGCAAGAGAGTTGCAGAAACAGGCAAAAGGGATGCAGAAATTTGGAACAGAGGTGCAGGAAGAAGCCAGAGCAGTGCAGAAAGAACCAACAGAGGTGCAGAAAGAGGCAAGAGGGCTACAGAAAGAGGCAAGTGAAGTGTAAAACGAAGCAAAAGAGGTGCAGAAAGAACCAACAGAGGTGGAAAAAGAGGCAAGAGGGGTGCAGAAAGGGGTAGGAGAGGTGCACAAAGAGGCAAGAGGGGTACAGAAAGAGGCAGGAGGGGTGCAGAAAGAGGAAGAGAACTGCAGAAAGAAGCAACATCGGTGCTGAAAGAGGCACGAAGGGTGCAGAAAGAGACAAGACAGGTGAAGAAAGAAGGAACAGAGGTACAGAAAGAGGCAAAAGTGGTGCAGAAAGAGGGAAGAGAGGTGTAGAAAGAGGCAAGAGAGTTGCACAAAGAGGGAAGAGGGGTGCATAAACAGGCAAAAGGGGTGCAGAAAGAAGCAAGTGAGGTGCAGAAAGATGCAAGAGAGGTGCAGAAGGAGGCAAGAGAGTTACAGAAAGAGGCAAGTGAAGTGCAGAAGGAGGCAAGAGAACTGCAGAAAGAGCAACAGAAGTGCAGAAAGAGGGAAGAGCGGTGGAGAGAGAGGCAAGAGGGGTGCAGAAAGAAGCAAGATAGGTGCAGAAAGAAACAAAAGAAGTGCAGAAAGAAGAAACAGAGGTGCAGAAAGAGGGAAGAAGGATGCAGAAAGAGGCAACAGACGTGCAGAAAGAGGGAAGAGAGGTGCAGAAAGTAGAAGAGATTTGCAGAAAGAGGCAAGAGAAGTGCAGAAAAAGAAGGAAATGTGCAGAAAGAAGCAACGGAATTGCAGAAAGAGGCAATAGAGGTGCAGAAAGAGGCAAGTGAGGTGCAGAAAGAAGCAAGATAAGTGCAGAAAGAGCAACAGAAGTGCAGAAAGAGGGAAGAGCGGTGGAGAGAGAGGCAAGAGGGGTGCAGAAAGAAGCAAGATAGGTGCAGAAAGAAACAAAAGAAGTGCAGAAAGAAGAAACAGAGGTGCAGAAAGAGGGAAGAAGGATGCAGAAAGAGGCAACAGACGTGCAGAAAGAGGGAAGAGAGGTGCAGAAAGTAGAAGAGATTTGCAGAAAGAGGCAAGAGAAGTGCAGAAAAAGAAGGAAATGTGCAGAAAGAAGCAACGGAATTGCAGAAAGAGGCAAGAGAGGTGCAGAAGGAAGCAAGAGTGGCTTGCACACCATTAGTACCAATTTAACACCCACATTTAGCAATAAGTAACAGGTGGCCATTCTAGGTTTGCAAAGGGCCTTCCATCACGCTGTAACACTTGTCGCTGCATTTTTGGTAACGTTTGAGCCGTTTGAGCTAGAAACAAGGATTTTTTTGTTAAAATCTGCAGATTAGGGAGCAGATGATGAATTATGTGGCTAATGCAGAAAATGTATAATTGTGCAAAAGTCGGTGCAGCCAAACAGACACATAATTCCAGTGGCCCTGCTCATATCTCTGACTAGGTCCACAAGTGCTCCTCAGTGAGTCCTTCTTTTTTTGTCTCACTGAGTTCATAGTTGAGCTTCTATGGAAACGAGGAAGACTAAACCTGAGGTTACCACTCCACAACACAGACTACCATACCACATAATTACTCTCCATAACACATAATCCCACTCTACATAATTCCTATACACTAAATACCACATACTTTCTATCCACATAATTTCACTGCACAACATACCACATAATTCCACTACACACAACGTACATCCACTCCACTCCAAAAAACAATAGTAAAAAACTTTTGCATTTACAATGCCAATAGCTCTAATTCTCGCAAATGCGAAACCTATTACATTGCAAACACTTCTTTAACTAGTAGTCGTGTTTGCAGAGTGGTGGAGAAAGGGTGCTGGGCCTCCGACCAGCGCTCAGGAATTCCGCTGCGTAGGACTTACAGGAGGGCTTCTTGGCCCCCAAAGTCCCTCAGGAGTAAATTGGACTTCATCACCCATCCTGTAGTCTGCCAGGAGGCGCGTTTGCAGAGTGGTGGAGAAAGGAGGGCATGGCCTCCAAAGACGTCTTAGCAATCCCACTGTGTGGGACTTACTGGAGGTAACAAGAGGTGTAGTTGGCCCCCAAGGACATCCTTGGGGGCCAACTACCCCTCCTATTACCTCCAGTAAGTCCCACACAGCAGGATTGCGAAGTTCTCATAGCAGGCCATGCCCCCTTTGCCCACCACTCTGCATGGGGATTGAAGTCCCCTTTGCTGCTGGGGGTCCTTTAGGGGCCAACTAGCCTACCTCCTACCTCCAGTAGCCTACCTCCAGTAAGCCCCACACAGTGGGATTGCTGAGAGGTGGACAAAGGCCACGCCCCCTTTCCCCACCACCCTGGAAACACGCTTCCTGGCCCGTTCTAAGTTGGGGTATTAAGCCCCTTCATTCCTGAGGGTCCCTGGGGGCCAACTAGCCCACCAGGTACCTCCAATAAACGCCACACACCTGGATTGCTGAGAGTGGTCCGAGGCCACGCCCCCTTTTTACACAACTCTGCAATCATGGCTCCTGGCGTACTGCTGCTCGGGGAATGAAGTCCACTTGTGTCCTGAGGTCCTCAGGACACAAGAGGACCTCATCGCCCCACCAGCAGTGTGCCAAGAGGCGCGTTTGCAGAGGAGTGTAAAAAAGGGCATGGCCTCGGACCACCTCTCAGCAATTCAGCTGTGTGGCGCTTACTAGAGGTACCTGGTGGGCTAGTTGGCCCCTAGGGACCCTCAGTATTCAAGGGGACTTAATTCCCCAAATTAGAACGCACCAGGAGGCGCGTTTGCAGAGTGGTAGAGGGAGGAGGCGGGGCCTCTGGGAGATGCCGCTTTTCTTTTTTTTGTTGGAAGGCGGGCTGTGTGGCTCCCCTTCTCTTAATGTTTTGTGGGCCCTGGGGAGCCCATACCCCAGGGCCTGACCCATTTAAAAAAAAAAAAACGGTAAGTGGGTCGCATGGCCACCATCCCGAGGCCGATTTTGGCCCCAGGGACCCCATCCCCCGGGCCATTGCCTCTTTATTTAAAATTTGTTTTGATTATTAACAGGGAAGGGGGGCCTCGTGGCCCCCCTTCCCTGGGCCACTATTGGCCCCGGTGACCCCATCCCCCGGGGCCTGGCCATCCTTTATTTTTGATTTTAGAGGGGGGGCCACGTGGCACCCCTCCTCAGGCCAATTATGACCCCGGGGACCCCATCCCCCGGGGCTGGCCTTATTTTTTTATTTTTATTTTTTAAATGGGAGGGGGCCCCCTTTGCAGGCTACTTCTGGCCCCGGGTACCCCATCCCTCGGGGCCGGCCTTCCGTTTTTCTTTTTTTTTTATAATTAATTTAAAGGGGGGGCAAGTGGCCCCCTCCCGGGCCACTTCTGGCCCCGGGGACCCCATTCCCCGGGGCCGGCCCTCAAGTTCTCGACCGTGAGGGGAGGCCCAATGCCCCCATGGTCCCTGCAGGCTCCCCGCCTCCTGCGGGATCCGGCATTGCTTTTGGACAAGGGGAGCTGCTAACATGCAGCTCCCCTTGCCCAAAAGCAATACTGCTTTGCTTCTTGGAAGCAAAGCTGTGTTTGCAATGACAGGGCGGGAGCCGCACGGCTCCCGCCCTGTCATTGCAAACAGCAATGTCCCGGGGGTGGGTACCCCGGGACATTGCAGGAGCCGTCCCTGGGGGGTGGCGGTCCCTAGGGCCATCTAGGGCTCCAGGAGGGGGGCCGTCGGCCCCTCTCCCTTCGTGTGCAAAGCCCCAGGGAGGTGGTGGTCCCCGGGTCTTGGGGGGGCCTGCGAGGCCCCCCTCATTAATGAAAGAAGCCCCGGGGAGGTGGTGGTCCCCGAAGCTTGGGGTGGGCCAACGAGGCCCCCATCATTAATAAAAGAAGCCCCGGGGAGGTGGTGGTCCCCGGGGCTTGGGGGGGTAGGGACCCCCCACGCATTTATTATTCAAGCCCCGGGGAGGTGGCGGTCCCTGGGGCTGCGGGGGGGCTGCGTGCCCCCACATACAATTAACTAAGCCCTAGGGAGGTGGCGGTCCCCGGGGCTGCGGTGCCCCCCGCGGGCCCCCGCTAATTAATTAGGTATTACCCCCGGAACCTGGCCCACACATGGGCCTATAGAAAATGAAGCGCGGGAAAAAATTGGCCGGATTCGCGCACCCAGCGTGAATTCAGCCGTTTAAAAAAAAAAAATGCTTTTTTTGGGCCTGGGGGTCCTTGTGGGACCCCCTGAGCAGGCCTAGGGGGTCAGGGTGTTTCTACCCTGCCCCCTTTTCTTGTTTTTTTATCTTTCTTTTACCTTTTTCTTGTGACTCGGTACCAAGTCACAAGATGGCTGCCAACACTTCCTGGTTTGGAGTGTTGGCAGCCAATCAGAGTGAAGCTTGTGCCCGGGAGGGTTTCCGAATCCTCCTCGGTGCTCAGATATCGATTTTTTTATTTTTTGAATTTCTCAGGAACTACTGAACGGATTTACACCATTTTAAAAAAAAGGGCGCTTTCTGAACCAAGAGCTACCTATTTGCCAAATTTGGTGTAATTCCGTTCAGCAGTTCGGGCTGTAGCCGTGTCTAAAGTTCCTATGGAAATTAACATGGGGAAAACGCGTTTTGGGACCCCCCTTTTTTCTCGGCCCCCGCATGATGAATAACCCCGAAACTTTCAAGACAGGAGCTGACCGGAGCGCCCCATAAGTTTTGAAAATTTCGTGAAGATTCATCAACCGGCGCCAAAGATATTGGCAAGTCAAAATACGCTTTTCCTATGGAAACTAGGTCCTAACTATAACTACCTACTGGTGACCGCCAGTAGGTAATATATATATATATATATATATATATATATATATATATATATATATTTTTTTTTTTTTATATAGTACTACAATTCAAAAATAATATAAAATAAAAATATTAATTTAGTAATATTTTAAAGTAGATATATGTCAATAAAAATATGTATATTAATATATATTTGTTTGAATTTTTTAAAATAATAAGTTATATTTTCCCAAAAAATTATTAAACACATTTTATTTTGATTATATTAGTATTAATATTTAATGTAGTTAATGGTTATTATATAAATTTATATATATTTATAAATCGATATTTTAGACAACTATATTGGTGAAAACAATATTTTTTTCAATATTTTTGTAATTTCAATTATAAGTTTTTGGGAGTCTATATTTTTGAAATCGATATTTTTAATCAAAATTTTTATAAGTAGATGTTTTGTACTCAATATTTTGTCACTGAACCGCCGTGGACCATACAGGACACAAATCATTGTCAGTGTTTGCTCTCTGCATGCTGAGCATACTGTTCCCACATGACCATTATACGCCCTCATTTTCCATACCTAACATTACATCTAGTGTGCATCCTATATATGGCATTACCATTGTGGTTCAAAGTGAAGGGGTCTGTGAGGTGATGGTATCTCCCTGACAACAGGTTGGTGAACCCTCATTTGTGGTGAATGATTTTTGGAACTGTACATATATCTCACTTGCGACTCACAGGAAACATACACAAGTTAGGTTGTATAGCCTATACATTGGTTAGCACATCTGCCATGTAATGTTTTGCATATTCATCATTGGCAATAATAGGTTTATACATGCATAGATTTGTGCATACAACCAGTATAGGGTCTAGGACTGTATACACATCACCACGATGAAGTGAAGTCCACAAAGTACAGTGCCACATGAGCCATGATATAATTGCCCTATGTTGTGGCCACACTATCTGACTTATAAAACTTTGATGTCAGTCAGGGACTCTGATCCACATTGTGACCCATGGGATTTGATATGATAAATGTTGCAGTTCAGAGTACATACTGTATTAGCTGTACTCATCTGCTCCCCTGGTGAGCCATAAAGCTGGCGATACAGGGGAAGGAACTAGTTCACCAGGGTGTTCAGCTCCCCTGGAGTGAAGGCAGGGGCCCTGCTCCCTGTACAGCATGCCATGACAGGTCACTGAGGTGGTAAACAGCAGCTGACAATGAAGAGGAGGTGTAAGCAGCAGTGCCTAGAGGCAAGTGATTTGATTTCCAAACCGCAGCATATAAGTGCGCCACATAGGTGAGCTTCTGTGTAGACGGCCACAACCAGTGGACCACGGCGATCGCATTTTCCAACTTTAGCCTATGGGTGTGACCGCCGTAGTTGAATACACCTACCTTGTGGATCAAATCAGCCAGAGGTCGGCGAATGAGCATGTCCCATAAGCGAGGTCAGGCATTCATATAGGAGGTCTTCTGTGTAGACAGCCACATCCCTTGAACAGCAACGGTAGCATTTTCCAACTTTAGCCTATAGCTGTGACTGTTGTGGATGAAGCCGCCTACCACGCGGTTTGAATCCACCAGCGGTCGGCAATCCTGCATGTCCCATTGGTGAAGTCAGGCATCCACCATGTCAGTGTTGAAAACCACATTGGAAATCGATCTTCTAAGTGCGTCTTCACCACTACATATATGTTGGAACATGTCACCTGATGTATGACAACACTCCTCTGCCTATACCATTACTCACATGTCAGTGTTGTATATGACTGTGCATGAACACAGGATTACCACGGTGCAGTGTGCAATGCAGAATCCACAACATGACGATGTCCACCATGCAAATGAAGTTTGTATGATGTGCACAGTGCTGTTACAGACACGTGGAGTCCAGTTTGGGGATGATAGGTGGAACTTGTAATGATGGCAATAAGTCAGATTCATCCGGTTGGCTGCCGTATATATCAGGTAAGTCAATGTTATTCTTTAGGCTGTCTTCTGCCAGGAATGGGCTCTCCCACAACAGTAGTCAATAGGGGATATGCATCATCCAGATAATTTACAGGGATCTCTTCCACTTTCCTCATAAAAGAAGCTTCTATGTATGCTTTTGTCTTTCATAAAATTATGATGTGAAATGCTGTGTACTGCTCAAATATGCAGTACTGTTTGTTAACATGACTTTAGGCTATATCTTGGTATATGTTAGTGGGGACACTGTGAACAATATCCATATTTATCAACACTCCACACATAGGTGCCCTGGCAGAGGGAGGAGACGACAGCCTCCAGTATTCTGGCCATTTCCAGACCTACAGACTATGGAAGAAAGATGTGATCAGGAAGTTTCGTCTCAATAGGTAGACAATACAAGATCTATTTGACCAGTTGGAGCCTCATCTACGCCCTCGAAGGAACTATCCCACATCTCTGACACCAATGATGAAACTCATGGCAGCACTGCATTTCCTGGCCACAGGTTCATTTCAGTACACTGTGGCTATATCTGGTGGAATGTCACAACCTATGTTCAGTAGGGTGCTACGTGATGTGCTTTCAGCACTGATGAGACACATGGACAGCTACATTCAGTTCCTCCGATGTGAAGATTTGGCCAATGTGAAGGGTGACATTTATGGATTAGGTTGAATCCCACATGTTGTTAGTGCTATTGATGGCACACATATTGCCTTAATATCACCGCAAGTCAAAGAACAGGGCTATAGGAACAGGAAGCCCTTCCATTCTATCAATGTGCAAGTGGCATGTTTAGCAGATTTATACATCTTACACGTCGTGCCAGATTCCCAGGATCTGCCCATGACTCCTTCATAATGTGAAACAGCACCATACCCCAGTTGATGTCATCATCGTCATAACTTTATTATCAATCACAAAGATCTTAAAAAGTATATCACAACAAAATTTCATATATACATACATACATTACTGATGCAAAGATGATTATAAGATACCAGAAAATATATCATTCTATAAAAAGGGACACTTAAAATGCCATGTCAGAGTAAAAACCATATGAACAATACATTTCATTAATATAAGAATATAAATTATTAAATACTATAAACTAGGTGTATTGCATAGAACACTTTGAGCGCTTAATCCATAAAGTCAACAGGAATTTTGCTAAGTCAAAAACCACAACTCTACTAGTGTTTGTACTGAGTATTCTAAGCACCTCTAAATAGGGCCCAGGTCCATTGAGCCTGCACAAGGGAATGACCCACTTGGACCTCAAATTCTTACATTATGGACATAAGGAAAGCAGATGGACTAAGGATTCAGGACTTCCCTTACTAGCCGGACATATAACATCAGAGAATGCATGACTATGCCACTTACTACAGAACAGTTTAGTGGGGAGAGTCTTGTATCTGAATTGGAGGAACAATTTCTGTGCTAGTGGAGGAACAATTTCATCAATAGTATCCTCAAAAAGAAGGAAGGGTTTAAAATCCATGAACTCTTGAGTAAGCGAGCCTATAGGGTTTGACACATTCTTCGCCAGGACAAACTCCCAATAAATGGCCTTAACCTTACTTTTCGTATTCAAGCACAACTCCTCCGGATTTGTCCAATATTCCTCCAGCCCCAATTTCCCCATTAATTCCCTAAAGGAACAAAACCAGGGAATTTTACTTACCCTGGGCTGTGCCATAAGATCCCTAACGACCACTTGATGGGGGGGGGCGAGCTCCTCAATTGTCTATAGACAATGCTAAAACAGTAAGTGCTTATACTCCATCGTATGAACAATTTTTCTTTGGGCCAAGTCAAGAAAGATAGGAATCAATGGAGTGCTGGCTGGTAAATTAAAAAGTGATCTTATAAAGCGATGTTCAGGCACAGAAAGGCAATCAATGTTCCCACTACCCCACAATTTTGCTCCATACACAGCTGATCCTAGGGCTTTTGTGTTGTGTATTTCTAATGCTGGAGCTACTTTCCTAGGCACCGTGCTTATGTGGATCTTGGTTATGTGAGCAGTCTGCTGAATTAAGGATGGATGCACTTTCTCTATATGAGGTGTCCAGCACAGATTCAGGGTTAAACGAATCCCCAAATAATTAAATGTAAAAACCAATTCAATAGTGCGATCTCCTACATGCATACATCTCTTGGGTGTCTTCAAAATACCCTTGGAGAATACCATATACTTTGTTTTTAAATCCTTTAGCTCCAGACCACCCTCCTCGCAAAATTGTTTAAAATAGTTTAATAACTGTTGGAGCCCTTGGGGAGACTTTGATATTAGTAGCGTGTCATCAGCAAAGAGCAAGAGCCCTACTCTCTCCAACGTTTGGGGCATCACACCCATCTCTGTCAAGAAAACCTACTACCCCATTATTGAATAATGAAAACAGGGTGGGTGCTAAAATGCACCCTTGTCTAACTCCACAATTTATCGTACAGGGCTCTGTTAGTTGTCCCTCCTCTCCCCACCTAACTTGGGCTTTGTTTGCTGCGTGTATCCGGATCTAAATATCCAGTAGATTTGGTGGAATCCCCATCTCTGTCACCACCTTCCAAAGTTTATATTGCCAACATCCCCTTCCACCTATATGCAGACGATACCCAGATCTATCTGGAAACCTCCTCCATTGAAGACATTCAGAGACTAAATAACACTCTCAAAGAAGTCCAACATTGGCTATCCATAAACCACCTCAAACTCAACCAAGACAAAACCGAAATCCTCCTCATCTCCAACAAAGAAGAAAACCCCCAAATCATGGAATGGCTTAAAGCTATCGATGCTCTCAACGGTAATCTCACACTGGCCAACTCTGTAAAATCATTAGGAATCACCCTAGACCCCAAACTCGACATGGCCAAACACATCAAGAACTCCGCAAAGAGTGCCTTCCTCAATCTGAAGCTTCTAAACAAAATAAAACCCTTCATCCCGCCCAAAGACCTCAAACAAGCCACCCAATCCCTGGTGATAACTAGACTTGACTATGGAAATGCTATCCTCACCGGTACAGCTAAATCCCACCTAGGCCCCCTCAAAACAACTCTAAATGCAGCAGCCAGAATAGTCACCGGAGTCAAGAAATTCGATCACATTGCACCCGCACTCAAAGAACTAAAATGGCTCCCAGTAGAGATGCGTGCCAGCTTCAGAACTGCCAGCCTCACACACAAAGCCTTCCACACAGGGAAACCTGAATACCTGGCCTCCAAACTCAAAAAGGCCGGCCAGACAAGGAACCTCAGGAGCTCCAACTCCCTACTGCTCATCCCTATGAAAACACGCAAACAAAAAACCGCTGCACGATCCTTCGCTGGAAACGCACCCAAAATCTGGAACTCCATCCCAGCGGATATTAGGACTATCCCGTCCTTTGTAAAATTAAAAAAACTCCTAAAAGACCTCTTCCTCTACCGTGCCTTCCCGAACAGTTAACCATCGCTGAAGCGCACAAGCCTACTTTCCGCAGCACCATGACACTTTGTCTACCGAAAATCTACCTCCTCCCAGCGCCCCAACGCCCCTCACCCCTCCATGAAAATGGTTCTGCACAAGACAACGTGCACTCTGTGAGGTTTCTCAGGACTTCCATGCCTCAATGTTGCACCACACGCTGGGACTTGCGAACCTACTTGTATACCCATGCCTTTTTTTTTTTTCTTTTCTTCTTTTTTTTTTTTGTGATTCCTGCATTATAACTGTTGTAAAGCGCTCCGATACCCTCGGGTCTGGCCAGCGCTATATAAAACTCATTAATAATAAAATAAAATAAATAAAAATTATATCGCGGGACCAGGTCAAAGGACGTATGCAGATCCACAAAGGCTACGTACAGCTTCCCCCCTTTCACAAAAACGTCTTTACAGTAAATACAGAGGAAACAAAAAACCTGTACTAATAATGGCACGAAAACCCACCTGAAAATCGGACAGAATATTTTAGAATATTTTCTTCTGAGATCCAATCCTGAATACAGGCCAATATCTGCTGGCTAAATATTTTCTGCAAAGAGTCTATTAGACTAATGGGTCTATAACTACCCGGATTGGCCCCATCACCTTTAATAAAAATCGGTATGATCTCAGCTGACTTCCAAGAGGAGGGAATTTCCAAGTCCTAGAGTATGGCATTTGATAACATATTGATATAGTGCCCCAAACTTCTAAATCGTCTCTGTACAAATCATTAGGAATTCTATTGGGACTGGGAGCTCTGGCTGGGATGCAGAAGCTAATAGCCACATGTGTTTCTCAATGTCACAACTACTACAGGAGAGGGCCTGGCGTGTTGGTGAGCATAATGTGTTCAACCTTTGTATGTGTGATGTCTGTTCACATCTTCTGCAAATGTTTGACTCATTATTCCACATATGTGTGTCTTCCATCTAGGATACTCAGCGTATCCCAACTGCCCATGGTTGTTGACACCGCTGAGAAATCCAACAACACCCTGCTTAAATAGGCCCATGTTAGAATAAGGCGGCCAGTGGAGCGGGCTTTTGGGCTCCGGAAGGCCACATTCATATTTCTGGACAAGACTGGGGGAGCCCTTCTCTACTCACACGGAAAGGTGTGTCAGATCGCCATAGCCTGCTACATGCTCCACAACCTTGCACTGCAATGGAATATTCCTCTCATCGCAGAGGATGGAGTTCAGCAGGAGTCACCGGGTTAAAGTCCTCAAATTCCAAATAATGATGATTGTGGCGAAGAGGAAGGAGTTGACATACGTCAAGAGCTCATAAACAACTTCTTCTCATGAGTGCAAGTATGCTGTGAGATGTAATGACTTTGACTGTTACAGTGACTGTTGTTGTGAAGCTGTGAGGAGGACATTCATGGATACTTGTTAGGTATGTACAGCTGTGGGAAACTCTGTGCTCGGCTGTTTGTGGAGGAAGGTCTTGACACATGCACACGTTGTTGATGTTGCTTTGTCTAGGTGACATTTACCCATGTACTGTGTACTCCAGAAGTGGACTGTGATTGGTGTCCTATGTGTGGTTTCCTAGCTAATCTCTTTGTATTGGTCTGCTGTAGGTACCTTCACCATGTCATCTTCATTTGGACATTTCAGAGTTGTGACATAAGCAGGTATATGATGTTGTTTTGAAGTACAAAGGGCACATGGAATGTTCCTGGGAATGTCTGGCACAGACTTGGGGTGTACTACTCTGGTACCAAGCCAGCTTGCACAGCGATAGGATGGAAGTTCCTGATACTCCATTGGACTTGTTCCCTGTCATGTGGTGGTCTTTTAGCAATATTTGTGCCATCATGTTCTCCAGCACAATGCCAAATCATGATAGTCTCTCTTCACAAGTACTCAATGTGTATGAACTGAATGTAGCTGTTGATGTGTGTCATCACTGTATGCCACAGAGGTTGTGGCACACAACTGACAAATGTTTGTGACATTCCACCAGTTGCAGAAACACTGGATTGGAATGAACCTGTGCTCAGAAATCTTTGTACTGTCATGTTCTGGTTCCTTGTTTTGAATTAAGTGGTATTCCATTTATGAGGCTGTCAATATGGCTCCAACTGATTCCATGAACGAGTTGTCATTTGCCTACTCTATTTGGCATTGTCAGATGTATCCCCTCTCACCATGTTTTTGAGGTCTGCACATGACATTTGTGGTCACTAACACAGATCATTTCAGTGATGTATTATTTAACTGTTTTTGACATTATGCCAGTCTAAGGCTGTTACTATGGAATAAAGATGTCATGAGACTGTTCACTTGTAAGTCTGTGTTGGGGTGATATGGTTGTGATACTCAGTTGCACATTGTTGACATTCCACATGTCCATGCTTGCACAGGCAGCTACCACTTACATTTTGTAATACACAAGGGGATAACTTCATCATTTCCTAGATGTGAATGGTACCACAGGAGCTAATGACTTTTTGACAAGTGAATGTATTGCAGTGCACAAAGTGAAAATATAAAACTAAATAAACAGTGAAAGAGTGACAGCACAGGAGCGTGGTTGTCAGTGTTGGTGGATGAAACCATTGTTGTAGGAGCTACAGTGTCTAAAGTCCAAAGTCCGACATACTCCTCCCATAAGAAGTGGTAACGTATACAGGAATAGTCAACAAAGTGAACGTCTTGCACACAAAGGAGGACATCATTTGCAACGTCTCTTCCTGGTGGTGGTGGGTGCCTTGCCATCCGAAACTCTTAGATTTTTTCTTGGACATCCCAGGCCATGAGGAGGGGGGTCTGCTGCTGCACACTCAGGGGTATCTGAGGAGTGTTCTGCTGACAGGGCCTCCCTTCCTGTGGTTGCTGCAGATGTAGAAGGGCCAGATGTAGATGGACCACAGGAAGGGGTCGGTGGTGGGGGAAAAGCCCTGCAGAGTGGGTTGTTAATGTCCCTCAGCACCCGTATGAGCTGGTCCATGTTAGCTTTCTGGGTGTCCAGCCTCTGGTCTATGGATCTCTGCAGTTGCTTCATCTCTCGGAGTTCCTCAAGTACCTGGCCAATCACTTCTTGGGAGTTCTCATAGGCCCCCATGAGTCGGGAGATGTTGACCTGGGCGGCAGTGGTACCAATGGCCTCACTTAGTGGCCCCGCAGTTACCCTCCCACCACCCCTGCTCCCATGGGCCTGTGACCATGGCCCAACCTGCACCCTCCCACTGGTTCCTCCATCCTCAGTGAGTGTGTTGACAATCCTCACCTCTGGAAGTGGGACTGGGGTGCAGGAGATGTTGCTGCCTGTGCTAGGTCCACCGGTTGTTGAGGCAGAGGTCAACCGAGTTGTTGATGCTAGCGTGGGAGGTGTGGTTGTGGGCACAGTGAGACTCACTGTTTCTGTTGCTCAGGGTGTCCAGATGGGCCAGGTAGGTCCTCCACTTCACGAGATCCAGGAGATTCTGCATCACTGTAGGCTTGATCCAGGGGGGAGGTGGAGTCCAGGCGGTGTCCTGAGTGTGGCCAGATGTAGTGCCAGATCGACCTGTTCAGACATAGAGTACAATGATATTGTTGTAAGTGTGGTATGTACATCCTCATCATTTGGTACACAGTGAGTTCAGGCCTGGGAGGGACAAAAGGGTTGGATATTGACATAGTGAACTATTCCTGTTGTGTTTGACTCATTTGCAAGACTTTGCGAGACATTCATTATATGAAGTGTTACTGGCCTGATCAGTGGCTGTACTGATATGCTTCATGTTGACATGAGGATTGGCCATGGCATCTCCCAATAACTTGAATCTAACACAGTGTTGAAGTTACATGTGTATTAGTAAATTCCAAGTCCTAGGTGTGTACAATACAAACATACACACTACTTGGTAGTGGATTTAGCACTGGTAATCATGTGGGCTGTGCAGTGTCAATGGGTCCACAGCCATTTCTTATCAGCTGGGTTACCTTCACACATTACTGATATTTCAGTTACACATTTGATATGGCGTCTCTCATTTCCTCTTTCTTTTCTTTTATGGAGACCAGGGTAAGTTCAGGCTGAGTAGGCAGATATGTACCTGCGCAGAGCATTGTGTGTAAGGTGCTTTGTCCATTTCACCTGGGGATCAGTTGTGACATGACTGACAAATGAGTAAAGGCAAACAACACTTGGACCTCCTGTTCAGAGGTGGAGGCAGATGGCCTGATGGTAGTTATAGTCATTTAAATTACTCCAACCCCACACTTGAACAATGATTAATTTCCTGTGAGGTGAACCTTAGTAGTGAAATGGCTGACAAGTGAAAAGGACAGACAACACTGGGGCCTCCTGTTCAGAGGCAGAGGGCCTGATGGTAGTTGCAGTCATTTCAATCACTCCTATTCCACACTTGACCAATAGATAACTGCCTGGGAGGCAAACCTCAGTAGTGAAATGGCTGACAAGTGAAAAAGGACAAACAACACTGGGGCCTCCTGTTCAGGGATAGATGGCCTGATGGTAGTTGCAGTCATTTCAATCACTCATACCTCACACATGACTAATGGTTAACTGCCTGGAGGCGAATCTCAGTAGTGAAATGGCTGACAAGTGAAAAAGGACAAAAAAAACCTAGGCCTCCTGTTTAGAGGTAGTGGTAGAGAGCATGATGGTAGTTGTAGTCATTGCAATAACTCCTACCCCACACTTGACCAATGGTTAACTGCCTGTTAGCTGAACCTCAGTAGTGAAAAGGCTGACATGTGAGTTAGGACAAACAACACTGGGGCCTCCTGTTAAGTGTTCAAGCATCCGGGCCTCCTGGTAGTTGTAGTCTTTTCAATTTCGACTTGCCAACACTAGCAAAACTGGTTTGCGGTACATATCTGTTTCCAAAATAAAGTTGTGCTGAGCCATACTATTAGACATTTGCACATGTAATGGGTCCTGTGATGATGATTTGATGGTAATACACTTACAGACAGCATCCCTATATTTGGGATGTAATGGAGGTTGATGCTGATACTTTGGCTATTTCATATAGGAAAAGTAGATGAGGAACAAGATAGCAAGAGCTGAGATGTGTGCAAACAGAACATTGATATGTTGTGACAGTTGGTGTGGTATTTCCTACCAGTCTTCACTACCCCTGTTAAGCCCTGAGAATGCAGGATGGCGTGTACCTTCTCCTCCCAGGGTGTGAGTTCCTAATGGTGGGCCGGGAGGACCACCGCCAGTCTTCTGGGCCACAAGGTGGCACCTGGAAGCCAGGTTCTTCACTCTCCCCCTCAGGTTGTGCCACTTCTTCCTGATGTCCTCCTTTGTGCGCAGGGTGGTACCTACAGCATTCACTATGTTGACTATCCTGTTCCACATTTAAATCTTCCTAGTGAGAGAAGTTTGTTGGACTTGGGCTCTAAAAATATGTGACTCTATTCTAATGATTTCATCCACCATCACTGACAACACGGTGTCACAACAAACGTGGATTTTTGGCTGGTGACATTTAAATTAAATAGAGTGAGTGAGAGAGAGAGAGAGAGAGACTTAATTCTGTTCCACCAAGAAAAAATGAAGATCTAAATGAAAAACAAATGTGTGTGGAGTGTGTGTGATGGGATTGTGTGAAAATGGTTAACTTATGTGACCGCTAATGCTGCTCTGAGTTGCTGTGCTGCTGTATAGAAGCAAAGGATCATGGTCTGGGATGGGGTGTGTTTTATAGTGCAATTTATAGGTGTATAGGGCAGGTTGGTCTTGGACCCCCGTCGGTTGTCAGAGCACAAGGTTGGCAAAAGTTTCCAAGTTACAGGATTCATGATTTGTTAGGAGAAGTACATTCTGAGACCAGTCAAGGGTCCAGGGCCTTGGGGACTGCACATGTGGGTCAAGACTCACTCAAGCAGATGCCAGTAGCAGAGTCCAGGTCAGGTCTGTGTTATTGATGTTGGCAATTTGTCAGCTATGCTGCAGGTGGCAGGTATCTCAGGGTCAAACACCTCATGTTGTACAAAGGGAAATCATTTTAACTTATGCTAGTGGTCCTTCCCATGATTCCTGCCATTACAGTCCGGCTGTCTTCTATTAAAAAACAAGCTAAAATACACGTCTTCACATTTCCTCAAAGTAAGTAAAAGAAATATAAAATAATATATAATAATGCAGGAGATATGAAAACAGTAATCGAAGTTAAGTGAAATTTGGATATAATTGGAATAAAGAAGGAGGGTAAAAAACAGCCGTTCAATAGTACATTTTAGGGAATTTTTTGGGCACAAAGCAAATAATCCATCTAGCCGCTTATGAGGGGGTAGTGGCCAAAGGTTTTTCTTGTGCTCTTGCTAAAGTCCCACGACAGGTTGGATCATAGGGGTCCCGCGGAGATGAACCAGCAATTTTCTAAAATCAATCATGGTCCAAAGGGAACGTTTCCTCTCCACATGTGTGTAGGTGCAAGGATATATAATGTAATTTATTGACTACTAACCACAAAGACAATAGTAGACAATAACAGACTCCTCCGCTTGCTTCCACACTCTCTGAATGCTCCGAAAGATCTTCAGATGGCTCCCTATCAGCACCAGGAAAACTGTCACTCAAGCCCTAGTCACCAGCCGGCTGGACTACAGCAATGCACTCTATGCAGGAATCACCACCCAACTCCTAAAGAGACTCCAGATGATTCAGAACTACGCTGCCAGACTCATCCTTGACCTCCCCAAACAGATTCACATCACCCCTCACCTTAGGAATATCCACTGACTCCCTATCCAGAAAAGATGCCAATTCAAGATGCTGATACACGCCTGCAAGGCCCTCGACAACCAAGGTCCAGCATATATCAATCACCGCTAGAACTTACACCAGCACTCCAGACACCTGCGCTCCACCTCCCTCGCACTTGCACACACTCCCCGCATCCGCTAGAGCTACAGTGGAGGATGCTCCTTCTCCTACCTTCAGGCACGGCCAGTTCAGGTAAGAGCAGTGGGGCAGGCGGGGAAGTTGGCAGACGACTAATAGGATAAAAAAATAAAAAAACACTTACCTTGCGCTCGCCGCATCACCGACTGGCGATGCCGTGAGCCGAAGGTAAGTGGTTTTATTAATTTTTTAATTTATTTTCCTTATTCCGTCGTCTGTCTACATCCCCCCCACCCTGCCCCGCCCCACCGCTCTTACCTGTACCGGCCGCGCATGCCTACCTCGCAGCCAAGTCCTTCCCATTAGACCTCCAAACATTATCCTCGCTTCCTGGAATTCAGAAAGGGACTCAAGACTTGGCTCTTGGACTGATCCCAGCAAGAACCTAGGGTCTGGATACATTCGCGGGTGAGTAGCCGCACTTTATAAATCCTAATTGATTGATTGATTGATTTATTGAGAAAACAATAAAGGGAAAGTGGAAAATCATTATCATGGGCTCCTCTCAATTTCAAAGTCATTCTATGGGAACTATAATAATGGTTAAAACTGATTTGGTCTCCAAGTGATTTTTCACTGGTGCCTTAGTAAGAATTACTCTGACTAGTGGATGCATTCAGGTGAGTCGATATTTTAGGCAATGCCCTGTGCAGAATCTTATGCTTGAGATGCAGTTGTGAAAAATAGAATCTTTAGGATTGGAACAAAGGTTTCATCTAACAAGGGCTTCATAAGGATGAATGTAGTGCTCAGGTCATCAATGTGAAAAGAAAGTAAAGTTATAATAGCTCAATGGGAGAGCAGAAAATGACTTTGACAGCTGATGTTTAAGCAAGAATGTCGAATGCACTGTGTTGCATCTCTTGGTTGTCTCTATTTTGCACACTTTGCAGAACTTCTCTCTTGGTTGTCTATGTTGTGGTGTTTTTTTAAATTTGCAAAAAGGGCAAATGTTGTATGAAAATTGTTTTTGATAATTAGTGTTTTTAATAGAGTTGTAACTGATGAGCTAATGATGTACTTGGAATGAGTTCCCTATGACACTTTGGACCTTATTATGAGTTTGGCGGTCCTGCTGCAGCACTGCCACCGCTGCGCTTGGGGGAGGACCGCCAAGCCTGTTGTGCACCCGCACTCCGGATTATGTGTTTAATCCAGGGTGGGTGGGCCATGCTGCAGCGGTCTCACAGCAGCGGCTGTGTTAGGCTCATAGGAGAGCCTTAACAGCAGACCGCCGCCGTGACAGTGCCTGCAGCACGTTCCTGCATGGTGTGGCATGCACCATGTCGTGCATTCCACACCATGCAGGAACGGGGGTGCAATTCCAGGGGAGCACAACATGTGCCCCTCGCATGCACCCTCAGGCCCAGAAGTGGCCTGGGGGTGCATGCGTGTGGCACATGTTGCATTTCTGCCATCTTTATCATGGTGGGCTCACTGCCATTAAATGGGCAGTGGAAAGCAACTCAGAATATGCTCGGCAATGCCACAGCAGCACTGCCAGCATATTCCTGCCCCTTACCGCTGCACCACCACCGTGGGATCCTGGATCCCGGTGGACACCGCAGTGTAAATGCCGCACTCGAAATACTGGGGGCAGACCCGCAGTGGTTGGACTGCCACCGCGAGTTTGGCAGACTTAGGACCGCCAGTTCTCGTAATAGGGTCCTTAGAAATGTAAATAATGCTATGAATAGTTTTGCCGCATTTTCATGTAATATGCCATTGTTTAAAATGGATGTAATTTCTGGTGTTCTACTCAACTTGCTCCTGCTCATTTTCCTCTCCTAATCAGTGTCCCCTGTAAGTCATCTTCCGCGGGGCACCAAGTAAATGATTCACTATATTAGCAATGTACAACATTGCTAGTAAAAGTGTACTGTGAATGAATCTTCTATTGTGTACTCAAAGTATCATTTTCAAGGACCGCCACAGGAAGTTTTAGTGTAGACATGTTAATTCTATGAGTCATTATTTAAGAAATGTTTCATTTGTGTTGTACATCTCTGGAGTGCAGTTGATGGGAGAGCAAATGGAAGATTTCTCTTACCTTAAGAAATGGGTTAGTACTGAAGACTTCGAAAAGTGTGTTTTCTGATTTCCCAATGTGACCCTAACCATAATCCTACCATGCTGAACTTGTAGACTATATTAATAGCGTATGTGATTTATCTATAAAAACCTTTGGGTTTCTGTCTTTCTCGAATTCACGCTGCAAGTTAGAAAGATAAGTACATTTTTTTTTTGCGCCCGCATCACCACCCTCTGTACAAGCCAGCCGCCACTGCATTCTCGGCCTCGTGCATTCAGCAAGGTGGTCAATCAACAGTGGAACAGAAGGAGTTTAAAATGTACACCACGGTCCTGCCTAGTAGCTGGGGAGTGATTCTTCCGCATTTGGCCAGTGAAGGCTTCAGAATCAACTGTGTGTGGCACCCAAGGGCTGTTTCCATTCCGCACGGTCTGTGCATTAGCTCGTTCAATATATTTTTTCCTGGCCCTCTGGCTCCTAAATCCCTGCTCTGCTGGGTCTAATTCAAGAAAATAAACGGAACCCTTTGAAACAACAAGTACTGCTTTGCTAAGCATTGCCTTAACTTGAAAGAATTAACTGACTACAACAAAATGAAACAGCTAATTTCTTTTCACCAGAAAGGACTATGGGGCATATTAGCAAGACCGGCGATAAAATTATCACCGTTTTAGCGGCAGGAAACTGCCGCTAAAACGGCGATAATGGGCTTGCTAATATGCGTTATAGAATTCCAATAGAAGCCCAGGTTAGATGTGCAGGACATCTAACCTGGGCTTCTATTGGAATTCTATAACGCATATTAGCAAACCCATTATCGCCGTTTTAGCGGCAGTTTCCTGCCGCTAAAACGGCGATAATTTTATCGCCGGTCTTGCTAATATGCCCCTATATTTTTTCGTGACAAGCTGATTGGCTGTTATTGTTTGCGCCAGCGGAGCTCTTGTCACAATTACTGCCTCTTATTCGCTACTGATTGTCAAACGAAAACATGCATTTTGCAAATGAACACGGCGCTGCAATTTTTGATAGCCCTACGCTTACTCTTGACATGGCAAATTCAAGTTCGCTTCTTATTATGCGTAGTACAACTTCTCATCTATACCCATTGCAGAAGAAGAATGGGGACGTTATTATCCAAGTGGATTAAATGAGCAGCGCAGAGTGCGCAGCAAATCAAAAAATTTGGCTTTTCAAACACGAATTTGCAGCAAGAATCCTATAATCCAGCAATTGGACATTTCTCATTGGCAGCATCACACTAGTTCAATTCCTTCAATGAATTTGTGTCAGTGTAAGTCATTAAAATGCCTGGGGGGAGGTTCTCACTGTCAATTGAATGGCAAGAGGGGGTTATCAGTCTCTATATTGCACCCACTGGACAGAATGGCCTTTCTGGTGTCTGTATGACAGCTCTCATAGGCGATGATGGGGATCAGTGCATGAAGGCAGGATGCCTTTCATATTCCTCTGTGTTTCTTTTCCATGATAAATACTGAGGCACAGATTTACAAAGCATTTTCCGTGAGTGATACTTCCATCAGGGAAAAATAAGCAAACTTAAAGTGTGATTTACAAAGTGTGAAAAACCTCTAAAATGCAGTGGCAGCTGCTGTCCATTGTAAATGGGGGGGGGACAGTGCGGGGAAAAAGAAATACAAAATAAACATACACTTACCTTCTGCTCCCGCGCCGTTCCTCTGCTCCCAGAACTGCAGTTGTTCCCATGAGCACAGGCTCCCAGCTCTCCACGCAATCCCAGCACTTCTCTCATGGTATTACTCCCAGAATGAGAGAAGCGCTGGGATTGGATGGAGCAGGACAGTTTCACGCTCCAGCAGGGAGTGGGATCCTGTGCTCTGGAGCCCTGCAGATATCTCCAAGAAATAGCCTGGAGATATTCAAGTGCACATGTCGGTTTGGCCGGCCGTGGACGGCCGGCCAAACCGACAAACGCACTTTCAGTGACCAGTACTACTCCTCCCCCTGCTGGTGACTGCGACTTAGCCCCACCCCAGACTAGTTGTCTCCCCAAATTCGGCCGAGTCAAAGAAAAATAAAATAATAAAAGTGTTTTATCATTTTATTTTTCATTTTCTTCCTTTAAGCAGTGGGCGACGCTCCTCCGCCATAGCGGAGGAGCCGCCCCTGCTAAAATGTACACCCTCAAGTGGGCTCTGTGTGAGCATAGTGTATACGATAATTCATGTACGAAGCTCTTGTTGCTCCTGATTTAGAGAGGGATAATGAAAGAGGACCCACCATGCAAGGACACATACACAATTAAGTGGCAACGCTAATGCTTTAAAAGTAGATGGAAGCAGCTCATCTGACCTGTCTATGGTGGCAGATCTGTTACCATGTTTGGCAGAGTTAGCACTGTATGAGTGGAGTAAAATGATGGTGGACTTTAACTGAAATCTAAATAATGTGTCCTTAACATACTGAGAACATCCCGGGTGACTGGATTTGTGCACAATTACACCCCCGCTTTACTTTTCCAGTGTCCATGTTTAGTGACAGAAATTGCACCATGCACATCAGCAGGGTTTTTGCCAGAAGTCCTCTCACTACCCAAAGTAGCTGTCAGGAATCTGCATAGGCGGTCACGCAATCCAAGGGTCATGCAAAGAATTGTAGCCCCTATTGCCATCATAGCCAAAAATGATTTGCGTCCTTCGTGGGGAAATCTGTGGCAGTGTAAAATCAGAAGAGAAGTGTGTCAAACTGCAAAAAAACATCTATATATATATCTTCTGAAAATTCATTGACTGTAGCTTTATCTCAAGACTGAGTGTCCAGAGCCCGTTTTGGAGGACCCCGCCTCTTCCTAAATAAGCTGGCAGCAGAAAGACACAGGAGGGAGTCTGCTGTGGGGATTCGCAACACTCGTGCTTCTAGAAAACCCAATCTAGCTGGACACCCATGCTCGCGAGATCGGACGGTCTTGGCGACCATTTCGGGGAATGAGACTATAAAGGCCGTGCCCGCTGGGTTCTCAATGCGAGCTTCCAGTTGGGATCCAGAGCGACCATTATAAAATCCAGGCAGCTGCGAAAGATAAGTGAAAATCCTTGCCTCCGCTCGTTGGGGGGAAAGTTACGGACAGGATGTTAGGCAGGAAAACTGAAACTATTTTGAGTTGGAGCTTTTTGTATGGCAAAATGGGGCCACAGAGTAAATGTTTGGAATTTTGGGAATTTAGCAACGAAAACTCATAGAGTCTTGTTATTAAGTTGGCTATTAAGTTTTGTCATTGAGAACTTTGTACATTGAAGGTCAGATGTGGGCCCCTTTGAGGATTACAAAAGGGAAGCTTTGAGCATCTGAAATTGTGGATGACAATTGTGCAACAGAGTTAAATTAAACCAATCTAAACAGGCGTGTAGCTTAGTCAATGAGATTTGGGGGGGGGGGGGGTGACTCTCAAATTTCCCAACTAAAAAAGCAGTGGACCACAGGGTGAATGTGTGAGATGACCAAGGTGTGGGATGGACTGTTGCCATGAGGAGCAGGGTTAGAACTGATTTGGAAACAGGCACCACAACGGCGGACTATGAGAGCCGCACTTCGCTTTACCGTTTCTTTCTTATCCCAAAGGTTGTGCACAACAATTCCTGCACCTGCCGTTGTTAGGTGCAACTGCAGACGCAGAACAGAAATGAAGAATGTTTGGAATGGTGCACCATTAATGTTTCTTATCAAGATAATGAGTCCAGCAATATGATCTTTTTTGTCATCAGTTTTATTAAATCAAATCAGCTCAAGTTCATAGCATCATCCTGCCAACGCGTTTCGTTCAGGTGTAGTTTGAACTTCGTCAGGGCTGTGAATAATACATATGTAAATGCATAAATATATATAAATGGTAGACATATATACACATAAAAAGCACACAATTTCAACAGACAATTTACATGTACAATCACAAAATAACATTGCAAGCAGGACAAATCTCAAGGACAAAGTTAAAAAAAAACACATATTAACAAACAACTGGCACAAGAGCAGTTTTCAAAAAGGAACCAATATTTTCAAAGGGTGCACAACAGAAGGAAGCAAACTATAAGTGAGAAGACGAAAAAACAAAAAAAAGGGGGAGGGGAAGAATGGGGAGAGAAAAAAGTGGTGCAAGAGCAATACAAAAGGGAGAGAGAGTGCGTTGTTGGATTGACCCCTCTGACTAGAAACAGAAACCCCTACTGGCTGTAGTTAATCTAAAACATGAAGAAAGATAGTCAGAAGCACAACAAAATTGTAGATGTAGACTAGCCATAAACCAGGCACATAAATGGAAGCCACAGCATAACAGAGATACGTCTGGCCCCACATATGGTGTCTAAATACAAAAAATCAGTAGCTAGAATCACAGAAGGCGAGAAACAAAAAGGAAAAAAGAGGAACACACAGACAATACAAAGGGCGAATGACCCAAAGAAGTCCTGCATAGTGATCAAGTAAAGGTGGGATGAGATGTCTTATAACATGATGCAACATACCTATTCAAAATAAAAGTTGAGTAGGAAATCCAATGGAATCACAAGTCCCTTGAAATTATGGGTGTAGCGCTTGTGTATGAGTAGAGTGCATCAATCATCAATATCGCTCGTAACTGTTGTAATAAAATGGCCATATATCTGGGCTCCAGGTTTGATAGCCCGTGGACGATGCCTGCATGTTGGAGAAAAAGCGAAGTGTGAGAGCACCATTAAGAAAGGAATGGGACAACTCCCTGGCGGCACACATCATAAAAGTGGTGGACCCTGAGAAACTATATCAAGTGAACATGCTAACTCCAAACTTCAAGTAGCAAAATTTCTTAAGCTACCCCACCAATTCTAATATCGAAGAGCATGCCAGTCACATGAGGCTCTGTTGTGTCCTGCTGAGGTAGCAACATCATAAAAAATAATGAAATTAGAATTAAAGAAATGAGTACACCACCTATAATTGACGACCCACCAGCTAGATGTAGCCAAAAACGACGCAAATAAAATTAAATACCCGTCCCATTGTGAACGGTATGCTACTGGGAAGGCAAGGGACCTGCCAGTATGGAAAATTTGGTTAGTATTATCACAAAATCACGCATAGACTGTCAAAATGTTGTGAGCTCGGTCAGCCTGCAACAAAGTCTCAAGCCCGTCTGCTGCGCCAGCCCACCTGCACCATCGGCATAGTGTAGCAGCAGAATAATGTGTGTAACTCGCCCCTCATGAAAAAATGAAATTATTCATGCGACGGTACTATACGTAAATTCATAAAACGTGCATTTCGCCCAGAAAAGTATTGCACCCAAAATCACAAAATACCAATAAACTGATTTGCGTTAGATTGGCTCCTGGGACTGATTTAGAGCTTGGTACAGGTACTGTTATGTGGTCACATAAGGCCTGGGCAAGAACTTCACCATTTTACATGCTCAAGTGTAAAGTTAATATCTTTTCTTAAACGTTGACACTTGACACACATTTGCTGCATGCCTGTATGGGATAATATTCTCTGAAATGTCTTTGCTTACATTTACATTTCTTCGTAGACATATTTTCAGAGCCTTGAACATGTTGTACGAGGGCTACCTTCACTGCACAAAATGTTGTTGTTTGTTATTGCCTGCTCAGCGACAGCTCTGTAAAGATAGAATCAATAATGGCACCCTCATTGGGGCTTTGGCATGTCAACATTGATGAAGTTTATATATAAACAACATCACTCCTTTGTTGAGTTAGAGGAGCATTTCACTGAGACTGTTGAGGTCGCCCAATGCGAAAATTCCAGCCAAACTGAATCCGGTTTACTTCCTGAGAATGATGGTGCACAGCTCTACACCAAGACGGGCTCCCCGAGGACACATACCCAGAGGTAACTCTGGCAGATTCATCCACCCTAGGCACACTAGGATAGGGAGAGCTAGGTAGGAGCATACCATAACTATACTTATATGTAAACATATTATTCCTGTAACAGCACAAGGGTCGAACTGTACATTTTCTTTACCATTCTGGCGATGCTGATTACTCAGTTTTATTTCCGTCTATTAATAATTGCAGCACATGCATTTTATACAAGATTCTTATTGCTTCAATAAATATTTGAAATGCCAATTCGAGTATTTCTTGAATCTCCCTTTGGACATGGATGAGTTACCAAATGAAAGGGCTTTACATCTGTTTCCACAATTTCCTTGGGGAGTCAGGGTTGTCATGTTCTGAGGTTGCACGTACAACCTGTTACCATGCTAGGTTAGGGGTACAGATCGTGCACTATGAGCTAGCCAGGACTAAGGCCAACATATCCCGATGGTATGCGTGGACTCAGTCTCGTGCAGTTTTGACATATGCACAGTTTTACTGAGAAAGTATGAACTGTACGTCAGTACTCTATTGCAATGGTGGTGAAGTACCCAGTTCCCCCACACTCAAGGTCTGCCCACCCAATTTTGAGTCGGGCGGCCCACAAGCTTTACACAGAAGGAGTAAAATGTACTCTGTCAGTGTAAAATGTCGTTCAATGGCTCAACTGGGTAGGTGCCATTGGAAGTAATCCATCTGACTATCCACCATATTTAGAGTGGAAGTACGGATGGATTTTTTTTTTTTAACTGAACATCACCAGCAGGTATATTCTGGCTGTAAGGAACAGTTAAAACAGGAAAATGGCCTCACCCCATGGGAGAAAACTGGTGCGGGGGTCATTAGTTTAAAAAAAAAATCAAACTCCCAATTTGCGAGCTTGTTTCTGAAAAATGGAAAACTTTGGAAAAGTTTGACAGCCAGCCATCATGTTTAATAAACCCATTTGTTAATCTTTTCCTACATTGACAGGAACCACTCTGACGGGGGTTCCTGCCGATGTATAGAGATGTCTGCTGGGCTGGTGGACATCTTTAAATTTGGTAGGCTGAGTAAAGGAAGCAAGGTTCTCAGCCACTCTGTCTGCCTTTACTACATCTGCTAAATCCTAAATCAGGCCCCTGTGTATAGAGTGGCACAGTGGGTGAAAAACAATGACTTGAAACGTGACCTCGAGGGATTGCTAGTGGTTAGATTATTTGCAAGCTTTCGTCCCCTCACCTTTTGGGTGTTTGATTGCCAGTAGCATGCCTGGAAACCTGAGACTGGTGCAACTTTCTAAGCCTACTACTGTCAATATTTGTGAGTTCTAAAAAGTAGCAAATTTCCGTCCATTCAAGTAATACTTCTATGTAATCCAATCCATAGTACTTCTATTGACGCAGCATTGCTACTTTTTTGTTAAACCAAAATGCAGCACACAATCAAAGAGAAAATAACAAAGAGAAATAAAGAGATTCCTCCTTGTTATGTCAGCCTCAGGAAGGCGCACCATTTTTGTGCAAACCCATGTCTACAACTTTTTTTAAAATATGGGTTTCCGTCAAAATCAATGGGTGGATGAACAGGAACGCCCTTGCATGACCCATAGAATGCCTACCTGATGCAAAGTAATGCAAGGCAACACCATGTGATGTGTTATTGTTTTCTTACTAAGCTAAGCAAATCGGCATTTGCATGGCTTTGTAAATATCAAAAACGATTTTGCCTCGGGCTGCTTTAAAAAAAGTGACACAATCCATACACAAACTCTTTGTAAATCTGGGCCTTTGTAAATATTGCTATTAGACCTGTCAGCCTTAGGTTGCTATTCCCCCACACTTTTGCCTTCACCCCTCCTATTTTTGCTGATCTCATTTTTGTTGGCCTTAGGACAGACATTGTGCACTTTACTACTGCTAACCAGTGCTCTCTCCTCTAATTATGGTAAAGTTGGCTTATACCCAATTGGCACATTTAATTTACTTATAAGCCCCTAGTAAAGTGGCACTACATGAACCCAGGACCTGTATATTAAATGCTTCTAGTGGGCCTGCAGCACTGATTGTGCCATTCATTTACGTAGCACTATAAAATGTCTCAGGAATGCAATTGCAGCCTGTGTGTGCAGTTCTAAACTGCCTTATAGACCTGGTAAAATTAACCTCTTGCCAGGCTCAGACCTTCTTTTTTTAATACATATAAGTCCCCCCTAAAGTAAGCCCTACACAGCCTAGTGGCAGGGTGCAGTGTATTTAAAAAGTTGAACATATACTTTTGTATGTCCTCGTTTTTCACTCCTGCAAGGCCTACCTCAGATAACACTGGAGCTACCTTACTACATTTGTGTAACTTCCACTTGGGAGCATGTCCAGTTTGGTGTCTAAAGAATTGTAATTAAAAGTCTGCTTTAATAGTAAAGTCAGATTTTTAATCACAATTCTGAAAATGCCACTTTAAGAAGATGGCATTTTCTTGTACCAACCACTTGGTGTCTGCTGCCTGTATCCTGAGACACATGCATAGGTGTAGTCGGTGTTTGGTCTTTGCGTATTGCTCCCAGACAGTGAGACATAGGGAAGCTAGGTGTTGGCAGGATATACCACTCTGAGTTAACGAGGAGGAGGAGCTGTCACCTATCACACTTGCACATCACTAAGGTCCTGCCTGGGAACTCTCACCAAGATTTGACACACTTGTGACTCCAGACAGTCTGGAGCCAGGGCAGAGTCATGAAATTTCAAGCACCTCTGGGCGGTGGAATCCTCTGGAAGATTCACCCACTTCAAAGTGGCCATCAGGTATAAATATTGGACACAGACACCAACTCTTCAGTACACCTCTGGACCTGTGGACTCTGCCAGGAAGAAGGACTGCTGTGCTGCTGAAAGGGCTGCCACTATGCTGGACTACTGCTTTGAAAGGCTGCAGCCCTGCTGTGCTGATCTGCTACCCTGCTGCCCTCTTGCCTGACTGAGAAAGGCTCGACCTGCGTCTCTAAACCCAGGACCCCAGGGTGATTCCAAGGGCTAGTTGGCTGGTCTTCTGACGCTTCAGGGACATAACAGACTTCCACACTCCTCAAACTCCTCAAATTACTTCAACCCAGGTGTGCTGCTGATCTTTACGAGCACACTCCTCTGTACATTGTGATTATGACATAAGTCAGGACGGTCCTTGTCCCAACCGATGATCACTTCCACCCATTTCTGCCGCACCCTGTGCGGTCCATATGATTTTGTGGAAATGAGGAGATCTTTTATGTCCCTGGGATCTCCTGGACAGGAGGTCAGCCCTTGGAGAATGCTTAGGGACCCGGGCCACAACAGTTGGTGATTAGCAGCAGGCCAGCAACATCCAGGCAAAATCCACCAATTGACCATCCCATTCCTGGTGCATGACAAGCTGCAGGCCACCACAAGTATGTGGATAATCCAGTTGCAGTCCCTCCTGCTCCAATAGTTCCTTTTGTCGATGTCCCAGCGTCGAACCAGATAGTATGGTTCCAAACCCTCAAGCGTCTAACTCCTGAGGACAGAGCCCAAGTAGCTATACCCACAATGGCCTTTGAAGATGAGATTAGTTCAAAAGGCCACCTTTAAAATGCACAAGCCCTCTCTAAATTTTGTCCTTTCTTCCATCCTAGCCTAGGAGGCTTGATCAGTATCTTTAGTGTGGCCAGGACCCTGCCCCTTTGGAATGCAGGCACCAATTCCACTCACTCTTATCCATCCCAGGAAGGCCCCTCAGAGGTCTGCAGTTTACCTTGAGTCCCTAGTTTATGGCTGTGCATCAGTAATGCACAGATATAACTGTCCCCACAGCACCCAGATGTGAAAATGGAGACAGATCGACAGGAACACAGAGCCCCGAGCATTAAAAAAACACTTCCCAAAGAGGTATTTCCACATGAGTAATGTCGAATCCACTCACACCGCCAGAGAAGATTTGCCATTACTAACTCATCGATATCGGGGGCTGCGGGTCACAGGTCAGAATAGCGCCCGGCCAGCTACAAAACCACACGCTAGGCCGGACGCGCGCAGCAGCGCGCCGCTCGCGCAAACCTGTCTGCGCCCGTCAGCACCCGGATCGCGCCGAGCGCCGGAAATGCTGCTCGTTTTTCTGAAGATAAAGAGACCAGAGTTATGTGATCAGGTAAAGCCCTTCAATCCTTTAATAAAACTGACCACTGCTGCCCTTCGAGTTGATCTTAGTCAAGATCTCTCTAGTTTTCAGTGTCACAGTCATGGTTTTCAGCTCACCAACATCGAGCTGTTGGCTAATGTCAAACAGGCTCGCTCTAACAACCCTCAGCACTTCACCATCCATAACTTTCACCTGGCCTTGATCAACGCGCGGTCCCTAGTAAAGCATGCCCTTGAGGTCGCTGAATTCATTGAGAATCAACAACTTGATGTCCTTTTCATCACAGAAACTTAGGCTAATAATCATTCTAGCCCTGACCTGCTATTAGCAACCCAACAAGGCTACTCAATGACAAGAGCAACCAGAGTTGGAAAAAGAGGTGGCGGTTTAGGGATAATTTACTGAAGTCACTTCAAATGTAAAACTGACTCCACGCCTAACTCAGAATGCGAACTGTTATCCTTTAGCCTCGAATTGACCAACAACTACTCCTTCAAAGGCCTGCTCATTTACCGTCCCCCAGGCCCAAGACATGACTTTCTTCAATCGATTCATACGCTGGTTGAGGGGGGGGGGAGCTTGCAAGAGCGATTATACGGTACTTGGGTACTTCAACTTCCGCCTAGACTGCAAAGAGGATGAAGACACGGAGGCTATTCTGGACATTATGAACGCCTTCAACTTCCCACAATTAAGACATCAGTCTACTCATAATTGTGATCACATTCTGGATGCTATTTTCTCCAATAACCATTTCATTTCTGTCAAAGAGTTTCTTCCACCCACAAGGTCCGACCATAAAGCAGTTCTTTTTGAAATGACGGTCTCACTCCCTACTCAAAGCAGGAATGTAGATTCCAACCATTTGCCATTTTATCTCTGGTCTAAAACTAATTTCGATATTTTGGAACAACACCTGTCCCAGGCAAAACTTCCCCAGCTGCTCAATTCGAATCAGGCTACAGCTGCCTACACCAATTAGCTCAACTCGGCCATCTCAAAAGCTGTTCCAAACAAATGCGGTAGCAACACAAACTTTAACAATCTGCACCTTGGTTCACAGACTCTCTTCGTCTTAAAAAACAGAAATGTAAAAAACTGGAAAGAATATGGAGATCGAGTTACAACCCCTCTGACAAAATAATATATAACTATTCCCTGGCCAACTATAAAGCAGCCATCACCAAGGAAAAGTCGACCTTTTTTACGCAGCAAATAGAAGCAACCAAGAACACTGCCAGAGAACTCTTTCAGGTCATAAACAAACTTACTAAAGCCCCAGAGATTAAAGGTAGCAACATCAGTCAATCCTTCTGTGAGGAAATAGCTTCTCATTTTCGTAATAAAGTTGAACACATCTACAACCAGTTCTCTGCCTTCAGTGACATCAACCTTAGCGCTAGCTCCACGACAGCTCAAGCTTCGATTAGTTTAAGTTTTCCATCCAACTTCAACCAATTTTCATCTACCACTACTGCAGATGTTCTTAATTTACTTAACTCTACTAAGTCAGGGTCACCTTACGACCCCTGCCCCCCTTCCATATTAAAACAGATTCTGGCTTCAATTGCTTCATTTTTAGCTAACATCTTCAACGGGATGTTTAGCACCGGTACTTTTCCTGATCTGTGTAAAAAGGCCTCTATCTTGCTTGCCACTTCTTAAGAAACCCAACCTAGACCCTTATAATCCAGCCAACCACCGTCCTATTTCTAGGTTACCATTCCCAGCCAAAATAGTGGAAAAACTTATTAACACACAACTAACACAGTTTATTCAGGAAATTCATCTGTTGGATCCCTCCCAGTACGGCTTTAGGGCCGAACATAGTACTGAAACTGCATTATTAAAAACCACAGATGAATTAAGATCTATCTTGGACAAAGGAGGCTCTGCAGCACTCATTCTCCTTGCCCTGTCGGCTGCCTTCGATACGGTTGATCATGTCACTCTTGTCGGCCGCCTTAAAAAATTGAGCATTGCTGATAAAGCCCTTGCCCTACTCCAATCATTTCTAACAGACAGAAGTCACTCAGTTATGCAGGAGAAATTTTCAGCCAACTCCTTCTCTCTTCCATGCAGGGTCCCTCAAGTCCTCTGCTCTTCAATGTTTATGTGTCAGAATTCGCCTCTCTGATTAGATCTTTGGATTTTTCCCCATATCTTATGTAGACGAAACTCAAATCGTGGTGTCGGCCGCTAACAATATAGAAGTTACTATCTCTCAGTTTCACAACTGTATGAGAGCTGTTAGTGGCTGGATGGGTAGACACTGCTTCAAACTAAACTCAGAGAAAACAGAGGTAATTCTCTTTGGTAATAAACCTCAGTTTTGGAGCCCAGAATGCTGGCCAGCAGAGTTGGGAACTCTCCCAATCCCAGTCCAAAAAGCAAAAAACTTAGGCATAACCATAAATGACAAACTGAACTTTAATAAACATATCAGTTCAGCTGTCTCTTCCATCTTCAAACCTTTGAGAATCATCAGGAAGATCCTTCCTTTTATTCCTCCCACCTCCAGAAAAACTGTTATTTCCTTATTAATACTCACAAAGTTGGAATACTGTAACAGACTTTTTGTTAAGCTCCAAAAACAATACGTGAAGAAACTCCAAAGCGTGCAGAATGCGGCGTCCAGGCTTATTTTTGATCTTCCCAAGTTCCATCTGGTTTCAGCCTCCATTAAGGGACTTCACTGGCTTTCAGTGAATAACCACATTAAATTCAAGGCACTATGCCTTACCTATAAAGCCTTGCATGATCTAGGTCCTAGCTACCTCAAACAGTCCCTCTCCTGGTACATACCCAACAGAGACCTACGATCTAAAAACTCCCGGACGGTCTCTCATCCCAGTTTTAAGAGACTCAAATGAGGAGGCAGTTGCTTTCCCTCTGAAGCCCCGGCTCTCTGAATCAGTCTGCCTATAAATATTAAAGCAGCTCCCACATTATTGAGTTTTAGGAAACTAACTAAAACCTGGCTTTTTAACCTCTAGTCTCCCGCTGCTCTCACATATACTGCTATTAGCAACTAGTGCGAAGACACCCATGGGTATTCGAGTGCTTTAGAAACATTTTAACATAACATAACATATACTGCCACTCTTCTACACGTAGGTAATACAGCTCAATAGCCTTTCCACAGATCCCTCATGTCAATCCAATGCGAGAAGCAGAACTTACCATACAGAACACACCATCCATGCTATTCACCACCAGTGCATGTAGTGCACATGCCCTTCCCCTTCCTCTTCCCGACACGAGACCCTGCCCTTAGGTGAGTACTCCGATGTAGTGAGAGACATGCGAAACCTTTGCAAGTAACTTTTTAAATGCCAAGCCGAGTAACAGTAACTTGCACACACAAGCCTGCGGTACGTTTGAAGATAAACCTCAGTGGGTAGCATATCCAGTGCTGCCGGCCCACTTAGTAGCATTGAGTTACATGCCCTAGGTATATGTCTTACCACTAGGCCTGGGCGGAGTTCGTGGAGTTCCGCTATGCGTTAGGTTGCACTGTTTGCGCTGTTTTTTAGCGCCGGGTGTTTTTCCCATGCTGGAAAATCAGCACGAACGACACCGTGCACAGTGCAAGAGGACACTGCTTCTTTCTGCCACTCAAGTAGATGCTATATTCGACCGGCAGCTTCCTCAACGCAAACAAGGTCATCCATGACCGCCAGCGTTGAGAAATCCCGCCGGGAGGTGGTCTGGAGTAAGATTTATCTCACTCACCAACTTAGCGTTGGCGAGCGCGAGTGAGGAAAATACTTTGCTCCGCTATGCAGAGCGGAGTTTTTCGGAACTCCGTACTCTACACGGAGCGCGGAGTGTGAAAAACTCCAGAAACTCCGCTATTGGAGCAGAATTTCACACCCAGGCATCCTTACCACTGGACAAGGGATTTACAGCTAACTCAAATCAGCCAATCATGTATACATCAATCACCAGTATGTATATGACAAGCACAGCACTTTGGCACTGAATGGCAGTATCGAAAGTGCCCAAAGTCCTAAGGATAGCACGTAATCAGTGGAAAACCAGGAGGGACAAAAGCAAAAAAGTTGAGGAAAAGCACCCTAGAAAGGGCCTTTTCCAACAAAAAGCATAAAACCATAACATACAATATAAATACAAACTTCATAGGCATAACACAGTAACCATACAAACGTTAAAAAATAGACAGTGCGACATCATTACAGCGCTATTATATTTTTCCTTAAGCGAATCACAGACCATAAAAAACTAGAAATTCAGCAGTAAATCACAAATGAATTCAATTGTTGTAAAGACAATAGTGCTGGTCTGCATTGCTTCAAATTGTATTCGCAAAGAATTTGCAAAATGAAGCGTTTACGAGGCAGAGCATAAAAAGAGGAAAAAAACATAAAATACTGTCTCAAGGGCATTTGATCAGGACCTCTGACAAGTTGTTATTAACGGGAAAAGTGACTAAGCGATAAACAATATCAAGTTTAAAATGTGCTAAAACAAACCTATCCTGGTAGTTCTGTACAGAAGTGAGATATGACTGGACACCGTTCATAACCAATGTCAACTGATTTTGAATTCCGTTAGATTTTTCCAATTCCCGAGATAATCTTTGATCTTTAAGAAAGGAGAGATATTGAATTTTTAGACCACTTCTACTCACAGTATGCAATATGTCTGGTGCTTCAAAGTATTCAGCGTGGCCCAGTTTTGTGCAGAAATGTTTAACAAATTTAAACCAGGGAAATGCTCCAGAACTAGACAGCGTGAGACAATCATTATGAATCAAACTATTAAATCTGGTATAATCACTGGTCCAGACCTTGTGCCATAATATGATCGGCTGGATACTAATCAGGTCTGATAAGAACAAGGCCCTAGTTCTGCATCATAAACAAAGGTGGAGCAGCTGTTTGTGACAGACAGAAGGTTCCTAAAAAACAAGTTCTCCACTATCTGGAGCTGTGTGGTGTTACTAAAACCCCAGATTCCCGCCCCATGTAGGGGCACTGATGCACATAGAAGGGCCGATTTCGATGTTGGGTGGAATTCCTTTTGCCCGACACCGACTCGGTCCTGGGACCAACCAACACCTTGTCGGCTGGTCCCGCCCGCCTAATTAGGATGCGACCGAACAGTGTTCGGTCGCATTCCTATATTTCACTATGGTAGCATGCATTACGGCCATAAACCGGCTATAATGCATGCTCCCATAGGAAAATGGGAGGTGTGGTTCATCCCTGCACCCCGTGGCAGGCACCTCAAGGTGCCTGCCACAGGGTGCAGGGATCAGCAGGGGGCACCCCTCGGCCCCCAACCGGAGGCCACGCACCCAAGGGGGCTCTGCTGGGGGCTCCCAAACATGCTTTCTGACATGGTTTCCATGTCGGGCATGCCAGCATGAAAACCATGCTGGAAACCGTGCATCGCAATCTCAAGGGCGAAAAAAGGCAAGCCCTTGAGATTACTGGCCGGCTTCCATCGGAAGCCATCCGGAATGACCGGCCGGTTTACTTTCCAACTGCCTAGATCATAATTAGGCAGTTGGAAAGTAAACCGAGCGACCATTTACAACGCGGCCCTGAAGGCTCCAACCGTCGGTTGGAGCCTTTACGGGCCACATCATGATCGGCCCCTTAGTGTTGTTAATAGCTATTATTTCTCTAATCGGCTTCTTGCCAACTTAGTAGCGAAGTTAAGCAATGCTAAGATAGATTATTAAAATGCGCTTCCTGTTCTCTACGGCTGAGGTCCATGAACAGTGATCGTGAAATAAAATAGCTAACAAAAAGTCGGGGTGAAACTTAATTTATCATTGCACTTCCGAATTTACCTCCCATACTTCATTACAAAGGTTTTTCCTATATTAACCGTCAGGCCGAGATCTGACATGAAGCTGACGAAGCAGTTAAGTAGCTGCTGCAGCCCCAACGGAGTACGGGACATATGCATGGCGTCATCGACATAAAGCAAACAAGGTATCAGTCTGTGGCCAATCTGAGGAAGGTCCCTGAAAGTGCTTCTAAGGGGAGACTCTAATCTGCTGATATATAAAGTAAATAGAAAGGGCGCAGGTGTGCAGCCCTGTCTAATCCCTCTCTTGAGTTCAAAAGTGCTAGGGCTTTCACCCCAAAAACCAAAACGAACTCTGGCCTTACCACGAGGAGTATATTTCTCTGAGAAGGGCTATAATTGGTGGATCCACCCCAAGCTCAAACAAAATTACCCATAGTTTACTGTGAAGCACGCAATCAAATGCGATCAACAGATTGACAAATGCTAGGAACAATTGACCATTCTTCATAGAGGTGTATTAACCAATAAATAGCTTCAAATTTAACCCCTGCTCAATTGTCCCAAGGCCCCTTCAAAAACAATATTGTAGGTCAGAACAAATGTTGTTAGCTTTAGCCCAATCTTCTAAAAGGTTCAACAAAATTCTCCCCATCATGTTTACCAAGGAATTGAGGTGTGATGTGGGGCAGTAACAGGCAGGATTGGCACGGTCCCCTTTCTTAAAGATTGCTACAATTTTGGCCTTAACCAGGTATTCAGGGTCTCTAAATGGCAACAAGCCGATAATTCCCTGTTTAAAATCGGACCCCACAAGGGGACATCGGCCGTAAACAAATCAATGGGAATGCCATCCAGGCCCGGGGCTTTGACGCCCTTACTCCCTGCTATTGCCCTATTGATTTCATCCAGGGAGAAACATATATTACGGAAGTCAGAAGTCAAAACTTTGCTAGTAGAAGGGTCTAACCCCTCGGTCAACGGACTAGAAATGGAATAAATCTTAGATAAATGGGCGACTCAATCAGTATAATTGATTGCAGCCTCCTGACTAGGGGCACCATCATACTTTGAGAAAGGGCTGTTAATAATTTGTCAAAAAGCAGAGCTATCTTTGGATTCACTGGCTTCAATCGGGGATTCCCAGGCAGAGTTTTCATACTCGTTCTTCCCATTTTTCAGTGCTAGATTATATTCTAGTCTACATCTTCTGACTTCCAAGGGACAACTCAGCGACTTAAGGAGGGCTATCTTAAGATGCTTATGGGCTTGGGAGCAAGTACCATCAAACTACCGAGGCTTATTGCAATTTAACTGAGGCCGTGTTCTAGTTAAAGCATCTTTGATCCCACCAGAAATACAAAAGACACACAGAGGATGGACGGAATGCAGAGCAAATCAAACATTCACCCCCAGTCAACAGATCTGGGCTAAATCCATTGTTCTTTTGCTCACCATGCCACCCTAGCTTAGACCCAGCCATATGCAAATCAGTCTTGAAAAATATAATTTTTGAAAGATACAGGAAAACATACAATATCAAAGACAAAAATAACAAAATCATAAATTTCGATATCACAATAAAAGACCACCTAAGCAACGATCACAAAAATATCAGCAATTAAAATATTTTTAAAATATATATCTTTTTAAATCGGACTATTTTAAAGATATTTATACATGTTTAAACACACCCAAAAAATCTTAAGGACCCGCCATATAAGGTTAATAAAAAAACAAGGCTTAACTTAACATTTAATTAATCAATGAAATTCAAATTAATAAAAGTTAGAAAATAGTAACAACTTTATAATTAAATAATTGCATAAACAGAGAAAGAAACCATAGAACAAACTGCTATATTTCAAGCTAGCACAGCATGAGAGTGTCAATCTGCCCGACTAAAACTTTGTAATCAACAATATTAAAACAAACAGGATAATTTATAACTATTTCCTACTACGAAAAAAACCCAATATTCTTACTTGTGATAGTTTGTCCTACAATATTATTGATCTCACCATATTTATGTAATTATATTATTTACAAACTATATGTTTGAAACGATATAAAGGTCAAACAACATCCTTGTGCCAGTTGCCAATCCCAGCTCCTCCCAGTAAAATCCAGCACATTGTCTATGGATGCTTACACTGCTGCTGGTTCCAAAGTAAACGCTATTCTACTCACGGAAACATTGATATAAGTGGTGTACACACCCTCATGACCTGCAGTGCAAAGGATGAAACTGGCTTAGCTTGTATACCTTCAGAAGAACAATACAAAAGCATTATGTTTGTGGTAGATGCTATATCCACAGTGATAATGCTAATAATCATTAGCATCATCATCACTAATCTTATACTGACAGGCCTCCAGGAAATGGCTCCTGGATCACACTAATTTACATGGTAACTGTCAGTGTCTTTGAGAGCAGGTACTGTGAAGTTACCAAATCTATGCACACTTAGGGGCAGATTTACAAGCCCCTTGCGCCACTTTTGCGCCGCCGTTGCGTCACTTTTGTGACGCAGCGGCGACGTAAACCATGCGCCACGTTGCGCATTATTTACAACGTGACGCATCTAGGGAGATGCGTCACGTTGTAAGCCCTGCGCCACATGAAACCTGCGTCAGGTTTCATGTGGGCGTTCCTCCGCAGGGTGGGCGTTCCGTCGAAGGAAAGCCTCGTAAAAGTGACGCAGTGAAATCTACAAGATTTCACTGAGTCACTTTTCCGACTGCGCTGCGACGAATCCTTACGCCTGCTTCAAGCAGGCGTAAGGAGTGGCGCACCACGTTAGGTATGGGCAGCCCACGAGCATTGCTGGAGTTGCGTCGCGCTTGCGACACGACTCCAGCAATGCGCCGCCCTTGCGCCACAGGATGCGACACGCATCGGCCTTTCCTTGCGCCACGGTGCGCCGCATTGTAAATGCGGCGCATCCGTGGTGGCGCAAGGAGAGAATTGCGTGTCGCAACTATTCTGGCGCATCCCTGCTGATTTGCAGGGATGCGCCAGAAGTTGTAAATCTGCCCCTAAGCTTGCAAATTCTTGCATGTCCTTTCACTACCAAGGAATATCTTTCACCTCAACAGCCCTACCTGCTGTTTTCTAATCTATCTGCCTTGCTTCACATGCAGTGTCCTTTCCAGGTGTTCTCTGAAGCAGCTTCCATTGAACATTCCTGCGAGAGTAATTGGCATAGAATATAGAAGCTAAACAGCTTTTTACGTGTCCATTGGAGACTTGGGGGGGGGCAGCTAATCACAGGGAGGTCTGCCCCTTGGGGTTTTTGGGAAGGTGGTGCAGTCCAGCGACTGCAAGTAGGTTCTGAGCTTTTTTTGGGCTACTTTTGTAGCCCAAGCTATATATAACCGCCATTTTAAGGTACCAGCCTCCATTTTGTTTTGGTGACATGGTTGCTGGTACCTGTGCAGGAACTTCTTTGTTGTTTGTCGTAGGAGGTTAGGGCTTTGCAGGCTTGCATTATATTTTCATTGTGAAGGCTAGCTTTATTTAGGTTATTCACCTACCAGATGGCGTCGTCCAAGATTCCAGGAGACGACAAGGTGGCCCAGGCAGTGCAGCTGTTGTCGGAGGTCGGGCGCCTAGACTTGCTCGTAGAAGGGGCCCAGCAGCGCATCAGTGGGCGTCGCGCCCGTACAGCTGGTAATGGGGTCTTATCCATGGTGCTTGCGTGTGCATTGGTGTGCCGACCCCAAACGTTAGGAGGGTTGCAGGTAAGTCAGTGGCGCCGCCCCTGTAGTCAGAGAGCAGCCCTGGCTGGGGAGGCCAGAAAAGTTCGCTCAGGCTGCATGGGGGGCCCTCTTAATGAAGAGACCCTGCGCAAGCAACTAACACGGAAGAAGCATGGTGGGTGATGCGAGGCCTTCGTAGGCTCTAGCGAGGCCTCGTGACTGAAAAATGTGGGCTTGGCCACCGCAGGCGCATGCACAGCCTTGCATAGAGGGAAGGAGAGGACGGGGTGAGCAGGTGTGCCTCTGGCGGGCCCCTTTCGCCTGAATCTTTAATGAATGGGAGGGGGCCCTTGAAGAGATAATTACAGAGATGTGCAGGAGTGCTGAGGCTGGCCGAGAGCAGTATTAGGTGGATTTTAGGGAGGCATATGAGGCAATGATGTGGGAAGGCAGAAGATATAGCCCCCCTCAAGGTAAGGATCTGAACATTATTGACTGGGGCAATGGTACCTGGTTAGAGCAGGCACCCATGGGTGTCAGGGCAGCATGGGGCATGAAAATCAAGAAGGTGCCAATAGTGGGCTCCTGGGGAAGAAGGACGGAACACTGAGTCAGGTGTTCTGACTGTGGGCCCGCTCTGAACCTTTGTGACAGCGTCTAGCCTGGAATGGAGTAAGGGGGAGGAGGAAGGGAAGGAGGAAAGGGTACTTGAGGCTGGATGGGCTAGAGCGGGATGCACAGACAGCGTAATGGCAGTGAAGCCCCCGAGCAAGAGGAATGGGAGGGCTGAAAAGGTGGGTGTCTGGCAGGGGTCTGCGGTAGGTGGAGCCGTGGCAGAGGGGACCAGGATGCTTCATAGGTCATATCGTTCCTCGAGGATGGGGTGCCTAGAAGTAGGGAAGGTGGGTGTAGGTTTTGGAGGGAGGTTAGGTGAGGAGCTTAAATGTAGGGATTTTTGTACCAGCACACCGGGCCATGCTTCTTTTTTCCAGGTCCGCAAGTTAGCTGGGGGGCCAGATTCAGGAGAGCAACATGCAGCTCAATGGCCCCAAGGTGAAGAGACAGCGCTTCCCCGTGCGGCGAGCTGGAATCCATCGGGGGACGTCAAGATCATGGCCCCAAGAAGGTCTGGTGTAACCTCGGTGGTGCAATGGGGGGAAGGGTTGGGAGTAACCTCAGCCAAGACCGACTATGCGTCCTGCATCGCTAGAAAGGTGGGGAGGGCAAGGAACGCCCCCCCCGGTAGGTTACCACATGAGCATATTTGGCATGTGAATGAGTCCCTCCAGAAGTGGTTAGATAGGGATGCGCTCAGAGAGTTAAGGGCACAGACTGAGATGTCAATGCTGATTATGAAGAAGAAACTTTGGAGGAAGGAGAACTGAGAGAGGATAATGAGGGGCAAATTAACCTTCGAAACTGGTGGCAAGAAGGGGTGGCGGGGTTCTTTTTACCCATCTGCACCTAGTGTGTTCCAGGATCCGTATGCCCAGCAGCACCCAGGAGGTTTAGACAGGACCAGGCGGCAGCATAAGGTGGTGAACCAGTGGGCCCCCAAGCAGACACCGACCATGGCACCAGGTAAGAAACCGAAATATGTGCAAGAGGGTAGTGAGCTGTGTGAAAGCAGTGAGCTGCCCAACGACGGTGTCCATTGGGGTCCATGCTAGTGAGCCTCAATGCAGTGGGGAAGCCCGCCTAAAGAGGTTGTCCATTGGGGTCGAGGCTAGTGAAACTCAAGAAAGTGAGGAGGCCTGCCTAAAGATGGTTTCCATTGGGGTCCAGGCTAGGGAGCCTCAAGAAATCTGGGAGGCTCCCCTAAAGATGGTGTTCTCTAGGGTTGAGGCTAGGGAGCCTCAAGGCAGCATGGAGGCCTGCCTAAAGACGGTGTGAGGTGATGACCAAGGCCGAAACAGATGGAGGCAGATGCAGGCTTGAGATAAGGGCTTTATTGTAGCTCCAGTATAACAGACCTCATCCTACAACCGAAATGAAGGAACTGACAATCCTTTCAAAGTTACAACGTTCTTAGATTCTCCAGGCAGCTCCATGGTGACAACATGGAACTGGAGCACTGAATAGAGAGGACACATGGCTAAACCTATACATAGAAGTTACAAGAACACTACATCACCTCCCCTTTTCCCAACAGCAGAAAAAGATGCAAAGTTAATGAATAAATAAACAATACAGAATGCAGTAAAAATAAATAAACAATAAGAATGCAGTAGATACATGCACAAAATATACTAACTATCATCTCTCAAACGAAGGGGAATTTTTCTCATCCTACTAGATCTCCTTTCCACAGGGCGTGAATGAGCAGCAGCAGGAGGAGCAGTAGAAGGAGCAGCAGGAGGAGCAAATGGCCCACTGGACGTGTTCCCTTCAACACACTTGGAAGGACACTTAACAATTCTGTTAAGGTTCCATATTCTGTGATCCTGAGTTTTTACCGCATTCCCCAGAAGTTTGATAACTCTTATTGGTTGTCCAAACTTCGACTTACCAACCCTCCTTTCAGGGAGTTTCACTCTAACCCAGTCACCAACTTGAACAACAGTCTTCTTTACAGCTTTTCTCGCATCAAATTCCAGTTTCCTTTTCTCCATCTTCTGCAGTTCGCGATCCTTCCATCCTACAGTGCGGTCGATCACACCACCCACTTTAATTCTCCTAGAAGTAACCCAAAGAGGATTGACCTGAGTACTAGCCACCCTTCCTTTAAACAGTGTGAAAGGAGAAACCCCAGTGGATGAATGCGGGGTAAACCTGTACTCACAAACCTTTTTTTTTATGGCTTGCTCCCAGTCACAACTAGAGACCACAGCCAATTGCATAGCTTCCTTGAGTACTCTCACAAACCTTTCTACAACACCATTGCATTCAGGGTGGTAGAGGGAGGCGCGCTTATGCATAATCCCCCTTTCACTCAAAAATTCTTCCACAACACCGGAGGTAAATTGCACACTATTGTCTGTTAACACGGAAGCAGGCAACCCTTCGCTTGAAAAAAGATCATCTAAGAAGCTGATAACAGAAGATGAGTCCACTGAATTGACTAGTTTAATTGCAGAAAGGGAAACAGCCACAACGATGGCCAAACCCTCGGGGCGAACGGTTCACGCGCCGCCAGCATTACCAATGGTAACTAATGCTGCATTTTCTTCCACAATCATGGCGAATACATCTAATGATTCGATACTCCCAATTTTCAACCTCACTGATTACCAACTTTCAATATATGAACAATCCTTACTTAATAAGGGCCTCTCATTTGTACCTACTGTTCGACCAAATTTTCTTGATGTCCAAACTGAACTGCTTAGATTTTTTAGGAATATAAGACTACATAGCTATTTTTTTCTAAACCCCCTACCAGTTAGGAATACTAATACTCCTTTCAGACCACCTTCCATTTTTTCACCAGCAGCAGGCATGGTCCCTGGTGAAATCCTCACCTTTGAGAAATTGGTCTTGAATGATGTGGCATTTTTGGAGAGTCAAAGAACCTTCATACCCTACAATATTTTGCTTGAGGAGAAGAAAGCTCTTTCGACACTGAAAGCGAATAACACCTTAGTTATTAAACCTGCTGACAAGGGGGGTGGTATTGTCATTCAGGACACAGAAAAATACAAGAATGAAATACTTAGACAACTTAACAATACTGATTACTACTGTAGACTCCCCTGTAATCCGACCAAAGAAATACAGAAACTAATCGTCCAAATTACCAATGAAGGTTTAGAGGCTGGATTCCTTAGCAAAAAGAACACCTATTCCTGAATACCAAATCACCTAGAACACCTGTGATATACACCTTGCCTAAAATTCACAAGAATGTAGAAACTCCACCAGGCCGTCCCATTGTTTCAGGGTGCGGGTCCATTCTGGAACCATTGGGCCAATACATTGATTATTTTATTAAAGAATTTGTGCCCTCTACTGAATGTTACATACGTGACAGCATGGCCATGATTAATCTTATTGAAGAATACCCATTTGACCCCACATCCAGTACACTCTGTACACTGGATGTGGAGTCACTTTACACCAATATCCCTCAGATCGATTCCATGTTGGTCATCAAACGAGTTCTGGACAAACGTCCACGTCCACATGCTGTACCCACATTGTTTATATTACAACTTCTCGAGATCTGTCTTACCAAGAATTTCTTCCTTTTCAATGACCAATATTATGGCCAAGTCAGGGGCACTTCAATGGGAGCAGTTTTTGCTCCGAACTTGGCTATCCTGTATATGGACGATCTGGAAACAAGATGCATCCTCAATTCATCTAACCCCTTCCACGGTGGCATTGCCCTGTGGAAGCGGTATATAGATGACATATTTATGATCTGGAATGATTCTAACGAATCATTGTTGCAATTGCTTCATTGGCTTAATAATAATTGCAGTGGACTTAAATTCACCTTATCGGATAGCAAGCACACCATTCCTTTTCTGGATTTGAAAATCCAACACCAGGAAGGGCAATTGATAACCAGCTTGTACAGAAAACCCACCGAGCGTAACACCCTGCTTAGTTACAAGAGTCACCACCCACGCGCCCTTCGTGACTCACTGCCTTACTCTCAATTCCTTCGTATAAGAAGGAATTGTTATTACAAGACTGATTATTTTAATGAGGCAAGAACTTTAAGCGAGAAGCTATGTAACCGAGGGTATCCGCGCAAACTGGTCCGTCGTTCAATGAAAAGGGCTTGGTATTGCCCTCGAGATGTTTTGCTCGAACCCAAAGCCAAGAAACCACAAGATCGGCTGGTCTGTGTCACAACCTTTTCATCGGTGTCCCATTCCATACGCAAAAGTGTAATGAAACATTGGAAGGTTATAAATGCGGGTGTATTGAATCTTGAACGCCCCATTTTTGCCTTCAAGAAGGCTAAAAATATTAAAGATCATCTGGTACGGGCTGCCCTTCCATCTACTGAACAAAAGGGTACTTTAAATGACTTATGGGGACTTCCACCCCTTGCTGGCCATGCCAAATGCGGTGAATGTAGTGTTTGTGACATCACTATTGAGGGTAAAGAGTTTTTATATGAACAAATATGTTTTGAAAGGAGACATTTTACAAATTGTAACACTGCCAATATAATTTATGCGATATTTTGCCCATGTATGAAAATATATGTTGGACAGACCTCACAAAAGGCAAGACTACGGATTTGCCAACATCGAAGCAGAATCCGGTGCAAGACTCTGAACGCTCCTTTGGTAGACCATTTTATGGCATCTGGACACACTGAAAATGACTTCAAATGGACTATAATTACTGCAATCCGACCTCCCCCTAGAGGGGCTGACATTACTCAATTGCTGAATAAAGAAGAACTTAAATGGATACTAAAAACTAACAGTATCAGAAATGGTTTAAATCGCCTTGAAGATTGGACGTCCCTTTTATGAAACTGTAAATGTATCATAATGTAACTGCTTCTGTCCGTTTTTCATTCATACAACGCTCCTTCTGTTGAAATTGTAGCTATATTATAATGTAACTGCCTCTCTTTCATGTGAATAATCCCTTATGATGTGGGTTCTTTGATTCTAACATGTGCACTCTCTATGCTTGGTTTTTAAATCTTTTAAATTCTTTGGTCGCATTACATAATGGTTTCTAACTCTGCTGTCTGAACTGATAATCTACTCTATTCTTCTAGTGTATTCTCACACTAGACTAAGATGGCCGCCATCATTCCCCGGCACTTTGTTATTATTCTTAGACTATCACATGACCCGTATCACGTGACTGCTACAGTTTCTGATGTAAACTGTTACTGCCGGCTCACTTCAGATCGAGCACTGATTCACCAAACGGCACTGCGCTTATTGGAATTCACTCGGTAAGTGTATAGTCTTAGTTTACTTAGCTGCCCCTGCATGACAGCACGGCCGCCTTGCCCGTTAGCCCTCGGGCTCTTTTAATTCATCCCTCATTCCCTCCTAGGTCCTTCGGGACGGCAATTTGTCCTGCCCCTTGGATTACTATACTTTACGAACCACTCCACCGGGACGGTTAACTTCCTTGATCGCTTTCGCCTCCCGCGGTTCTACTTACTGGTAAGAACCGTCAGCATTTTCACCGCTGCCACGTGCTTGCGATTACCTGAAATTTAGTAACTATACGCACTTTCTTGTTCACAGGACATCCATTCCGGTTATATGTTTGCTAGCTGAACTTGTGCCGCAACACCATGTGTTGATCCTGGTAAATTAAATAGTGTACCCTTCCGATCTAGTCACATTAGCGATTTCACGGCCAAATCTTGAAGCAACATTTTCTTTTAGCTCACGTCTTGATCGTCACTGATTTTAACTCATTAGCTTCAGTTTTTCTCTTCTCTCACCAGCATTTATTGTGCACGGCCATTAGTAATTACTTGTTACACTGATGGTCTGTCGTTTCCCAAATTAATTCTTTTTCTTTTCTTTTCCATTCTTTCCCTCTTTTATCTGTCGATATTTGAATGTATTAAGACATGGATTTAATGTCTGAATTTCTCGTGTACAGGCTTGTTTAATTCTAAAGTCCTGAGGATGATCCCATGAATTTTCGCACAGGGATCGAAACGTCGTCGACACCCCATATACCATATGCATGTAAATATTGTAAATTCTATTGTGCAATGGTATCACTATGTGATTGAAGTCTGTTAATTTTGTTATTCTCATGATTTACAGACACATCACTCTTGCCTGAAACTCTTCCCTACCTTTATGTTGTTTGTCTATGTTTCTGAGTCGGACGCCGGCTGGGTCCCACTTGTAAATATACATGTATTTTTTTATGAATGTATTTAAAAATATTAAATATCTGTCCGGCTGGACAAGGAACATATAATCTATTTAGTATATGTTTATTTCTTGATTTATATTACAACTGTTCAGGGACCATTGTCTTTTGAAATAGTTTAATTGCAGGCCACCTGGAATACATGTCCACGCACACTAACACATAACGATCTTGAGTTCTGACCTTTACCGGACCCAGGATATCCACAGCGACATCAACCCAGGGACCACTAGCTTGCTGCCTGATGATCATAGGTTGTGTCCTACACTTAAGAACCTTATCACTGTTGGCACATTGTGAACAAGAGCGCACTACCCTTTCAATCTGAACATCCATAGCAGGCCACCAATATGTTTCCCTGAGTCTTTCCTTTGTTTTAGCTATGCCCATGTGACTAGAATGGGCACACTCCACAAGCTTGTCACGCAGGCCTGAAGGAGCCACCAGCCTACTGCCTCTGAAAAGTAAATCATCAGAACACGACAACTCCTCCTTCACACTCCAAAACCCTTTTATTTGGTCATCACAATCACGCTTCTCACACCACCCATCACGTACATAGGTGATGACCCGCTGTAAAATCAGATCACTCACCAGACTGGCTTTCCATTCACCCTCTGTCACAACACCTTCAGTCACCACACACACTCTCAGGTCTTCACCTGAGTCTTCCCCAAGAAAACAGTCTTCTTCACCACCATCAAGAATAGCCGAACCACTGAGCCTAGACAAACAATCCGCAAGAATGTTACTTGCCCCAGGTAAGTAAGAGACATGAAATTCAAAATCTTGTAAAGCAATAACCCATTTCCTAATTCTATGAGAAACACGATCAATACCCTTTTTTTCAAACACTTCTTTCAAAGGTTTGTGATCTGAGACCACTGAGAAATGCTTACCCCAAAGAAACTTTTTGAGCTTTCGAACTGACCAGTAGACAGCTAAAGCTTCTTTCTCTATGACAGAGTAGTTACACTCTGCTCCTCTAAGTGGCCTGGAAATAAATAGGATGGTATTGTCAGTGTGTTCACCAGGTTGCAGGAGAACGGCTCCCAACCCTTTAGAGCTAGCGTCTGTCATGACGAACGATTCCTTAGTAGGATCAAAACTAGATAGATTGGGAGCCTTGTTCAAGCAACTCTTGATGAGGTCAAACTCATCAGAACAAGACTTGTCCCAAATGAATTCATGTCCCTTTCTAAGAAGGGCTCTCACATTTTCTGTCTTTTGTGCAAAGCCAGGGACAAATTTATTGTAGAATTCTGCCATCCCCAAAAATTTGACAAGCTCATCCTTGCTCACAGGATAGTTGAGATTGGAGATGGCTTCAACTAAGGATGGTTTAGGTTTGATACCTGAGCCAGACACCAAATGACCCAGATATTCGATTTCCCTGACATCTAATTTACACTTATCTAGCCTGAGGGTGAGACCTGAGTTTTGCAATTTGGCCAAAACTTCTTTCAGCCTAGAATCATGCTCTTGTAAATTTACCCCATGAACAAGCACATCGTCTTGGTAGACTTTTACACCTTCAATACCACTTAAAATATTCTCCATCACCCTTTGGAATACCGATGCCGCTGATATTAAGCCAAACGGCATCCTGAGAAATTTAAAGGTGCCGAACGGGGTGATGAAAGTGGTCAGATCTTGGCACGAAGGATGGAGTTTGACCTGGTGGTAGGCCGAGGAGAGGTCCAACGTCGAGAAGTGAGAGGCCCCACCCAAAGAGGACAACATTTCAGCTATGTTTGGTAGCGGATAGCGATCGACAACTACCGCTTTGTTGAGCTCTCTGAGGTCAATACATAATCTTGCCTCTCCGTTGGCCTTGCGAGTCATCACCACCGGAGAAACCCATGCAGTTGCCTCAACCTCTTGTATGACACCATTCTTTAACAATTTGTCTAATTCAGATCTCATTCTGTCTTTAACCAACAAAGGTACATTTCGAACCTTAGCCACCCTAGGTATAGAATCACGTTTCAATTTGATTACGTGTACATAATTTTTAAGACAACCTAGCATATTGTCAAACACACCTGGAAATCTAGTAATCCACATGCTGCGATCGGTGACAGCAGCTACTGAAGGAGGTTCTCTTAGACAAACAGAAGGGGACTCATTTGGGTCAAGATAAACTCCAAGGTCACGTTGATGAGACCAACTAATAAGAGAATCCCCTTTCATTGATACATAAATTTTCCCAGCAGTGATTCTTCCTTTAAAATCTATAGTCCCCATAAAATAACCTAACAAACTAATTATTTCTCCACCATAGCCTCTTGGAACAATGTCTGGTCTAAACAGATTTACTTTCCTTGACAAATGTTTTTCATAAAATGTTTTAGGCACAAGAGTAATTTTTGCTCCCGAGTCAAATAACATCTCAACAGACTCGTCACTGATTAGAACATGTTCCACAGGACCTTCAACCTCTCGACCCTTGACTTGACAAATAAACAGATCTTCCTCATTATCTTGTTCATAAATATCCACCTCCCTTACTTTCTTTTGGTTTATGTTCGATCTGCAGCATTTCGAAAAATGCCCCTTCCTCTTACAGATGGAACAAACAGTCTTTAAGCCGGGACAATCCTTAAAATTAGCTACATGACCTGGATTCCCACAACGGAAGCATTTTACAGAAAAGGGTTTGATATTTGCAAAGGAACGTGTAGACTTAGATACCAAAGGAGAACTTTGTGGATAGGATTTAAGTGACTTGTCAGCAGATGAGGTTTTAACCTCTTTTACATCAGTGGAGACACACTTACGACTTTCTGCATCTTTGCGAATAGTTTCAACGCATGCTTTGGAGTGTTCATGCATTTTCATAGTAGTAATCCCCTCTTGAAGAGGAGGATTGTCTTTTTGCCAAAGACTGTCTTTTGCTTTATCCATAGTACAGCCTAGCATGAGCTGGTCTCTTAGTCTTTCATCCAGACTGCCAGCGAATGAGCACGTTGAAGCAAGCTTGCGTAGAGCTGTGACGTATTGCTCAACAGACTCTTCTTGTCTTTGCATCCTCTTCCCAAAGTGGTAGCGTTCTAAAACCATACTCACCTTGGGAAGATAATGCAAGTCCATTTTTTTAATACATATTTCGTATTCATTGAGGGAGTTAGCATCATTGTCGGTAAGGTCAGGAAGATGCTCAAATACTTCCTGTCCCTCCGAACCCAGGCAATGCAGGAAGAGTGAAGATTTCCTCTCCGCACTTAGTGACGTCCCGCAAACCCTTGCATAGTTAGCGAAAACTTTTTTCCACTTTAGCCAGGGTATGGGAGGATCACCAGGAGCGGAGAGAAAAAACGGAGGGGGAGTGACATTTTGCATGTCACCTGGGGAGCAAGACACGAGATTGTATTATGAAACCTTTTGAGAGATCACCAGTTTTGTATAACCCCCAAACGCTAGTGGCATAAAACTGTGGAGATTAGCGTGTGATCTGGAAGCAGGCCACCCTTCTTTTAAACAATGAGGAAATCAGACTAGTCTGTAATGTAAAGATACACAAGCTGTGCTGATCAGCGTAGATATACCATGTGACACCAGTTTGTAAACTGCAAAGCTGAGCTGATCAGCGTGATCAGCATTGAGGATATGTGGAGCAAGAAGAGCTGTTTAAAGGGAGACAAGCTGTGCTGATCAGCGCAATGAACGTGGAGGAGGTGCAGGACCACGATGCGAGTCAGACCAGGTTGTGTAGGGCAGAACAACAGGAAGCACAGCACAGGATACTAAGGTTCATGAAGACAACTTACCACTCGATCTTTAAACAGAGTGGAAAGGAAACCTTATGTGTGCGTGGAGATTCTTCGGGTGAAACTAACCGTCTCTGTGAAGAAGTTCGCTCCGGACTTTACAAAGATGGCTGCCTTTAAATTAAAGATATCGTGAAATCTCGTTGATGAAGTTCGTCGAGAACTTTTCTAAGATGGCCGCCGTTACTTTGGACGTGAATCACATAGTGAGGTCACTCACCAGATTCGAGGAACGCCGTATTCATGAAGACCAGGAAGCAGCACTTACGTCGGAGTCAGGCTTGGACAGGCTGTTGCCAGGCAGCGCAGAAATGGCGTCGAACAGTGAACCGCCACCGTTGCCAGGCAGTGTCGAGCGCTGGGTTATGCTGGACGAAGGAAGGCCCGCACGGCCAAAGAAGCACAAAAGGAAACCAGCATGCAAGATGTGACACTGCGAGGGGTAGCGGCGGTCCACAGAAGGCAGCGAGTGAAGGCAGGACACGGAGTGAAGTAGCTTCGGTGGTGAGTTCAGCAGTTCTGCGTAATAGTAGGGTTGAGTTGAGGTCTGTGGAGCTGGTGGGTTGGATCCCACTCTCGTCGCCAAAATGAGGTGATGACCAAGGCCGAAACAGATGGAGGCAGATGCAGGCTTGAGATAAGGTCTTTATTGTAGCTCCAGTATAACAGACCTCATCCTACAACCGAAATGAAGGAACTGTCAATCCATTCAAAGTTACAACGTTCTTAGATTCTCCAGGCAGCTCCATGGTGACAACATGGAACTGGAGCACTGAATAGAGAGGACACATGGCTAAACCTATACATAGAAGTTACAAGAACACTACACGGTGTCCATTGGGGTCGAGGCTAGTGAGCCTCAAGAAAGCGGGAAGGCAAGCTTAAAGATGGTGTCCATTAGGGTTGAGGCTTGGGAGCGTCAAGACAATGGGAAGGATCACTGAAAGAAAGGGCTGTATGTGCAGGACACTGGTGTGGGCACTCAGGGCCTCATGGTGCACACAGACAATGCCATACCAAAGACAGGGGACAGTAAACAGGTTAAAGAGCATGGGAAGGGGAACATCGAGCAGATAAGCACATTGGGTAAGGTCACTGACATGGGAATAGGTACAGGGCTAGGTAATGGGTCTGAGGGGGTTCAGAAAAGCGACACAAAAATGGACTCAGGTGAAAAGTTTGAGAGCAAAGAGGTGAGGATCAATAAGCTGCCCTATATGGGAACATCCCAGCCGTTGGTGGCCCACTTCATGCAGTCCACTAAGGAAAGGGTTTGGAAAGGGGAGTACGTTGAAATACTGAAACTCCTTCATAGGGAATTGAGATCCAAGGAAGGTTCTAAGGCGGAAGAATTAGAATTGTCAAAACATCAGAGGGTCCCTGTGACAAAAGAGAAGTGGGCGGCATCATTCCTCATTTATACAAGTGTGTACTGTGAAAAGTACCCGGAGATGTCAGTAGCACTTTTCAAATACATAGATGTTATCAGGAAGGCGCAGTTGAAGAATGGGGGCTATTCTGGGGCCCAGTATGACGAGGAATTTCATTCTTTCATGGCAGTGGACCCAGAGGCACAATGGGGGAAGCTGGACACTGACTTATGGCAACACACAATGGGCCCGGCAAAATTCAGCATAACCATATTTACGGCTAGAGTTTTGCCAATAGTTTATAAGCCCTTTCAGGGGCGCCCCACCCGGGGAGGGGTGGGGGTTGCAAGCAATGGCCAGAGTAGGCAAGGCTGGGTCTGGTGGGACTATAATAAAGGCCTGCATACAAGGGAACTTTGTAAGTTCTGACATGAGTGTTCGAAGTGCGCAGGTAGACATCCATTGGTAACCTGCTTTGGGGCAGGCGGGGCCGGTTACACAGCCTGCTACGGATAGCAACAAGGGGCACTGGTGGATAACAGGGGGTCTCACCAGGGCAGCAGCATAGTCAGGCCACGGGCTTTAGGTCAGGTGGTGGCGGACATGGATCTGGAGGGAAGGGCTCGTACACCCATTAAATTACACAGAATTGCATTGTGGCTCTAACACTATGACAGGACTGATGACACTAGGTTACTGCTACAAGGATTTACGGACGGTTTCAGACTTGGTTACGATGGTCAACACCTTTCGTGCCCCGAGGGTCAGCCAGTTAGTGATTTCATTCCATCCGAACAAGTTTCAGTGACTTATTCATCTGTGGATGTGGCCTTGTCATTGGTAGAGAAGGTGGGATAAGGGGCACTGACGGCTAAGCGTGACATTAAGTCTGCCTTCCGTTTGTTGCTGGTACACCCTGCAGACTTTCAACTGCTGGGCATCCAATTCGAAAGACAATGGTACGTGGATAAGGCATTGCCAATGGTTTGCTCCATTTCATGTGTTTTGAGTGCTTTAGTGCATTTCTTCAGTAGCTGTTCATTTGGTACTCAGGGCACGACCATATGACACATTACTTGAACTATTTCTTCTTTGTAGGGACTCCTAGTTCCGTAGACTGCCAGCACTTTCTGGCCAACTTCCAGGAGCTCATGGGTGAATTAGGCGCTCCATTGGCCCCAGGGAAGATAGTGGACCCAAGATCGGTCTTATCTTTTCTGGGTATCGAGATTGATTCAACAGCCATGGAGGTCCAGGTGCCGGAGGGCAAAAAACTTAATATGCAGAACTTGCTGAACACAATGCTGGGTAAAGAAAAGGTGATGGTTAACCCCTTCACAGCTAGGCCTCCCCCCACCGCAGTTGTAAGCCTTTTTTCGACTATTTGGGGTAGTTCGTGCGTAGGTCCCCATAACTTTTTGTCCACATAATGTATCCACGCCAAATTTGCGTCCTTCTTTTCCACCTTTCTGAGGATTCCAATGGTACCCAGGGTCTGTGGATTCCTTCGGAGGGGACTGAGAAATTAGCCAAAATACAGGTAAATTTGTTTTTTGGGGGAAAAATGGGGAAAAAATACTGCAGAACAAAGCGTCTAGTTTTTCCCTGCAACTGGTATCAATAAAGAGTTTACGATGCTTAAATCACCATCTTCCCAGATTTCAGGACCAGTCAGACTTTTGTAAGAAAACCAATATTTTCTACACGTTTTACATTTTACTGGGACATAGCCTATTTTTCCTATTTTTTTGTGCTTTCAGCCTCCTTCCAGTTAGTGGTGGAAATGGGTCTGAAACCAATAATGAATCCTGGAAAGCTATACATTTCTGAAAAGTAGCTAAAATTCTGAATTCATCAAGTGGTCATTTCTGTAGATCCTTCAAGGTTTTTCTATAGAAAGTAACAGTTAAAATAAAAAAATATTGAAATTGAGATTAAAAAAAGCCATTTGTGTCTATGTTTTCCCCTGTAACTTCTTTGAACTATGGCAGATTTAATAAAGCAATATACCGTTACATCTGCTTAACCCTTCGGGTTGCGGGGATATATAGGATTTGTAGGTTCACCAAGATTCTGAGGTACCCAGAGCCAATAACTGAGCTGCACTTTGCAATAGTTTTTCATTGTGTACCGGTTATACAGCAAATCATTTGGTAAAAAATCAAGAGTGAAAAATAGGTATCAAGGTAGCCTATGTATTTCCAAAATGGGAACAAGATATGTAGTTTAGAAGCAGTGGTTATTTGCACATGTGAATTAGAGGGCATTTTTCAAAATGACTTCTTTTTTAAACACTATCTTACATTTGGAAAGCAGAAATGCCTAGAAAGACAATTGGTAATAACACTTGTTCTACTATTCCATGTTACCCTAAGTCTCTTGATAAAAATGGTACCTTACTCTTTTGATAAGGCTTAGTGCCCGCGACAGGAAACGGCCCAAAACGCAACATGGACACATCGCATTTTTCCACTGAAAACTGACCCTGTTTTTGCAATGTGCCTAGCTGGGGATTTCGGACCCTAGCTCAGTCAGCACCTAGGGAAAACTAGCAAACCTGTACATTTCTGAAAACTAGACACCCAGAGAAAGCCAGGATGGGGTGACTTGTGTGCCTCTCACCAGGGTCTGTTACCCAGAATTGCTGGCAAACCTCATAGTTGGCAGGAAAAAAAACATTTTCCTCACATTTCTCTGATGGAAAGTTCTGGAATCTGTAGGGAGCCACAAACTGGGTATGGGGCATAGGATGACGGTGGCTACATCAGCACAGCCATTCCGCGCTCCACCTACTCTGGGCTCCTTTTGGAAAAGCTGTCCTGACTCCAGCTGGAGCATGCTGGGAGGGTGCCCGCTGTGCTTTCTGTGGTCTCTAAGGCAGTGAGCGGCAAGGTGTGTAACACCGGCCGAACACACTGCCTGGTTGTGAGTTCTCAGGGCTGTGTGCTGGGCATCCCTTATGGCATGGAACTTCGGAGATGCCGCTGAAGACCTTAAGAGCCCTGGGGGGTGAGGGGGAGGGCCAGGGCGCTGGTCGGGTGTCCGGAATAGATGCAGGACTGCGGGGGCAGAATACATTGAAAAAACCCGGAGATGATGGTACAGAGTCGCATGCAGCTGCGGGGGATAGTTGAAAAAAACACAGCAACAAATTCAGCAAGCTCGATGGTGAAGAAATCCCTCCCTAATGTGGACATTACAGCTAAAACCTCCTATGTAACCCCTGAAGTGGCTCTAAAGAGTGGAGTTTCGGAGCCTCAATCAACTGATATACAGGTCGCGAGTATCAAACATAATTTTATAAGTGAGTTAACTGCAAAGAAATGCGCAGAGGTACTGGAGGATAAGTCTGTTGCAACAGGAATATCCATGATAATACAGGCCCCCCAGATTTCTATGGTGGCAGAGGGCACTGTGGAGAAGGGGATTGAGGATGGTCTGGGGGAGTGGCCTGCAGAACCTAGAACTGATAATGAAACTCAGCAGAGTAAAACAAGTGTCATTTTGGTCAAGAAGAAACAGAGTGCTGATATGGCAGGACAATATCAGTAAATAGTAGAGCAGGCAGAAGGGGATTCAGGTGATACATTTTTCCCTATCTGGCCACTCGAGTCTCTTGGCCGAAGAAGATTCAGACTCATTAGATCAATGTACCAGGGAGAACTTGCTGGGCAGCATGCTTAGTGATGTGAGTAGTCTGGAAGGGAGGCGAACCCCTCAAATAGTTGCAACAGGTTTGGATATTGCGAGCACCATTAAGAAGGCAAAAAAGATGAAAGCACACCAGGATGACAACAAACCAAAGAATTTGCTGTGGGACTACTTTGGCACTCCTAGTTTGGAGGCAGCTTCACTTTCACTAGATGGGAGGAATTTCATGTATGAACCTTAGGAAACAATTTCACTAGACACAATTTATCAAAATATTATGATGCACAGGGACGAGACGGGAACAGAGGGATGGAAAACACAATCTGCATGTCAGAAAATGCAGGGTGCTATTCGGAGAGTTGCAAATTCATGCACAGAAATTGTGGCGAGAATTGGTGAAGCAGAAAATAGCATTTTAACACTAGAAAGTGATCTGTTGGTACAGACGGAAGGAACTGGAATGTTGGAAACTCAAACCACTGACATGCAATGGAAACTCGAGGGCTTTGAAAAAAGACTTCACAGGAACAATTTGAGAGTTCTGGGCATCCCAGAAGTGGTGGAGGGGGAGATGTCTGTAGATTCATCATTGAACTCTTGAATGAAGCCTTCCCAGAGCTTTCCAGCTGGATCTGGGATGTTGAAGTGCAGAGGGCTCATAGGTTCCTGTTTAAGCAAAATCCTCGAGGGGGGCAAGGAGCTTTGAAACCAACAACAGTACGGATTTATTTAGGCAAATTATTGCTCCATGAAGCTCTCTACAATTTGGCTCAGCCGGATCAGAAATGGTCCGCCAAGGGGCATGAGTTTTTTGTTAGGCCGGACTATTGTCATGTCACAGTGGAAAGAAGATGGCGTTTGCATCAGCTGATATCACTGTTCCAATCCCTTGTGTCCGTCAGGTACTCCATCCCTTTGACAAAATATACAGTTTAAATCCTTACAAGGCAATATTAAATTCTCCAGCATACCTTAACCGCTCTTGTAAACCCTATCTATATTGAGTCGCTTATACTGCTTTATATAATTGTATCCAACTGTAGGGTCATATTTATTGTGACGCGTGTATCCTGACGAAGTTGAAGTGCCACTCTAGACTTTGAACACTAACTTAACAACTCTATTTCCGAAACCAAACAACTGATCCCTCCAGGTATTGATTTATCGACTTAAGATTGACCCTTTGCCACAGATGAGATTCCCTATGCATTAATGCAACATGTCCCTATCGCCTTCACAAATCAATTATGCATCATGTGTATGTACTTTTTGTGTTCAGTGGAACAGATGGGATCACGAAGCACCTTTTAATGGGCTCCTATATCATTTTAAACATACTTACCTGTATGCCGTATTAAGGGTAAACTAACATATAGATATCTCCCTTACCATATGTCCTGTTATACATAGGATCTTTGAAATAGAGTTTTGTTAATACCTACTGGTCTTCTTTATAGATTGTGGATTCCATTCATTTATGCTTATCTGCTTCCCCACTTTTGTCAGTGGATCTATATATAGAGCAGACTAAGAACTAGAAAAAGTAAGCATGATTATTTTTTTAAAGTCCTTTCTCTTTAAACTTGGTTTCTTTGGGCTTTCAGAACACATACACTATTTAATTATACTGCTCAGTATAATATCTCTTTTCTCGCATGATTACAACTTCTCAGCTACAATCTATCAATTTTTGCTGTATAAGGATTCACACTGGTTTTTGGTAATTCTCACAATCAATTCTCTTTGGGTTAATGGTACGAGTACTATACATTCCCTTTATCTTTAACTTTCAGCTGAATCGGTGCTCAGCTCCATTTACAATCGTTGTTTTGATTTTAATGTGGTGAAGGTATATGATTGATCCTTTTTTAAGTCTATCATGAACCTCAGTGTATTTTATTTTACTTTTGCATTTTAATTCACGTCTCTAGGATAATTGTGGCTTTCCTGATGAAGGCGCAGGGTGCGCCGAAACGCGCGTAGAAGATCCATCATACAGCCACCTTTTCATCACTTTTGGGTTATATGTCTGTTGTTATCTGTTTTGATCACATTGATACAGTTGTGTGTTAATTGGATTATTTTAGTGATCTTTTGTCATGTATAAGTTTTGCCTTTTTTGTCATTTATGTGCAGATGTATATAAGAATGTTTCAATTTATATTTTCAAATGAATCATGTTTGGACTTACTTTTATCATATTTGAATTAAAGAAATGAACTTTTTAAAATATTCATTCTGTTTACACTGAGGTCATTGTTTCAATGTTGCATGTTACTAGTTAATATGGTCTGTTGATTTTCACAGACTACTCATTGCCTAGGGGTTGTTTCTCTACTCCAATCTAAAGGGGTGCAAGCTATTTGCTGAATCCAGCCAAATCAAAAGTGATTGTGAAGGATAAGCCCCACTTTTTTATGTAAGAACTTGAAGCAATCGATTTGTAGGACATGTTGAGCACTGAATAAATAATCTCAAAATGTCAGAGTGAGATTAGAGATAGTATATACTACAGTATGTAATGGTTATGGTTTTAGAGTTAGGGCACAGTGGAGAAATAAGGGGGAGAAAAAAGTGAGGCCTGGGTGAAGGGAGCACACACCATCATGAATGGACCCAACTGGTCCTATAGCTTCTGGGAGTAGGAAGGGTTGAGGGGGTTATTTGGGAGGGGAGGTAGGGGTTTTTGGGGGTGGTGAGGATAAGGGAGGGGGCACGGAAACTGGGTGTTAGACCGGGGCGGAGATAGAACGTAGGATATACACAAGAAAGCAGAGAAACTAATAAAAACTTGTATATGAGACAGTTTTGGAAAATGATCTGCAATGAATTTTATAATGGTAACAGATCTGGCTGGGGTAGTTGAGGCAAAAAGTCCTTAGATGCGGAGTCAAATGGGCTTGGGAATAAGTGTTTCAGCTGCAATGTAGTGGACGTGGGGGGGTGAAGAGGAAAGATATAAGATATTTTTGGCAGTAAGAATAGGTCAGGGGAATATACACTAATGGAGCATAAGGTACGAAGATGTACAATTAACATTTGTGGTCTCAATGATAGGAAAAAAGAAATAGAGTGGCTCTTGGTCTGAGAGCAATGCGGTCAGATGTAGTGTGTACAGGAAACTCAAATTCCCTGGGGAAAGCAGGAGCTTTCAAAAGATGTAGGCCTAACTCCCTTAGCCTGTACACAGCAGGGGATCACATCACAGGGGATTGTGGTGTTGGCAAAAAGTTATTGTTCTGTTGGGCGTAGATTAGTTGACAAGCTGGCTCGCTGGATAATTGTTGAATGCAGTATGGGCTCACCCAATTCACGCTGTGTAAAATATATGGGTCCAATATCGATGGACCCAGCATCTTTGATTTATTAAATATGGTACTATCCCTATGTCCTCTTCCGTTAGTTCTCTGTAGGGATCTAAATATTCATCTGGAGGTGAACAACAAGCAAATCTGGGAGCAGAATTATGTGGGTAGGAAACTAAAGTTTTTTAAGGCCCTCCAGCAGTTAGTGATAGATCATGGTCTAATAGATCTGTGGAATGAAAAGAGGGCCCCTGATCCTGGCTTCACATACTATTCCACCGCTCATACTAAATTAGTACATCTTGATTCTTTTTTGTCCCTGTGAGCTTGGCTGCAGTGACTAGATAGACAAACTTCTCAGGATATTATCGGATCATAATCCATTAATCCTTGAGATTTTGTTAAACCCAGAGGGGTTCCCAGATGCGACAGGAAAAAGTTGTTGGATGGACCATATTTGGAGCATATGAAATCCTGGATAGAGCAATATCTGGAAACCAACAGGGGAACCGCTGAAACGGGGATGGTATCGGATGCCTTAAAGGCAAGAGTTAGAGGGGAGACACTTAGGGCCTCACTAGGATTGCAGTGGGACTCACATCCGACTGCCATCCATTCGGAAACGGGACAGCATGAGAACTACAAGTCGGCGGTCCTGCCAGCAAAATTAGGATGCGACCGCCACCACGGCAGTCGCAATGTCTATATTTTGTATTGCAGCGGGTGCTGCGGTCTGCAGCACACGCCGCAGTTAAAAAAATGGACATTACACTTATCCCTGCACTACGTGGCAGGGTACAAGCGGTGCCTGCCACATGGTGCAGGGATATGTAGGGGACACCATGGGTGCCCCCCTAAACCCAAAACTGAGGGCCAGGGAGGAAGGGGGGCCCGCTACGGACCCCCGATGTCCATTTCCGCCAGCCTTTTCATGATGGGTAAACCACCATGAAACGGCCGGCAGGGAGGGAGATCATAATCCATACCGTAGTGCCTGGCAGGCACCACCACCATTGTAGGGATCGATGTTCCCTCCGACGTTCGACGGGCTCCTTGAGCCTGTCAGATCCGTGGAGGTCGCTCTCTACGACAGCCACCCATCCGCCCGCCATCCTAATGTGGCGGGTTGAAAACAATATCCGATGGCGGTCCCACTGTCATCGTAATCAGGCCCTTAGTTTTGGTTTACATCTACAATATTCAAGTCAGATGGATATTCAGGAGTTGCTTAGACAGATGTCATTAGCAGAAGAGAAAATGATCTTGAAATCAATCAGGGGACATGATATTAAAAAAGAACAACATGAAATATATATGTGGAAGGCTAAAATTATTCAGCATTTTAGTGAAGAGTTGACAGCGAAATACAATACGTACAGGGTGGAATGTTATAAGTACGGAGAGACAACGGGTAGATTATTAGCTAAACGAATTAGGCAGAAGGAGGTGAGAAGAGGAATGATGGCTATAAATGGTCCAGGGGAAGAACTGTTTATTACATTACAATTATTTATGAAGCCTTGTATCTGGAGGACCTAGAAACTCCAGAAGAAGAATATGGTACCTATTTTCAGGGCTTATAAAGGTTTATTATAAGCAAAGATCATCAAGCAATTCTGGATTCTCCGATCTCTTTGGAGGAGATCTCTCAAGCCTTAAAGTCTTTGGCTTTAGGGAAAGCTGCCGGCCGGATGCCCTTCCACTGGAATGTTATAAAACATTTTTTCAAGAATTACAGCAGGACATACTGGTAACACTTCAAGAAGCACAGCAAGGGTGGACCCTTCCCTCATGAGAGGCTGCAAACATAGTGATCTTTCAGAAGAAAGGCAAGCCTCCCTTGCTTTCCAGGTCATTTATACCAATATCACTGTTAAATTGTAACTGGAAGATTTACGCTAAGGTGCTGGCAAATAGACTGGGCAGAATTATATCGCCTTTAGTCTCATATAGGCAACATGGATTTATCCCTGGCAGGGGTACATAAGATCATATCAGATGAGTGATTACGTTATTTGATCTGGCTGAAGCCCATAAAACCCCCTTGGGGCTGATTTTATTAAACGCTGAAAAGGCATTTGACCGTGTCTCTTGGGGGTTTTTATGGTCAGTCCTGGAATGGAAATGGTTTGGGAAGGGATTCATAGGGGCTATTAAAGCTCCATATAAGTCCCTGACTGCTAGAGTACGAGCCATAGGTCTGGAATCCGATATCATATATATTTCAAGGGGAACAAGGTAGGGCTGTCCCAGTTCCCCTTTATTATTTGCATTGTATATTGATCCATTTTTAGCTAAGTTAGAGGGGAGTCCAGGTGTTGAATCCATATGTCAGAATCAGGTAAAATACAGGGTGTTTGCAAATACAAATGATGTGGCTGTTATGACTCCAGACCTTACTACTGCTTTTGTTGAGATTGAAAGACTTGCACAACAATTTGGAATATGTTCTGGATATTAGATCAACGAGGCCAAAACACAGATTGTGTGTACTGAGGGAACAGAGTTTAGGGATAAACGGAGGATCTCAGAGGCAATTTATTTGGGAGTCAGATTTACATCAGAACTGGATATGTTAGTGGAGAGAAATATGGCTCCAACATTAGATAAGATTAAAAGGGACCTGGATAGAATGAACCATTTACACCTCTCATTAGTTGGGAGGTGCAATGTAATGAAAATGAATGTTCTACCTAAAGTTTTATATTTGTTTACGACTATTCCAGTGGAGATCAGTAAATTCTGGCTGCTCGAGCTAGAAACACCCTGTGTTACTTTTCTTTGGGGATACCAAAAGCCAAGAAGAGCAGTAAAATAGATGACCTTACCAAGATGTCGAGGTGAATTGTCGCCCCCAGGTTTTATCTTGTACTATTGGGCTTGTATGATACAACACATGGGGATAGTGTTGACAGGTGAAACAGGTGGGCCTGGGGCTGCAGAATCACCGACAATTTAGGAAATGGAGTTTGGAACTGAATCGAAAGTTTGCCTAATGAGAATATTAGAGTCAAGCTATTACAATAAAACTAGATTTAAGGTAGTGAAAGCAGCTCAAGCGACGTTTAGCGATTTTTAAAATACATTTCTATTCACCTACCTCCGCTTCACCTTTACTGCCAACTATGTTTTAAGACACAGTGATGGCAAGGTGGAGACAGAAGGGTATTATATTAATAGGGGATTTCTATAAGGAATCTCAGCTTTGTTCTTTAATGGAGCTGCAGGAAACATTTGGGGCACCGAAGAGGGAATTTTTCAAATGTTTACAGATTTGTGATTTTCTTTTTAAAAAGAAAAATGAATTAAAATCAATAGAGAAGATCCCGATTATTGAGGCAGCTAGAAAAAGGTATAGAATAGGTGTTATACATGAACTCTTGATGCAAACTCAGAAAGATGATCTAGATGCCCAGGATTCTAAGTGGGGTATTAGGCTAGGAAGGGAAGGAGTATGTCTCCAGGAGTCTTTGAAATTTTATGATAAGATTTTGTTAACTGCAAGTTTGAAGAGTCAGTTTTATAAGACTGCTTTTAATCTATACTATACCCCGGTCAAACTCTCCAAGTGTGGATCCGACTCTGACGTGCATGCGCTTTGGCTCAGATCAAGGGGAAATTGTGCATATGTTTTTTCATGTCCTAAGTTAGTATCTCTGATAAACAAAATAGAGGAATTTTTAAGTTACATCACTAAAGGGCGGATATCTCTCACTTAGTCATTGATGCTTTTAGGACTGGCAGATAGCACAGAACAGAATGTTATAGTAAGGAAAGAAATGTATTTGATCTTTAGTGCCACAGCGGTAGCATGACTCTGCATTGCGTCAGACTGACTAAAACCTGAACCTCTGACATTTGCTAGATTCATGGCTATATATAATATGGAGATCAGGTTGTATAAGCTCAGAGGCCACAAGAAGAAAAAGTAGGGGGGACAGGATTTGGTCTTCAGCCACTAATTGGATGGCAGGGTTGAGACCCCATCAAGAGGCGAAAACACAAGTAGCTTTTGGACTAATCTAACCTGAGAATATGTGGGGTATTAAAGATTAATACGGTGCTGTACTAAAATGTATGCATTTTTTAATATAGAGATTTCCTACCTTTTCCTTTTTTTGTTTTTTTTTGTTTTTAGACTTCCCTTCCTGGGTATGTTCTATATTTTACTCCTAAATACTCACACTTTTTCATGTGTTACTTTAAGAAAGATACAAGTCCATGTAGTGATATTTATTGATACTAGTTGAAATAAGATATTTTGTGTATTTATTGCCACTTTGCACTTTATCCATTGTATAGAGAGATATTCTAATACGAACCTGGAAATGTAATCTCCGGTTTTATGATTTTCATATTGTGTATATTGATCAATTGATATTTGTATTCTGTTTGCTGCTGTTGATCTTGCTTATTCATGCTGGTGTATTGTATATGCAGAAGGGGGAAATAAAGAAATAAAAAACGAAAACTGACCCTTTTTTTGCAATGTGCCAAGCTGTGGATTTTGGGCCCTAGCTCAGCCGGCACCTAGGGAAACCTAGCAAATTTGTACATTTTTGAAAACTTGACACCCAGAGGAATCCGGCAGAGGGTGACGTGTGTGGCTCTCACCAGGGTATCTACCCAGAATCCCTTGCAAACCTCAAACTCTGTGGGGAACTACAAACTTTGACCCACCCAGCATTCCCCCAATTCTACCGATAAATATGCTACCTCTCTTGTGTGGGTAGGCCTACTGCCTGCAACAGGAAACGGCCCAAAAAACAACATGGACACATCACATTTTTCCAATGAAAACTGACCCCTTTTTTGCAATGTGCCTAGCTGGGGATTTTGGGCCCTAGCTCAGCTGGCACCTAGGGAAACCTAGCAAACCTGTTCATTTTTTAAAACTATACACCCAGGGGAATCCAGATTGGGGTGACTTGTGAGGCTCTCACCAGGTTCTTTTATCCAAAATCCCTTGCAACCCTCAAACATTGTCTAAAAAAACACATTTTTCTCTCATTTCTGTGATGGAAAGCTCTGGATTTTGAGGGTAGCCACAAACTTCCTTCCATCCAGCATTCCCCCAAGTCTCCAGATAGAAAAATGGTACCTCTCGTGTGTGGGTAGGACGAAACGTATTGTAGAGACATCAAAATTTGCTTTCACAAAACAACATGTTTTTGCAAGGGGTTAACCTGTGTTTTTTGTCCTGGGCTCAGCGGCCATTTAGGGAAACCTACCAAACCCAGACATTTCTGAAAAGTAGACACGTGAGGGAGTCCAGGGAGGTGTGGCTTGCATAGATCCCCAAAAGGTTTCTTACCCTGAATCCCCAGCAAACCTCAAATTCAGCACACAAAAATCACGTAGTGGAATCACCATACCGGCACTAATTTCCTACCACTCAACTTTTCCCCAGGTCTCCTGATATAAACACTGCCTCACTTGTGTGGGTGAGCCAAGTGCCCGCGACAGGGAAAGGCCCAAAACATATTGTGGAGACATAAAAATTATCAATCACAAAAAGACCTGCTTTTTTGGACCTGGGCTCGGTGGCCATCTAGGGAAAGCTACCAAACCCAGACATTTCTGAAGACTAGACACCTGAGGGTGTCCAGGGAGATGTGGCTTGCATGGATCCTCCGACATCAGCCTAAAGGGTATAAAAACAAATTGTGCTTATCAGCTCACTGTGATATCCTCTCAATCTCTATACATTTTTGGCCCTTCCCTTTCACAGGCACTTGGCCCATGGACATAAGTGAGGTATCATTTTACTCGGGAGACCGGTGGTGCCGACGCGTTGATCCTTCAACTTTCCCACACATACATGTAAGGAAAATGTGACCTTTTAGCTAAATTTGAGGTTTGTAGAGGATCCTGGGTGAGAAAACACTGCGGGATCCACGCAAGCCATACACACACACTGTCAGCCAAGTGCCAGTTCATGCACACTGCCAGCCAAGTGCTAGTCCACACATACCACCAGGCAAGCGCCAGTCTACACACACCACTGCCAAGTGCTAGTCCGCATACACCGCATTCCTATTCTGGGCAGCCCCCACCCCTACGCTAAGAAAAATACTAATCCCTGGTGCCTAGTATGCTTTCTGGCTCCGAGGGTTGCAGATCGGGGACCATTGCCTCACCTGCCCCCTGGGGAGACAAAAAGACTTCTCTCCCCATTAGGTGGGGTGGGGGCATGGCCATGCCCATTGTGGGCAGCCCCCACCTCTCTTTTATATATAAAAAAAATCCCTGGTGCCTAGTGGGTGGGGGCAGATAGGGGTAATAACCCCCATCTGCCCCCCAGGGGGAGCAGAAAGTCCCATTTGTGTTTGGGGGAGGGTCATTGGCATGCCCATTTTGGGCAGCCCCCACCACTACGTATTAAAAAAAAAATCCATGGTGGCTAGTGGGCTTTCTCCCCCCCGGGGGGCAGATCAGGGGCTGAAAGACATTGCCTATTTCTGGAGGGTGGAGGCATTACAATGCCAATTCAGGGCAGCCCCCACCCCTACATAAAAAGTTAATCCCTGGTTCCTAGTGGGCTTTCTGCCGCCCGGGGGCATATCGGGGGCTATTGCCCCATCTGCCCCCAAAAGGAGACAGAAAAATTGTTCCTATTTCGGGCAGCCCCCACCGATAAATTCACATTAAAATATGTTCCTGCTGGGATTTCTGCCCCGGGGGGGGGGCAGATCGGGGCTATTGCACCCATCTGCACCCAAGTCTAGTGGGTGGATCCTTGGTTGGGGATTGCCCTCCTTCAGCAATACCTAAGCAGGGATCCACTAGGGGAGGGTAGCATTGGAAAGGGGAGATTCTCCCCTTTCCAATGATACCTCTCCCATGTGTTTTGGTGCTTGGGGGCTGAGATAGCCCTGCGAGCACCGAAGCAGTGAAAGTGAAATGAGCCGATCAGCTCATTTCACTTTCAATGTAATGATGTCACCATGCTATGCACGCCGATCATCATTACACTGAAGTAAAAACAATGCCTCGGGAGGATGGGAAAGCTCTTCCCCAGCTCATGAGGCTCAAAAACATAAAGGAAATCCCTCTGCTGTAAGGAATGGTTTCATCCTCAGCACACGAGCACCGTGGCTGAGGACGGAACCGTTCTGTCCTCAGCATGGGAAGGGTTAAGGAGGAGCAGGTTTTGTTAGGTCATCTGAACTGCGCCTGTAGGGTAGGGAGAGCAGGGAGAACTTTCTGTAGGCGGCTAGGTTTGTCTCTCTCGGGAATGCCTGTACCTCATCATCATGACAGGTTGTCGGCAGGTGGTAAAGAAGATCTGAGAATGTTAAGGGCCTTCATGCAATCCTTCAATCCTTCCACTGCCAGCCTTGACTGACTTGGAATGGGATGTCCAAATCTTTTCAGACACAGTGAGAGGTTGCAGCTTTGGCCTTTATTGGCAATGTCATTGGTGCAGAGAAGAGTGGCCTGAGACATGGAAAGAGGGTAGGCATAGTATTGCCTTCCTAGACTTTTTTCCCCTTGGTAGTAGTGGTGGTGCTATGGGGGAACAGCTGGCGCACAGAAGAGGTTTTGTCCGAGTTGACAACACGGCGGTAGTGCATGTAGTTAACAGGCAGTCCACCAGGGAACCACAGTAGCGGCAGCTACTGAGAATGTTTGTATTCCACTGCTTGAGACTGGACATAATTTTTAGAGCCCAACAAATGCCCGGTGTGGACATTGACATTGCCGATGCTTTGTCTCGTTCGCAGTGGGAGAAGTTCCATGGGCTGGCAACAGAGGCAGATTGAGTGTAGACATGGATGCCGCAGGATATTTGGTCCCTAGGAGAGAGAGGATGCGCCAATTGGTAGCTAAGTACTCAGCTATTTCCACAAGGAGGGCATACTATTAGGATTGGTCTGAATTTTTAGGGGGGGGGCCCATGGAGGTCACGGGAAGGGGAGAGGGTAGAGGACGTCGTGCAATTTATACACTCCTTCATAGAGAAGGGCCAGTCAAAGCTAACAATCCTGGGTAAAATGTCAGAGGCATTGCATTTATGGGAAAGCTCCTATGGGGACATTGAGAGGATGGTATTCAAGCACAAGGATGGGAAGCCTGATACTTCCTTCCAGCTGTTGTGTGTTTTGCGCAAGGTGTTAGGGTTTTATTGACTTGGGCCCAAGAGGGTTTGGGCTTCATTCGTTTAGGATCAGGGTAGCTACAGAAGTGGGCTGGTGGGGCTGGGGTCAAGGGAGCATCATGGAGCTGGGGAAATGGTCGTCAAATTGCTTTCGTAGAGGGCGCTAGAGAGCGCACGGCAAGATGGCCGCACTGTTGTGAGGCTCTGCCTGACCGAGCCATAATCCGCCTAATATCTGCTGCATCGTGACCACTTCACAGCTGCTGGGACCCTGAGTGGACCCCTATTTACTTGCAGAACCCGTTGGCGGTGCTTGGGGCCCCGTCCAATCCCTACGACTGGGAGGAAACAACTGAGTCGGCCGGACACAGGGAGAAGGAAAATGGTGGCTGAGGAGTGTGTGTAGGCCTTCCCTGAGTGCGTAGCCTTGGGGGGCTGGCCGCCTGACTGCGCATTATGGAGGCTGCTGGCCGCCCTGCTGAGACCCACAGGACAAACGCCGGAGGTGTGAGGAGCTGTCCTGCGGGGCCTGCACCAGCCGAGTGAGGAGCCACCCGCTGGACCTGGATGTGAGGCGGAGGTCGCGCGGAGCTCCGGCGAAGGAAGCTGACGGCTGGAGGAGGCCTCCTCTTGGTATGCGTCGACGCTGGGGCCGATCTGACTACTGGTGCCCGTCGGCGCTGGCTGCGGTGAGTGGGGCTGGGTCCAGCTGGGGCTCGGACCGTGGAGGCGGGATCGGGCCTTGGGCTGTGGCCGCGTCCTGCGAGCTGCGGCCGGCGCGGGGGCCAAACCCAGGAGCGGCTAAGGGAGGCGGAGCGCGGTGCCGGCGGCCTACTTGGTCGGAGTCTCCCCGCTTCCAACCTCTGGGGGAGAGCGAGGGGTTCACCGCTCGGTGAGCGGCTCTAAGTGGCGTCTGATATCTCGGGCCGATGGCTGGCTATGCACGCTCTACTCTGAGGGAGGCGGTTGAGACAGATTGCAGGAGACATTGATGGGCCTTCTGCTTGCTGATCCAGTGAGGCCTGGCGGCAGCGTTGAGGTGGAAAGAGGTGCAACTCTGATGATAACGCCTCCACAACGGTCACTTTGATGTCTTTCATGACGTATGGAGTACTGCAGGTATAAGCTCTCCCAATGATGTACCTCTAGAAAGTTTATTGATTCATACCAACCATTGCACGAGCTGTACTTGGTGTATTGATATTGGGGGCAGGCTTAGCTGCGAGGAGTTGCACTGCGGAATACACTGATCCCTGCATTGCCGCGCTTTGGGACTGCCTTGGAATTTGTGCGGCCCGCTTACCGGAGCGCCACGCCGCATCAGTCATTTGGGGGAGATCCTAACTAGGGGGGGGTGCCCGACTGCAGCTCCGACTCTCCACACGTTGAATCTCCCCCCATCGCACTGGGACGCTATTTATAAAAATGGGGAGAACGGAAAAGAATCAGCCACGCCTTAACTTCGAGTTGCGAAGGCCCCCCAAGATTCCGCAGAAAGCTGCCTCTGACTCTGAGGCGGATACGCACACAGACGGCCCCCCCACGCTGGAATCTACCCTGGTGGCCATGCAACGCACATTGCAATCTATTGAGGGCGCGATGGCTGCGGTGAATAATCGGCTTGACCACATGTCCTCACAATTTGAGAAACAAAGCGCTCGCATGGGGGAGGTGGAACAAAGGGTCTCTGCGGCTGAAGATGGCTTGACTACGGTTTCTGACAAAACTTTAAACATGGAAAAAGTCCTCTCAGTCATCCAAGCAAAGAACGAGGATTTAGAGGTGCGGTCCCGGCGCAATAACATACATATTACTGGGCTGCCGGAGTCGACCAATGTGGGAAAGATGGAGATTTTTATTGAGCACTTAGTGTCGGACATTTTTGGTACAGAGCATTTGTCCAGCATGTTCATTGTGGAGCGCGCACACCGGTCCCTAGCTGCGCGGCCGGTCCCGGGAGCTCCACCTCGCCCTATCATAGCCAGGGTCCTGAACTATAGGGACCGGGACACCATCCTGCGCCTGGCTAGGGAGAAAAAGTCCTCTCAGTCATCCAAGCAAAGAACGAGGATTTAGAGGTGCGGTCCCGGCGCAATAACATACATATTACTGGGCTGCCGGAGTCGACAAATGTGGGAAAGATGGAGATTTTTATTGAGCACTTAGTGTCGGACATTTTTGGTACAGAGCATTTGTCCAGCATGTTCATTGTGGAGCGCGCACACCGGTCCCTAGCTGCGCGGCCGGTCCCGGGAGCTCCACCTCGCCCTATCATAGCCAGGGTCCTGAACTATAGGGACCGGGACACCATCCTGCGCCTGGCTAGGGAGAAGGGCACCGTTGTGCATCAGGGCAATACATTGGCCTTTTTTCCTGATTTTACAGTCGCAGTCCAGGCTGCTAGGAGGGAATTTAGCACTGTGAAACAGTTGTTGAGGAATGAGGGGGTCCCCTATGCTATGCTGTACCCGGCCCGGCTCCGAGTAGGGGCTGCGGAAGACAACAAGATTTTCTCCTCCCCAAAGGCCGCAATGGAGCATGCTAAAAAACTGAAAAGTGCGAGGCGGGACTCTACGGCAGCGCCCGAAGAGGATGAGTAGGGGGCGCTTTGCTATCTGCAAACTCTCTGAGGACACTTTGGGGTTTCTGCTATTTGGCCGCTTGCTCACGCTATTATGTTTGCATGCTCACATGGTCTCTCCTGCTCAGTTATTGATGTACTTATGGACAATGCTCAGAGGGTTGCTAACATTAGGATAACTAGGTCCTCTGGCCTGGACATGCAGTCTCTTTTCCTTTATAGATGAACTGCTACTCTCCTGGCTGCCAACCTCGATAGAGTTTAAGCAGGGGTCCGCATATAGTACATGTTTTATTGTGCCTTTACATTGTAACGTTAAGTGCTGTTGATTTCTCCTCAGGTAATGTGTGCTCTGTCTCAGCGAAGTGAAGGACTACTGGTTCTGGGATGAGATGCTCTAACATTGGTATGCTCGGTCGACTCCTACTCTGTGGGAGGGATGCGTATCTGTGCCCCCCGCATATGGGTGTACCCCGACTTTGTTTTGCTACTGTAGGGGGGGAGGGGTTAAGATGGGTGTTGGGATGGCTTTGGCATGGATGGGGTGCTGAAGTGGGTGGGGGGATGGAGGTGTTTGGGGTGGGGATAGGGGAATGTTCATGGTTCTCTCCTAGGCATATAATAAGTGTATATGTTATTAGCCACTGCCTCATATTACTCTGTCATGGTCTATAGCCAAGTATCTACTACTACTGATGCCTTGTAATGAGTAACGGTATTAAGTTTCTCACATGGAATATACGCGGACTTAACACGCCAAAAAAGATCAGGATGATCGTTTGGGTGTACATGTCACCCTTCTGCAGGAGACCCATTTGACTACGGAGTCGGTAAAAAACATAGGTGCGCGTTGGGCGAGTGTGAAAGCGTCGTCTTCCTACTCATCCTATGCCAGGGGGGTGTTGACCTCGGTAAAAAAGGGGGTCCCCTTTACGGCGATCAGAACGGAGGCGGATGATAGTGGCCGGATTGTGATTTTGCATGGCCGATTGAGTGGTGAGAGTGTGTTGCTGGTAAATATATATGGACCCAATATAGATGACACTTCGTTCTTCTCTGACGTGTGGCGCAGAATCACATCGTTTCCACCTGCGGCAATTATTTGGGGAGGGGATTTTAATTTGTGTTTGGATGTCACTATGGATAGGCAGGGAGCAAGTGAGGCCCGGTCCAAACGTGCGGCAGATACGTTACTGGGGCTCATGGATGCAGGCCAATTGCATGATGTGTGGCGCCAGCGTCATCCCGCTGCCCGGGAGAGCACATGTGCTTCAGCGGTGCATGGCTCTTGGTCCCACATCGATTTCTGGTTGGCCTCGGAGGTGGTCTGCACTTGGACAATGAAGGTATCGCATGGGGCCCGCTCCTTGTCGGATCACTCTCCTGTACTCCTTGAGGTGCGGCTACCGGAGTATCAGTCACCGCCTTTTGCGTGGCGGCTTCAACCCTCTGAGCTTAAGGATCCGGTATTTAAGCAGGCCATAGCGGAGGCGATCGGAAATTACTTCATAGAAAACGAAGGCACTGTGGATAGTGCTGGTGTGCTCTGGGAGGCCTTCAAGGTCACCATCCGAGGAGCCTGTATCGGGATACAGTCCGGTGTTCTACGAGACCTCCGGCGTAGGATATGGAAACTGGCAGCTGACATTTCAAAATTGGAACGCGCTTTTGACTTGGATCCCTCTGCTGCCAAACTAGCAGAAATAAGAGAACTTGTCACGGAACACAATGAAACGGTGGACCAGGAGCTACGGCATTGTTCACGGCGCAGAATAGCTAGATATTACGGCGAGGGAGGTCGGCCCAGCCGCTCTCTTGCTCAAAAACTTGCAGAGCCAAGATGCCAGGAAGCTATCACCGAGCTCATTGATGGCAATGGTGGGCCTCGTCACTCGACGGAGGACCTCTGTGATATTGTCCTGCAATTTTATACGGATTTATATGCAGCTAGGGAATCCCCTCCTTCGGAGGAGACACATGATTATCTCGATGATGTGGCTGTGGGATGGCTGTCCACTGCACATCGTGAATATCTGGTGCAACCCTTTGATGAGGAGGATGTGAGGGAAGCTATCATGTCCCTGCCAACTTGTAAAGCCGCTGGTCTGGATGGCTTGCAGAGCGAATTCTATAAAGCATATGCGGCAACCCTGGCTCCTCGGTTGCTTGCGGTGTATGCAGAGGCCTATGAAACTGGGATCCTTCCACCCTCCCTCCGGGAGGCCCTCCTTGTCATCTTACTAAAGCCAGACAAACCCCCTAATCAGTGTGGGTCGTATCGCCCTCTCTCGATTATTAACATTGATACGAAGATCTTAGCTAAAATGATTGCCACTAGATTACAGCCATTGATACCCCTTTTAGTACTGCCGGATCAATCTGGCTTTGTCATGGAACGCTCCACAACTCATAATCTGCGCACACTGTTTTCCACACTGCACTATTTTGAACCTGATTTCCAAGTGGTAGCTGTGCTGCTCGATGCAGCAAAAGCCTTTGACTCTGTGCACTGGTCTTACCTGTTTACTGTGTTAAGCAGGATGGGATTCCCTCCTTTTTTCGTGCAGTGGCTTAAAGTCCTCTACAGCGGGCCGGTTGCTCGAGTGCGAGTCAATGGCAGGGTATCGTCCTTGTTTCCCATAGAGAGGGGCACACGTCAGGGCTGTCCCCTGTCACCCATGCTTTTTTCCCTGGCTCTAGAGCCTCTGGCATGTAAGTTGCGCCAGAAGCATTCAGCTGCTGCATTAAGGTTTCGACAGCGACCATTGATTGTCTCCTTATATGCGGACGACATGATGCTTTATGTCCGTGAGCCCTCGGTGTATCTGTCCCCGCTCTTAAGGGAGTATGTCCAATTTGAAAGATTCTCGGGACTTGGAATCAACTGGTCCAAATCGGTGGTTTTCCCACTTACTGCACATGCCAGAGAAATAGAGCTAGACTTTCCACTATCCTGGTCCTCCGACCCCGTGAAGTATCTGGGAGTGTGGATACACCGGGATCCCGCTGTGGTGCTCTCCGAGAATTATGGGCGGACCATTACTCGCATTTCTGAGCAGGCCGAGCGGTGGTCGCGTCTCCCTCTGTCATTAGCAGATAGGATCGCAGTGGTAAAAATGGTCTTCCTGCCTAAGATGCTATACTTCTTTATCAACATACCCATAAAATTTAATATAGCGCTGTTTCGCACACTGCAATCTGCCCTATTAACCTTTGTGTGGGGAGGGAAACAGCCCAGGTGTAGATGGGATTTATTAGTGCAGCCCTTTGATCGGGGGGGTTTTGAGGCTCCAGATCTACGTCTCTATTATCTCTGTGCACAAGCACACTTCGCTCATTATTGGCATTTCCCGCAGCGATTCCAACCTCACGTGGCCATTGAAGCTGATGCGGTACTTCCCGTTCCATTGCAGGCGATGGTTCTCTCGGGCGGCTCGGGTGGGCCCCGGACAGAGATAAATCCTCCGTTATGCACGTCATGGGCATGGCGAGCACTGGCGTCCAGGGCTGGGGTGTCTCATTTATATGCTCCACTACTGCCTATAGCTTCTCATCCGGATATATCTGCGGCACGGGAGTCCTCTGCACTGAGAGAGTTGTCGGGTGCGGGCATTGTCAGAATGGGGGATCTGTATAAGGAGGGCCGGTTTAAAACACTGCGCGAGGCTCAGAATGGCGTAAACCGTAGTTTTATGTTCAATTTTACATATGTTCGAGTTCGGCAGGCTATCCGGGCTGTGTATCCGGAGTTTACTGCGGAACCTACCACACTGCGTGCACTACAGGCCTTGCTGTCGGGGGAAAGTCGAAGGGGACTTATCACTAAGCTTTATAACTCCTCACTGCGGGAACGAGAACAAGAGGAGCACCCATCATGTATGCGCTGGCAGGCTGCAATAGGCAATCCTATAGCGCTGGAGGTCTGGGCAGAGTGTTGTCAACTCACGGGTCGTCTCACAGCCAACTGTAACCTCAGAATTATACATTTTAAATACTTACATCAAGTATACTACTCCCCCCTGAGGTTATACAAATACGGCCTGAGAGAGACTGCGGATTGTGTGCGGTGTGGCGCTGTTAACGCAGATTTTTATCACGTCGCATGGCTGTGTGGGGGCGTGTATGCTTTTTGGACGGAAGTAGCTCGCATATTGACGGATGTGGTGTTGGAGCCGGTGGATTGCATGCCTGAACTCTGTCTCCTTGGTTATGTTAAGCGCCTGAAACCGGCTAGTAGACGTATTGTTGCGATCTCCACTCTGTTTGCAAAGAGGGCGGTGGCGCAACGTTGGGGCTCCAGGTCCGCCCCTACTGTAAAGCAGTGGCTTCGAGAATTGGTTTATTGTAGGGATCAATTGCAAGTCTATGAAGAGGAAATACCGGAGTCCTCACGCCCTAAGGATATTTGGGCCCCAGTTACAGCTTACCTGATGTCTCACCCTGACATATTTTAAATGTCCTGCCCACTGTGTTGGAGGCCCCTATCAGAATTGCGACAGTCCTAAACCAGACTGTTCTTGCCCATACGTCCACTGGCTGACTGAACATCAAGTAGATGCCTCAAGGTCTGCATTTCCTATTTGCATCTATCTATCTATCTCTTGCAGAAAATGTATTGTAATATTGAGGAGGAGTAGTGATTATAGTATAGCTGTTTGCCTGGGAGACGGGGGGGCGGGGGAGGGATGGGAGGAGTTTTTTCTAATGGGGGATTGTATATGATAGATCTGCCATTCATAGTTCTGCAATCCTGATTGTATGATTTGTCTTGAAAGTATTGAATAAAAACTTTTCAAAAAAAAAAAATAAAAAAAAATTGCTTTCGTAGATATCTGAGGGGGCAGTAGATCGGCGGAAGTAAGTAGGCAGGTTGGCAACTTTGTTTCTGTTTCAGGTTGTATTCCTGGACCCCAGGTGGCAGTGATCAACATCTAGATTATGGGCCACTCCCTTGTGAAGTGGGGGGAGTGTCAAGCTAAGGTCAGCAACCACTGCGCGAATCTGGGGTTTAATAAGTCATTGTATTCCATCACTTGGGTGGGGAAAGGGGGGATGAAATGGAGGGAGCTCCTTCCCTGTCTGATTATGCTTCTAGTGGGAGGAAAATGTCCTGATGCACTTCTTCTTCATCTAGGGGAAAATTACCTGGTAGTTCAGAAGGGCTTGACACTTAATAAAGCCATGAAGGAGGATCTTAGGGAGCTACATAGGTTATTGACTGGTTGCCACACACTTTGGACCAAATTCATTCCCAGGAGAGTTTGGCGTGGGGCTGTCAGGCCATCAGCCATAGATAAGGCTTGGAGAAAACTAATTAAGGAGACGCATGCTTTCTGCAGGGAGCCTGGTATTGGTAGGGTAGGCTACTCGGATCTCCGTTATGAGGATGTTACATTTTTCAGAGGGGATGGTGTCCATCTGTCTTTCAATGGAATGGAACTATACCTGCTGCAGATAAAGTTGGTTTTGGCAAAAGTTCTGGGTATTTAGTATTTGGGGATATTTCCCTTAGGGCACACAGGGGCTAGGCAGTGGTGGAGCAGAAAAAAAGAGGGGGAGTCTCCTCCCCCTGTTGTCCCCCCCTTTTTTTCTGGGTGGCGGTTGACTGAGAAGTTACCATGACTTACAGAAGTTTATTGTTTGTCAGCGGAAGTTCAGGCTGAAAGAGAATGGGTAGGCAAGTTCACGCCTGGACGACATAGGAAGTTCACGGGTAAGTAGGAAGTTGAATGGATTCAAAGGTTAACAAAGGTAAATGAAAAGGGAAGGGATTTTAGAGGTCCCAGTTACAGTTGATCAGCCCTGATGCTAGTATTTTATTGATGATTTAAGTTGTATAGGGAGGGATATTTTAGGGCTGGGGTAGCTTATCATAGGTGATTAAAGATGTATAGTGAGGTTATAATTTTGTAAGGCAATGGCCCAGGTTATGTTGTAAATTAAACCTGTTTCCATAAAGCAGCTTTTTTCACACAAACCTGGGGTCTGTGCTGCACCCCTCTTCCCCAACAGAGGTGTATGTGGTTCCTTTTCTGCACTTTAGTCTGATTGCCTCCCTCCAATAACTTCATTCTTTCCATTATACAGTGTTTTGATAGGAAAAATTCACTATTGCCGGCAAAGCTTGCTGCTCTCTATGAAATATGATTCCTCGACACTTAATTACATTTAACACATTAAATCATAAAACCACATCAGTCCGCTAAACGTAGACGAGCAGCCCAGGCTCTCGGACGGGAGAAGTCGCCTTCTTGCAGATTGTACTGCACCGCGTGGCTTTAGCATCTGTGTGTTGACTAGCTCATCACTGTTTTAATGAGAGCCCGCATCGCGGGTCCAGCGCATTGTAAATAATGTGACAGCTTTCGAGTATGTTTATTACTCGGCGGCGAAGAGTGTAAGTCACCCAAGCGCAGTAAAGTGAAATGGCACTGACAGTGATCTTAGCTATTACATTTTATGTGAAAACATAACTATCTCTCTTTGCTCTCCCTAGCTAATTAGCCATGATTTAATATTCTATCAGGGCTCGTCAAGCAATATCCATAATAAGAATGCAAATAAATTATGTCTGAAAGCGAACAGCTAGGGCAACATGTTAGGAGGCACTGAACCACGCTAATAATGGACACTACTAAAAGATGACCTCGATCTGTGGTGAGTTTTCCTTTAAAATGGCAGGCATTTTAGTGATTCATTTTACATTACTTGACGTTTCTGACCACAGCCAAACCTGGAAAACACGAACTAGTGGCTGGGTAAACTTCAGCATTCTGGAAATTCCACCTTAGTGAAAGTTAATTGTGCAAGCAACTTGTACCACATAAATAAAGCAATGCCAGCTAAACTGGCCAGATAAAAAAAAAAAGATGCTCATTTTAAAGACATAGAATAAGAGCTACAATTTCACATTGACCAATGTACAGAATTACCTAAAAGACAGCACTTACCAACATAGAAAGCACTGGCAATAATATTCTAAGGGGAATAATTTAAATGCAACTCTTACACAGTGTATCCTATGTGTTAATTACATTGATTTTTTAATAGGTTGGTAACTAATGTTACATTGAATCACAAAAGCGTGTCTATGTTCAGTCGACCCTTTCTTAAAACCGAGACATTGTGTGTTGAATTTACTGAACTATGCTGGGACAGATGATAAAAAACTGTCCCAGCAAAATCGGGATGCCAGGTCGCCCTTTACTAATAATAACTTTTTGTGAATATAGCTCATGTGCCAGAGGTGAATGAATGAATGAAAAAATGAAAAAATATTTATAGAGCGCGTAGCTGCCCGAGGGCATCCCAGCGCTAAAAGCAGCTGTGCACAGATGATGGCAAATTACTGAGCGAGATTAAGGAAAAGCCATGTTTTGAGATGTTTCTGGAAGGCTAAATGGTTGTATTCCTGACGAATATGAAAGGGAAGGGCGTTCCACAGCCTGGCAGCGTTATAGGAAAACAAACGGCCACCGCTTCTCGCCTTTTTAGGTCTCGCCTACGCAGCGTGCACGTTTGGCGATTCACTTGCGGGAGCGAGCGGCGCCATATGGTAGCAATTATCGCTCCTGGCGCCGCTCGCTCCCGCAAGTGAATCATGCAGGCTCCCTCCTCTCCCCCCTCCCCCTGCTGCCGTGGGAGGCGCGCGCGCTTGTTTTTATTGTGCATCATGTGAGCGCCTCCCGTGCCAGTAGCAGTGATCCCTGTTCCACTGCACCATGTCAGTGCCCCCTGCCTCCGTGCACGTCAGTTTTTCTTTGTCCTGGCAAACCAAGGGCTGTAACATCCATTGGTGCAGCAAGTGCAGTGGCACCGCGGACTAGGGGCCTGTGTTCCGCAGATCACACGGCAGTCTGGGGAGTCTCCTTCCTGCAGTCGGACCCATGACACCGAGGCTGCTGCCCTGGGCGAGCCAGTGTCTCTCCTCACAGTCAGGTACCCTGAGGCCTCACTGCCTTAGGGTACCACTCAGTGACTTCCCGTCCCCGTTTATCTCCTGTCCCAGCGCACTCGTCAGGTGCTCCTTACCTAGTGTAAAGCAGTGTCACTGTCGTGAGGCGCTGTCAGCCTTCCCTGTCGAACTGTGCAGTCTCCGTATCCACTGTGAAGTCACAGCCCCTGTTGAATCGTGCTGCGTGTCTCCTGCCTCAGTGTGCTGTGTCAGTGTTTCCTGCCTCAGTGCGCTATATCAGTGTCTCCTGCCTCAGTGCTCTGTGTCAGTGCCTGCTGCCACCGTTGTTGGCGCAGTGTCCTTGAATGTGGATGCAATTGGCGGGGTGCTGGTGGGCCGTTGACCCAAGCGGTACCGTGCTCGGCCACCAGCCGCAGAACCAGGTCCCAGAAACCGAGAGGCGAAGTTTCCAGTAATTCAGCCCAGCTGTGAGACGCTCCTGCCACCTGGGCCCGCCTGCCTCTTCACGCTCCTTCGGGCGTGTTCTGTTGTTCGTACTGAGCTGCCTTCTGCCAAGAGTCTGTGTAACAGAACTTTAGCAGACCAATTCCAGACTCCCGTCTCGCTCGCCACTTAACGCTGTGTGATCTGGGTCACACACAGGGCATGGTGCCGCGCCCTGTCCCTGCGGCCAGTCCTCTTTACATAGAGGGCGCTGCTTAGCAGATGAAAGGCGGGCGGAGCACACAAGCAGGCAAATAAAAGGCACACACGGCTGTACCCAGGAGCAAGAGAGAACATGTGACTGTTTCAACCTTCTAGCCGCCCCACTCCGACCGCGATTACCAGCAACTGCCTACCCTCCACTCTGGTAGATAACGTATTACTGCCTCCAGGGTAGCCCTCTTTTTATTAGGTCCGGCGTTAGCCAAGACATTTTGATTTTGCTAAAATAAATATATGTATAAATTCTATCTATCTCTCACAGGGACTTTCAGCCGTCCCTCTTATATTGATCTGTTGTTGCACCACTCACATTTCACTGCAGCAGACAGCAGGTGGCACTGGACAGCCAACTTCAGCCACTGACTAACTTCTCTGTGAGTGACAGCATTCTGCACATTTCACCAGGAGCTCATCCAAAGTAGTTTCATTCAGTGCCAGGGACCACTTTAGCAATGTCTGCTTTTTGAGACCCTGAAAAATGTTTTTTAGCCAGTTATTAGGTCGAGTGTTGAGTGTGTGGGCATGCTAATAGGGGATAATCTGCTGCATGGCTAAACTTATAAGGTCCCAAAGGCGAGACCTATTGGCTATGCCAATGCTTGTTTATTGTGGGGACTGAGACCAGACGGAGATTGACCGAGCGCAGACACCTGTTAGGACGGTGGGACGTGATGATGGAGCGGTTGATGGGCGGTCCCTTCCCCTCTAAGGACTTGTGAGCGATACAGAGAGACTTAAATTTAATTCTCTCCAGTATGGGAAGCCAATGAATGGTCTTTGGTGCTGGTTTGGCGGATTGGCGGTTAGGAAATCGGAGGAGCAAACGCGCCGCGCAGTTTTGCACAATCTGTAGCTTCGCGATGGTTGTATGAGGGGCTCCTAAATAAAGGGCGTTCCCGTAATCCAGGTGGGAAAGAATTAGAGCCTGGACCATAAGTCGCCTTGCAAGAAAGGGTAAAAGAGGAAAGCTTTCCGAAGCATCCTGAGGATCCCGTAGCAAGTGGGCGCCAATTTCAAGACTTGATGCTTGAAATTCAAATTGCGGTCAACCCATATGCCCAGACTTTTGATCTGGTTTTTTGGGACAGGAGTGGGGCCAAGACAGTCTGGCCACAATCCTGTATTAAAGATAGGAGAGTTGCCTAGGAGCTTCAGCTCAGTCTTATCTCGTTCAGTAGAGTAGAGGTGTTACCTCTAAAAGCTACAACTAACAGATGTCACTATTCCTAATAAAAAAGTACCTACATTTCTCACATTAGAAGGATGGAAGGCTGAGTTGGCCTGCAGCAATTGAAATCATGGTATCGTGACTTAAATATCAATGCAGAAGTCAGCAGTGAGTGTCTAACTCACTGAGCAACTTGCTGGCGTTCTATCAAATTTTCTGGACTGCTAGCGAATTCAATTTACAGCTTTGAATATTTAGTGCAAAGCGTTCCACTTTTTAAGTATACACGTCCTCTAAAGTAATAATATATATGTTGCACCCCCTTTCCAAAATAGAAACCAGCGCTACTCAGATAGATTTGCTGGTCCCATAGATAAAATGTGTACTACTGTTGAGATAGCCTCCAGCATAATCTCGCTTGCCTTCTGATTAAAACAGCCCAAACAACTTGCCAAAATAACTTTTTACTAGCACAATCTCTATGATTGGTCACTCAGAATGTTTCGTTTCACAGAAGACACATTAAAGCAGCAACACTCCACAGCTCCAAGCCATCCCAGAAATGGAAAAAAGCACAGTTCTGTTAGTAATAGCATTTCAGGAAATTCATCTACTTTTATACGTTTCCCCTATTTCCAAATATAGACCTCTGGTGTGGACTGAGGATTGTAAAATAGACTTACTCCCCGTCTGCTGTGTGCTCAGTAAAATGGTATGCCTTGATCTCCTCAGTGTAGTACGTGTATTGTAGCGCTGCTCCCATGTCATGTTTCAGGACTATGCCTCCATGTCACACCCTTATTTTGGATGCATGGGTTAGCAAATATGATCAACCTCAAAACTGCAGCCCTAATGTAGTTTGACCCGAGCAGCTCAAATCCATTTTCAGGTATGAGTTACCTCTTTTAGTTTTATGGTTTCTGAGACATGGTACTGACAGGCCACCTGAAAGCTCATGTATGAAAAGCCACCCGCAGGAAGGGGATTAGGTTGTGGCCTTCACACACTGCTTGACCATGTGTGGCTGAATAGATCTTCTTAGCTCTGGGTCCTTTCAGGCGATGGTCTCTGGCAGACTGCATTACTCTAGAGCTGAGCAGGACATCCAATGACAGTACCGTCAAAGGTTTTTAGACAGTCGCGGCCTGTCCCTTGCCAAAGTGGCTAGGCGAGCCGGAGGAGGGAGCTGGGCGGGCGGTTCGGGGGACAAAATAAAAAAATAAAATAAAGAAACTTACCTGATCGCCGCTGCTTCCGCCGTCCGCTCCATCGGGCTCTTCCTGCTTCTGGGACAGGCTCCCAGACTGACCTGCAGCCAATAATAACGCTGCAGGAAAGCAGTATCAGGATCGGCCTGAGCTCTATGACTTTGCGCTCCCAGGCAGTCTGGGAGCCTGTGCCTGCTTTCTCAAGCCCCAGCAATGCAGCTGGGGCTAGAGAAAGCTTCACTGCGCATGAGATGTTTGGCTGGCCTGAAACGGCCGACCAAACACCTCATGTGCAGTGAAGGGACAAGGGAGTGCACTAGCACTCCCCTACCACAGTGTCATCCCCCTGGACCCGCCCCCAAAACTCATCAGAGCCCTGGGGGTGGGTCCAGGGGGATTAAAATAAAACAATAATAAAACGGGTTCAAAACTCATTTTATTATCGTTTTATTTGCGGGTGGGGCGGCACTCCTCCACCCTAATGGAGGGGCCGCCGCTGTTTTGAGAATCATTTGAAAAATGACAGTGCATGCTGGTCAAGTAGGAGGGTAAGGAAAAGTTTACAGAGATTTCCTTTGCCATTTTGAATTTTAGTCTATTATATGCTATGAGAGTATTCCATGCCACTAGGCACAGCATCTTCATCATGGTGTTAGAAATGGGGGTCTCTTGTTGGCAGTTGCATGCACCCTGTCCTAGTAGGGACCCTTCATCTAGTCAGGGTTAGGGGATTACACACCTAAGATAACCCCTGCTCACCCTGTTGTTAGCTTGGCACAAGCGGTCAGGCCTATCCCAGAGGCAATGTGTAAAGTATTTGTACCTAACACACACAGTAACACAGTGACACTACACCACACCAGTTTAAAAAATAAAGTATCTTTATATAAACCAAATAAGATCAAAATGACAAAATATCCAACATAAAGAACTCAAAATATGACTTTTTAAAGGTTTCAAGCAATTCTGTCCATAGAACTCTATGGATGTGATGATTACATAAAGAAAAACAGCTGCAGAGGAGGGAAGCGTCGGAAAACACAGTGATGCGTTGATTCCTAAGTCCCTGGAGAGGCGAAGCTTCAGTTCTGCTGGACACAGGATAAGTGTTGCGTCAAATCCAGACTGTCAGGGGAAGCGATGCACCGAAATCCAAGACGGTTCTGGTCTGCCGTGGAAAACTTGGCACACATGTGTGATGTGTGGAAATCCGGATGCGCTGGAGGTCGATGTGGCGGTGGCAAACAGGCACTGCATCGATTTCTTCAGCTGCAGTCCCACAATGCATCGATTCTTTCAGACGCACAGCAGGGCCTGCGTCAGAGTCAGCGCGTGGGTCTCAGACTTCGGTGACATGGTGCGATGCAGTGGTTTCTTTGTCTGCGGGCAGGCGCCACTTCGATTTCTTCGGCCGCACGGTTGTGCTGCGTGGAACATCTTCCCGCACAGCGGCGCTGCATTGGAAAAACAGGCGCTGGAAGGACGAAGCGTCGATTCTGAAGACTTTTGTAGCTTTTTGCAGCAGGAGCAACCCCCATGGGCCCAGAACTGGAACTGGCACTGCTTGGCAGGTCTGAACTCACAGCAGTGGAGTTCAGGGATGCTGCAGGTGAAGTCTTTGATGGCCTTGAGACTTCTTAACAGGAGGCAAGCACACACATACCCTTGGAGAAACTTCACAAACAGTTTACACAGCAAAGTCCAGTCCTTTGCCTCTCCAAAGCAGAAGTAGCAACTGCTACCCAGCAAAGCAGCACACAGCAAAGGGGCAGTATTCCTCCTTTCAGCTCTTCAGATCTTCTTGGCAGAGTCTTCTCTTGATCCAGAAGTGTTCTAGCAGTCTGGGGTTTTAGGTCCAATACTTATACCCCTTTTGGCCTTTGAAGTAGGCATTCTTCAAAGGGTTGTCTTTGTAGTGCACAAGTTCTTATTCTGCCTGGTCTTGGCTCCAGGTAAGTATTTGTATATAACACACTGTAACATAGTGAAAACACTACAAATGGACACCTCACCTGTTTAGAAAAATAAAGTGTCTTTATCTAAACAAAAGAAGACCAAAACATCAAAGAAAACCAACATACAGAACTCAAAATATTATTTTTTTAAAGGCTTTAAGCAATTCTGTCTTTAGAGCTCTATGGATGCGATGATTTTACACAAAGTACCTTAGATGCATCAAAATTCACAAAGAAAAACAGCCACAGAGGAGGGAAGCATCAGAAAACACAGCGATGCATCGATTCCTGAGTCCCTGGGGAGGTGATGCGTCAGTTCTGCTGCACGCAGAAGAAGTGTTCCATTGAATCCAGACTGTAGGGGAAAGAGATGCGCTGAAATCCAAGATGGTTCTGGTCTGTGGGTGATGCAGTGGAAAACTTGGTGCACAGGTGCGATGTGTGGAGATCTGGATGCGCTGAAGATTGATGCGGCGGCGGTAATCAGGCGATGCATCGATTTCTTCAGCCACAGTCCCACGATGCGCCGATTTTATCAGCCACACAGCAGGACCTGCGTCGGAGTCAGTGCAGGGGTCTTGGACTTCGAAGACACGGTGCGCTGAACTCGGCTGCATCGGTTTCTTCTGCCGCGGGCAGGTGATGTATCGATTTCTTCAGCCGCACGCCGACAGTGCATGGAAACATTTCCCGCACGGAGGTGCTGAGTCAGAAAAACAGGCGCTGGTATGGCGAAGCATTGATTTTGAAGACTTTTTTAGCGTTTTGCAAAAAGAGTACCCCCCAAGGGCCCAGAACTAGGCACTGCTTGGCAGGTCAGAACTCCCAGCAGTGGAGTTCAGGGATGCTTCAGGTGAAGTCTTTGATGGCCCAGTGACTTCTTAACTTACAGGAGGCAAGCACACGCAAGCCCTTGGAGAAACTTCACAAGCAGGATACACAGCAAATTCCAGTCTTTTGCCTCTCCAAAGCAGAAGTAGCAACTGCAGACCAACCCAGCAAAGCAACACACAGCAAAGGGGCAGTATTCCACCTTTCAGCTCTTCTCCTTGGCAGAGTCTCCTCTTGATCCAGAAGTGTTCTAGCAGTCTGGGGTTTTAGGTCCAATACTTATACCCTTTTTGGCCTTTGAAGTAGGCATTCTTCTAAGGATTGTCTTTGTATTACACAAGATCTGCCTAGTCTTGGCTCCAGCCACACTCCAGTGGGGAGGAGAGAGCACTGTGCGAGGCCAGGCACAGGCCGATTCAGGTGCATGTGACAACATCTCCCACCACTCTAGCTCAGGAAGGGCCATCAGCCTGGTGATGGGCCACCAGGATATGCAGGTCACACCACAACACCCTTTGTGTGACTGTCTAGAGTGAATGCAGAAACAGGCCCCTGTCAGTCTAAACCAGACATTGATTCCACAGGCAGGCAGAGGCACAGAATGGTTAAACAAGAAAATGCCCACTTTCTAAAAGTGGCATTTTCAAACACACAATTTAAAAACCACCTTCACTAAAAGATGTATTTTTAAATTTTGAGCTCGGAGAGCCCAAACTCCAAGGGCCAGATGTTCGGCCCGTTTTTGCATTGCGCAAACGGGTCTGCGACCCGTTTGCGCATGCAAAAACCCTACAGGGCCATGTACAAATGCTATTTAGTGAGTCGCAATTTATTTGTGACTCGCTAAATAGCATTTGCGACTTGCAATTAGGAAGTGGCGTTTCAAGGGCGTCCCTTTCTAATTGCAACTTTGAGCCCTATGTATGACTGCTTTGCTACCGCAATTGCGGTTGAAAAACAGTTGCAATTTACCACCTACTTCAAGTAGGTGGTAATGCAGTCGCAAATGGGAAGGGGTCCCCAGGGGACCCCTTCCCCTTTGCAAATGCATGCGAAAATATTTTTTAAGGACAGGCAGTGGTCCCAGGGACCACTGCCTGCAGTTAAAAAATGAAACGAAAACGTTTCATTTCTTTTTTTTTTAAATGCAGCCCGTTTTCCTTTAAGGGAAACGGGCTGCATTTTTTAAAAAAAAGCTGCTTTATTTAAAAGCAGTCCCAGACATGGTGGTCTGCTGAGCCCAGGAGGCCACCATCCCTGGGAGGGCCAGCCATTCTCAATGGGGTCTCAAAATGCGAGTGCCTTATGAATATTGATGAGCCTCGCATTTTGCTACCCCATTGGGAATCGCTAACAGTGTCTATGACACTGTTGTACATTTGGAATTGCGACTCGCAAATTGCAACTCGCTAGTTTTCGCAATTTGCGAGTCGCAATTCCAAATGGTAGTACATCTGGCCCCAAATCTCTAGCTGCTCCCAATTGAAAGTTACGCTTGTAAAAGGTTACAAGGCAGCTCCAATGTTAGCCTATTGGAGAGCTATAGTGAAAAATAAAATTGCCAGTATTTTACTATCAGTACATGTCCTAACTTTCACATGCTCTGCACCTTGCAAATGGGGGTACATTGGGCCTACCTTAGGGGTGCCTTACATGTAGTAAAAAGGAAAGCTAGGTCCTGGCAAGTGGGTGCACTTGCCAGGTTGACATGGCAGTTTAAAACTGCACCCACAGACAATGCAATGGCAGGCCTGAGACCAGTTTACAGGGATACTCGTGGGTAGCACAACCAGTGCTGCAGGCCGATTAGTAGCATTTGATTTACAGACCCTGGGCACACATAGTGCACTTTACTAGGGACTTACCAGTAAATCAATTATGCCAACCATGGAGAACCAATCAGAATTACAATTTACACGGGGAGCACTTGCACTGTAGCACTGGTCAGCAGTGGTAAAGTGCCCAGAGTACATAAACCAATAAAAACAAAGTATTGCATAACATCAAAAATAAAGGCGGTAGAGGCAAAAAGAGAGGGGAAACCATGCCAAAGATGCCAGGTCTAACACATGGCTATCTCGTAAAGCCCCCACAATATTTCTAAAAACCCTGCATCAAAACTGACCTTGACTTAAAACTTATGATTGTTGTCTCACCTTTCTTCCAAGCAAATTTTTCTTTCCTGACATAGTCTTCATAACTGAATCATGGTTGGGAGATGATATGGCTCCAGCCCTGCATGAAGTCGTTCCTCTAAGCTATCAAACTATCACACAAATTCGTATAAGCAAAAGAGGAGGTGGCCTAGCTGTTATGTTCAGGCAAACATTACATATCACTAAAGCTGATGACGTTCCATACAAGGTTGTGAGGCCCTTTTCACCCGATGCAATCCTACACCATCTTCCTCCTGTAACTTCCTGCTCCTTTACAGACCTACGCCTAGCAATGCAACATTTCCAGACACACTTCTAGACACAATTTCAAACCTGATAATACTACACTCCAACCTATGCATTCTGGGTGACCTCAACATTTGGTTTGACAAACCCAATATGCCCCATCCAAAAACAATCATCACTGGCCTAGACACAGTGAACCTGCATCAGATCATGCACAAACCCACACACATCGCTGGACACATCCTAGATGTCTTTTTTGCTAATACAGAACTAGTTACTTTTCAAACAATGACTCCAGTCACATGGTCAGACCACCATTTGCTTGCATTCTAACATAAAAAAACACAAAGCTTCGCACCTAAAACCACCTTACGTGCATCCACCTATCGTCCATGGAACAAACTCAATTTGGAACACTTAGAAACACAACTAACATCCAGTATAGATCTAGACACAATTAATTCAGTTCAAAAACTATATGAGTGGCTACAGGAATCTTTTGATATCCTAATACCACAAAAAAACTGCACAACAGAACTAAAGAAAATAGGCACCGTCGAGAAATACAGAGATAAAAGAGATAAAACAACAAATTAGAAAGCTGCCATGTGCCTGGCTCAAAACAAACACCAATCAAGACACACTTCGCCTACAGAAACTTAACAGATTATACAAGTCAGCTATCAAAAAAGCAAAGAAAAGGTGCCATTCAGACGACAGAATTCAAAATGCTAAATATGCAAATAAGAACTCTATAAAATTCTCACTGAATTTTGTAAACCAAATTTCCTAGAAGCAGCTCATCCCTTTACTTAAGATTTCACAGACAAACTGGCTAATCATTACACAGCCAAAGCAGACACGTTGGGCTCATACTTAAAACAAAGAAAAAGCACCAGCACCGACCCTTTTCCAAAACAACAATCCAAGAATACGCTAACCCAGCCTCTCCATTCCGTCCCAAAAATGTCACACAATGAATTTATGGACCTGGTCAAGGCAAACAGCCTGCTGGCTGCCCTTCTGACCCGTGTCCACCACAAACCTTCAAGCCAATTCTTCTAACAACCTCTGCTGTCACACCAAAATCATCTACAATTCCTTAGCTACTGGAATATTTCCAGAAGAAATCAAAATGTCATACATATGCCCATTACTGAAGAAAACAAACCTGGTCCCGCTGAACCCTGACAACTACAGACCGATTACAAATGGATCTTTCCTAGGCAAACTGATAGAACGTGCAGCATTCGCCCAGATGTCACAGTTCATTGAAGATAATGCCATACTTTCAGACTTCCAAGCAGGATTCCGTCCAGGAAGAGGTACAGAATCTGCCCTCATTGGGATGACCTTAAGAACCCAGTTGACCGGAACAGGGTTACTGTACTACTTCTCTTGGACCTCTCAGCTGCCTTTGACATGGTTGAACATGACACTCTGATACAAAGACTCTACGAAGCTGACAGAGAAGGGACTGCTCTAGAGAGGATCACATCCTACCTTAACAACAGAACTAATATCATTTATAGCCCCCCCTTTCTCGTCCAAACCGTACTTCACAAAAGCAGGGGTCCCTGAAGGCTCTATCATCTCACCTATGCTTTTTAACATCTACATGAAGTCATTACCTTACCGGTACTGATCAATCAATTTCACCTCACGAGTTATAACTATGCAGATGACACGCAAATACTCCGTCAACTGGAATGCCCCAAAGACATTGGAAACTCACCAATTTTCAGTTGTCTCGGAGCCGTGGATCAATAGATGATATGGAGCCATCTCAAATTGAATTCTTCCGAAACAGAAATACTCATGTATGGCAATTGGAACAATTATGACCCACTCGCCGCCTGGCCTGATCATCTGGGAACACCGCCTAAAGTTTCAAAGGAAGTAAGAAACCTCAGAATGACATGGACTCCAAGCTATCAATGAGTGCCCAAGTGGACAAACTAGCAAAATCAAGCTTTTTACTATAAAAACTCTGCAACGCATCTTACCCCATCTGGGATTTCCACACAAGGTCCGGACTACTATCTCTCTTGTTCGTGCCAAACTCGATTATGCCAATAGCCCCTACCATGGATCCCCTTTAACAGCTATGAAAAGAATACAATGGATTCAGAACTCTGCTGCCAGACTACTCTTACATATGAAGCCAGAGGCCCACAACTCCCCTGCCTTAAAAGCCCTGTATTGGTTACCGGTTGCCAGAAGATTCACATTTAAGCTGCTTTGTATCACCCACAAAGCGATACATGGAATAGGACTGCTCTTCATCAGGAATAAAATCACCAAATACATTCAACAAAGGAACCTCCGCTCTAGAGTGGCATCTCGCCTCAAAATCCCACCGTACAAGAAAAAAACCATGGGTGGCACATCCTCCTCTGTTCAAGCAGCCAAACTATGGAACTCTTTACCCCCAAACACAAGATCCACCGATAACCAACTTATCTTCAGAAGACTACTCAAGAATTGGCTCTTCCCCACATAACCACCATACAGAAACATAAATATACAGCTTGTCCTTCTGTATATAGGCATTTATTTGGACTATAGATATATACCTATATATGTGTATTGCTTTGTATAAACGCGTACAGTGATTATGTTTTTAAAAATATTGATATTAGTTAGTTCTGCTTAAACAATTTACATATTACTTGTAGCTACATTATTCTATGTTTTGACATGTATATAAGTGACTGCATAAATAAGTAAATCTTTTATCATAACTATTTATCTACAATTACTTCACTATTGAAATACAAAAAATAAGAAACAAATAAATTAATTGAAAGTACAACAACACTTGAAAGCTGGAGTTTATTAAATGCAACTTCAATCTACATATATTACCTTCCTTATGCACATATATACCTTCCATGTACATATGTATCTATATATTTATTACTTTGCTTCTAATTCAGCATATCCAATGCACTACCCTATTTCTCACTCTATACCGTTCTCAATATATCATCTTCCTCAACTCTCTGGCTCATCTCAAACCTCATTCTACTACTTTTTCCAATGCACTACCCTACTTCTCACCCTGTACCTCTATCAATATATCCTCTACCTCCACTGTCTCATTCATTCCAAACCCCAGACCACCACTATGACCCCCAAAATAACCCTTTCTAGACTCTTCCCTCCTCTACCCTTCCTTGCATCATCTCATACCTCTTTTACTATTTAGATCTCCCAAACAAGCCTTTCTAAACCCTTCCCTCTGACTCTTCCCCCTCCACCTCCCCTTTACTCATCCCATACCCCCTCCTACTGCTATGAACTCCCCCACAAAATTTAAAGACCCTTCCCTCTTCTATCCCTCCACTATTCCTTTTCAAACAAAATAACAGACTAGCATGTCCACCACTCAAATTGATTTAATATTTCCTTATATTAATTACCCACTAATCCAGTTTGGATGCCAGAGTAGCATGCTACTCACCGAAAAGTGCTTCAAAACCTCATCAGGGGTAGCAAGCACTGTATCAAATGCTAACATTTTCCCTCTTCTATCCCTCCACTATCCTTCGCAATCCAAATAACAGACTAACATATCCACCGCTCAATTTACTTTCATATTATACTATACTAATTCACCACTATTCCTTTTATGGGTTCCAGAGTAGCGTGCTACTTGCTGAAAAAGCGCTTGAACACCTCATCAGGGGTAGCAAGCGTTATATAAATGCAAACCTTATCCCTCTTCTATCCCTCCACTATCCTTCTCAATCCAAATCACCTCAGGGCACCTCACAAGATGAGATTAACAACAAACAATTGCATATAATTCCTGGAGCATAGCATAGCTGTACACCATTAGCAAAACACTGTGCAGCAGATATTTTTAAAGCAATGCTGTGCAACTGCATGTTTCTTAGTGTTGATCAAAGTGTTTCTTGCATCCCTACAAAACCATCAGAGAATGGCTCATCTCCAGGTACTCTGGAAGGAAGACTATGGGTTTGATGTATTAAAGAATTCTATAAAAAGGATTTGAACAGAAACATTCGAAATTGGTACTAAAGGTACAGAATGAGTAGCGGTGTGCAACATTTCTACAATGTGCTTTCGTGTGATCAAGCAAAATTTAGAAAAGAATATGTGAAATTACGAATATTTACTCAAAAACCAAAACTGGTGTTTGCTTCTAAGCTTTAGTGCAAAACACGTGCCTGTGTTTATTTTGGACCAGAGGACGCATTTTGCACTAAAATATAGTGGAAAGAAACATATCTTTAATAGAAGTGTCAGTTCTTTACTGCAGAAAGCATTCCCTGTGCTTTAATTGAAGTCAGAAACTTGGAACTCACAGGGAGATTTCATACTCACTCCAGGTACTTGAATTGAATTATCCTAAAAAGGAACTGTCTTACTGATGCCATTAAGGGCGCAAATATGAGATAAGTGGAATTTCGTGCACATATTCCAGGTGGCTGGAATTACCATTATAGTTACGTATCTCTGTATGGAATATCACCTATTACGAGTTAAACCCTCAGAACAGGCAATAAATGTGTGAATCCGGTATTATTGTGCAGAATGCTGCATAATATTCCGTATTCCAAGGGGTTTGACGCTCCCATTTACCACCTGATCTGAGCTAGGAGGGTAGGGAATGAAAAGGAAAGAACAGTTTTGCCAAGGGGTGGGGGGGTCATTGCAGGCTTCCGTCTTGCCAAAGCATAAGCTTGGCAGATAGTGGGATGAGACTTGGCTGCTGTTGCAGCCAAGCCTCACTTAATCTTACTGTCTTACATTTCTGCCAGGCAAAACCGGGTCTGGTGTTCCCACACCTGAAAAAAATAGTTGTGAATGACAGGAACAATCGTGATTGAGCCAAGTGGAACTTCACTTAGGGCTCCAAGCGGCACCAGGCCCCAGCTATTATACTGAGCCCCATTCATTCATAGTGAGAAGAATAAAAAAAAGTCACATTATTATTTGTCTGGCTCAATCAGCACTCATGAATGGAAACCAATGGGAAGATTAACTAACGCTTGTGTGAACACTCATGCAGCAACACATCATTTTGCTCTGTGGATGTGTAGACCGGGGAAACCCCTAAAATGTACACCCCAACATATCACCTCAAGAGCACACCCACGTGTGGATGGATCAAAGACCGTAGTAAACATCAATTTTATGAGGCAAAGTGTCCCAGAGATAAGAAACCTTACAGTTTATTACAATATTGTCAGTTTAGTAATGACAGACTCAATAATTCAGTTCTACAGGGAAAATAGAAATTTTGAAGAATTTATTACAAAAATTCAGAAGATGCAGTACAGAGATCGGAAATGCAAATGTGTAAAGTCATTGCCATAAAGGCTCGCAGTAAAATAAGCAAAGCAGGCTAAAGTGCAAAATCAGATTAATTCTAAGTTCCAAATGAGCAGCAAAATCAATAGGAAACCATAAAGCTTCCCTAGTTGCATCAGAAAGTCTTCTGGTTCACCCCCAAAATTGAATACAGTTTTCTTGCATAGGAAAACATTCGTTTGTGCACAATCCTCATGGTGTGAACAAAAGGTTTATACCCTCAACATATCAGAACATGATTTTATGAAACATCATATTGCCTTAGCATATAATCATTATCCCAACACAATATTGATTCTGCCTGCTCTACGCTAATGTCATCTGGAGATGGCTGGACAAGCTAGTTATATGAACAACAGCAAACTATTGTGAATCAATGAAGTTCAGTGAGCTAACGGAAGGTTTTTGGGAAATGTAACATTATCATGGACGTGTTAGAAAAGTTTCTCTTAGAATAGCAAGAACAATGGCAATGGAAATAAACAAATATAAGTCTACTTTTTTGTGTGCTGCAGAAATGATGAACAATAAACATGCAGGAGAAGGCATCCATTTTGAACAAGAAGGTGTGTAGGCCTACATTGAGGCCTAGTTAATGTAAGCCAGAAAAACACAGTTCTATAAGTCATAGGAGACTCTTTTCAACTGCAATAGCACCATGTTCGTGTGCACATGTACATTTGAGAGTAAATCCACATTCTGCATGTTGACAATAATGTGCAAAGATACAGAATTTCACAGATAACTTCTACACATGCAGGTTTTTGTGATGATTGCTAAATGAATTCTACGTTTTGTTTTGTGTTACAGCAGGCCAGCAGGCCAGCACCCCAACGCTAGTAAATATTACCCATAAGAATATTTTTGGGTGCCCGATTCTCCCTCACAGTCACTCAGCCCCATGTGAGCTAGGCAGTGCCTCTCCCTGCTGTTCCACAGGAGGATGGGCTGCTGCTGCAGAGATAGCCTCATCCCTCTGCACCCCATGCTGCCTGCTTACACCACACTCACCACCCTGCAGCCTGCGGTCTGTATCTCATGCTTGTAAAATGCTCCACCTGGTTTCTGGTTCTGGGGGCTATCCTAGGCAAAGGCAACTGCTACAACAGTTTTGGTATGTTTGGTTGTATAGCTATTAATCGAGGTACAGCTAAGTGTCGGGGTATTAAAGACGAATCAGCAATGCTCATTCCTTAACGCCCTGGAAGCTATTGGTACAAATGTATCGACTGATATAGGCCACATGACACTTTTCACTTAACCCACCGGCTAGGAAAGACAATTATCAAAAACTGTATACGGAAGCCTGTTGAAGTTTCATTAAAGGATTAAAAAAAAAAAATACAGTCAAATAGCTCGTCATCAGGTTGTATGAAGCCAGTTATAATTGTCAATCATACTTGAAGAGTGAAGGAAGTTCAAAGAAAGCTACTGGTTCACCTCAGGCGTGTTTCAATGATCCAAAGGCAATTACCGGTTCTACAATTTAATGTGTTTTACACTAAGGCTTTGCTCACTGCCTCTTCCGCCTTAAAATATATCAACTGTTGGGTTCAAAGTTTTGAAAAATTATGCCATTGCGGAACAAGAAAATAACCTTCTAAACCATTTCACAGCCACTGATCCTAAAATCTAATTAAGTGACATGTTATAAATCCCTTTGGGTCATTAGGCCAAGGATAGATTGACAGAACAGTTTACATTTTATTTTGCACCTGGAGCCAGGCTCCGCAGTAGAAAAGAAATATGAAGGGGCAAGAGCTGTTGCTTGAATTTATGATTATATAAACGTGAAAAGGACCAACACCGTGCTTCTTTATTTCCCTTATTAAATGCTCCTCTCATTTAATAATATGCAGCAATATTACTGAAGTAACATTTGTGAGAGATTTTTATAGGTTTATATTTTTGTGCACTATTAACAACGAGCAAAATGCATTTTCATATTCGATTTCACATGATGGTGGTGCTCCTTTGTACAGAGGTATATTCAGTATGGGGCATATTGCATAACTGCGTCAGGGCATAGAGCAGGCTCCCTGCTATGGTGCAAGAGCCCACTAGCCAGGGCCCCTACCACCCAGGCCCACCTACCCAGGGAATCCCACCTATGTCCCCCACCCATGGGGGCGTGCTTTTAACCAAAAACCTTGAATATCTGTGAGATTTGAGAGTTTCCCTGATTATGCAGAGGCCCTCTGAGATGTTTTGTTACGCTACTGCTCCTGTGCTCCTGACAATACTATTTTTCACAGTAGGGAATCATAAAACTGAAAACATAAGCTGGAAAAGCACTGCACTGGAGTTGCATGCAAAGGCAATGTTTTGAAAACAGTAAAAAAAAAAAAAAAAAATACAAAGCATTCCTAGGTTATTATCTCTATGAGCACCATAACTTTGATTATTCTTATTTTTTACAAAGAGAATTTTGAGGTTTGTTATCAAACTTTGAAAATGTGTGTGTTACCTACTTATACCGAAGGTCTTGCTTTGTCATTGAATCTGCCATTGGGGCCTATTCACAAACAGCATTTTGTAACATGTGAGTAGTACTACACTAGTTCGGCATATGAATAATGCTATTCACTAACGTACAGCCAGAGGCCTCGCAAACTCCTTTTTTTGTCTGTGCGGAGGGCTCCTCCACATGTGCAAAGCTCTCCGTACACACAGATCTATTTTTAATACTAAATGTGGGCGGAACGAGAGAGTGACTGGTAAATGGCAATACTTACTACTAAATGGGAAGTGTTAAGGGAGTGGTAAGGAGGGGTTTAGGGTGTGATATGTAAATACCCTCACCCAGAAAAGAGAAAGCCCATTGCTAATCACAGCTTACATTTCTAAAGTTACTGCAGCCACAAAAGGCCCCAAAACAGTGGTAAATGTACTCCAGCTTAGCCTTGGAGTAAGTCCAGCAACACACTCTCATAGAAAATAATGGAGGCAGGGAATTAAAATAGAGAATGCTCAATACATGTGTACAGTACACACACATCAAGTGTGTTACGCTTCTTTAAGTCTTTTGTGTAGGACAGTAGACTGGACACAAAGCCTCTTTTTTTTTGCAATTCAAGAAGTTTTTTATTGGAGAGATTCATCAACAGGCATTACATTAGGATTTAAGAGCATGACAGATGCAAACCGACCATACAGTTAGCACTTATTTCAAACAGACAGCACAAAAAAAGAGAAAATCGATCGATCAATAAAAAGACACTATACAAATGTGCCGAACGAATTCAACGCATCAATTCAAAATAAGACAACTGGAAATAGATGTTAAGCCCCAAAAGATGAAGAAAAAAAGAGAAAGTAAGGAATGGAAAGTGAGAAAGTAGAACAAAAAGAGAAAGAAAGGGAGGAAAGAAGGAATTAAAGCACATAGTGCTATGATAGGCAAAATAAACAACAGAGTCGTAGGCAGGTGTAATTCAATGTATATATATATATATATATATATATATATATATATATATATATATATATATATATATATATATATATATATTACGCCACGATGTCTCCACACAAGAAACAAAAGGCTGCACACTCAGGCTCGATATATCCAATTCAGTTTATTCCAACTCCAGGAATCAGAAGACTAACACACGCGTTCCGGCCACCTGGCCTTCGTCAGTGTCAGTTGACTCGTAAAACAAAAACCTTTAAATAACAGATTAATTCATTCGTTAAAGAAAATTCATAAAAACAAACAAAGGACTTTCAAAAAATGAAGATCGCTTGTATGCATCTACATGGCGGCCATCTTTGCCAGGCTGGCGTGGTAACCTTATGTTACAATAAACAACAGGTTGCAGCTTTTTAAATGTGTCTACAAACTCATATTTGGCACATTGATTTACAGTATTCACATGTTGCTTTCCACAATTGCCATATATATAATCCATCATCAGCCCACATATCTTAGATTTCATTACGGGGTGCTTTTTATAAAACACTTCAAAAACATTAATCCCAATTCATCCAACGTGAGATTATATCATAATTCAAAATTGAGCCCTTAATGTGCAAACCCTCCAACAATGATACTCAAAATACTTAGACAGTGTCCATGGCATAATCCGTTAATCACAATTTATCTAATGTACAGTTTTGGAGGATTTAACATCATCGTCCCCTCCATATGGGCAAACTAATTATGTTAAACAATCATAAGAATACTGTTATTACCATAACCCAGAATCAGTGGGCCAACTCTATTTCAATCATAACTAGCGATCAAAAGATTACATTTTTAAGTATCAAAACAAACTAGAGGTGTTTACAAAAATAAACAGAAAATTACATTTTCATTTATAGAGATCTGACAGACCTGCATTCCCCCATGCTTGTAAGAGAGGAAAGTCAAGGGAGAAGAAGAAATATAGAAAAAATATTTAGAAAAAATGCCGAAAAAAATAGAAAAAAGAGGAGAGAAAGAGAGGGAGAGAAAGGGAGAGAACTGAGAAACGGCCATCCCAGGGTTACTTTTGACCAATATCACCCTTAATGCATTGATAATTACCATAGCATATTATCCTATAAATGACCACAGTTCCTCTTCACTATTAAGCCCCCAGGGCGCGCGCGTTTGCAGCTCTTTAATATACCTCGCTTCCAGCTGATGCAGCGACTTCACCCTGTCTCCTCCCCTTTCAGTTACCGGGACGTGATCCAGGCAAAAGTAACGCAATTTATCACTGCGTGACTCATGCACCTCTGCAAAGTGCCTCGCTACAGGGTAAGCACTATCCTGGTTGGTTATTGCCCGTGTGTGCTCCAGTATCCTCTTTTTGGCAAGATGAATGGTACTACCAATATACTGGAGACCACACAGGCACACCAAACAGTACACCACAAAACTTGTGTTGCAGTTCATTAGTCTATCAATTGTACGCTTTGCTTTACTCCCAGGGATTGAATATTCCTTTACTTTGACACTATTTCTGCATGCCTTGCAAGAGGTGCAAGGAAAAAATCCTACTGCTGGTGTTTTAGGTGCTGTCTCTACGAAATGACTACGCACTAGCATATCTTTCAAAGATTTGCTTTTTCGATAAGTGATATCGGGCCTGCTAGGTAACAGATTACCGATAACACTATCTGTCTGTAGTACTTTCCAGTTCCTTTCAACCAACTCTCTGATTGTTCTAGATTCAGATGAGAAGCCCAGGATTAGCCTCACAGCTTCTGTATCATTATCGGTCTCAGGCTCTTCAGTTGTTTTATGTCTTAATAGCGCTTGTCTCTCTGTGCCTTGTACCCTCATCGCTGTGTCATGCAGTAAGCGATTCTGATATCCCCTCTGCCTAAATCTGCTCAGAGATTCACTTGCAGCTTTAGTATAATCTTCCGGGAGTGTGCAATTACTTTTTAAACGCAACAACTCCCCATAGGGGATGCTATGAATTAAACTTCAAGGGTGCTGACTCCTGAAGTGCAGAACCGTATTTCCTGCTGTGGGCTTTCTGTACAGTTTTGTGCATATCTTGCCTTCTGCAACGAACACTGAAAGATCTAGAAAAGGTACTTCTACTTTACTGATGTAACTGGTAAACTTGAGATTGAGTGGGTTATCATTGAAGATTCTGATGTATTCTTCTGCTTCTTCAAAGGTGCCCCTCCAGACAATGAAGAGGTCGTCTATATATCTTGCCCATAGGGCGATTTTTTCGACCCACCTCTCATTGTCCTTCGCCCAGGCCACGTGCTTCTCCCACCAGCCTATATAATTTTATTATAACATTTAATAATACATTTAATAATACAAGAATATTAATATTGAAATTAAATTAAATGTGCAAAAACTAAGAATGATTAGAACGAATTATATACACAACTTTTAGCACATTTTAAAACATATTAAATAAAAATCAACATTTTACTGTAGGTGGTACTTTTTAAATAAAAAATAATATTAGTTAAATATATTTTAATAACTTTTTTAACATATTTAAGTTAGCATGCTATAATATTTTATTTTATTAGTTTTTGGTCTAAAATAAATATTTAACACTATTTAATATTAATGTTTTGCATTAAAATATATATATATATATTTTTAACATTTTTTATTGTTAAGATGAACATAAAGCAGCAGTGAAACAATATATGAGTCCACAGTATACAATTACATATTTCAGAGCAGGTGTCATCTGGGAATCACAGTACAAACTCCCACATATCATCACATTGGTAACAGCGGCCATGTCCACTATGTGATTCATGCACATTAGATCAAGAGTGCGAGACAGATGCTTGCGCCATTTAGTACTCGATATATAGGTAATCACATTATTCATCTCCAGATAAGGGCCCATTATTGATGTCAGATACATCCATTAATTTGTGTCGTTCACGGTGCAATTCAACTGTAGGGGATAGACAGATGTCGCCTCTGTATCTATTCCACCCCCCCCATTTGCGGTCCCATTTCTTGGAGCAGCCCCTTTATTTAAAAACGTCTTTTTCGGCTATCATTGCCCTGTCCATGTCAACTGCCCAATTGCGTACAGTCGGGACCACCCCCACCCCCCATTTTTGTGCAATATTGCGTTTTGCAATGGCCCATCCCAACGAGGCCCATGTTTTCTCTGTTTGCGTGAGGTCAGTGGCCTCCCAGATATTTAGGAGACATAGTTGGGGGGAGGCCTTCAGAGTCTTACCACCTGCCTGCTCCATCTGCTTTGTGACATTACCCCAGTATCGTTGCACTATTGAACAATCCCAGATTATGTGAAAAAAGGTTCCCGTTTGGTGGCATTGCCGAAGGCACAAGGGGTCAGCCCTCATACCCATTTTGACCAAGATCCCTGCATCTAGGTATACACGGTGAAGGATCTTCAATTGGACCAGGCGCAATCTCATTGGGATAGCCACTTCCCTGGAGGAGGCCAGAGCGTCTCACCAATCATCATCTTCTAATTCCCCCAGGTCTGTCTCCCAGTATTGCCCCAAGCGCAACAAGGGGTCTGGGCGATTATTTAGGAGCTTTTTATATGTGAGGGATATGGCCTTTTTATTCATGGGGTCGAGTATCAGACTGTCCTCCAGTGGAGAGGCCTCGGGTAGTGGAGCATCCCTGGGTAACACCGCTTTGACTGCGTGGCTAATTTGCAGGTACCGAAATGCTTCGGTCTGTGTAAGTTGGTATTTATTCTGTAGGTCTGCAAAGGTGGCCAGCCTCCCGCAATCCACATATCGCCCACTGTCGAGATGCCTATAAGATCCCATTTGTCGAACCCAGGGCATTTACTAAGTTGACCCAGAAGGTCTGGCTCCCAGAGTGGTGTGGCTCTTGTGAGTTTGTTATGCCAGCCCAATTGTCTATTCACTCTATGCCAGGTGTCTACTGTGCGTGCAGTGGGTCCCGTGAGGTTTAGCTTACAAGGGTTTGTGTAAAGTGCCCTATTGTATCCCCCCGTCCCAGAAGCCATCGGTCTGTACGGAAATTTGGGTCGTCATGGTCCCCATGTACCCATTTGTTGATTGCGACCAATTGGGACGCCTGATAATAAAGCCTCAAGTCGGGTAATACAATACCCCATCGTACCACCCAATCATCAACTTTTTCAAGGCTATGCGTGGAGCTCGGCCATCCCATAGCAGTCCCCGCACGACGCTTTCGATGCTGGCAAAGTAAGTGTCAGGGATCATATTAGGGGCGTTTTGCAATGCGTAAAGAAAACGCGGCAGTGCCAACATCTTAAAAAGGGCTGCACGTCCCAAGAGTGTTAGGGGGAGGGATCGCCAATGTTTTGCGTCGGATCGAAGACGTGTCAGGGGTGCGAGCACGTTTGTCTCATAAAATAGGGTCGGGTCTGGTGTGATATATATGCCGAGATACTTGAAGCCCTTTGATGTCACAGGTATGTCATACCCTCTAGGGTTGAATGGAGGTGTACCCCACAACACGTAGAGCTGAGACTTGGTCCAGTTAATGGTGTACCCCGAGTGCGCGCCAAAGATGTGAAATATATGGAGGACCCGGCGGAGGGACTGTGAGGGCGAGGCCAAATACAAGAGGATATCATCCGCGTATAATGAGATGCGGTCCTCGTGGTTCTCCGTCCACTTCAGACCACGGATCAGTGGGTCCCCCTGACCCAGACCGCCAGTGGCTCAAGTACGAGGGCAAAAAGCAAGGGCGACAAAGGGCACCCTTGTCTAGTACCCCTCCCCAGTGGGAACTGTCTGGAGATGTGGTTATTTACTGTCACATGTGCGGTTGGGTGGGCATAGAGCAATTGGATCCACTTTATAAAGTTCGGGCCAAATCCCATCCTCATCAGCACTGCGAAAAGAAATTCCCATTTGATGGTATCGAATGCCATTGAGGCATCCAGTGACAATAGCGCTGCGTCCTCTCTGATCGTGTTACGTCTACCAGGACCCCATTCAATCGCCTTAGGTTCAAGGCCGTATTCCTCCCTGGCATAAACCCGGATTGGTCCAGGTGCACTAGTTCGGTGATATAGGGGATGAGTCTGTTGGCCAACAGTTTCGCTAATATTTTTGCCTCAACTGTGAGGAGGGAAATGGGTCGATAGGCCCTACAATCATCTGGCGGTTTGCCTTGTTTATGGATGACCACAATGGAGGCCGTCCTAATATCTGCTGGTAGTGCCCCTTTATCAAAACTTTCGGTGTACATTTGAAGCAGGTGGGGAGAGAGTTTGGAAGCCATTGGTTTAAAGAATATGATTGGGAGCCCGTTGGGTCCCATGGCCTTACCCGAGCGGACATCCTGAATAGCCTTCTGAATTTCATCCTCTGTGAGCTTGCCCTCTAGGGAATCCCTGTCTTGTGTGGACAGAGAGGCGACTTTTATAGTCGAGAGCAGGTATGCGACCGATATATATATTTTTTAAACTTTTCCCTATACTTTTCCCTGGAGAGACCCTCAACATGGTGGAAAATGTCTTTGTCTACGTGTGTAAAGTTATAGTAACTTTAGACTCATAAACCGTAATGTAGGAGGCTCCAAAAGTGGGTGGAAATGTAAGTCTAAAACTAGGAGTAACTTTACAATTCAGAACGGTGAATGCCAAAAAAGTGCAAAGCTACTACTGGGCTTAGTAGTATACATAGAGGTGAGTAAATCTACTTGAGTATATTTACCTTTGAGAATAGCGCCCAATGTCTTCAAATTCGAAGATCTACAATTTGATAAGAATCAAGTCTGTGCAAGGTGCTGGTTTCCATTTATATTTAACACATCTCTTCGTTTTCAATTATGCTTGATTGTGGTTCATATTTAAGTGCTTCTGAAGATGCATTTGGTTGCCTAAGTGAGAATTACATTTTCTTACATGGACAAATTCTTCTGTTTTTGATAACTAACTCATATGCTTGCCATGGGACAATGAAAGGACCCCGGAGGTTGTTTCATCCAACCAACTGTATGGGTAGAAATAACTCAGTAAGGATTATTGGCCTTATCCTTAACTTCAAGAAACAACCGGGCTAAAGAGGGCAGGATGGGGAAAGTGGTTGCAGTGCAATCAAGATTAACTTAGAAGAGATGAGATAGCGTAGATACATTACTTACTCTGAAACCAGAAGAATATTGTATACTGGAGAAAACACTTTATCCTCTCGGTCCTCATTTTATTTGTCAGTCCAGATTGGGAGCATTTAATGGAAGTGTGTAGTGTACAGCATTGATAGCAATTTCAGTGCCTTCATGAATTATATACACACATGTTCAGATAAGAGCAAAGTTCCTGTATGGTGCATATACATTGGTCAAAAGATATCCCTTTGTGGGTGGGGAGATTTCTCAACTACATTTTTGTTGTGAAGTAAAAACTCAAACATACCCTACAGCTACAGTGGCATGAATCTGCACCAGAGTCTTTTTTATGCTTTTTTCCTGATTGGGTGTCTAATTACTGACTCCTGCATTTGCCCTGACGCCACCTTGTAAGCACTGGGCAGAGTCTTGTAGAGCATACCTTAGCATTTGAGTCTGATCCCTACCCTTGCAGGATCCAAAAGTGCCTACGTTGTAACCTCGGTGGTTCAGTTACATAATCCTGAACCCAGGTGCCCAACACCTTTACCGCTGTCTGCTGGTAGACAGAGAAAGGGGCAAGTCTGCACTGGCATTGTGAAGTTGTCTCAGTCTTGCACCCTGGTTTATAGCTAGTATAGTAGGTCAGAGCAACCTAACCAATACAGCTTCCCCATCTGACCTATGAACCCGAAAAATTATTTTTTCTTCACTGGTACAGCAGCAGATGGTAAGAGCGGCTTGGAGGCAGAGCAAAAAGGGCAATTATGAGCATCCTGGAAATTGGCAACACAGCACAAAGGAACAAGTGGCACTTATATGGGCTTACTGGGAAATAATGATATGCTTACTGAAACTGAGAACAATCTGCTAACTGGTAAGTGACAATGATGTACACAGTCAAATTTAGCAATGATGTGAACTGAAGATGACAATGCTGTATCTGGGAATTAGCTATGGTGTTGGCTATGGTGTGACAATGGGCTAAATTGGAAATGGGAAGATAATACTTTATTAAGAAATAGCCATACCATTAGTGGTATGCAGGGATTTGGAGCAATGCTAATTGCAAATAGTGTTGATGTGCTTTCTAGAAACTGGCACTGGCTAACAGGTTGCAATACAAACTGATAAGAAATTGTCACTGAAGTGCTTACTAGACACAATCAAAGCATACAATAATAATCTCATTAACATTTTTGCGTCCCGTTTTTAAAGGTGATGGATGCTACTGGACTTCCTCTGAGCAAATTCACTCACATGCAATGTTCTTTGTGACATGATCTTCCATGATAGTGTGGGGGCTGTCTCTTAGATAATCTGCATGATACTCATAGCGCCCATCACGATGTTGGGTACTGTGTAGTCCTCAAGAATAGATGAGGCAATGTGTCCCTAAACAAAAGATTCAAAACACTGTTTCAAATAACAATCAATAAATAAGATTGACTCAAAAAAGGAGTTTTAGATCTGAAATTTAGAAAATCATGAAGCTTTGTTAAAATATCAAAGTGTAATACAGAAAACAAAAATAGTGATCTCAATAAATCAGTCAAAAGACACAGACATCAATTAAAATGAAGGCTGTCAGCATATGAAATAGCTGTATCAGTAAGCAAACTCTAGGAAATAGACTAAGTTCAGAATGTGCAGCAGATAGAGAATCGAGCATCATCCCTAGTAGAGAACCACAAACGTCTAGCTCACCCCCACGGGGCCTCTGTGCAGCAGCAAATCATGTTATGAAAGCTCAGCGCCTGATAGGAATGATGATGAAGGCACGTTTGTCTCCTCTCCTGTTACCAGGAGAACCATAAACCCAAACGGGAACTCACACAGAAGAAACCTACAGCCTACGATAAACAAGCTGATCTACGTACTATGATGCCCAATCTTCATGCAAATAAATGAGAAGATTAATTTCCCCAGACACTGGTTTGGCAGGGGGTCTCTTATAAAACCATGCGTGGATGGGGGCTGCAGGGCTCCACCATTATAACAAACGTGGACAAAGGCAAAATAATGAATTTTGGTTTCAAAAGGCATACGCTGCCACAGTAGTTACTGCCACTGATCTGCAGATTTGTGTACCGAATCACAGAGCATTCTGGAAGCGCTTATACATACCGTCATATTGCTAAACTTTGGAAACATAAGATCAAAACAGGGCCTCACATAGGAGAAGTGGGGGGGGTCCCAGAGATTATTGGCAGTAATAGTAGCGAGCTCCCCCCTGAACAGATACATGGATACATACCCACATAGGGCAGAGAAAGAGAGCAAGAGACAGATAAAGGGAAAGACAGGCCCTTAGACAGAATATTCATGTCGGCTCCTGACAGACATCGGGGCACTGGGCCAGCCATGTTATAGCTGCCTTTTCAAGTACTGTTTCACAAGGGCTGAAATATATACCTACGTCACTTATCACGCAGTCACAGCACTGTCCGAGCTGAACTAGAGATAATACTGTGACGGTCAAAGACAGACCAGGCTGGCAAAGGGGCGGTAGTGCGGTGGCCATGCATTAAGGACCAGAGCTGCTGCGCGGTATGCTGTCTGCTAGCACTCATGGCAGTGCGAACAGCGGGAGAAGGGCCACTATTTCAACACAGGGACGGCACTCAATTGAGCAAATTCCAGTTCACAGCAGTCATGCGCCTAGCCCTCAGCAAAGTGGGGCTACCACCAGCAGGTTTTGGGTCACACTCATTCAGAATCGGGGCAGCAACGACAGCGGCACAACATGGGATGACCGAGGCTGGGATACAGGCAGTAGGCAGATGGCGGTCACGGGTATACCGGACCTACGTGAGACCACAGTTACTGTATAACCACCTTGACTGCCGTGGGGGGGCAGGGGCACCCCCCCAACCCACAAGGGGCAAGCTGCATAGTGTTAATTGTGATCATTGCCTCGGCAGGAAGGAGACCGCGCGCGGTGTGGGTGGTGGGCCATTCCTTCGTAACCAGAAGGCAGTCCTGGTGGCGGCCAGGGGGCCACAGAAGGGAAGGACGTCCGGTGGACACGTGCATCCGGTGGATGGGCCAACCAGGAATGAAATGGGACCAGCTGACGGCAACCCTCGCGGACCTGCAGGCGGAAGCGGCATGGCATCCGGATATTTTGATTATACATTTAGGGGGTAACAACCTGGCCAATTTGGGGAGGAAAGCACTCCTCCATGACATACAAAGGGACCTCACGGAAGCAGCCAGGTCTTTCTGGAGTACCACCATCATCTGGTCAGAACTGTTCAGCAGAAGGGAATGGCGCGGGGCTGAATCACGGAAAGCTGTCGAGAACTCGAGGAAAAAGCTGGACCTCGCCGTGAGCAAATTCTGCAGAACCAATGGTTTGGAGAGCGTCAGGCATGGGCTCATCCACATGGGCCGCCCAGAACTCTATGCGAAGGATGACGTGCACCTGTCGGAGGAAAGCATGCGAGTGTTCCGGGACAACCTGTGGGGTGCCATGGCCTTAGCAGGTTGCAGATAAAAAGGAGCGAGCAGAGCTTGGGGAAGACGTAAGCCTCCCTGGCGGCATGGTGAAGAGCTACGGGGACAATGGTTGGTATGGAGGCACACCGGAGGGCGGTGTGCCGGAATAGGACCGCTCACCTTGGGATGCCTCACGGCTGGGTGAGTTGGCCTAAGGGCGGTGCGTAGGACCACTCACTTTGGGATGCCTCACGGCTGGGTGAGTTGGCCTACCAAAAGGGGGTAGCAAACGGAGACGGCGCTCGCAGCCCAGCCCCCGCCGGATGGCAGGGCACAAAAGAGTCTAACAAGGTAGCGAGTTGTGGCCTAACTCCGGGACAGAAGCTATCCCCCGCGCAAAGAGCGCAAATCCAACCAAACAAAGAAACGACCCAGAAGGGACAAGAAACAAGACAAGCCTGCAAATGAGCTAACCAACGAACTGTCAGTCTAATTTGCTAATTGGCGATGTACATATGATTTATGGCAGATATGATGTATGACAAAAATGCATATGATTTATAACGCAGATATGACAGTTCACCAAGGATGATTTATGACCAGGGCATGCAAATTATGCCAAGTATATACATGTATTCCTAATAAAACTGCGGCCAACAAATGACCACTACAAGACACAATTGCATGTTGGCTTATTCATTCTAAGGAATGCAGTGGGGGAATGTTGCATGTACTCGGGAGTGGGCACAGTGCAGGGGTTATGTACCGGCCGTAGAATACAATTCTAGAACCCATCACCGCATTCGAGATAGCACGGAGTCGCATTTTTTCGATAATCTATTAACTCCTTAATGAATCTGCCTGAATCCTTACTGCTAAGTATGAACGCATAAGTACAAGTGAACCGTCGTTTCGTATGCCTCACAAGATGGTGAAAAGCAGGTCCTGTTTTACAGGTAAAGTTTGAGATGCTCACACAAGGGCTGAAGGGCTGGAAGACTGCTTCCTGTCAGGGAAAATAAGTTGACTTTCACTTTGTCTGCAAAAGTGCAGAATTTTCAGAAGCAGGCCCAGACGCAAGCGGGATCTGTCTGCACGGATCCATGCCTGCTGTTAATTCAGGAGCAAACGGCTCGGGACGCCTTGCCAGGATCACACGAGTCGACAGACATGACATCGACGACGAGACTGATGACAGAGTGTGGGCCGGAGGTAAGGGTGCGTGCGAGATGGCTGAAATGAATGGGAGGGGGGGCAGGGGCAGCGCTCCCTTGCCACCTGAGCATTGTAAGGGTTAACATCTCTGGGCCCAATATCTGCAAAATGGTGACCCTGCACATATCTCTTGGTCTGGAACTCTTGCTGTCATTTTCACAGAAAAGAAGCTCAGAACATCAATCATTGCTAGCGACGAAGCATTACTCCGCCCCTCTGTGAAATATGGCCTGGTACTGCCTAGTACCCTATTTACTTTAGGACCCAAGTCCGCCCCTTGGATGGATGGGGACTCCCTCCCTCCTCCACGGCAAGCATTTCAAACCACACTCTTTGTCTTTTTCGGATTAGGGGGTGTAACCCCCCGGCCGTATTTTTACATAATTAAAACATTGATTATTATTTACAATATGTACAATTACGCAGAAAGTCCAGATACATTGATAGATACATGATGTCACTTGGCTAACCTTAACATGCTCTAATACATAGCCACTCCTAGCGTAATCTAAAAATGTATATACATTACTTTCTGCGTGTCCCCTCTAGAGCCTACGGCAAGGTCAATGACTGGCAGCCCCAGATGATCATGGTAAACTACAAATACTCCACCGGAGTAAGCTTGCGTAGGGGGTACAGCTTATCGGACGGATACTTTCCCCCGGGCCCCCCCTACGCCCTTAGCCTTAGACTCCATAACGGGGGCTGCAATGCTGCATACTTGCGACCTGATTCGCATGCGCGTGCGAGGGTGGCCACCGGCCTACTGGAAAGAGTGACTCCCCCGGCCCCCGCACCCCGACAGCCTACCACCAACCAGCTGTCACTGCCCCTGGAGTTACATGGTGCTGGCCGCTAAGGACCGAAGACTATGCTTACCAATCATGACCTTACCGCTGACCAGGGACACACCACTAAAATACGACAATATTACCTGTAACACAATACCATATACTGACATTTTTCTTGCACGTTACCAAAACATCATGTTAGAAATGGGATTTCTGGTTGGCTAAGGCTTGCGCCAAAGCCAGGCAGAAACCACCACTCTAGTCAGGGCGAGGGAGTTACACGCCGAAGATAACCCCTGCTCACCCCCTTGGTAGCATGGCACGAGCAGTCAGGCTTATCCCGGAGGCAATGTGTAAAGCGTTTGCGCACGCGCACAGCAACAACATCCCAGGCACACCACAAAAGGAACTCCACACAAGGTTATATCAAAAATAGCCTTTGTATTATCATAAAACACATTAGAATAGTACTCACATAATATACATGGTGCCACCTGGCACTGGGCAATATTTACAGGGGATTATGTACACATGACAGGGCCACGTGGGCCACTGTCAAAACCATCACTTAGTAAAGATAGTAAATGTAAGACATATCATAAACGTAGAACACAACCAGTAATTACTGGCAAACACTGCACTCAGCATCCTCCTGTAACATAAACCACATTATGCCCAGTATCACATAGGCGCCAAATCTATTGTACGCCAACCTCATCAGTCTCACCTCTTAGACCCTAACCTCCTAAGTATAACTCATATTAGGGGCATAAGTTGCAGTAGAGAAAAGCTCACAACCTAAACGCATTAGGGAATAATAACCTCACAAGCATAACATATTATGCAAAACCTCATAATCATGAAAGTACATTAGAGGTATAAACAGGGTGCGTAAATCATAGTAAAGGCATCACATTTCCTAGCACCACATATTAGGACACAAATCACATTAGCACATAACCTCACAGTAGAAACCATAGCAGAGGCATAAATCACATTAGGGCCTGGCGCCCTACAAACCTAACAGTCCCCCTGGCCAACTGACCATCTCAAAAAGGGGGCTCAAAATGCCCTATGTCCAAAAGTCAGGGCTGCTGCCTATGCAGCGACAGTCAAGGGTGCGCACTTTGCGCAGGCCTAAACGTTGCAGCTGGCACTAAGTGCTGCGCAGCTGTGAATGTCAGGGGCAAAGGAGTGCATCTCACTCCCAACTCAAAAGGTATGTCCCCAAATAAAGAATAACCTAAACGGTGCAGCCGCCCACTACTTGCTGGGCAGCTGTAAATAACAAATTAGGGCCTGGGCTCTCAATGTGCCCTTTGGAATAAATGCCAAAGTGTTGCAGCTGCCCGCGCTGGTGCGGTGCAGCTGAGGATCAAGAAAAAGGGGCCCTGGCACATCTGTGCCTACGGGGCCTCACTGGGGCTTCTCTGAAATCATGCCCCCAAAGTGTGCCAGCTGCCCTCTAGCAAGCGGGGCAGCTGAAAATATGGCCAACCTGGTAGGGAAAGCACGGGCCTCTCTGGGCCCTCCAGCATTAAATCTGCCCCTTCGTTGAAGTGACGCCGGCTCTGAAACAATGATGCCCACGTGTGAGCTCTACGGGCTCTAAAAACAATTATGCCCAAGTTGGAGCGGCCCACTGTCAGACGGGGCCGCTCAGCAGATCGACACCGGCACTGGTGCCTTTAACTCGCCTCCCCCCAGCTAACCCCATTCACCGGGCTCTCTCTCTGCCGGGGGGAGGTCTCTGATCCTTGTGCTCTTCTTCTGCCTTCACCCGGGCCCCCCCCCGGGGACCCGGGACTTCGTTGTGGAGCCTGCGAGGCTCCGGCAGGCATTTCTCGGCGGGACTTCTCTCGTGCGGCGGGGGCATGCACCGGCAATGTGCCTCGGGCCCACTCCGCCTCCATCACCACGACTCCTCTCCTCACTTCACCATGGAGCCTGCGAGGCTCCTTCACTTCCCGTTTCGGCCGCGCTGCAATTGGTCAGCCGGCAACTAGGCCCCGCCCACAACCAGGCAACGGTGCCTGTCTTCCGGGTCGCATTTGGCAGCGGCCCGGCAACGTTTTTCTTCTTGGCTGCGGCGATGCGGGGTGGGCACACGTTCAATTAATAAAAGATAAAAGCGGACAATCAGGGGTGGGCTCCCTCCTAATTTAAAATATAAAGCGGGGTGGGCTCCCGCTCGGCTTCAATAATGATAAAGCGGGGTGGGCACCCACTCATAATGGCATCACGGGGGAATCCCTCACGTCAGGATTCCCTCCATCTCCATATGCAGCGCAGCGCTGCAACAGCCCACGCGCTCCTCATTGGAATATAGCACTCCCATGGCACTAGGCGCAGCACAAGTTCCTCCCAGGTCCTGGAGGATGGAAAAGAAGCAAAAGGGGGCCAAAAAGTCCTTTCAGGCATCAAGGGGCAATGCAGGGCCCAGGGAGGCAAGCCCTCATGGCAGCCCCCCCTGGGCCCCAGCAGCAGCACGCCCCAGCAGGATCAGCACCAGAACTGAACATTTTCATGGGGTCACAGCCCCTTCTTTTATACACATATTTCCCTTTGTGTCACAGCACAGGGCTTGGGGATACCAGTCAGAACTGGTATAGGGGGGATTTGGAGCACTTTGTTTTGCTCAGCTCCTCTCTCCTTTCAGAGTGTAGGCTAGGGACATCAGACGCACCACAGGAGGTGGAGCTAGCATTGTGGAGGGAAGGCACAGCCCTATTCAGGTCCCAGGTGCAACTCCTCCCACCCATCTACATGGAGATCTCTCCATTCAGCCCTGCGCTGACTCACCCTGCCCCTCCTGGAGCCACACACACCTCCCAGCCCCTGTCACTCACAAGCCAGACACTCACAAGCGACCCCTGACCTTGACTGGTAGGTCGCTCCCCCACCACACAGCTCCGTCTGTGTGCCCTGCTGCTGCCCCTGATTGTGCTCGTTTTTCCTTTCTGTGCCCCCTTGCTGCCCCTGATTGTGCTTGTTTTTTCCTTTCTGTGCCCCCCTTGCTGCCCCTGATTGTGCTCGTTTTTTCCTTTCTGTGCCCCCCTTGCTGCCCCTGATTGTGCTCGTTTTTCCTTTCTGTGCCCCCCTTGCTGCCCCTGATTGTGCTCGTTTTTCCTTTCTGTGCCCCCTTGCTGCCCCTGATTGTGCTCGTTTTTCCTTTCTGTGCCCCCTTGCTGCCCCTCATTGTGCTAGTTTTTTCCTTTCTGTGCCCCCTTGCTGCCCCTGATTGTGCTAGTTTTTTTTCCTTTCTGTGCCCCCTTGCTGCCCCTGATTGTGCCCGTTTTTCCTTTCTGTGCCCCCTTGCTGCCCCTCATTGTGCTAGTTTTTCCTTTCTGTGCCCCCTTGCTGCCCCTGATTGTGCTCGTTTTTTTCCTTTCTGTGCCCCCTTGCTGCCCCTGATTGTGCTCGTTTTTCCTTTCTGTGCCCCCTTGCTGCCCCTCATTGTGCTAGTTTTTTCCTTTCAGTGCCCCCTTGCTGCCCCTCATTGTGCTAGTTTTTTCCTTTCTGTGCCCCCTTGCTGCCCCTCATTGTGCTCGTTTTTTTCCCTTTCTGTGCCCCCTTGATGCCCTGATTGTGCTCGTTTTCCCTTCTGTGCCTGTTTCCCGCCGCTGCGCCTGCGGCCCCGCCCCCTCACTGCCCATTCGCTGCCCCATTCCCTGCTCCTCCCTCCCACCTCCCCATTTATGGCGGCCGCTGCGTGGTGAAGAGAGCGACCCCTGATCTTGACTGGTAGGTCGCTCCCCCACCACACAGCTCCGTCTGTGTGCCCTGCTGCTGCCCCTGATTGTGCTCGTTTTTCCTTTCTGTGCCCCCTTGCTGCCCCTGATTGTGCTCGTTTTTCCTTTCTGAGCCCCCTTGCTGCCCCTGATTGTGCTCGTTTTTTCCTTTCTGTGCCCCCATTGCTGCCTCTGATTGTGCTCGTTTTTTCCTTTCTGTGCCCCCTTGCTGCCCCTGATTGTGCTCGTTTTTCCTTTCTGTGCCCCCTTGCTGCCCCTGATTGTGCTCGTTTTTCCTTTCTGTGCCCCCCTTGCTGCCCCTGATTGTGCTCGTTTTTCCTTTCTGTGCCCCCTTGCTGCCCCTCATTGTGCTAGTTTTTCCTTTCTGTGCCCCCTTGCTGCCCCTGATTGTGCTCTGTTTTTTTCCTTTCTGTGCCCCCTTGCTGCCCCTGATTGTGCTCGTTTTTCCTTTCTGTGCCCCCTTGCTGCCCCTCATTGTGCTAGTTTTTTCCTTTCTGTGCCCCCTTGCTGCCCCTCATTGTGCTAGTTTTTTCCTTTCTGTGCCCCCTTGCTGCCACTCATTGTGCTAGTTTTTCCTTTCTGTGCCCCCTTGCTGCCCCTCATTGTGCTCGTTTTTTTTTTTTTTTCCTTTCTGTGCCCCCTTGATGCCCTGATTGTGCTCGTTTTCCCTTCTGTGCCTGTTTCCCGCCGCTGTGCCCCTGCGGCCCCGCCCCTCACTGCCCATTCGCTGCCCCATTCCCTGCTCCTCCCTCCCACCTCCCCATTTATGGCAGCCGCTGCGTGGTGAAGAGAGCGACCCCTGACCTTGACTGGTAGGTCGCTCCCCCACCACACAGCTCCGTCTGTGTGCCCTGCTGCTGCCCCTGATTGTGCTCGTTTTTCCTTTCTGTGCCCCCTTGCTGCCCCTGATTGTGCTCGTTTTTTCCTTTCTGTGCCCCCCTTGCTGCCCCTGATTGTGCTCGTTTTTTCCTTTCTGTGCCCCCATTGCTGCCTCTGATTGTGCTCGTTTTTTCCTTTCTGTGCCCCCCTTGCTGCCCCTGATTGTGCTCGTTTTTCCTTTCTGTGCCCCCTTGCTGCCCCTGATTGTGCTCGTTTTTTCCTTTCTGTGCCCCCCTTGCTGCCCCTGATTGTGCTCGTTTTTCCTTTCTGTGCCCCCTTGCTGCCCCTCATTGTGCTAGTTTTTTCCTTTCTGTGCCCCCTTGCTGCCCCTGATTGTGCTCGTTTTTTTTCCTTTCTGTGCCCCCTTGCTGCCCCTGATTGTGCTCGTTTTTCCTTTCTGTGCCCCCTTGCTGCCCCTCATTGTGCTAGTTTTTTCCTTTCTGTGCCCCCTTGCTGCCCCTCATTGTGCTAGTTTTTTCCTTTCTGTGCCCCCTTGCTGCCACTCATTGTGCTAGTTTTTTCCTTTCTGTGCCCCCTTGCTGCCCCTCATTGTGCTCGTTTTTTTTTTTTTTTTTTTCCTTTCTGTGCCCCCTTGATGCCCTGATTGTGCTCGTTTTCCCTTCTCTGCCTGTTTCCCGCCGCTGCGCCCCTGCGGCCCCGCCCCCTCACTGCCCATTCGCTGCCCCATTCCCTGCTCCTCCCTCCCACCTCCCCATTTATGGCAGCCGCTGCGTGGGGAAGAGAGCGACCCCTGACCTTGACTGGTAGGTCGCTCCCCCACCACACAGCTCCGTCTGTGTGCCCTGCTGCTGCCCCTGATTGTGCTCGTTTTTCCTTTCTGTGCCCCCTTGCTGCCCCTGATTGTGCTCGTTTTTTCCTTTCTGTGCCCCCTTGCTGCCCCTGATTGTGCTCGTTTTTTCCTTTCTGTGCCCCCTTGCTGCCCCTGATTGTGCTCGTTTTTTCCTTTCTGTGCCCCCTTGCTGCCCCTGATTGTGCTCGTTTTTCCTTTCTGTGCCCCCTTGCTGCCCCTGATTGTGCTCGTTTTTTCCTTTCTGTGCCCCCCTTGCTGCCCCTGATTGTGCTCGTTTTTCCTTTCTGTGCCCCCTTGCTGCCCCTCATTGTGCTAGTTTTTTCCTTTCTGTGCCCCCTTGCTGCCCCTAATTGTGCTAGTTTTTTCCCTTTCTGTGCCCCCTTGCTGCCCCTGATTGTGCTCGTTTTTCCTTTCTGTGCCCCCTTGCTGCCCCTCATTGTGCTAGTTTTTTCCTTTCTGTGCCCCCTTGCTGCCCCTGATTGTGCTCGTTTTTTTCCTTTCTGTGCCCCCTTGCTGCCCCTGATTGTGCTCGTTTTTCCTTTCTGTGCCCCCTTGCTGCCCCTCATTGTGCTAGTTTTTTCCTTTCTGTGCCCCCTTGCTGCCCCTCATTGTGCTAGTTTTTTCCTTTCTGTGCCCCCTTGCTGCCCCTGATTGTGCTCGTTTTTTCCTTTCTGTGCCCCCCTTGCTGCCCCTGATTGTGCTCGTTTTTTCCTTTCTGTGCCCCCCTTGCTGCCCCTGATTGTGCTCGTTTTCCTTTCTGTGCCCCTTTGCTGCCCCTGATTGTGCTCGTTTTTTCCTTTCTGTGCCCCCTTGCTGCCCCTGATTGTGCTCGTTTTTCCTTTCTGTGCATCCTTGCTGCCCCTCATTGTGCTAGTTTTTTCCTTTCTGTGCCCCCTTGCTGCCCCTGATTGTGCTCGTTTTTTTCCCTTTCTGTGCCCCCTTGCTGCCCCTGATTGTGCTCGTTTTTCCTTTCTGTGCCCCCTTGCTGCCCCTCATTGTGCTAGTTTTTCCTTTCTGTGCCCCCTTGCTGCCCCTCATTGTGCTCGTTTTTTTTCCTTTCTGTGCCCCCTTGATGCCCTGATTGTGCTCGTTTTCCCTTCTGTGCCTGTTTCCCGCCGCTGCGCCCCTGCGGCCCCGCCCCCTCACTGCCCATTCGCTGCCCCATTCCCTGCTCCCCATTTATGGCGGCCGCTGTGCGGCCGCGCAGCGGACGTGCGCAGCGGGCGCGCCGCTGGCGCGCCGAAGGCGCGCCTAAGGCAAGCCCGTCTGCGCCTGTCCGCGCCGTGACCGCGCCCAGCGCCAGACCCCCTGGTCCGGGCATCCCCCGCGCCCGCCACATCAACAGACGCCAATACGACGCCAGCACCCTCCACGCACTCAACCCCGGAAAAGATCACGCCTGCTACCAGGCCACCCCGAAGCGCACCCAAGGGCCCTTCACCTGCCGGAACTGCAGCTTCGCCAGCACCCGCCCCGCCAAACCACCGCCCAGGAAAGAACCCAACTACCTCAGATGCATCCTCCTCAACACCCGCTCCGCCCGCAAACACGCCATCGAACTCTGGGACCTTCTCGACTCAACCTCCCCAGACGTCGCATTCCTGACGGAGACCTGGCTGAATCCCGCTTCAGCCCCCGACATCGCCATTGCCATCCCGGACGGATACAAGATCACCCGCAGGGACCGCACCAACGGAGTCGGAGGAGGCATCGCCATCGTCCACAGGAACACCCTCAGAGTCTCAACCAACACCGACGACACCCTCAGCACCGACGAACACATGCACTTCCAGATCCACACCGATCCCAACACCACCCTCAGAGGAACCCTCATCTACAGACCCCCGGACCCCGACCACAGTTCAGCGATTCCATCGCTGACTTCGTCAGCACACACGCCATCGCCTCCATGGACTACATCCTCCTCGGGGACCTGAACTTCCACCTCGAGAACAACAAGGACACCAACTCCACCACCCTGATCGACAACCTCGCCACCCTCGGACTCAGACAGCTCGTGACTACACCCACCCACGCCGCCGGCCACACGCTAGACTCCATCTTTTCCGCAAGCCCACACGTCTCCTTCAACCACACCTCCGAACCCCACTGGACTGACCACCACTGCATCCACTTCACCTACAGGAAGCCCACCACGCACCACCGCACCGAACAAATGCCTCGCCGCTGCTGGAGCAGAGTCACGGAAGACCAGCTAACCACAACCCTCGCCCTGAGCCCACCCGCCGAACCCTCCGACCCCGACACCGCCGCCCGCAACCTCAGACAGTGGATCGACGACTGCGCCAACACCCTCGCCCCGCTCAAGAATCCGCCCAACAGCCACACCAGCAAGAAAGCCACCTGGTTCACCGAAGACCTCCAGGCCTCCAAACGAACATGCCGAAAAGTGGAGAAGATCTGGCTCCACGAACGGACAGCGGACAGCTACGCCGCCCACAAGAGCGCCACCCGCAGTCACCATCACCTCATCAGATCCGCCAAAAGGGCCTCACTCAAAGACCGCCTAGACAACAACGCACACAACAGCAAAGAGCTCTTCAACATCGTGAAGGAACTCTCCAACCCCAGCTCCAACACCAACGACATCCAGCCGTTGCGAGACCTGTGCGACTCACTGGCCACCTTCTTCCACCGCAAAATCACTGACATCCACGACAGCTTCAACACCACGACCGCCCCGGCAACCACCGAGACCACTGCCCCCACAACCACCAACCGCCTGCTCTCCTGGACCAACATCAACGACGAGGACACCAGCGAGATCATGAACACCATCCACTCCGGTTCACCGCTAGACCCGTGCCCTCACCACATCTTCAACAAAGCCAGTACAGCCATCGCGCCCCATCTCCGGAAAATAATCAACATCTCCTTCGAGACAGCAACCTTCCCGGAAAGCTGGAAGCACGCCGAGATCACCGCCTTACTCAAGAAACCCAAGGCAGACCCCAAGGACCTCAAGAACTTCCGACCCATCTCTCTGCTCCCGTTCCCCGCGAAGGTCACCGAGAAAATCGTCAACAAACAACTGACCCGCTACCTCGAGGAGAACAACATCCTGGACCCTTCCCAGTCCGGCTTCCGCAGCAACCACAGCACCGAAACCACCCTCATCGCCGCCACCGATGACATCAGGACCCTGCTAGACAACGGAGAAACAGCAGCCCTCATCCTCCTGGACCTATCAGCCGCCTTCGACACGGTCTGCCACCACACACTACGAACAAGCCTTCACGACGCCGGGATCCAAGAGAAGGCCCTGGACTGGACCACATCCTTCCTTTCCGGCAGAACACAAAGCGTCCACCTCGCCCCCTTCCGATCCAAGGCCACCAAGATCATCTGCTGCGTACCCCAAGGCTCCTCCCTCAGCCCAACGCTGTTCAACATCTACATGGCACCCCTCGCCCACGTCGCCCGACAGCACAACCTCAACATCATCTCCTACGCCGACGACACCCAGCTGATCCTCTCCCTCACCAAAGACCCTCACACCGCCAAAGCCCACCTCCACGAAGGAATGAAGGCTGTCGCCGAATGGATGAGGACCAGCCGCCTGAAGCTGAACTCGGACAAGACGGAGGTCCTCATCCTTAGTTCCAACCCTTCAGCCTGGGACGACTCCTGGTGGCCAACATCACTGGGAACAGCCCCGCCACCCACCGACCACGTACGCAACCTAGGGGTCATCCTCGACCCCACCCTCTCCATGACTAAGCAGGTCAACGCCGTTTCCTCATCCTGCTTCAACATCCTCTGAATGCTCCGCAGGATCTTCAAGTGGATCCCCACTGAAACAAGAAAAACAGTCACCCAGGCCCTCGTCACCAGCAGGCTGGACTACGGAAACGCCCTCTACGCAGGAACGACGGCTAAGCTCCTGAGACGGCTGCAACGCATCCAGAACGCCTCTGCACGTCTTATCCTCGACATCCCCCGATGCAGCCCCATCACACCCCACCTGAGAGACCTGCACTGGCTCCCTGTCAACAAGAGGATAACCTTCAAGCTCCTCACCCACGCACACAAAGCACTCCACAACTCCGGACCAGCCTACCTCAACAGACGACTCAGCTTCTACACCCCCACCCGCCAGCTCCGCTCGACCAGCCTCGCCCTCGCCACAGTCCCCCGCATCCGGAAAACGACCGCCGGCGGCAGATCCTTCTCCCACCTCGCTGCCAAGACCTGGAACACCCTCCCCACCAACCTCCGACAGACCCAAGACCTACTGGCCTTCAGAAGACTCCTCAAGACCTGGCTCTTCGATCAGTAGCAGCACCACCCCCCTCTTCCCCCAGCGCCTTGAGACCCTCGCGGGTATGTAGTGCGCTTTATAAGTGACATGATTGATTGATTGATTGATTGATTGACATGCAATTCACATCAGGCAGGCAGACACAGAGCACACAGAAATGCCAACTTCTAGAAGTGGCATTTCTCCACCAGTCACCATAAATCTGCGCACACCATTGCGCAGCATTTATTCTCACAAATTCAGACATACTAGACTTGACCATGCTGCACCTCTCATAACAGGAATTACCACTGACACACTCATCCTCAATGCATTCCTATGCGAGGGCAGGCCAATCTCACCACACACGCACACAGCGCGCACGCACTTCTGGACCACAGTGCTAAAGCGCCCAGAGACTTAAAACTACTAACACCAAGTTACATATAAGGCAAAAAGTTCAGGGGTGAACCTGCCAAAAAGGGCCAAGTCCAACACAACCCCCTTCCAGCCAAAACGCAGGGCAGACCAATCACCACCGTGATGGGCTTCCCTGCTTGGGGCGATAGAACACGGACGCGGGCCCGCACTGCAGGGACACCCTCCAGTCCTACGCCACTTGGAACCCATGGAATCCATCTAAGAAAGGAAAAAAAAACTCAGGAGCAGCTAGGCTACCCCACCGGTACTCCTTAGTTGTCCACGGCCAGGACCAGGCCCTAGGCCACCCAGATGCCACTGGTCCTTGCCAATCCACAGAGTGGGGGGCAGTAACCCCTGGCATACAATAGCCATTCTCCACTCTCCCTCTCAGTGTAGTTCCAAACTACCACTGATCCTCCAACCTAGGGTCCGCACCCTCAGGCTGACCAGAGGTCACGGGTGAAGCATCTCCTCACCCTACCTCTACTTCTGGGGTTCTGCACTCCCCCAGGAGAAGCACCCACCAGAACACAACTCTCCCACCAGTTCAGGACCTCACTCCATCAACTGGTCTACCACCTGGGACACAAATTCACCGGCTGCACCGGGGTCAGAGGCGAGGACTCCCTCCCTCTGCACCCCCTTCCAGAGTCCGATACCCTCCCCACTGGAGTGGTACCCCCTAGAAGGCAACCCGGCCAGGACACTGACTACAGCCGCCCTGCTGTCCAGGACAGGCAAACACCTGAACCTGGCTCCCCAACCCAGGGACGATACCCTTTGGTCAGATGCCTGGCGAACCAGGACTTCCTGAGGGTGACACATACCTAGCGTGCCATGTGACAGTCTGCCTGGCGCAGAGCTCACGACCCCCTGTCCCTCTGACAGTGCGTGAAGATGCCCCAGCAATCTGGCGCAGAGCTCACGACCTCCTTTCCCTCTGACAGTGCGTGAAGATGCCCCAGCAACCTGGCGCAGAGCTCACGACCTCCTGTCCCTCTGACAGTGCGTGAAGATGCCCCAGGACAAAAGTGGCATCACCATGGCCAATCCTATGAGGCTCAGCCCTTCTGGCTGGCCCCTGACCCAATGGTTCTTCCACTGGGGACTCTTTCCCCCTCTCACCCCTCACTCTGGACTTCTGCACCCTCCCAACTGGAGCGGTACTGCCAGACACTAGAACTGCTGGAGGTCTGATTACAGGCACTCTCAGCTCACCTAAAACGGGAAAAACAACCTCGAAGAACGGTCCAACAGGACAAACTAGGCTCCCTACCTGGTGTTCCCTCATGGAACCAACCAGTACTGGAGACTGAGGTGCGGGCACTTCGGGACGCAGCCCAATCTCACTCCTTCTCCTGCGAGACAGGATGTGAGTCCCTACAACCTCCTCACTATAAGGTCACCTAGTTGGGCTACTCTGAACCATCTCCGCCGCAAGGGTTGTGGAGATACCTGCACCATTCTTCTAGGGTCACTCCCAAATGCAAGCTCCCTTGAATCAAAAGAACTCACACACTCCAACAGGCGCTGGCGCGACTCCGGAAAACAATTACGGAGCATGTTCTCTCTGACAAAACAGATTGAACAGCCCTTTAACACCATTTACCATGCTAACCAATCACCCAAACGTCCAGTGCATCACAACATTCATCCACACTCCCCCCACAAGACTGGTGAGACAGCATCTTACTGCCCCTGAAACACAACCTGTCCCCCTCTTAACCGGGAACTAGGTACCATACTATGGGAACTGGGAAGGGGACTTCCTGCACTGGACTACATATTGGTGCCACCACTGGATCCCACCCTACTGGGGATTCCAGAAAACTAAAACTGCACTTAGGGGATAATCTACCCTCCAGAGCGAATTACTCCATGCCAATTAAGTTACCACTGTAGGCCAACCCTAGAAATAGCAGACAGCACAGGGGCAGTAACAACTCCTTCAGCTTCAGGCCAACCCAAGGAATAGCAGACAGTACAGGGGCAGTAACAACTCCTTTAGCTTGCGCTGCAGGCCAACCCCATAAATAGCAGTCTGCACATGGGCAGTACAAAACTCCTTCAGCTTCAGGCCAACCCCATAAATAGAAGTCTGCACAAGGGCAGTACAAAACTCCTTAAGCTTCTCTGGTTTCTGTCCTTGGCAGGACACCCAACTCATAGTGCAACACGAAACCACATTTCAAAGAAATGATACTTAGACAAAATCAGAAACAAGAATCCCCAAACATGTTACTATCTAAATGCAGAGCTTGTAGTGCACCCAGTTGTCGCTGTGGCATTGCGCACGCGCAAGTCCGATCCCCACCGCTGATCACCAATGTTAGAAATGGGATTTCTGGTTGGCTAAAGCTTGCGCCAAAGCCAGGCAGAAACCACCACTCTAGTCAGGGCGAGGGAGTTACACGCCGAAGATAACCCCTGCTCACCCCCTTGGTAGCATGGCACGAGCAGTCAGGCTTATCCCGGAGGCAATGTGTAAAGCGTTTGCGCACGCGCACAGCAACAACATCCCATGCACACCACAAAAGGAACTCCACACAAGGTTATATCAAAAATAGCCTTTGTATTATCATAAAACATATTAGAATAGTACTCACATAATATACATGGTGCCACCTGGCACTGGGCAATATTTACAGGGGATTATGTACATATGACAGGGCAACGTGGGCCACTGTCAGAACCATCACTTAGTAAAGATAGTAAATGTAAGACATATCATAAACGTAGAACACAACCAGTAATTACTGGCAAACACTGCACTCAGCATCCTCCTGTAACATAAACCACATTATGCACAGTATCACATAGGCGCCAAATCTATTGTACGCCAACCTCATCAGTCTCACCTCTTAGACCCTAACCTCCTAAGTATAACTCATATTAGGGGCATAACTCGCAGTAGAGAATAACTCACAACCTAAACGCATTAGGGAATAATAACCTCACAAGCATAGCACATTATGCAAAACCTCATAATCATGAAAGTACATTAGAGGTATAAACAGGGTGCGTAAATCATAGTAAAGGCATCACATTTCCTAGCACCACATATTAGGACACAAATCACATTAGCACATAACCTCACAGTAGAAACCATAGCAGAGGCATAAATCACATTAGGGCCTGGCGCTCTACAAACCTAACAGTCCCCCTGGCCAACTGACCATCTCAAAAAGGGGGCTCAAAATGCCCTATGTCCAAAAGTCAGGGCTGCTGCCTATGCAGCGACAGTCAAGGGTGCGCACTTTGCGCAGGCCTACACGTTGCAGCTGGCACTAAGTGCTGCGCAGCTGTGAATGTCAGGGGCAAAGGAGTGCATCTCACTCCCAACTCAAAAGGTATGTCCCCAAATAAAGAATAACCTAAACGGTGCAGCTGCCCACTACTTGCTGGGCAGCTGTAAATAACAAATTAGGGCCTGGGCTCTCAATGTGCCCTTGGAATAAATGCCAAAGTGTTGCAGCTGCCCGCGCTGGTGCGGTGCAGCTGAGGATCAAGAAAAAGGGGCCCTGGCACATCTGTGCCTACGGGGCCTCACTGGGGCTTCTCTGAAATCATGCCCCCAAAGTGTGCCAGCTGCCCTCTAGCAAGCGGGGCAGCTGAAAATATGGCCAACCTGGTAAGGAAAGCACGGGCCTCTCTGGGCCCTCCAGCATTAAATCTGCCCCCTCGTTGGAGCGACGCCGGCTCTGAAACAATGATGCCCACGTGTGAGCCCTACGGGCTCTAAAAACAATTATGCCCAAGTTGGAGCAGCCCGCTGCCAGACGGGCCGTTCAGCAGATCGGCACCGGCACTGGTGCCTTTAACTCGCCTCCCCCCAGCTAACCCCACTCACCGGGCTCTCTCTCTGCCGGGGGGAGGTCTCTGATCCTTGTGCTCTTCTTCTGCCTTCACCCGGGCCCCCCCCCGGGGACCCGGGACTTTGTTGTGGAGCCTGCGAGGCTCCGGCAGGCATTTCTCGGTGGGACTTCTCTCCTGCGGCGGGGCAGGCACCGGTAATGTGCCTCGGGCCCCCTCCGCCTCCATCACCACGACTCCTCTCCTCACTTCACCATGGAGCCTGCGAGGCTCCTTCACTTCCCGTTTCGGACGCGCTGCAATTGGTCAGCCGGCCGCTAGGCCCCGCCCACAACCAGGCAACGGTGCCTGTCTTCCGGGTCGCATTTGGCAGCGGCCCGGCAACGTTTTTCTTCTTGGCTGCGGCGATGCGGTGTGGGCACCCGTTCAATTAATAAAATATAAAAGCGCACAATGAGGGGTGGGCTCCCTCCTAATTTAAAATATAAAGCGGGGTGGGCTCCCGCTTGGCTTCAATAATGATAAAGAGGGGTGGGCACCCGCTCGTAATGGCATCACGGGGGAATCCCTCACGTCGGGATTCCCATTTCCATATGCAGCGCAGCGCTGCAACAGCCCACGCGCTCCTCATTGGAATATAGCGCTCCCATGGCGCTAGGCGCAGCACAAGTTCCTCCCAGGTCCTGGAGGATGGAAAAGAAGCAAAAGGGGGCCAAAAAGTCCTTTCAGGCATCAAGGGGCAATGCAGGGCCCAGGGAGGCAAGCCCTCATGGCAGCCCCCCCTGGGCCCCAGCAGCAGCACGCCCCAGCAGGAACAGCACCAGAACTGAACATTTTCATGGGGTCACAGCCCCTTCTTTTATACACATATTTCCCTTTGTGTCACAGCACAGGGCTTGGGGAAACCAGTCAGAACTGGTATAGGGGGGATTTGGAGCACTTTGTTTTGCTCAGCTCCTCTCTCCTTTCAGAGTGTAGGCTAGGGACATCAGACGCACCACAGGAGGTGGAGCCAGCATTGTGGAGGGAAGGCACAGCCCTATTCAGGTCCCAGGTGCAACTCCTCCCACCCATCTACATGGAGATCTCTCCATTCAGCCCTGCGCTGACTCACCCTGCCCCTCCTGGAGCCACACACACCTCCCAGCCCCTGTCACTCACAAGCCAGACATGCAATTCACATCAGGCAGGCAGACACAGAGCACACAGAAATGCCAACTTCTAGAAGTGGCATTTCTCCACCAGTCGCCATAAATCTGTGCACACCATTGCGCAGCATTTATTCTCACGAATTCAGACATACTAGACTTGACCATGCTGCACCTCTCATAACAGGAATTACCACTGACACACTCATCCTCAATGCATTCCTATGGGAGGGCAGGCCAATCTCACTGCACACGCACACAGCGCGCACGCACTTTACACTAGACCACAGTGCTAAAGTGCCCAGAGACTTAAAACTACTAACACCAAGTTACATATAAGGCAAAAAGTTCAGGGGTGAACCTGCCAAAAAGGGCCAAGTCCAACACATCACAACACCATATTGCATGACAATTACCTGTAACTGAAAACAACATATATTGACACTTTTATTACACGTTACCAAAATTCAAAACAACATCAATTCACGCTTTTATTGCAACATTACCAAAATCATCACAAATGTACATCAAACATATCTCCTGAGATACCTGCAAACAAAATTTAAGAAAACAAAGCAAAACCTCACTGCAATCCTCCTTTGAACTGCCTGCCCTAGGGGATGGTGGGTGGGGAAAACAAGTTACGGGCCGCTGGTGGCCCGGGTGCTGTTCTGGGGGGAGCAAAGAGAACAAGAGACTGTTCCTGCTCCCCTCGCCCCCTTTTAAAGGGGGGGCACAGGGCAGACCGGTCTAAACCGGCCTGCCCCAATGTTCGGCAATCGCGCTGAACCGGAAGCACCGGAAGCACTAAAGTGCTTCCGGTTCGCGATCCTGCCGCAACACCTTATTGGATAAGCAGGGGAGGTGGGGGCACCGCGTCACACATAACGCGGTGACCCCTCCACCCCCCATACCCTTGGGGACCGGCGCAACCGCCATAATGGCGGCGCACGCTATTTTGCGCTCGGCCTTGCCCATATGGCCTGGTACTGCTTAGTCCCCTTTTTACTTTAGGACCCAAGTACGTCCCTTGGATGGATGGGGACTCCCTCCCTTCTCCACGGCAAGCATTTCAAACCACACTCTTTGTCTTTTTTGGATTAGGGGGTGTAATCCCTCGGCCGTATTTATTACATAATTAAAACATTGATTATTATTTACATTATGTACAATTACGCAGAAAGTCCAGATACATTGATAGATATATGATGTCACTTGGCTAACCTTAACATGCTCTAACACATAGCCACTCCTAGCGTAATCTAAAAATGTATATACATTACTTTCTGCGTGTCCCCTCGAGCCTACGGCAAGGTCAATGACTGGCAGCCCCAGATGATCCCGGTAAACTACAAATACTCCACCGGAGTAAGCTTGCGTAGGGGGTTCAGCTTATCAGACGGATACTTTCCCCCGGGCCCCCCCTAACGCCCTGAGCCTTAGACTCCACAACAGGGGCTGCAATTCTGCATACTTGCGACCTGATGCGCATGCGCATGCGAGGGTGGCCACCGGCCTACTGGAAAGAGTGACTCCCCCGGCCCCCGCACCCTGACAGCCTACCACCAACCGGCTGTCACTGCCCCTGGAGTTACATGGTGCTGGCTGCTAAGGACCGAAGACTATGCTTACCAATCATGACCTTACCGCCACAGGCCAGCATAGTTGCCCGACTATCTGGCCTCCCCCTCAGTTCACTAGTAGGTCATGCCCTGCGCCTCGCGCCCTCCAACCATGCTAAAATGTCCTCCATAAATGCCTGATTCCCTTTAGCAGATAAGTGAACCCCGTCCTGCAAAAAGAACTGGTCACCCCGAATGTACCCATGTCCTATCGACTTCAGTTTAAGGGTCCTGAACAGCTTGTCAAACTTATTGTTGATCCGCTTTACCGCGTGATTCAACGCCCGCACTGACTCACCCCCTCTCCATTGGAACCTTGGGATCATGTGGGACCAGACAATAATAGCTTCAGGGCACCTTTTTGCCAACCATCCCACTTCAGTGAGCAATTCCTCCACTAGCACCCTTCGTCCCAGGCGAGCCAAGTCATTACCCCCTAAGTGCAGGATCCAGATTGCTGGTGGTCCCTTACTTTCTCTTAAAGCGCGGTTCACCAGCTCCCTGAATTGCCCCACGCCCAGTCCACCCTGTCCATAAAACACTATCTTTGTTCCCAACTTACGCGCCCTGGCCTCATGGGCCCCTGAAAAGAAAGTTTGTAAACGACGGACATAAGAATGGCCAACAACCCACATTTCCTGTTGTTCTTGGGCCCAAGAGTGACCTTGGGCCATAACCTGTGCTGTTTGTTCGTGGACTGTTGACCGCCGTCCCTCTGGGTGATGAGGTGACATCCTCCTGTCATGATGGTGGACCGATGCAGACTTCTCCCCTGAGTCACAGGACGAAGAAACTGCAAGCAAACGTGAAAACAGAACAATTTTCAGTGCACCGCCCTACTGAAAGGCAACAAACATACACAACTGCACATAGCACTATGTAACAGTGTACCGATGCAAGCTTCTCTCTGAGTCACAGGGTGAAGGCAATTGCAATTACCATGAAACGAAACTAACGGGCTAAAGCATGTGAAGCCGCACATAACGCTTGTAACAATTAGAGGACCACCTACCGATCCTCTTGACCTGCTCTTCCCTCAAACCCATGGACACTGCCTCAGTGGCCGCCCCAATCCTAAAGGAGTGGGTCCCAAAGTTAGCTGATTCCAGACCAGCGTCCTGCAAGGCCAAACCCATGACTTTCTTAAACTGAAAGATAGTGAGGGGTGACCCATCCCCATGTACCAGAAATGGCCCTGTTGTGGCCCACGTCCGCTGTGCCATAAAGGCCTCCAGTTTGGCAACAGGGCAGCATGTACTACCTCCAGCCCTGTGCAGCACTATGCTCTCACCCCTTCCTCCCTGATCAGTCTTGGACCTACGTAAGGAAATCAGCACGGAGTCCCCTTTTATTTTTACATGTTCCACCTGTATGCCCCCCTGCCAGTCCTTTTTATTCCTTGGCACCAGTTCTCCTACCCTGAAGGCACCATAGAATGCGAGGCAGAATACTTCTTGAAACAAAGTAACCTCTCTTGGTGAGTTACAGACCCACTGCAGGGCTGCCATCAACCTAGCTAGTGTTTCCAACCCTATGGGTCTCCTTTCGTCAAGCTGCACCCCTTGCAAGCGTTGCCAGCCCTTCAAAGCCTGGAGCACTACAAAATTCCTTGTTGGATCCCCTTTTTCTTTAACTTTAGCAAAAAAGGATATGGCCGTAATGTGACGCCTAGCCCCTGCAACCGGGCGCCCCTCCTCCCCATAAATTTCAGGTACGCAACCACCGACCCTGGTTCGTGCCACTTTTGCTCCCAACTATCCCCCAAAAACTGACAGAATGACCAAAACGCCCCTTCGTAAGCTCTCCTGGTCCTAGGTGCTAGGCTAGCTGCCACGAGGTCCGATAACTGGGGGCACCAAGCTGCCAAAGCTGTTCTGGGAAAGGTGTTGAGTGCACCGCTGCCTCTGGGAGGTGGGACCTGAATGCCTGCATTTTAAAATGAGACAATGAATCAGCAGCATGATTTAATATACCCGGCACGTGTTTGGCTCTGAAAAGTACATTTAATTTCATACACTGTAACACAATCTCCTTTAATAAACGCAGGATCAATTTGCACTTTGCCGCTTGATTGTTAATGCATTCCACGACCGCCATGTTATCGGACCAGAATATCACACACTGGTCCCTCAAATGTTCAGGGCAAATGGACAGTGCCACCAGGATGGGGAAGAGCTCAAGGAAGCTTATGTTACTTGTGAGGCCTGAGTCTCTCCACCAGCACGGCCAACCCTGTGCAATCCATTCTGACCCCAAAATGGCACCGAAACCTTCGCTACCTGCCGCGTCAGTCATCAGTCCCAACTCGGGACTGGACCTGGGCGGGCTAGGCCACACCACCCTACCATTGAAATCGCGCAGGAATGCCTTCCAGATGAGCATGTCCTGTTTGACCTCGCTGGAGAGTCTGGTGTGGTGGTGCTTCTCTTTGAGTCCTGACATAGCCTGTGCAATGGTGCGGGAAAACGGGCGAGCCATTGGGATTATGCGCAGTGCAAAATTCAACTGTCCCACAACTTGCTGCAATTGATGCAGAGTAACCTTTTCCTTAGTAAGGCAGTACTGCAATGCAACCCTGAAGTCATGTACCTTATCTGCCGGTAACCTAGACACCCCTTGCACAGAATCCAGCTCAATCCCAAGGAATTCAATCTTTGTGCTAGGGCAGACTGTTTTACCTGGTGCCAACGGCACACCAAACTCATGCATGAGGGCGCAGAACTTTGTTAATACTGTCCTGAAATCTTCTGAACCTGGTGCCCCCAAGAAGAGAAAGTCATCGAGGTAATGTAAGACCCAGTGGTGGCCCGCGTCCCGCCTGAAAACCCACTCCAAAAAAGTGCTAAACTTCTCAAAGTAGGCACAGGAGACTGAACAACCCATTGGCATACATTTGTCCACGTAATACTTTCCCTGAAATTGAAAACCCAGAAGGTGGAAATCCCGAGGGTGCACCGGCAGTAAGCGGAAAGCTGACTCAATGTCAGACTTTGCCAGCAATGTCCCTTGACCCAAACTTCTCAGCATGGCCACTGCCTGATCAAAGGATGCATATTTTACACTGCACAATGCGTCTGAAATCGCCTCATTCACAGAATTCCCGCTGGGCGCCGAAAGATTGTGGATTAAGCGGAATTCGCCCTGTGCTTTCTTGGGCACCACCCCCAATGGTGAGCAAACAAAATCTTCCATTGGGACGTTGTCGAATGGGCCTGCCACTCTACCCAGCCTAACTTCCTTCTCAATTTTTGCTGCTGCTATACCCTCATTGGACCTGACTGAAAGTTGGTTCCTGCAGTGTGCCACCCCCTTGTAGCCCTGCGCCGGTATCCTAAAGCCTGCTAGAAACCCCTCCCTGATCGTCCTTGCAGCTTCTGGGCAATTATACCTGTTTAACCAAGGGATCATGGCGCTGATGTTTATGGGGGATCTAGCTTTCTCAAAGGGCGCTCTCTCATTCTCTTGACTCCTTTGTCTCTGGTTTTCTTGAAACACTTAGACTCGGGATGGGATGCATTACCACAGAACCCACAGGTGTGTTTGAATCTGCATCTGCATGTGCCTAGAGCTCTATTACAGGTTAGCTTGTTGAAGTCAAAACACACCCCTTTCTTTCCTGTGCTCCCTGTCTTCCCTGTGGTGCCCCCTGTGTTCCCCGCGGGGCCTGCACGAAAGGGCTGGAAACGCCCACTGTCTTGTGCCTGCCCCCGATAGTTGTAGGATGACACCTGCACCAAATGTTTCAGATGAATAAACATGTCGGTCTGATTCCACCCTAATGCTGGGTCCTGCGCCTTCGCCCTTCTAAACTCTTTATCATACTCCTTCCACCCATTGCCCCCAGATGTAGCATGCGCGACAGTGATCCTGTTCTGATAACACGCCATTTCTGACCCTACCTCTGGGAAACGCTCCAGCATAATTGCCATATATATAGTAAAACCTTGTATCCAATTGGCTAGATTCTCCTCCACCCTGTATTTTAAAATTATGCTTGACCACTCCTTATGATGTGTCCACTCTTTATTTTTCTTAGCCTCCTCCCTTTCAGCCTCATCTATCAAGAGGGAAAAAATGTTAACGTATGCCCCTCTTCCAGATCTTTTCTTTTGTTTCCTGGGACAAATGCTGCCCCAACTGTTCTCTAGCTGAGCGCAACTCCCCCAAACCTAAAAGAAGGCAATGGTTTATTTATACCTGCAGGTGCTGCTGTATCAGCCGCCTTCGGTGCTCCTGGATCCACTGGTGTGCTTACTGGAACTACCCGACCTTCACCACCAGCTACAGGTACTGTGCCCCCAGGCGTTGCACCTCCCGCCGGTACTGCCGGTACCCCAACCGATTGGGCTTTCCCCAACTGAGCCATTATTTGTCGGGCCCTCTCTATTGCATCTCCCCCACTGCCTGATGCCCCTGCTGCGGGAGACCAGTTCCCAACTGTCTCCAGCCACGGAAGTACTGCCGCCAGATTGGACGCTATGTCCGGCTGGTCTGGCGCGGCCCCCCCTGGACCTCCCACCAGAGAAACCGATGGGGCCTGTGGCTGTCCCCGCACTGGCACCGTGGGCACTGGCATACTGAGCACCCCATTAACCTGCGGGCTTGGCATGGGAACCTGTGGTATCGATATCACCTCCCTAGGGGCCGGCCCTGGGGCACCCCCTGCCCCTCTCCGGTGGACTTGGACCTGCTTCGCTTATGCAAAGGCGGAGAGAAAGGTTTTGGGGGAACAATAGGCCGCCTGGGCCTCCCCTCCCCTCCCTCAGGCCCATCCACCTTCTCCTGCAACCATGTTAAGGCCTGTCCCATAACCTGGACCTGCTGCATCAGAGCCTCCAACATGACGTCAGTCCTCGAACGCTTCTCAGTCCGCCTCACCTTAGGGGCCATTACGGATCAGTGCTTCTGACGGGACCTGTTTAGAATACCCACACTACCGTGAGCCCCGTACGCTGACCCGAACCACTGCACAGACCCCTACCTGGAAGTAGCAGCAGCAACCAGCCAGCCTCTGCACCCACGCAACCAGAGCCATGGCCCACTAGATAACCCAGTGGGTTCAGGTGAGTCGCCCACTCAAACCCGCGTGGCTCCCAGGAGCGGTAAAATGCTGGCCTGCCGGTGCTGCCCACAACGATATTCCAAACCGGCTCCTCCACCTGGTCACTGCAATCCGCAGGCATTCTTGATGCGCCGGGTAGAAGCAGTCGTGTCCCCTCAACCTTTACTGGGTGTTGACACCAACCGGATGTTACTGTAATTGTGTAGAAAAAAGAAAAACTGCACGTTGCGCAGCGCGTGCCCCTACCCCTGCGTCTACCGCAAGACTAATTGATCACACAGCGCCCAATGCCCTGCTGTGCAGCCTACACACCATCAAACTTCCAACAGGCACCCACAGATTGCACCATCCAAGACACCACACCTGTATTTAAAACTTTTTTCTCGGAGAATGCCCAAATGCGGAATCCGAACACACCTCTCCGGCAAAGCAGACTGAGCGCTCCCCAGACCGCAGAAAAGCGTTTCCTTGGATTAACACTCGTGTGCTGCCCCGGCTCTGCCCCACCCGCGTTCAAACTGCCAGCCGTACAATTCTCAGCCGCTCGGGAAGGCACCCAAAGCATGTCTTCCACTTCCCGTTAAATGCACAATCTCAGCGCCCAGGACAACTGCCACTGCCCCTTGCCCCTCGCGCTTCCACTCCCGCTAACAATGCGAACTCTTCCCTGCACCCGCAGGCCGCCTAGCGCGCTCTCACCGCAGTGCACTGAAATCGGCAGTAAGAAACGATTTGCGGTTTTCCCCCTTCACACGGCGACAATTCCCGGTCGCTCTCAGCTTCACTGTCGCCGCGCTGAACAGCTGATTCCTGCTGTAGATCCGTCGTGTAGCGGACTCCTTTGCCTGCAACCGACCCTGGTTACGATCACCTGATGCTTCAAAACCGGGTGACGAATACCTGCAAAAGGAGAAAAAGAAAACAAGTTACGGGCCGCTGGTGGCCCGGGTGCCATTCTGGGGGCAGCAAAGAGAACAAGAGACTATTCCTGCCCCCCTCGCCCCCTTTTAAAGGGGGGGCACAGGGCAGACCAGTCTAAACCGGCCTGCGGAAACGTTCGGCAATCGCGCTGAACCGGAAGCACTAAAGTGCTTCCGGTTCGCGATCCTGCCGCGACACCTTATTGGATAAGCAGGGGAGGTGGGGGCACTGCGTCACACATAACGCAGCGACCCCTCCACCCCACATACCCCCGGGGACCAGCGCGACCGCCATAATGGCGGCGCACGCTATTTTGCGCTCGGCCTTGCCCACTCTGCAGAATTTTTCAGAGTTTTTCAACAACACCGTGAGCTCTGCCCAGCCTGTGTATAAGCAGTAGAGGAGGAGCTAAGGATTGTAATAGAGAGATGAGTATGAAATTTGCCATTGTATATATTTAAATAATATCACTGCAGATGTTGTGGGTACCTGATTTTAGTGGCATAAGAAAAAACACTCTGGAAAGTTTCATATGGATGCAGGTCGGCCCATTCAGTCAGTCAGCTTAGATAACTCACTGAAACACAGGCAAAACAAATGCATACACTCACAAAATAGCTTCCAACTCTCAGATTCCTGTTCTAGTCAGAGGTATATAAAACACTACTTGTTTTTCAGTAATGCCTTTGTGTCAATCTCAGGATGCAATGGTCGCACCTACTTCTCTCAATGAAGCTGCCAGAAGTACGGCAACTAATTTTTGCAGGCACTGTGTTTCTTAACATTTAGAAATATCACGTGGTACCAGTAGGTGAATCTAGGAAAATGAAAACATTGAAAATAGAAGAATGGAGACACTTTGGTGGTGCTGTGTTTGGCAATATTATATGAAAATGCGGCTAGTGCCTGATAACTTAAGCAATTAATTTGGGTAGTGTTGGAAATGGCCCTTTTTGCAGAGTTATCCCCAAACTTTTTGCTTCTTCCTCCAATTTTTTCCTGACCTGCTGTTGTTGGTTTTAGGACTCTGGGCACTTTACCACTGCTGATCAGTGCTAAAGTGCATATGCTCTCTGTGTAAATTGTATTATGGATTGGTGTTTCCATGATTGGCAAATTTGATTTACTGATAAGCCCCTAGTAAAGTGCACTGGATGTGCCAGGGCCTGTAAATCAAATGCTACTAGTGGGCCTGCAGCACTGATTGTGCCATCCACATGAGTAGCCCTGAAAAGGTAACTCAGACCTGCCACTGCACAGTCTGCGCGCAGTTTGTAACTGCCATGTCGACCTGGCAAGTGCACCCACTTGCCAGGCCCTAATCTTCCCCTTTCTTACATATTAGTCACCCCTACGGTAGGCCCAAGATACCCCTGTGGGCAGGGTGCTGTGTATGTTAAAGGTAGAACATGTACTGGTGTGTGTGACATGTCCTGGTAGGGAATTACAGTGCATTCCGTTTTTCACTATGGAAAGGCTATCTGTCCCACAGGGTAGAATGGGAGTTTATTTATAACATCTTAAAAATATAACTTGCCAGTGGGACAAGATAGAAAAAGTAAAGTTTAGGATGCCTGAACTTAGGGGAGAGGATGTGGTCTCACGACTAGACTGCTGAACTTGGAGCTGGGAAACAAAGGTTCGAGCCTCAGGGTCAACTCCACATCCTGTGATTCTGGGCAAATCACTTAATCTCCCCCGTGCCTACCAAAAAAAAAATGAATGTGTCCTTGTGTAAGGTAACTGGTGCTCATGTAAAGCTCTCCAATACCTTCGGGTCGAGTTCGCGCTATATAAATCTGCAAAAAAAACAAAAAAAACCTCAGAAAATAAAGATGCATCTTTTAGTAAAGATGATTTTTAGGTTGAACCTAGCGCAGCGCGCATGCGCTGCTCTATGGGAGGCTTCTTGTGAGCACTCCAAACTTCTCCGTGTTGGTCTGACTCCTCCCACACATTGGATTGGCGTTTGCGTGTGTCTTTCAATAATGAAAGCACGCAAATGGCCAAAGGCGGGTGCGTGTCCCACCTCCTTTCCAATGTGTCACCCCACAGCATTTTGCTCTCGGGAGCGAGCAGCGGCGCGCAGGGTGGCAGCTGCATTCCTCGTGGGTCAGGTTACCATTTTTTTTATTTTCTCTTCTGTGCCCCCGCCGATTCAAATGCGCGTGTCTGCCACTTCACAGCAGAGCAAAGGCTGATGCAGGCAAGATGTGCCACAAGCCCAGCTCTGCTGTGGCTAGCAGGAGACCCGCACCCTCTCCTCTAACATTTAAAAGCATTTCACAAGGTAATGTGTTCTCCTGCCGAGACCAGCACTGTGTGTCCAGTGGTGCCCAACAGCGCTGCCAATAATGATGGTGTTTTGCGTCGTCAGACGGGACATGCTCTGTCCATGAGTAAAACCTCTTCACGTGCAGAGCTCTGGGCTGCTGATCCTGTCAGTCTGCTGACAGAAAACGCCACCGCTGTCTGCCCACAAATATCCTACCTAAAAATGCTATCAGCTTTGGTGAAATTCAGAATTATGGGCTACGAGCGCGCAACGCAAGGAATGCGCATACAGTCTAATTCCATGAAACTCTGTTTACTCTTTTAAATTTAAATAGCGGTTTCTGTCAAGGCGTAACACTATACCTGTTCAACTGAGTGCCTTTTATAAATATTAAGTGTCTTTTCTGTCTGATTTTGTGTAACATCTTGCTCTGTTGTTGCTAGTTCCCCATTCCCCAGAGTGCGCAAAAACAAAATATTAGTTGGGCTTCTCAGGCCCTAAGGGCCGAGTTCACAAAGGACCATTTCTGAGGCCTCAAATATCACCTGCGACACTAGGAGATGGGCCGCTGCGCCCAGTATCAGAGGTCAGTGGCGACAAAACACTTGGGTTCTCTGAGCAATCCGTCACCCCCACCCCCCCGCCCACACACAACTTCTCAACCCAGGGCCCGAGATGCTACCCCATGAATTTCTCGGTTTTTGCAGCCAGTCGAGGTGTACTCTGGGAAAGACACGCAGGGCAGCCGGAATTGTACAGGCAGTTCAGCCCCCTGCCCATGTCCTGTTCCCGTAACCAAGGCCAGGAACCTTGGCTTTATGTTTGACAGCAAGTTAAAGTTTGCTCAACAAATTAATCAGGTATCATCAGCTTGTTTCTTCACGCTAAAAAACCTGTATAAAATCCTCCCGTTCAGTCCATTAACTCTTAGGAAATCGGTAATTGGGGCGTTGGTTCTCTCTAGAATCGACTATGGCAATGCCCTATACCTGGGAGCAGATAAAAGCCAGATTGCCAAACTGCAGTCCCTACAGAACGCGGCGGCTCGGGTGCTACTTGATCTTCCTAAACATTACCCTACCTCTGCCAGCATTAAATTGCTCCACTGGCTCCCAGTTCGTCAGCAAGTGGATTTCAAGGGCCTCTGTCTTGTACACAAGGCTTTGTTTGGAGGGGGAGTTGCGGATGTGCGCCCCACCTCCCCAGGGCTGCGGGTGCAACAAGTCCTCTTTAAAAAGTGCAACAGATGGAGCTCAGTGTGTAAGTACTGACTTGTAGGTACTTCGTAAACATACTGCCCCCCTCAGGACCCGAGGCAGCTGCTCACACGTTAACACCCATGGGGTGGATACCCAAAAAAGATTAAAATAAATAACAGCGACACGTGTGAAATTCGGTTTGGGCATGGGACTGGACGCGTCGAATTTGCCCTTTGACACCAGGTGCAGAGGTCATGATGCGGTGACCCTTTGCAGGTCAGATGACCCACTCCTAGGCGTCTCTGCCGAGGTCAGAGTTGCAGAAATAAAATGGTATCTTCTATACCATATCCCCCACACCCCCCATGCACTGTCTATTGGTTTCATCCAGAACACACCACAGAGTCGACAGCTCGCATACAGAGTGTACCGTCCCCGGAAGGATGAATAGTTGAGTGAGCCCTGCCAAAGTTCGAACTGAGCTAGTGCACCGCACCGCCTGTCCCCCGGAGAGCTCTGCGGTAGACTTTAGTGTCTGCGAGACATTGCATTTACATTCTGAGATGCCGACAGCTGAGTGAGCGTTGAAAACGAAAGTCAGTGGGCAAGATACAAATTAGCAGGAAATCAATAAATGAAAGCAAGCAACGATTTATCAAATTGGAAAACAAAACTACAAGTCCCAGAATGCCTATGCCCAGAAAGCCTTTAGAATGCATCCGCCTTGCCCCTCACTTGCCCCCCCCTCCAGAAGTGACAGCGCCTTGAAAGCAATGTTAAAGGGTTTGAGAACACCTTTCCACCCATTTAATTTCTGTGGAATAATGCCTGCCTCTTGAGAGCAAAAGCCGCCGTTTGTCAGCATACAGCAAACAAAGCTGCCAAAACCCCCTCATGCCTTGTTTGACTCTTTCATGCAGCCCAGACGTCTGAGCCACCCAGGGCTTAACGTGGGATGAAAAAACTAGGGGGTCTCTCAAAGGGGCGTGGCCTATGTAATTAACACCATGGTAATGCCACGGTTCAGCAGCCCTGCCTCATGCATACTACTGGTAAGGCACCCTGGTGCACACGTCTCCTTCCAAGAACAGTGGGGCATAGGGGGGTATGGATACAGCGGCTGTTACAGGCAAACGTGTTTCACAGGATGTTGCAATCGCCAGCTGGAGCATGGGACCTTTTAGTGTTTTTTGTTGTGCACATTGGGCTCTGTCAATTCCCCCACATGCGAATTTATGCGATTCAGTGACAGGACACTTTTCTCTCTTTCTTTTTGCACTTCAGTTTCTCAGCTTGTCTATCTCTTCTTTCTCTGCATTTCCATTTTTGTCTCTGCATGGAAGTTGTTTTCATTTTATCTACATACCATTAACTCTTTTTTCTCGGTTGTTCACCTGCCTGTCAGTTTTGCGCTAGTTGCTTGTCCCTTTTCACTCTGCATCTCATCTCTTTATTTAAAACATTTATTTGGCACCACAAGTCACCTTTTGGTCACTGTTTGTCTACATAACATATTCTCTTTAAGCAAAAACATTGGCAAAGCCAATAGCTCTGACTAAACACTTATAAGGTCCCAAAGGCGATACCTATTGGCTATGCCAATGCTTGTTATATTTTGTGTTTGAAAATACCACTTTTAGAAAGTAGGTATTTTCTTGCTTAGCCATTCTATGTGCCTCTGCTGGTTTGTGTATTGACTGTCTGGCTTTGGAGTGACAGGGGCTGGGGAGGTGCATTTTCTCAGACGGCCACGGGGGGGTTTGATGTGTGTCCTGCCTTTTGCCTGAATGAGTCAGGGCTGGGCTGAATAGACCTGGGCTGCATTCAGGGTAGTGGGAGGAGTTTTCACTAGCACCTGATTAGGCCTGGTCTGCATTTAGAGTGGTGGGAGGAGATTTCCCTTGCACCTGAATAGGCCCTGTCTGCCTTGGATAATGCTGTCTCCACCTCCTGCCGGGAAGCTGGGCCAGAGAGGACAGAACTGGTTTTGGCTGAGCACAGACACTCTCTGCCTCCAGAGAAAAAAGGATTTTTGTGTATAAATATTGAGGCCCAGACCCCAGTATTTTAGATTACTGCTGAACTAAGGAACCTGCCTGGAAGAAGGGCTGGAAAAGCTGTCAGGACGAACTGCCACTTTGCTGCGTGCTCTGCTGTGTTGGCCTGCTGCTTGCTTCTTCTGTCTTGGGCCGGGAAAGGACTGGATTGTACTTTCATCATCCTGTTGTTAGAGTTTTCTCCAAGGGCTTGAAGTAGAGCTTACCTCCTGTTGGAAGTCTCAGGGATATAAAAGACTTCAGAGAACTCTTTTGGACCCAAGAAGACTGCCAAGAAGAAGAGCTGGAGAAGCTGTGAGGAGGGACCACCATTTTGCTGTGTGTCTTGCTGTGTTGGCCTGCAGTGGCTGCTTCTATCTTGGGCAGTGAAAGGACTGGACTGAACTTTCTGCAACTTCCTTTTTGTGAGTTTCTCCAAGGGCTTGAGGTAGAGCTTGCCCTCTGTTCAAGAAGTCTCAGGAACGGAGATGCGCAAGCACACGATTCAAGATGGCCGCCCCTCGGTGAGCTCTATCTACGTCGGCCCTTATACAATGGTTTTTCCTGCATTTATTTGGCCAGAATTTTGTTGAATATTGTTGGTGACAGCGTCTGGAACATCTTGCCTATCGGTGAGGAATTTTTCCGGTCCCACAGGTCATTGGAAGCAGTGTTTCTTGTTTCCTGGTTCCTCTTCGACCTCTTCAGTCTGGTCCAGCCCAGCATTCCAGTCAGGAGGGCGGAGTAATATTCTGGAAAGGGCGAGGCTTCAGCCTGGTCACGCCCATAAGCAGTTTTAGCTGCTGCACCTCTCTTATTGAAGGATTTTCTTTATTATTAATTCCCTCCTGCATATTTGTTTCTTTTTTTGGCTGCTGAAATCTATTTTAAGCAACATAGAGACCAAAAATATGCAGGCGCAACATAATAAAAGGAAACAAAATATTTCTCCTCCTCCTGTTAAATCTAAAGTGGTGGAATCTGCTGAACCTTCTTTATCTTTACTATTTGATGAGATTCAGGCAATTCGCTCTTCCACTGATACTATTGCGTCAGAAATTAAGAACTTACGAAAAGATATGGCTAGTATGTCAATGAAAATATCTGAAAATGCAATTAAAATTCAAGACAATAAAGTCAAAATGTATTCTTGCTCGCCGCTTGTTGCTAAGATTTCTCCTATGTCTAACCTTATTCTTGATTTGGAAAACCGTAACAGACAATATAACCTGCGTATTATTAATTTACCTGAAGATGTAGAAGGTAATGACTGCAGGGTATATTTGGAGAACCTAATACCTGGTCTTTTGCGTATAAAATTTCCTGAGAAATTTGAAATTGATGAAGCGCACAGGATTCCTTCTCATCGTAATCCACATCTTACTAAACCGCGACAAATGACTTTTAAAGTCTTACGTCACCATCATTTAGTCTTGATAAGGAAAGCGGCACAAGAGATTCCCTCATTAAGGGTAAACGGCAATAACATTTTTATTCACCAGGATTTTGCTAAAGAAACTTTTAAGACTCGCAAAGAATTCACTGACATTCGGCCACGGTTACAAAGTCTTGGATTTAAATATGGTCTTTTTGATCCTTCAACAATGCGAATCTGGAAGGACGGCTTTTCAAAATCCTTTCAACGACCTGAAGACCTGCGGATTTTTATGGATCAACATTCCCAGCTTCCTATGGATACACATGAGACTGCTACTTGATTATTAATGCATTAGTTTTTCTGGCTAACCTAATTGTTTAATTCCTTGCAGGGCTCCAATGGTTCGGTCATGCTTGCAAAGCGTGTGTGCATTTCAAGATTGTTATATATGTTATGTGTTGTCGTTCTTTATGTTTTGTACGTATCTTTCTTTTCTTTTTCTCCCTACTGTCCTTTTCTAGAGCTACTTCTTTACCTTTTATGCTTCAAACTTTATTTCCTCTTCTTCTTTGTATTTTCCCTATCTCACTATGGCTAACATTAATACTTTTAAACTTGTTTCATTGAATGTTAAGGGTCTAAGACATCCTGTAAAACGTACACATTTTTTTGATTATTTAGGTAGTCATAAAGCAGATATTTGCTTCATTCAAGAGGCACATATTGATGATAAAGTTTTGGCTTTTATGTAACCCTGGGCGTAGTTTGCGTAGTCGCGCTACGCGTAGCTATGCAAAGTGCAGTTCGCACTACGCGAGCTACGCGTAGCACTACGCGAACTGCGTAGTTTGCAGTTCGCACTGTGCAATGCGAGAGAACGGCATCTCGCACAGTGCGAGCAGTCGTTTCTGCTGCTCGAGTAGATTTTTACTCGAGCAGCAGTTTTCTCAACGCGGACTGGTAGTTTCTCATCGCGAGCGGTCGCGAGCATACGCGACCACTCGCAATGAGAAACCTGACCTCCCCGCGTTGAGATCCTCGCCGGGAGGTTTATTTTCGCTCGCGATCGGCAACTTGATGTTGCTGATCGCGAACGAGGAAAAAGTCTCGCCGGGATAGTCATTTTGCTTGCTCGCGGTCGCCAACTTGACGTTGAGGACCGCGAGCAAGCAAAAAATGACCGCTGCACTACGCTCGCTGCGCTACGCGTGTTCGCACTGTGCTACGTGCAAATCGCATAGTGCGAAGTTGCGCAAACTATGCAAACTTCGCGAGCGTAGCGTAGTGCTTTGCCCAGGCCTACTTTTATGAAGAAAAAGTGGGTTTCTTCTATTATTTCTTCTCCCGCTATGGGCAAAAAAAATGGTGTTGCTATCCTTTTTGCAAAAAGATTGCATTGTCAAATATTAAGTAAATCTTCAGACACAGAAGGTAGATATATTACAGCAAAAGTTAAAATTCAAGATACAGTTATGTTTTTAATTAATGTATATGGACCAACAGTTGATGACCCTAATTTTTGGTCTATTCTAAACACTGAAGTTCTCAAGTTGGGTAATGTCCCACTTATAGTTGGAGGAGATTTCAACCTTGTACATGACCCTTTATTAGATAGATCATCTCACACTAAATTTCGTCCACCTAGAGCATTTTTTACTCTAGAATCTTTTTTTAAAACAAATAAGTTTGTGGATATTTGGCGATTCCATTATCCTACTGAAAAATCGTTCACTTTTTTCTCAAACCCTCATAATTCTTAATCAAGATTAGACTATCTATTAATTTCTAGACAATTAATTAATTCAGTTGTTACCCCTAATATCTGTAATATCGATATTTCTGATCATGCTTTGATCTCTATGGTATTGCAACTTAACTCAGATTTTAAAGCTCAATCCAGATGGCGTATGAACACTAACATTATTGTAAATGAATATAATATACCAAACATTTTAAATGCACTTCAAGATTACTTTGAGCTTAACCCAGAAGGCTCTACGTCTATGGTGAATCGTTGGGATGCTTTTAAACCTTATACTAGAGGGACTTCCATTTCTCTTATGGCGCATAAAAACAAAACTTTCAATTCCAAAATTAAAGATTTAGACAAACAAATTGCAAAATTCGAAAAACTTTTTATTACTTCTAATGATCATCAATTTAAAATAAAATTACAAAAATTGCGTTATGAATTTAATTCAATTTTAAGTAATAGAGCTGGTATACAACTTTCTAACTCTAAAGCCAAATTTTGGGGGTGATTATGATGGCGATCCGCCCGCCATCTCAACCTGTTTTCCCCCCGCCATGCGATGCCGCCATGGAAAGGCTGGCAGGGATTCACTTTGGGGGCCCATTGCGGGCCCCCGGGGGGGTGGAGGGGTGGGGGGCTGCACTTGGGAGGTACCTATGGTACCCCCCTACATTGACATGCACAAGGTGGCAGGCACTGCACGGTGCCTGCCATGTTGTGCATGGCAATGCACAACATGCCTTTTCACCATTGCGGCGGGTGCTGCTTACAGCAGCACCCGCCGCAATGTTGGAAATGCGGAATGCCACCGCCAGGGTGGCGGTCGCATCCTAATTAGCGGTGCGGGACTGCCGCACGTCTGGCGGCCGATCCCAGCACCGCGAGGATGGAGGGCAGACTACAGTCCGCCCGCCATCCTAATGGGCCCCTAAGTTTTAATGCTAACAGATCTGGTCGACTTTTGGCCAACTATTTACGTATTAAAAAATAAAAAACTCTAATAAATTCAATTCATGGTCCCAATGGAAAAATTGCATTCTCACAAAAAGATATTGTTAATGAATTTTTAAATTATTACTCTAATCTATAAAATAAGCCTCAATTCGATGATCCTTCCCTGATTGATCGTTTTTTATTTACCTGTGGATTACCTAAAGTGCCGCAGTTGACCAAAGATAAATTAGATTTGCCTATTACTCAAGAAGAAATACAATTTGCTACTAAATCTCTTAAACAAAATAAATCCCCAGGTCCTGATGGAATTCCAGCAGAATTTTATAAAGAATTTGATTTGCAACTTATTCCTCATTTGTTTAAACTTTTTACCTTTTTTAGTGCTTCTGGTTCAACTTCAGGTTCTTTTACTGAAGCTTTGATTGTAGTTCTACCAAAACCTAACAAAGATCCAACACTTGTATCGAATTACCGCCCTATTTCCTTAATAAATCAGGATTGTAAACTATATGCTATAAATTTTTGCAACCAGACTGACCTCCGTATTGGATTCTTTTATCCATCCTGACCAATCTGGTTTCATGAAAAATAGATATTCTGTTAATAACACAAGAGTTTTGTTGCATGCTATTGAGCAAGGATCTAATCTATCCTTACCATCTGGAGTACTTGCATTGGATGCTGAAAAAGCTTTTGATAAAGTTCATTGGCAATTTTTATTTCATACTATAGCTGCATTTAATTTTGGTGATGTGTTCATTCGTATGATATCTGCTCTCTACTCTAGCCCTACCGGTCGCTTATTTATTAATGGTCACATTTTGAATCAATTCTTTCTTTTTAGAGGTACCAGACAAGGTTGTCCACTTTCCCCGCTATTATTTATTCTTGTTATCGAACCTTTACTTACTTCCATTAGAAAATGTAATGATATCGCTGGTATTAGTATTAAAGAGGTCACCATTAAAACATTAGCATATGCAGATGATGTACTTTTGTTTATTAGTAATCCTGAATCCTCACTTCCTCTTTTGTTAGATATTATCTCATCTAACTCCTTAATTTCTGATCATACGCTAAATACCAATAAAACTGAATTTTTCCCCTTAAATCCTCATTGTACCCCAGATATGTTACCCATAAAAGAAATATCCTGGCAAAGAGATAAAATCAAATACCTTGGTATTTTGTTCTCTTCATCTATAAAAAAACCAATTACATTAAATTGTGAGTCTATTATAAATTATATTAATGATAAATTATCTAAATGGTCTCCACTTCACCTTTCCTGGTGGGGGAAAATGGATTCAATACAAATGATTATAGCTCCTAAAATGTTTTATTTTCTAGCTATGATTCCTAATCAATTTCCTATGAAATTTTATAAAACTGTTGATCGGCATCTTTCTAAGTTTCTTTGGAATAATAAATCACCTCGCATTGGTTATAAAAATCTAAAAATGGCAAAATGTAATGGAGGATTTGGTATGCCAGATTTTTTTTACTATCATAAAGCGTTTATGTTCAAACAAAGCTCTCATTGGTTTAGTCACTCCCACCTTAATAATCCTCCTACATGGCTTCTTATAGAAAAAAATATTTGTGGCTCCGTATCCACTGTCTACTTTGCTAACCATGTCCAACAATTCAATATTAATTAATAAATCTATTATTTTGAAATCCACAAAGTTAATATTAAATGATTTATATTCACTTTTTCAATCAACTATTTTAAATACTATAGAGATGTCATTATGGTACAATCCACGACTAAAAGTTTTTCGACCTGTCAAATTTTGGCATTCATGGATTAACGCAAGTATTTTTTACCTAAAAGATATTTACCATGATAATACTTTTATATCGTTTGATGTATTACAGGCAAAATTCCACTTCCCTTCTTCTGATTTCCTTAAATATGAACTTTTATGTAATTCTATACTAGATTCCTTTCCTAATAATATTTCTTCAATTATAAAATCAGATTTAACAATTTATGTTCAAACGATATCCTCTTCCTCTCATGCTGTTTCATTAATGTATAAGAAGCTGAATACATTTCAAGGTAACAATATTGATACGATTTCAATGTTTTGGAATGATGATCTTTCAATATCCTTTTCATGTGATACATGGAAAAAAATATGGTTGAACAATATTTCAGGATGGTTACCTGTATCACTTTATCAAATAAATTCTTAGATTCTGTTTAATTGCTTATGGACCCCCTTAAAGTTATTTAAAGCTAAACTTCTTCTGAATTCGAATTGTTGGCATTGTAATTTGCATACAGGCTTGTTAAAACATATGCTTTTTGAATGTACATTTATCTTAAAGTTTTGGAATGAAGTTTGGAATGTTATACAAAAAATACTTAATATCTCTGGTGAACTTTCATTTAATTTGCTGATATGTAAATCTGTTGCTCTTTCTGGAGAATTATCTGATTTGGATTGTAAACTTTTTAATTTTTTGGTGTCAGCCGCTCTAAAGTCTATTACAACCTTTTGGAAAGAAGTGTCATTATTATCTTTTCATGCTTGGTGGTCTTGGATTATTGTCACTAGAAGAGGTACCAATTTATCTTTGTCTGGTATTACTCATAATTGTGACTCTTATCATTCATTTTGGAAACCGATTGATCATTATTTATCTTCTTAGTTATACTCCCTTCCTATATATTGCCTTATATTATATATTACACATATTTAACTTATAGTAGCTCTATTTGAAATTATTTTTACGATAATAACTGCTTGTTTCTTCCCCTTCCTTTTTAATGTTATAATTATTACATTCATACTACATTGTACCGCTTTGTATTTAATTCATGTTATTTATTGATAAGTTTCTTTAATGGTACTCAATACCATGCTCTTTTTTGTAATGTCATTGTTTATTATTATTATAAAATTTAATAAACTATTTTGAACACTAAGAAGTCTCAGGAACAGCAAAGACTTCAAGTTCTTCTGCCATCAGCACTGGAGACTGTGTGTTTTGTGCTGCAACAGAAGAAAAAGCAACCCAACGATGTCTACGACGCCACTGCCGACTCTATGTTCTGACGGCACTGCAGAGGGCACACCGCACAGCAACCCTTATCTCACCAATGACGCCACCCAATGCCACCACCGAGCCGCTGCTTGCACCGTGACCTGTGGGCACCGCACTTCTCACCGCCTCACTTCACGATGCCGCCTTGGTATCCCAGACGACGGCGCCCCACGCAGACATCGATGCCGCTGCTTGCACCGTGGTTCGAGGGCACCACTCATAAGTTACACGACGCACCGTCCTCATCCCACACCGCAACCTTGGCCCACCGACACCGGCGCCATTGACTCCAGTTCGTCAGCCGACGACAGCGCTTCAGCAACAACAACGCCGCTGCTTGCACCGTGACCTGCCAGCACCGCGACGAGCACCGCATCACTTCTCACTGACGCCGCTGGACGACCGTCACCGAGCCGCTGCCTGCACCGCGACCTGAGGGCACCGCACGGTTCACCGCTGCACTTCGCACCGCAGCCCCAACGCCTGCCGGCGCTCCCGACTTCAACCGCAAGGAGTTTGATCTGCAACGTGTGTGACTTCAAGGGCCCGACGACTCCTGCATCGACCTCCGGAACCGACGCCTGCAGACGCCGGCTCTTCGGGGCTCATCGAGAGGTCACCGACGCCCTGCACTAAAGGTACTGTTTTGCAGGTCTTCCCGACACCGTAGCTGGCCTGCGACGCCGCGGTCAGCCAGAACTGTTTGAATTTGTGGTTCACGATGCTGTGATAGCCCCAGACGGAGCTATCGACTTCAAGGAACTGCATTTCAAGTCTATTTTTGATTATTGAAGATTTCTGAGAAATGAATGGTGGATTTTTATCATTTTTGGTCTTGTTTTGGATATATAAAAATATTGGATATTTTTATAACCTGGTGTGGTGTCCTTTTGCAGTGCTTTCACTGTATTACTGTTGGTTATGTGCAAATGCTTTACACACTGCCTCTAAGATAAGTCTGACTGCTCATGCCAAGCTACCAAGGGGGTGAGCAGGGGTTATTTTAGGAGTGTAACTCCCTTATCATGACTAGAAGGAAGGGTCCCTTCTTGGACAAAGGTGCAAACCCTTGCCAACTAGAGACCCCCATTTCTAACAGGTAGTGTTACTGAAACATCACAGGTATTTTCCAAGGGATTGGTTCACCTCTTCAGTTTTGCCACTGGATTGGGGGTGAAGATCAGATTAAAGGCTCGCTGGATTCCTTCCAGAATTGAGAAATGGCCTGAGATCCTAGTTCACAGAGTCAAACCTTTGGAAGGCCATGAAGATAAAAGACATCAGTGATAAAACCTTAAGCCATGTTAGGAGCAGATGGAACCTTCTTGTATGTGGTAAAATGGGCTACCTTGGAAAAAATCAACTATAAGGATAACCACAGAAACTGTTGAAAGGTGGAAGACCAGCAATATAGTTTGAGGAAATTGGATGTCACAGTTCTGGTGCTATAGAAAGAGGAAGTAGATAACCAAAAGTCCTAGTCTAGTAAGAAATCCCTTTAGCACACACAAGATGTAACATATTCTGAACATCTTTTGTCACCATTTGTTACCAGATGTGATGAAAAACCCTCATTTAGAGTTGGCCAGACAATCAGCTTTCTGTTGGCAGAGTCCTCCTTAGCTTCGTCAATGGCATGCTTGCTCCGATGGTCCAAAGGAGTAGAGGTCATCAAAGAAAGGGCTTTACAGCGCAGGCCTTGGTTGGAGTGGTCTGTGGGATATTCTTTTTTTACTGACCTTCACTGCCAAGTAGGGGTCAGAATCTGGTGGTAAGGGACAAAACAAATAATTACCCCAGACCTAGGAAAAAACACTCTGGGTAGGTATTTGTTTTGAAAAACAAAAATTATGTTAAAGTTTGGTGAACGGCCATCAAAATTGATGGCAGCTGTCGACCAAATGTTTTATACTTTTGACAGGAACCATTACGGTGGTTCCTATCGAGGTACAGAGATCACCATTGCGCCTGAGGTGATCTCTAAATTTGGTGGATGGTAGTCCATCAAGGTGGCAGACATAATGTCTGTACAACGCCAATAATAATATTGTTTGGAATAAGACACTTTTGATTATATGTCATAGGAGAATCAGGATAGTGTTGAGACAGTATCTGCTACTATATCCTTGGGTGTGAAGTAATGAAAAAATCATACTGAGAAAAGAAGTATGGCCAGTAGGCTGTCTACTGGTATGACATTGCATTTTGCAGAGACACAGAATATTATTGTGATCCCAATTAACAATTGTACCCTCACCTGACAGGGGTGTTACAAAGCCAAGGGTTCCGTAAGAAAGACTTAACTGAATGGTAGTGCCACATCCCAATTAACAATTGTAACCACACCTGACAGGGATAATACATAGCCAAGGGTTCTTTTAGAAAGACTTAAAAGAATGGTAGTAATAAATCCAACAGCTTGCTCTTGTTGAAATTTTCATAACTTGTACAGAAAAGAAGTTATAACACTTTGTCTGTAGGCCAAGATCCAGCCTTCCTGCAGTCTTCGCTCGTTGGTCAGTGCTAACAGGCTTAGCAAGGCTGCCTTGATTAGGTGATAAGTGGCTATTCAGGGGAGAGGCTATCTGATGGAGAGAGCTCTGCAGCTACACAGGGATGCCAGGGCAGGGGAGAGGGGTCATAAAGCATGAGGCTTAAAAGGAGGGCAGGAGAGGCGGGAATGCCAGGCCTACCTACCCTCAGTCCCCTGTGTCCCAGCCAGATAGCAGGCTTAAGGAAGGAATTTGCAGATGTTAGGAGGAGGAGAGCTATGGAAATTAGTCACACAGAGTTGGTTTAGTTAGCACTTACAGCTCTGCTGAAATTTCAGCCATTATGGATTTTGGAAGAATAGTGCTTTCTGGTACAAGAAGCTGTCACACTTTGGAGGAAGTGGTCATGCGCCTGGGTGGTAGCCTGCATTTCATTGTTCAGGGGTGTACCCCTCTTGATGCCCAGAAGCTGAGAACAAATATGTGAGAAATGCATAGTCTCTCAGCTCTGCTGCCTGAAACTTCAAGAAGAAGGAGGACTGTCCTGCTGGAATCCTGATCTGCAATCAAGGGCCTGCCTGGTGAAGACTGCGTCTGCTGCTGCACTATCTGGTACTACAACTCTGAGGACTTTGCCTTACTTCAAGAAGGAGTGATGAGTGGACTCCCTGCAGCAATAGGTTAACAGAGCTTAACTGACTCTTCTCCAACCAGAGTCCACCTACTGGAGTGCGTCCAGTGGACTTTTAAGGGGTTGACAAAGTGCATTGTGGGAAGTGTAGTCCAAGCCTGCCAAGGACCTTGTAGGACATTCCAGACCCTTGGATTTGTGTTTGGACCCTTGGAACCTTCAAGGAGACCTTCTGGAAGGACCTCCAGAATTTTAGGAAAGCTTTGGGAACTTTTGGAAAAAAACTCCATAATGTGACTGACCCAACCACGAGGGCCAAGCCGGCCACCTTCAACCGCGCCTTGGGTTCCAGGTTCATCCGCTGAAGAGCTCTGGAGGTCCGACTTCCAGGATTTGACCGGAAACTCCCTGAAAGTCAAGCCGGCGAACCCTCACTGAATCCGGCCTGGTGAAGAGCAGCAAGGGCCCTCGGAAGAAAAAGCTCCAAAAAGGTTCCAAGTGTGAAGGTCAAATTTTGACCGGGACCTCCCACTGAGTGTATCCGAGCAGGGCACCATCCCGGTCGGCCTGAAACTTTGTCTTTGTCTCTGACAAGCACAACCAGATGTCCCAGAGGGGCACTATTGGTTTCTAAGCACTAGAAAATGTTTATTCTATAAAAATTCATATCTCCATTTCCTTATATGAGATTTGGCCTTTTTGGTGTCATTTTAAAGATAAAAATATTTCCTATTTTTATTAATTGATGTGGGAGTTTTATTTTTGTTGTGTCTTACTTATTTACTGTACTGACATTTTTAAATGCTTCATATGCCTATCTCCTAAGTTAAGCCTTACTGCTCTGTGTCTGCTACCAAGTGTTAAGCAAGGGACTAATTTATAGAGACCCTTTTTAGGACCCAGTACAGTGTTGGTGGCCTTGTTACTGGTGGTAGGTGCATACTTACCACCAACAATAGACCACCTTCCAACAGGTTCCTTCTCAAGAAAGGAATACTTTTAGTCACTAGGAGATAAAGGATTGGATATTCCAAACTATTACCTTCTTACATCTGTAAAAAAAAACTCCTCCCACCGGTCTATCAGAAGCATGCCCCAGACTTGGAACTTGGATGAAGGCACTTTTTTCATCTTCGAAGGCTTACTCTGCTACCGAATCCACAAAAAATCCATTCTTTAAATGTTATTTTTTTTAGAACTCTGTCAAGTTCTAGTATACTAAGCAGATTCTGCAATTAATTAATGATAAAAATTAGTGAACTGCAAAAAACATTTGATTTCTTTAATTGTGTTTGGAGTTGACCAGTCAAATAATTGCAGAAATCTTTGCTAACACTTTCATTACAGATTCCACATGAGGTTAAAAGAAATTTAGTCTATTTCTTTTCAAACTCATATTTCTCTGTATTACAAAAGAGTTGGTGTTGCGTCAACCTGGACACAACTGAAGCAACAGGAAATCTATGGTCAACCAGATTTGAAAAAAGATTTGTATATCGGCCGGGCATACTACCAGATATTGATTCAATATATCTGTGAATATGTAATCCATTAATCTTTGAAATGCTGCTGGGAAGTTGCTTAACCCAAAGAACCTGACCCAATAATGTCCAAGTGGAATATGGAAGGCAGTCTTTCACTGATCTCCAGATTTAATTCTAAACAACTGGAAAGTGCCTCATGGATCAAGATTAGTGAAGATGGGAGCACCATGAATATTCTCCAAGATGTTCTTAATTAAGGGCAAAGTATATTTAGCCTTGTGTGTTACCTAACTGAGCCCTCGATAATCAATGCAGGGTCACAATGATTACATTTGTTTGGGACAAGAAGCAATAAAGCCCTTTGTGGGAAAGAAGAGTGAACTATTTATCCATTATGGATTTTCCTGGCGATAGTATTTAAGTGTCTCTGTTTCTTTTTCTGTTGAAGAATATAGCCTTCTAAATGGAACCTGAGCATTGAATTAATAGGTTTTGCATAATTAAATTTTTTATGTGGTGTGAGCATAAGCTTGATATTTTGCTAGAATCAGTATGTCGGAGGCAATTGTAGCATTTTTCGACTTAGTCTGGATTTCTTTAAAGTTAGCAACATAGCATAGAAGCAAATCATAGACCTTGGGTGGACATGGGTAAAATTATGTATAAAACAACAATGTCCATCAAGGTATCATTCGTGAATGGTAATCATAAATTCAATGCTGTATACTCAGTATACATGGAAAAAATATTGTCAAATAGGACTTGAATATTGTATTATATATTGAACTAGGTTGGCCAGATGCAGTTTCTCTGAACTGGGAAATTGCATCTCAACTAGGCTTGCATTTATAATTTTCATAACTTTCACCATGCATATTTTTCATCATAAAAATGGGGGCCATATCAGCATTTCAGTCATTGGCCTTTCATAAAATACCTGCTTCAAAAAGCTCATTCATCTTTCTATTCACAAGAGAAGGAAGTGGAAAATGGGGAAGGGAGTGAAGAACATAGGGGCCTTTGCTGATTCAGGTTGGTGATGACAAAGCCTGGACTGGAATGGCAGTGACTGGTGAATCGATCCTGTACTCACTCTTGGATGTGCAAAGGAGTGAGCTGAATAAGTGTGAGAATGGTAAAGAGGTCAGTAAGCAAACATAGTGTAAAAGTGTAATTTCTAAAGACCCAAGCCTCACAAACCAGCAAGCTTAAACGAATCCTAGTTGGGTGAAGCGGTCCTGAGAGCAGGTGTTTATCTGGATACCAGTGATCCTCCCCAGGATGCCTAGCGATCAGAGAACACAGTGTAGCAGCATAAAAACAATGCGCTACAAGGGTATCAGGAAATAGGACACATGAGGGAATAGGGAAAGGAGATTGAATTAATTAATTATTTCAGTTAATAAAAACCATACATAAAAACAGAGTACAATAATAGAGAGTCAAGTGCATTTTTTTTCTTAAAATAAAAAGTGCTTTGTGTGAAAGGGAATAATAAAAAGGTGCTTGAGAGGGTGCACGATTCAAGACCAGACTAGATATTGGGACTGGTGATTAACATTGATGAACATTCTTGGGGCCACAGTATACTAACACTTATGGGGGATGGAATGGAGTTCAAGTGGTGGCTTACAGGCAGCAGTACAATTTGGCCAAGTGCACTGTGACTATTAATTCGCAGCTGCCCCCTGAAGCTTCTCTGCAGGTTCTGTTAACAGTGGTCTTGAACCCATAAGTTTGTCCTCTCCATTCATGAACTTGATAAATCTTGCCATGACAACGGTGAGACTGCCTTGCAGGCAAACAATTATTGCAGGTCGACAAGTTCCGACTCCATGCTGGTTAAAAATATTGTGAAGCCAATATGCATTTAATAAACAAGTGCAGGTGCATAAAATGTGTGATAGTGTTTGCTTGTGGTTGTTACACAGACGACACTGCTTTGACAAATGTTTCGGAAGTCACTTAGACCGATCGTCCAGTGTTAGCGCATTGTCAAAACGGAATTGCAGCAGCCTTATTATAAAATAGCGATTAAAGTTCTCTGCAGGGGCGACCTTTAACTCCTGTAAATGGTGGGGTGCAGTAAATGCTTTCTATGAATAGAAATATAGATAGCAGGTGTCCAGATACCCCCACAGTATGAATTCTGCAACTTACTGTACGTACTGCTTAAATAAACATACCTTGACATCTTGTAGGATTCCCAATTCAGCAGCACACGTTCAGCTGCAAATTTTCACAATCCACTCCCGTCCGAAGTTGAATCCTCCCGCTTCCCGCACTACCTGGCTTTGAACATATGCATGCTGGGTAATGCCATCCCAGCAAATCCAAGTACTGCTCTCATGTTGCTTATAATACTAAGCAGCATAAGAGCAGTGCCAGAATTGGCTGGAACAGGCAAACACAGCGCTCAGTCTGAGACCCATGAGGCTGTGAATCTAGTCTCACAACTCCCAGACAGCATTGATTGTGGAATCTGAACTGTGCGTGTCAGGCTGGCTTAACAGTGACCTGATCAATTATGTCATAGCAGTAGCAAACACCCACCTAATTCTTTGCCGGGAGAGAGTGCTCTGTGCCCCACCTTTAAGGGAAGCAAAGAAATGACAGTATGGCCGGCAAAGTATTTTAAGTGGAAAACATTAATAATGAGTGAAATAAGTCTAACCTGTTTGTTGAGAAGATTTTTAAAATGCTTGTATGTTAAAGTCAGATTCCAGAGAGATTCCACCTTGAGCATTGAAAGTACATATTTTAGTGCAGTTGCTCAGGTATCCTTTTGCAAGCCTATTTGAATTTCTTTCCAGATTAAGGCCTTGAGGGTCTCAACTGCACTGTGTAAAGAAAATAAGTATTTAAGGAGCCCTGACTTGTGGACCAGTCCCTGTTTGAGTAGCCCAAACTCCAGCCTTATTTGGGCTTGTGAAGCATCCCCTGGCAATCCGAAGAGGATGCGGAAACCTTTACATTGCAAGATGTTTAAGTATGATATCAGTTTACTCTGGAAAGCTTCGGCACTATAGGCCAAAGTTGGTGTTAATTTTGCCTTCACCACTCATTTCATTTTCATTTAAAATCTTTATTCGATCTATTTATAAATAAATCATAAAAGCACAGATTCATCATTCCAAACCATTAAAATCATAAAACACAGTTTACAATCATGTTTAACTAAAAGAAAGGGAAAAAGAAAAAAAAAAACATTTACAGTATTTCAGGTCAACATGCCCATCCGCTTTCTTTTTCTCGTGCAAGCCCACAAAAAAGATGCTACCGAGAAGCAAACGTACGGATTGGGTAAAGACTTTAAAAAGTACAATGCCACCCTACATTGTTTGAAGTTTTGGCGTCTTAAGATGGGCAAAATAAAGGCTTCTTTTTCGCTGTGATAAACTTTACAGAACAATACCACATGCAGGTCGGTTTGAGGGGAGGCATTGTCACATGGACACAAAGCAAGGTCAGCGTGCTTAAACTTCCTCTCCGGGAACCCCAGCATCAATGGGATAAAGTTAAAACGGAAACGCATCAAAATAAATCTATGTTGGGCCATAGTGATGCGTGAAATATAAAAATAATGGTCTCCCTCAGGTCTAGGCGGAACAAGGGCATAAGCGATAAACGCTTTTTGGGAGCAGTTCTTTCCCCTGCGAATGAAACCAACCCTCTGCACGAATAGATCAGTCATTTTCCGTTTGGAGACATTCCTGCAGGAAGATGGGTCCTTAAACAAATCCTCCTGCCCAATGGCACTCAGCTCCGCTTCCACGTAGCTGAGCCAGCCGATCCTGTTGCGACCCTCCAACCTAAGGCAGTCCCTAATTATGCGTTGGGTTAAATTAACCGTCGTCCTTCGCCAGATGGAGAGCCACAACAGAATCGGTGCCAGTCTAACACAGTCAGACAGGTAGGGGAGCCCTAATTTGAGATGTAAGATGTAATTAGATGCAGTGGGTGGTAGTGAGACCCTAGACTTGAAGAAGATATCTTCCATTCTCGGCAAATGCTCGATATGAGCCATCCCCCAGACTCCAGCCCCATAAGTTGCCGCCGCCTTTGTTTTGGCTAAATAAATGGTTTTAACTGTATCCACCGGACTGGCCCCCAGCTTCTTAGTGAACCCCTTTAATGCTAGGAACCTTCTTTCCATGGCCAGGGCCCTGGCGGCCACCAATTTCAACTAGGTTTGTTTACTATCAAACAGGACGCCCAGGTATGCAAAGGAGTCAACTACTTCAATTTTCTTGGAGGCCAGATGGAAATGGGGCACTTTTGCGCCGCTAGCGGCGCCAGCTATAATGATAAAAGATTTGGCTTCATTGACACTGAGGTCTAGGGAGGCCATAATAGAGGCATAAGCAGTTAAAAGGCTCTGGAGTGCTACCCCTGTCCTTGCTAATAACACTGCATCATCAGCGTAAGCCAGTAATGGTACAGGGGAGTCATCAAATCTGGGCACGTCGAGAGTTGAGCCAGACAGGACCACCTCCACCCCGTTAGTATAGATGGAAAAAAGAAACGGGGCGAGGACACAGCCCTGCCTGACCCCCTTCTCGATTTTAAACACGCATGTGCATTCTCCGTTTCGGCCATACCTCACACAGGCCGTAGCGTTGGCATATATCTGATAAGTGAAGTGGATAATTGGTGGATCAATCCCCATCTCCGCCATCATCGGCCACAACTTCTGGTGGGACACACAGTCAAACGTGGCTGACAAGTCCATGAAGGCCATATATAGCTTACCGCCCTTGGCCTTCGTGTACTTGTCTATGCACAGCGAGAGATTGAGACATTGGTCTACTGTCCCCTTCCCCCTCTGGAAGCCATATTGCGCCTGCATTAAAATGTTTTGTTCCTGTGCCCATTTCTCCAGCCTGGCTAATAATAGCCGGCCCATCAATTTTGCTGTTGTATCTAGAAGGGAGATGGGTCTGTATTTCTTCGGACAGGCCCTATCTCCCTTCTTGAAAATGGGCACTAGGATACTATGTCTCCAAGATGGGGGGGGACCCTCTATGGCTATGCAATTAAATACATTTGCTATAAGTGGGACCCATATGTCTCCACTGGCCTGGAAGAGATCGATGGGGACCCCATCAGGTCCTGGGGCCTTGCCCGGGACACAGGCATCCAGCCCTATTCTTACTTCACTGAGCGAAAAGGTCAGGAAGCTGCTGGGACAGGGCACTTGGATGGATTGCATGGACTCTATAGTGGAGTGTAAACTAAATATACCCTCAAAATGCTTTATCCACGCTTCTTCCTCTACATGTGTATCCAGGGATGGATCATTTATATCTTTAAAATAGGGGGTATTTATGATTTTCCAGAACTCCCTGCTGTTTCCAAACCTAGCAGCTTGTTCAAGGTCATCCCATGCCTTCTCCCTTATATCCTTTATTCGTTTGGACCTCGCCTTCTTGTACTCACTTCTCAATAGTCTTACCAGTACCAAATCTCTAGGATTGGATTTTAGGGCACTTGCTAGAGATCTCTTTGCTTTAGAGCATTCTGTATCAAACCAGCGGCTCTGATGGAGATCACTGGCTGGTTTAGGTTGGGTAAGTGCAACTTTTAGTTTTATTAATAGTTCTCTGAACTGTGTAACTATTTGAGAGGGAGACGAGTCCTCTACCAGGCAAGGTATGATGTTATCCATATCTTGGCCTATTATGGAGTCAATCAGATTAAGTTTTACAACCTGTGTCCGTTTTAATTGGTAGCCATTTTTCCTGGCTAGTACAATGTCGTGCACTACCTGCTGATTTCTTTTCGTTTTGTGAAGGAGGGTTAAGTGAGAGTATAAAATAGCATGGTCACTATGGAGTGAGAACAAAGTGGCTGAGTGAATAACTCTATCTCGTGTTGCCAGGGAAACTAAAACAAAATCAATTGTTAACTCGGAGTTGTTTCTCCTAAAAGTGCTCTCTATCTGGCCAGTCCTTGAGCTATTAATTACGCACAGGTGCCTTGAATAGAGCAAACGGTTAAGGGTGTCACCATATTCAGTATGTGAAAAGTGACAAAGGGGGTTTCCCTGGTGGTCGTCCAGCCCACACACCCTGGCCTCATTATATTTGCACAAATGTGTATTAAAGTCCCCCATCCAGATTAATCTGCAAGAGTGCCTGTGAGTGCGTGGGTTGAGGCGGTCCAACTCATTTTCCAAGTCAACTACTGTTTCCCTCATGTTGCCCCCAAATTCGTTATTATAAAAATTAATTAAAATCCAATGATCATCCTTTGTAAGCGCTAATTGTAGCATTTGGAAATGGTTATTCGGTGAGCCTATCTGCTGTATTTGGATTGGTAAGGTATTAGAGATAAGGGTTAATAAACCCCCTTTCGCTCTACCTGACGCAGAAGGCACGGCTGATGTATGAAAAGTGCGATACCCATCAAAATACACTGGGTCCTTAGCCCAAGTCTCTTGAAAACAAATGATTTCCATCTTTGACCAGTACTTTTGCCACTCAGCATCACCCATCTTGGTGGCAATCCCTGCCACATTCCAAGATGCCAGATTTATCTTGTTTTCATCCACCAACCCCTGTGTTAAGGGAGGCATGGGGGTTGCCTGCAGTGCAGGGGATAAGATCTCTAAAGGAAGAGCCGGGAGATCGCGAGATGGTAGTAGTCAATTTCTTTCCAGATTAAGGCCTTGAGGGTCTCATCTGCACTGTGTAAAGAAAATAAGTATTTAAGGAGCCCTGACTTGTGGACCAGTCCCTGTTTGAGTAGCCCAAACTCCAGCCTTATTTGGGCTTGTGAAGCATCCCCTGGCAATCCGAAGAGGATGCGGAAACCTTTACATTGCAAGATGTTTAAGTATGATATCAGTTTACTCTGGAAAGCTTCGGCACTATAGGCCAAAGTTGGTGTTAATTTTGCATTCACCACTCGAATTAGCGGACTCAATGTTGGATTTGCTGTTTTGGCTAGAAGTTCCCTAAAGGCGAAAAATAAGTGAGGTGAGCTTGGGCTTCAGGGCATTCAAATATTTTTTCAGATCCTGTAGCCAGACACCCAGGTTTGTGTACGGGCTAGACCTCTTTACCTGTGCCCAGACCAGTTGCCATAAGCCCTTTTTCACAAGTTGTTTCCCAAAGTTGGGAATGTTAGTGATACGTGTTCATTTGGTAAATCAGTGTGCTGGGCAGTGGAGGAGATCAGTCATACCTTAAACACTGTGCCTTCTCGCCCCCTTCATTGGTGCCCAGTGGCAGAGATTGGGGCTTGTGCCTGTCTAGCTTAAACAAAAAGATCCTTTGCATCCTAGACATAGGGATTACAACACAAAGTAATTTGCGCTTGTTCTTATTATGCCTGGTCTATGGCCATAATATATTTTCAAGTTCATAAACCCCTGCTCAGAAACGTATATACAGCAGTAGCCATACATTTGTACGCTCATAATTACACATATCCCACCTTGAAATAGGTTGCATACCAGACACAGGACACTTAGTGGAATTGCAATGGACACAAATACCAGTGACTTCAAAGGTTGACACAAAAACAAATAAGTAGAATGAACTCCACGCCATCAGAAAGGGGAGCAGACAACAAATTGCACACAACCAGTCTGTTGACAATAGCACATTTCCAAAGAATAGTACATCAAAACTATAATAATGCATACATTTTAGAGAAAATCATCAAGTGACTGGTCATGTTAAAGCCATTTAGGAACTATGAATGACAACACAAAATGTGTCTAATGTCACAATCATACCATTGATGTGTAGGTGCACACAGCATTTCAAAGCCAACATGCAAAGTGTACGTATGCAAAATCTGCCAAGTTAAAGGGGGCACCATACCGGAATCCATGAACGGGGGAGAATGTGGTTTGAAGCACACAACCCAAGGTGCACCAACGCAGATGCAGCGCATATATCACATGAGAGCAGGCCACACATAAGTTATTCACTAAGTCAGTGACTGGCTTTGTAGCACTACCCAACCTGGCCAGAGAATGAGAGCTGGTGCTAACATTAAAAACAAGCACTTGCAATGCAAATTGGTCTCGCATTTGCGAGAGTTAGAGCTACTTGCGTTGTAAATGATATTGTTTTCTACTTATGTTTTGTGTTTGGAGTGGATGTATGTTGTTTATAGTGGAATTATGTGGTTTGAATTGGAATTGTTAAAAGTGGAATTATGTGGGGTGGAATTGTGTGGTTTGTAGTGTATTTGTCTATTGGAAATATGTATTATTGTTTATTAGATAGGGGTGAGAGCTGTATAAAATAGATAGAAAGTATAATTGAGAGTGATAGGTAGTTTGTGTATGAAGTGGTGAATAAACTCTAGATAGATTAGTAGAAAGAGTGTGTGAGAAAGAGAGAATGAAGGGGAGAGAAGGTTATAGACGCATAAAGAGGCTGTGCTTGTGTACACAGAAGACACCGAAAGAAAAGGAGAGTGTTTGTTGTGGTTTGGATTTTTAAAAAAGTTATGATGAAGAAAATGTGCTGAAAGCCCTGAAGTGAAACAATATAAGAAAATCTGGATGAGTGCGTGCTCGTGCAGTGGAATTATGTGGATAGTAATTATGTGGTATTAAGTGTAATGGACTTGCATGTAGTGGTATTTGTGTGTCGTGGAGTGGCATGTATTGTGCGGAATTATGTGGTGTGGTGCTGAATTATGTGATGTTTGTTTTAGTAAGAAAAATAAAGGAGACACCTTCCCAGCCCACAAGTGTTTGTTGACACAGGCTGGCTGGTGCTCACCGTAGCCAAACCCACCCACCCCCCAAAAAAACACATGATTTAACTCAACACACGTTATATTTGCAAAATGTGTGTTGCATTATTTGTACAATACTTTAAGCTCTAGTTCCAACAAAGCTCATCATAATGATGCATCATAATGATGCAAAACTGCAATGCTGCTTAAAGCTATTCCAAGCCATCAACAAACATGATGCACCACACGCAATATCTATTCAATGTTTTGAATTACAGCATACCATTTTCAAGTTGTCACTAAGAAATCCAGTGGGATAGTAATATATAGTCACATAAAAAGATGTCAACCTCTATATCGGTTATTCAGACGCGCTAATAACATATTATAGGCAACTAGTACAATACAAAGCTACTCGTCTATTTACAAATGGTTATTATGACTAACTCAACTTTAAACAACTTGCGAGTTTGCTAGCATGTTTGAAATAAATAAGACAACGGTGTGAGGCAGCAAATGAAGGAAGACGCTCCCTCAATAGTTGGTGTATTGTGAGTGATGATACAGACCATTCATAGCCAGCAACGACAAAGGAGACATACTCCAGAAATAAGCTTTGTAATTATGTTCCAATAAATAGGGTGCCTGTTAGCTGTCTGCAGGCCACTCTTTCAGAATTCCGTGGAAGGGGTTATAAATTAAGCCTTGTTTGTGCGTTGGCAGTTTATTTTTTCTGCGGTGCGAGAGAGGGACAAGTCAACATTTCTCTTGGCGGTTTTTGGAACCATGAGTGCTAATAACGAAGGATGCTGGGCTCCCTCCCCCTGGTAATCTGGATTTGATGATCTGATTCATGTGGGCGTGTGAAAGCTCGATGTATTTGTAAACTTCTTCAAACCCGTCAAATATAACTTGGAAAGCCAGGCGACTCCTTTCCTAAAGCAGAGACCTAGGATTTACAGGATACAGGGGCACAAAGGTGCTTTACTCTGTTGGGAATGACCACAATAAATACACGTAAATGTGCGCCTTACAGGCCTACACCTGGAAGCGGTGATTCTTCGTTTTGTTGACCATCGAGTACTCTTCTGCTCTCGGTTCGCATTGCAGCATGCCAGAGCTGCCGACTTAGAAACTGGCGAACCATGGGGCATATTACCAAGGATTTGCGATAATTATCGCAAAGCGCGCTTAGCGCTGTTTTTTTTATTGCCGGCTATCGCTGGATTTCATCGCGGAGATAACGCGTTATTATCAACGCTTATCTCCAAGGCGATAAAAAATCCAGCGATAGCGGCGAAACCCAGCAATAGCGCGAGAAATCCAGCGATAAATTCACTGCGCTAATGAAAAGCTTGCTAATAGGCAGGTGAGGACTTAACCTTACAATCCACCTCCCATTGACAAGATGGTTAAGTCAAGTTTTTAGCAGGTGTTAGATTCCAGCGATAATCGCGGTTAGCGCGACTTTTTTTATCTCTTCACGGGCATTGGTAATAGGGGGAAGTTGTTTTTGCAACTGTTTTCAGTTGCTTTTAGTTGGGAACGCCTACTTTGCATGTCATTAGCGATAATTATCGCTGACATGCAAAGCGGCAACAAAACGGCCGCTATCGTCATTAAGATGTCGCTAACAGCTATTAGTGACAGCTTGCTAATAGGGCGATAAAAATATCGCCGCTTTATCGGCAAAAAGTGCTGCTAAAGCGGTGATAACGCCCTTGCTAATATGCCCCCATGTTCGCGTCTCGGCGTCGGATCAACATCCTGTGATTTTATGCAAATAACTTAAAGCTTCCCATGCACCCATCCTAAAAAAAAAGAATGTGACCTAATGTATTGTGACTGGTGCTCAAATAAAGCGCTCCTATACTTCCAGGTCGAGTTAGCACTATATAAAACAAAAATAAAACAAAAAAAGTACACCAACGACCAAGAAGACAGACTCAAGGAATAAGCTATGTGATTGTGGTCCATAAATAGGGTGCCTGGTAGCTGTCAGAGGCATGCACGCCCCTCTTTTAGAATTCTGTGCCACATACTGCATGTGCAGGAAAGCCTATGAATTGTGCGAGCGCCTGAAGCAATGTGGGCAATAAGCCCTTGCCACTAAGTGCAGCAGTGACGTCTCTAAATGTCAGCAGTGCAAAAGTAAGGGGCATGGTCAATGCCTGTTACACTATCATCGGTGTACTTCTCTGCAAAAAGGGTTGTGCCTAGGGCTTGTGCTCTCATACTGTACGTCGAAAACACTTTCAAATATATGAGCTCAGAATACCAGTCTCCCTTTCACTTACCTTTGAGCTAGCTGGGAGGCGAGCTCAGAGCTCACACGAGAGCCAAGGCTGCAATTCCCAAATGGGAGGAGGGAGAAGGGGCCATCACACGCTGTACAGTGTGGTGGCCAAACAAAAGGCTCCCTTAGTGAAATCGCCAGCGAGGGAGCTAAGTCCACAAGGGAGGGGCATTTAAATAAATGCGTCAATAACAAGCCAGCATTTGTAAATTACCCATTTAACAGCCAATGGCAATTGGTGGGTGCACCAGAGCCAATAGACGAGGATACAACAGGTCTTCGAGACTCGACCTAAAAATTACATGGTGACACAAGGCAGTGCAGTTCCTTAATTTAGAGCAATTTGTGCTGCCCTGCATGGCTTTGTAAAAAAATGTAATGCAACGCTGTGGCTTGTGCTGCGTTGGGTTTCATTTCAAGCTCGTAGGTGTTCCATGGGTGGAGCATTCTGCATTATGCATAGAAAGAAGAAAATCCCTCTTTGGATTGCTTTTGTGCAGGAAGGTCTCTCCTCCTGCACAAAAGCAATCTTGCCCATAACACAGGTAATCTTGCAGCATGACGCAGGGGTGCCTGCATTGCTGCTAGGCAGAATGCAGTGCACCAGCGCTAGGAAAGAAAAGTGCAGTATATCTCAGTAGATATGGCACATTTCCCATCTCTCTGTTCCATGCAATGCAGCACAGGAACTTGGAGGTGAGTTATAAATGTTTCTATTCTATTCACAGGGATTTCTAAAGCACATGGCTACAAAAAAAGGCTTCCCAGTGCTGAAACAACCAGATATCCTCAGATGAATATGTAAACTAGAACAGAAAGGTTTTTAGCAATTTCCGGAAAGCTAGTTCCGGTGTGGTTAGTCTTAAATTCAGAAGGAGTGCCTTCCACAGTTTAGATACTAAAAAGATGAAAGACCTACCACCACTCTTGGTTCTCTTTATCGTGGAGCTGCAAGATGTTGAATGTTGGACCGCAAAACTCCTGCACGATTATATGGAGTGAGAAGAATTTGAATCAGTTTAGGACCTCTTGTGTATCACTATATGAGCCATACACTGTTTTTTTATGAAGTGTATCCTCTTAAGTACTGACAGACAGTGAAGGCTTGCTAGGGCAGTAGTAGCAGACTGATGCTTGGGACTCTTCAATAGTGTCCATGCTGCAGTGTTTTGAGTGACTTGAAGTCTTTCTAAAACAGACTTCGGGTGCCTAGATACAAAAAATTCCCATAGTCAAGTCTGGAGATGACTAAGCCTTGTATTATTAGTCTGTGGGATGTCTCTGGTACCCATCTGAGCAATTTTCTAACGGGTCTTAATATGCCAAAACAGGTTTATGCTAATTTTTTTACTTGAGTCGCCATTGTCAATTATCATCAATCCAAAAGCCAAGGCTTTTGAGTTCTGATTGTGGAGGAGGGCGGGCACCAAATGAGGAAGGCCAGTTCAGTTTTATCCATCCATCTCGAAGAATTTTTTCTCCATTAAATTTAAGGCTGCTTGCCTCCACCCACTCCATAACATGATTAAGGCAAGCGTTAAGTGAAGTGGAGGTATTTGTTGCTTCGTGGGAAATGGAAAGAACAATCTAAGTATCATCAGCATATGATATAGAACTGAAACTGTAATTATTTAGGACTTCTGTCAATTCGATAACATACAGATTGAACAACGTTGGACTCAATGAGGACCCTTGCGGGACCCCACAGTTGAGAGAATAGATGTTGGACAGAATAGTTCCCTCACAGACTTGAAAGGTTCTGCTAGACAGAAATGAAATTAGCCACATGAGTGCCGATCCAGAGATTCTGATTTCCTTTAGCCTTGAAATTAGTACCTGCTGCAGACAATGTCAAATGCAGCATTGAGATCCAATCGGATCAAAGCAGCGGTCCCACCCCAATCTAAAATGGCTTTCAGCCCTTTTGTGGCCACAAGCAGAGAAGTTTCAGTGCTGCTGCCTGCCTGGAAACTGGTCTAAGACTGATGAAGGGCGTTGTTAGTTTCAAAAGATGAAGAAAGGCACTTGTTAACGTGTTTTTCCAGGACTTTGGTTGGTTCCGGCAAGAGAGATATAGGCAGATAATTATCACATATTTCAGGATCAGAAGATGTTTTTTTAATAAGGGTTTTACAATAGCGTGTTTCCAATTTTTTGGCACTGTTCCTGAGCTGAGTAAACATTTAAACAAGTCCATCAGCTCGGAGATCACTGCTTTCCCTCCTTTTATTAATATGTCAGGGTTGCTGGATCCAAGGGAGATCCTGAATTCAGAGATTTCAGAATGTTTTCAGTGTCATTATATGTTATTTCTGGAAACACTGATATTTCTCCCTTATTTGTGGCCGGGAGCCTATCTGGGTTATTATATTTTTCTAGCGTGAGGAGAATTTTATTTACTTTTTCTACAAAAAGCTGGACAACATATTACATCTTAGTTCTGATTTGGAGGGGGCGTTATTTTAATAGCTTGATTCAACAGGCTTTTACAACATTGAATAGTTCTTTGGAGAAATTAGCAGCATTATTTATTTTAGAATCAAAAAAGTCAACTTTAGTCATTCTAAAGGCCTATGGTACTTTATTGCTGTTTGATAATTCCCCTTTTCCATAGTATCAGAGTTTTTTCTCAATGTTCTCTCTTTTTTTGCCTGTTTTTTAAGTTCTAAAAGCTATGATGATGCTTTCACTCCCTCCCTTAGACCAGTGTGTTGTTTGCATTGGACTAATTTATCTGAGGCACCCTGGATTCATTCCTGAAATCTGTTATATCTAATGTCCAAGTCTTTTGACATCTCAGGGATTGTTCCTGTTAACATACGTTTCCAAGCATTTATATCCATTTTCAACCAATTCTGTTTTGGGTTGTTATGGTCAGGTGCAGCATATTGATTTTTTGAATAGTTTATTTGAAATTGAATTATTTTATGATCTAACCAAATGACCTCATAAGGGTCCCTTGTTGTTAATTCTGCCATATGAGAAAATATAGGGTAGAGGAGGTGGCCCATTTTGTGAGTAGGGGTTGTAACCCGTAGGGTTAATTGGATTGCTGCTAAATCCATTCCAAAAATGTTGGCAACCTCACAACTGGTATTATCTAAATGGAGATTTAAGTCTCCAAGCAATGTCTAGTTAGCAGCAGTAGAACTCTTTACTGCCACAATGTCTGGAAGAGCATAACTTAAGTGGTGGGACCAGGAGGACAATATATTAAGGGGCCACTTCCGATTCAGGCCGGAAAACATACTGACCGACTCGGTACGGGAATGTTGTCCGACCGACACGTACCGGCGCTGCCCGATCCGCGTAGTACAATGAAATGCATGTGAATCACGACCGACTCGTACGGAACACAAGCCGAACGACCGAACCGCACGGAAACAAGCTATCCGGCCGGGAAACTACGCAAATCGAACCGACCGACACGCACCAGGAATGAACCCGACCGAAACGTACCCGCGAACTCCGACCCGCGCAGTACGATGCAATGCGTGGAAAACCAGACCGAGTCGCACGGAGCCCAAGCTGTACGACCGACACGCATACAAAACCCAGCCGAAGCAACCCAATACTCCACGACCGACGCGTACGCCGCACATGAAACCCAGCAGGAACACAGCTTGAAAGACTCGGAGAAGCCCGCACGAGCCAACTGCAGCGTCCTACTCGGTCAGTAGAACGTCTCCTACATGCCTAAAAAACTCAAAGGAAAAAAATCCAAAAAAGGGCCAAACAAGCAATGACAAAGTCAATAAATACAGGGGGAAAAAAACATGGAACAAGGACACACCCACAACTCCACCCATATAAAGGCCACAAATCCCTACCATGATCCTTTGCAAATTCAACTGACCTGCCAGCACAGAACACCATCAGACAGCAACCACAGACACACTCACAACTCATCCATCACACAAGCCACACACCATTAGCACCTCACAAATAGCACCCTCACATACACCCAGCAAAACCTACACTCACCCACCCTCACTTGCACACTCACACACACATCAATCCCCACCACCACCCATCACCATGCCCCCAAAGAGGAATCCAAAGTTCCTAGACAGTGAATTGGAGGTCCTGGTAGATGAGATCCTCAGGGTAGAGCCACAGTTGTTTGGTACATTGGTCCAACAGACCCCCATGTCGCAGAAAACCAAGATGTGGGAGAGGATTGTCGACAGGGTGAACGCACAATCACCATGTTTGCGCACAAAGGAAGACATCCAGAAAAGGTGGTATGATGTGCGCAGGAGGGTCAAGGACCTACTCAAGAAGGATTACGCCATGAGTCAGCCACCGGCAGTGGCCCTCCTGCCAAACCACTATACCTCAGGCCCTGGGAGGAGAAGGTGCGGGCCATCCTACTACCAGTGAGCGTATATGGACTATCAAACATCCCAGAGCCTGGTGAGTACACAACCAATATACCCAATATTGTGTGACAATACACACACATCACTGTCAAGGGGATAGTCAAACCATGCACCCTTAGCAAATCCACAGCAACCAAAATATAATCATCCCAAGATGTGTATGTTAGTCAGATAAACACAATACATGCCATCTCATAGTGACATGTAACTGTGTCATGACATGTACAAACCTAACAACAAATAGAGCAAGGCAGTGGCACAAATATAACCAACAAACACAGTCAGATATTTTGCCACCACTAGAACACCACCTCACAGGGAAGCTCACTGAAAGGAAGGAATTCTGTGTATGCTGGTGAAGTGAGTGTAGGCAATAGCATGATGGGAGTTGTAGTCACAGATATTGGTCACCCTCACAATTTGCCCATCAACACCACTCTGAACCATGCTCACATCACAGGGAGTGGAAAAGAACTGACAAGATGGCTGACACTGGGTACTGCTGTGGGGAGCACAAGGCCCTGCTGGGAACTGTGCACCAACCAACAGCAGGACACCACTGACTGACATCCTGAAAGCCAACTTGCACTCCCTGCAATGGAAGCACGTTCCATGGTGGGATATCTGGCTGGGTGGGAAGGAGGACTGACAGCTCTGACCATAGTTACCAGCAGCTTTTCTCACACACCCCCTTAACACAAACTCCACACAACTCACCTGGGAGAATGCATTGCCTCACACTCTAATTAAATATCCCACAAAGAACTACCACACTGGGTTATGCTGTGTGAAGCATAGGAACACTTTTGGGACTTGTAGCCAAACAAACGCCAGGACAACACTGTCAGCCATCCTGTCAGCACAGGCACACTAACCCACAGGGAAGCAGAGTCAAAAGGAAGGAAGTATGGGCATGCTGGGAAGGGGGTGTAGGCAATAGCATGATGGGAGTGGTAGTCACAGCTCAACATCCCCCACCCACATGGCCCAGCAAGCTCACACTGAAGCATGCACACCTCACAGGGAGTGAAAAGCCACTTCAAAGATGTCTGACAATGGTGCTCTGTTGTGGGGAGTACCAGGCCCTGCTGGGAACTGGGCACCAACAAACAGCAGGACACCACTGACTGACATCTTGAGAGTCAACCTGCACCCACTGCAAGGGTGGCATGCTTCATGGTGGGATAACTGGGCTGGGGGGAGAAGGAGGTACGGATGTCAACCAAATACCACCAATGCTGGTCATGCACACACCTCAACATCCACATTGAAATGCATCAGGTTGGCAGGACAATGAGCCACACCAATATCAACCTCTGACTGTGTCAACTTAGGACAATGCAATGTACAGGGCCGCATCCAGAGGTACAGTCACAACTGTCATGTGTTTGAACCATTGATGCCTTCAGAAACATAACATACATTGTGTGTCTCTTCCAAAAACAGGTGATGATGGGGACACAGCAGCAGATGAGGAGGAGTCCCTGTCCCAGGCTCCGGGGGACCCTGAGCTCTCTGGTGTGGAACTGCCTCTGCCCTCATCAGATGGCGAAGACCAACCTGGCACCTCCGGTGTGAGTCATCATGCAGCACCAGCAGGACCACCATCTGCACCCCCTGCACCCATTCCTCCAACATCTGCCAACACACAGACCACCCTCGCCGACACGGACAGACCAAGGACACTGAATGACAACAGCACAGGGACCACAGCCCACCGTGAAGCAATGGACAACAACCCCAGTACCAACCCCCAAGGGGGCCTAGGGTCACCTGTGCATACCATGGCAGCTCCCGCACGTGTGGCCAGGGGTGGTGGGAGGGGTGGTAGGCAGAGGTCGCTGTTTGCAGAGGGGTCTGGACTGCATGATGACCCACAACTGGCACGCATTGCTGATGCGTACCAGAATAGCACCGGAGAGGTCAGCCAGGTAGTGGGGATCCTCAAGGACATTCAACAGCAGCAGGCTGCCCATCATGCCCGCTTGGACTCCCACATGTCCCGTGTGGAGACACACATGTCTGGCATGGAGTCCAAGTGGGACACATTGGAAGAACTGACAGCGGTGCAGAGGGACATATTGACATGCCTCCGCCAGATTAGCACCAACATGTCCACACCTCCCTGTGTGCCCACAACATCTGGTGCCGCAACAACTGGAACTGCCACAGGGAGGGAGGATGACTCTGGTGGAGAGTCCTCTGCACCGCAGCGGCCTGCACGTAAATGTCCCCCCAGAAAGAAGAGGGGTCGTCCGAGGAAGGACAACTGACAGGCCGATGGCCAAGTACATCCCCCAGGAACTCAACACCTGTTCTCGAAATTCTCCTTTGTGGGCAAACTGTTCACCCTGTCGAATGCAACCCAACTCTCCCACATGACATGGGGAGTTTAAGTTGGACTAATGTATCAGATGACTGTGGACTTTACTCAGGACATTTCTGCTACCAACACTTCCAACTCATCTGGGAACTTTGGATTCCAATACCAATGTACAGCACCCACCATCCTGTGCACTATCCTTACACATGTATGTAAATAAACTCACTAATACACCATACTTGCCTCTGTTGTGATTCCAACGTTGTTTTTGTCATGGAGATGATGATCTGCTAAATGACACTGTGCATGCTAACTGCCACAGCAAGTTCAACACCGTCATGTGAGTCATGGCGACGTGACACATATGAGGGAGACACACCACTAGGGCTACACAACACATAGACACCAGGGCCATCTGACTCATCGCCTACACTGATGTTGCCAGGAAATACAGTGGAATGCACAGACACCACACCTATTCAGAGTCTGTGTTAACTAGCCCACAGGTGCAGTAAGCAAATGTCAGTCAGATGTGTGACCACAGACAACGCACATCCCAAAGTGAAGCACAGGTTTATTACACATTTGTAACATGTTGTTTCCACTACAAATGCAAAGTAATCCCACGTGGCAGTGGCCTCACAGTCAACAAGTGTAGAAGAAATAAAGTCCAGGGGTGTGTGGCACATCACCTGTAGGGAAACGACTGCTGCCACCCTGAAAGCTGAATCATGGTGTCGGGGGATCCGAGTTGACCAAACAACTCTGAAAGTACCCTGTGAAGGACAGACATGACACACAGTCAAAAGCACTGAAGAACATGACAGAACTGCAATACTCATGCCCAATACATGTCACAAGATACCTACACAAAACCAAGTTAGCATGTCAACACTGTTGGGGAGTACAGACTACCTGTAAGGACACATCGCTGCACGCATCCAGTCAAGTAGCACATGGCCACACTCAAACAGCACCAGAGCACCACCCACACATATCATGAAACTCACATCATTGACATGACATCTCTGGATACTCACATTCAGCTGAAGAAGTTGGTGATGAGCTGTGTGCGGACATCACCCTCATCATCATCATCATCACTGGCATCGTGGCCCAGGCCAGGATCCTCCACAGGTGGCAGATGTTGGTCATCGTCATCCAGGATGAGAGGCAACTCCTTCCGCACTGCCAGGTTGTGTAGCATGCAGCAGACGATGACAATCTTGCACACCTTTGCTGGGGCATATGGGAGGGCCCCTCCTGTCTTGTCTAGGCAGCGGAAGCGGCTCTTCAGGAGACCAAATGTCCGCTCGATCACTCTCCTGGTCCGACCATGTGCCTCATTGTAGCACATCTGGGCTGGTGTCACAGGGTTCCTGAGGGTTGTCAGCAACCACAGCATGTTGGGGTATCCGGAGTCACCTACATACAGTCAATTGCACCTTAGCTGAGTTGGAAAAGAGGGCGGAATACAACATTGCAGAACACACACAATGGTACAAAGTCAGTACACACCGACAAGCCAGGCACGCTGGTTCTGCATCTGTGACATCATCCTCGGGATGCGACTACTTCCCATCACGTAGGCATCGTGTGCCGAACCAGGGAAACGGGCACACACATGTGAGATGCTCATATCTGCAAGACATACCACCAGAGCATTGATCGAATGGTAATGTTTCCTGTTCCTGTATGCCTGCTCATGTGCCTGATGTGGTACCAAAGCCACATGTGTCCCATCAATGGAGCCAATGACATGTGGCATCCTCCCCAGGGCATAGAAGTCACTCTTGACGTCAGTGAGTTGTTGACGTTTAGGGAAATAGATGTACTGGTTCAGGTATCTCAACATTGCCTCCAAAACATCGCGTAGCACACGGCTGAACATGGTCTGTGACATCCCACCAGCACACGCCACAGTGTGTTGAAAGGTACCAGTGGCAAAGAAGTGTAGGGCTGCCATCACCTTCACCTTGGGGGTCAGCGCTGTAGGGTAGGCCGGCCAGGTTGCAAATGTGGGGCCAACCGCACTGCCAATTCCTCAATCAGCGCCCTTCTGAAGCGGTACTGTCGGATGCAGTCACGTTCAACCATCGTTGCAAGGTCAGGGAATGGTCTATGGACAGCTGGTGCCCTGCAGTGCATAGGTGAAGAAAGAAAGATTGTCAGTCACCCCACATATGTGTCATTGACCATACTCAATATCACATGATACATCATTACGAGACACAAGTACCTGATGTGTGTGCCGTTCTGTATGGACATATTTGGCACCTACATGGCCAACATCTAACATCACAGTTCAACATGTGTTGACAACAAGTTCCAGGTTGTGCTATGGGAAATCATTAGGCTGTGTCACAGTACCCATGTACTGCTGTCACGTTCCAAACACACACCACAGTGACATGTCAGGACAGATGTGCCACAGGCATCACAGCTCATTGACAGGTAGATTCCCATGGACCCTGTATTGCCACATGGACACTGGCATGACATGGCGTATCATGTACACGTCAGCAAAACAACCATGACTCCCACAGGTAGTGGACCCTGTTGCCTCTGCAGGACAGACATGGACGTCTGTGACACACACATGCACAACATCAAAGTCCATGCACAAACAACGTGGATGTGGAGACTGTCTCCCACTGTGCACATGGAATCAGAGACATCGAAAACACAACATGCACACAGACTGTGGAGGGCCATCACTATTGTGGCAATGGGTCACCCTGTGACGTACATACCTTCCCACATGGGACTCAGGAGGTATGTGACATGACATACACATGCACAACTTGGAAATGTGACCATGCCACATGCTCTGAAATGAACAGTTGCACATCACAGTGGTCATGTGCACAACACACAAAGGATTCTGTCCCCATGAACACGTGCACAGCCTGGGAGTGGCTGCCCCCAAGTGCCACCCAAAAAACCACATGTTGACCCCCATACACAGAAAAGGTAATGCAGCCTTACATGCCTTAGGATACAGTGTGGACAGGCTGTGGTGTTGTAGGTGTGCCCCTGAGTCCCTGGCAAGTAAATGTGGCTGGCATACGTTCACCAGTAACAAGCATGGTGACATATGCGAGTGACTTGTACAGGGACGCGTCGTACAGCAATGGACCGACCTGTCTGCACGCATTGGACATTGCATATGATGTGAACGGATACGCGTTGTACAGCAATGGACCGATCGGTGCGCACGCATTGGACATTGCATATGATGTGAACGGATACGCGTTGTACAGCAATGGACCCATCGGTGCGCACGCATTGGCCATTGCATATGATGTGAGCGGATACGCGTTGTACAGCAATGGACCGATCGGTGCGCACGCATTGGCCATTGCATATGATGTGAGCGGATACGCGTTCTACAGCAATGGACCGATCGGTGCGCACGCATTGGACATTGCATATGATGTGAGCGGATACGCGTTGTACAGCAATGGACCGATCGGTGCGCACGCATTGGACATTGCATATGATGTGAACGGATACGTGTTGTACAGCAATGGACCGATCGGTGCGCACGCATTGGCCATTGCATATGATGTGAGCGGATACGCGTTGTACAGCAATGGACCGATCGGTGCGCACGCATTGGCCATTGCATATGTTGTGAGCGGATACGCGTTGTACAGCAATGGACCGATCGGTGCACACGCATTGGACATTGCATATGATGTGGACGGATGCGTGTTGTTTTTCGAAATACGCGTTGTACAGCAATGGACCGATCGGTGCGCACGTATTGGCTATGGCCTGACATGGTAACGGACGCGTTTTCGAAGCTTTAACGAGTCGGATGCAGTGAATTCAGTTGGCCACCCACAACAATGTTGCAAATTAATGGGTGTCATGAAGTTGAACTTTTGAAGGATGCTGTGGGCGTGTATAAGTGGTGCAATTCCATGGATTGGCCAGATTCAGAAGATGCAAACGACTTGGACCTATCACTTTGGACACATGGGACAGTATCTGCCTCTGCAGCACACATATAATGCTGGATGTTCCCATGAGAGCTCACTTGCCTGTACTACATGCTCCAGGACGACATCTGCCACTACCACTGCTGCTGTCTCTGCATCCTCTGGCTACTGCAGTTGCACGTACTGTGGATAGAGCCCCAGCCTTCGGCACTGAGGAGAACCAGGCCCTGCTGGACAGCCTCCTTCCACAGTACAGCAAGCTGTATGGGAAACCAGGGGAGCAGGTGAGTGTGCTGTCCACTGCCTTACTAATTGTGCATGTTGTCTGACTAGCAAGATGTACAGTGTGTACACCAGTGGCTAGCATGCTCACTGAGTAGTTGTCACCCCCAAAGTGTGTAGTCACATGCACTGAACAGGTATAGTGCAGTAACAGTGCATTCCAACAAGGTTTTACTTCCCAGGCAATGATATCATTTAGTAACTGCTGGCAAACTGTTCATAGCCATAGTTGCACTACCTGTGTAGATCATATGCCCCTCTGATTGAGACATGTATATCCAACTGTGTGATGCACAGAAATGTTGCATGTGTAGTAATGGCCTTTTCACTTTGTCATCCTCACAGGTTGATGCCCACCAGAAGCAGGAGATCTGGCTGACCATCGTCCGGGCAGTACGATCTGTGGGGGTCTACAGGCGCAGGATCCGCAACTGCCAGAAGAGGTGGCAGGACCTTCGGGGCTGGACCCGGAGGATCGCAAGGGTCCAGCTTAAGCTGTCGCCTCCTCGCAGGAGGGGCGGACACCGGACCCTGACCCCCCCCACATGCTCTGGATCCTGGCGGTGGTCTTCCCTGTCCTGGATGGGCAGCTGAAGGCCAGACAGCAGCAAGGAGGGGGTAAGTGCTAGCCTCAACTGTGTACTATGACTGACATGCTCTATTCCCTCCTTTAGCATGGTTCCACTTCCACAGTACAACTGTCATGTCGTCCTGGACTCATGTCCCTCACTTGTGTCATGCCCCCTCCTCATCTGATACACAGGTGTGGCCCTTACAGTCTGTGACTTAGGTCACTTGGGTACTGTGTACTTGCAGTTACCTGTGGTTCAAGTTGGGGACAGCATCAGTTACAGGAACTTTGTGGTGGGCTGCATGGGTGGTACAATTGCTCACATTGCCTGTGATCTGACATGTACTCTGGGTATGGCTTTAATATGTGTTCCAATTGCTACTCTGCCTCACCACATGTCTGGGGTATGTGCCACACACCCATGCTGCTGCAGAGACCAAGGTAGAGGCCTCAGAAGTATGTACATCATGTGTGTGACACATGCATATCCACCTGCCTAGTGTTCAGGGTAATACCATGTTGCACATGGAACAGGACTGCAATGCCTACTCCGTACATCGAAGGCACTCTGTTCTCCCACTCCCGTGTGTCAGCATACATATTGGGCATTGTGAAGAGTGCACTCAGGTGTGTGCCTCTGTGTCACCGTGGTGTGGCCTTGCTATTTGGACTCCTGGAGTGTTTAACAATTTGGGGTGGCCAGCCAACTGAGTTATGACTATGGGATCTGCACATAGGTCAATGCACAGGTCTCTGATCCCTTGACTGTGCACAATGTTGTATGAAACATTGAGGTGCCGGCAGCTTTGGTTCATTCTCATCAGACTGTGAAGTGCTCATGTGTATGGATTTGTGTTTGCAGTCACTCAAATGTCTCATTTGATTGACGTGGGATCATCTCAGTCCTCATGATGTGGGTGGCCAGGGGTGCACATGTGCACCTGTCAGCTACAGGGCTTACATTTCTAAAACTCCCCTGATTGTGACACAGTGCAGACTGGTGTTGTGTGTATGCACTGCCCCTGTGACAGGAGACAGTTATGACTGACTTGCCAGACAGGCCTGTGCCATGACATTCCAATCGCAAAGGGTGATCCAGCAGTGGTGTGATATGTCCTGCATGCACACCATTGTTGCATTGTCTATCAGGACATGAGGACGTCATTGTGTCTGGTGATGGAACCAAAACCCGCATGTCAACAGAGACTTTGCCCATCACTTTTCCTGACACATGTACTGAGTCAGTGGCAGGAGATGCCATGTGTTTGGAGTGACACATTTCCATATGTTCTCTTGGATGTCCAACAACTGTGTATGTGGGGCATGTGTGCACATATAATTAGTCGCATACAACAGGCAGCAGACAGATGGGTGCATGGACAGGTAGGATATGTGTGGCATGACTGACTGTCAGGCAGACAATGGGCTTCTTGAAATCAGTGTCAGCACTAATTGCAATGTCTAGCAAATGATGGCAGGGCTTGCTCTGTGATGTGCTGTACTTACTGTGGTGTGTGTGGTCAGTACAGGTGACTAATGTTGCTCTGGTTATCCTGATTGTTTGCAGATACATCCACGGCCACAGGAGGAGACAGCTCCACGGCCCAAGAGGAGCGGCAGAGCCAGACTGGGTCCACTGCATGGGAGACCGAGGGACCCAGTGGCATGGAGGGTGAGGGGAGCCACACTGAGGATACCTCAGCTACGACCACCTCGGCTGGGGAAAACAGCATCTCCAGTGAGGACTCCCTTGTGGAGGCAGGAGTCAGCAGACCAGAGACAACGTCAAGCAAGTCTGTCCCCGCCACCACCACCATCTCCACCCTCCCATCTGCTCCCATCCCACATGTCCGTGGAGGCTCCCGTGTAGGGGAGCGTGTCTCCTTCATGCCAGGCACCGCACCCCCTGCCTCTGTCACCCCTGCTGCCCTGAGTGTGGAGTCTGTGGACTTGCTGAAACAGATCCATGTAGGGCAGACATCAATTCTGAGTGTCCTCCATGCACACATGGGTCTTTTGACACAACTGGTGTCATTCATGGAGGGCATGTCATCTGGCATGTCTGCCCTACATCGGACCAATCAGTCCATGGCCTCCTCACTGACGGCAGCAGTGTCCCTCCTGCAACAGTCCCTCGCCCCTCCTACCTCTGCCCCATCCACAATACCCAGCACCCTACCTGTCCCAAGCACACACACACCGGCACCGGCGCGCACCAGCACAGACACAAGCAGCACACAGACACACACACCAAAATCCAGACGCACACGCACGCACAGTCAGGGGACTGATACCTCACTCACAGGGGATGGGGGCCAGACACACACACATGCATCCACGAGCACTGCGCAGTCCTCAGATGCCTCTCCCTCCAAAAGCCCTTCCCTTGCCTCACCTGCAACCCCCCCCTCCCAGAAGCTCTTTCTCTGTGAGCTTGGCCTCTTCCCCACAGATACACCTGACATGAAGTCCAGATGGAAGAGGCGACCACCACACACAGAGGGGAGTGCCCCTCACACCCGGACACCCTCCCCCAGGCACAGGCAGACAGAGGACCCCATTCGAAAGTCCCCCCGGACCAGGAAGGGCAAGACCCCCCACCACCACCACGCAGCTCCACCACCCAGTCTCTCTCCTCCATCCCCCAGGCCACCACTGCACAGGTTCCACCGCCACACCCTGCCCCAGGTTCCCCCACACACCGATACTGCATCCCCAAACTGCTTAGGCCCTCCCCCTACCACTTGCTCTTCCACCCCCAAACCAGATGCTCTGCCTGTTTGTGCCACTGGTGTGGAGACCGGGTCCCCCCTCTGTCCTGCCCACCTCATCTGCCCCCCTTCCACTCCCTTGGAGTTATGCACTGCAGTGGAGTCCACAACCACCCCGTCTGACTCGGGCACTGCAGTGGGGACCCAGTCCACTCCATCTGACCGGCCCACTGCAGTGGATGCAGCACCCGCAACATCTGAGTTGTGCCCTACAGTGGTGCCGGCCCCCACTGAGTCAGACACCTCCACTGCAGTTGCCGGTGACACTCCTGCACCCACCACCCCTTCACTGCCTCCTTCTGGCATCCCCTGATCCTGTCCCTGCGGTGCCTGGCCTGCCCCTTGTATGCCCCTCCGAGGGGGATGTCCCCCTGTCCGTAGCAGTGCAAGCAAGCAATGGGTGACAAGTTGTCACGTATCACCCTGTTGGGACTGTGTATTTGGACTGGCCATTGGCCTTAGTTTCTTTTGGACTTCAAATTTTAATTTAACATTTGCTGAATAAAGCCTCTTTTTTTTTAATTGTGGTTTTTCTTTGGATGTACATGATGTAGATGAGTATCATTATGCATATGCAGTTGTAATAGTGTTCAGATCAGGAAAATGAAGTGTTGCTGTGATGGACTCCATGTGGTCCATGGGATATGTGTCCTAATGTAGTCTGGATCTATAGCATCCTTTGCTGCAGTCTGAGGGTGTAATGTTCAGCATTTGACACATGGATGTACATTTTGCATTTGTAAATTAACATCTTTGGCTTACACTGATGCACATCTGGTGTGCTTACCACTGTTCAATGTTTCTATTTCCCTGACTGTGTGCCCATCTCCACTGGACATGCAGTTTAGCACATCAATGTTGAAGGACTCCTCTGTGTATACAGTGCAACTTGCTTGACACGTGTTTAGGGTGTATGCAGATGACTGACGTGACACTCCCGTACCCAGGCTGATGTGAGCAGAGCCTTCAGTGTGTTGTAGTTGTTGAATCACTGACCGAGTGTTCTGCTGACATGTTTGAGTCGTGCACAGACAAGGTTTGGCACAGCGGACCTTCCACAGGAGAGGAGTGCCCTCATGGCAGTGTGTAATCCCGTGACATTGGCTGGGCCCGTGTTGTGTGTTGTGTGAGCATGTCTGTGTGTTTTCCCTTCCCTTTTCCTACACAGGCTGTGTCCCTAGGGATGTTCCTGTTTGTAATGCTTGCTGAGTTGTCCTGTGTTCATCCAGCATCTTGGACCTGGTTTCTCCGGGATGTGGGTGCATGGCAAACTAATGTTCATGAGGTTGTCATCCCTAGTTGTCTTTGTTGTCAGCGCTGGGGATGTGGGCAAACGCAGATGGGACACAGTCAGGATTCCCCTTGGCACTTGTGGGTTACACAAGTCATGTAATTTACAGTTTGTGGTAGCTTTCAGTGATTGTGACACGTTGTATGTGTGACTGCTGCCACTCCTCAGGGTCAGAGCTGCAATGTTGGAAGTTGTCTATGTGTGTTCTTTGTGTGTCACCTTGGCTTCTTCATTGGTGTGTGACTGTTCTCGGGATCCCATTGATTGGGGTGGATTTTACGTCATGCCCATGTACGGCGTACTGTGCAGTGTGTCAGACATTCACGAGTCTTGTTGACTGGCCATGTGTGATGGGTTTCACACCTTAGTTCCCACCACCCCCCCTGGGATTGTCATGGGTGCATGTGGAATGTCACCAGTCCATGTGAGCTTCACAGCTGCACATTGGTGGAGATCAAGGTGTGTGGTGTTGAGTGTGTGCAAATGTGAGTTGTTGCACGGCTAGACCCCTACCTCCATATTGGCCTTGGCTGACAGGCTGTGCTGATTGATTTGTGCTTGTGTAGGTGTGATGGTAGTTAGTTGCTCAGGACACATGGCTGTGGTTCACTGTGTGAACGACATCTACCTTTGTCATCACAGTGGGATTATCATGCAGGCTAGTGTCACCACAATGTGGTGTCCCTGGGAGTAGTGCTGTGGTGGGTCTGTCTCTTGCTGTGTTAGTTGCTGTTCCTACAAGCTTGTGTGACATGTGTAATTTGGGCTCCCTCTCATCTAACAATGCCTGATTGCCCACATAGGAAATCCGATCCATGAGTTACTTTTGTGTGGCACTGTATACACATCTGTGTAATTGTGATTCAGGCCTCCTCATGTGTTGTGGGGTTGCCTGGGGACACTGGAACACCCCCCCCATCACCTGTTGTGTTTGATATGCAGTGTGAGGCTACCTGTTTGTGTTTGTGCATCTGCACCACTGCATTGGCATATCTGTAGTGTTGCATTGGCTGTATGTTGTTTGGTGGATTTCCCCTGCTGTCCCTGGGACTCCTAGGTCATCAGTCAGCACAATAATCATGGTTTGTATGTCCCATTGCTGCCATGGTATGGTATTTGTTCACCTCACATCTACAGTCTCCACAGGATATCTACATTTGTTTGTCCATTGGTGCAGATATGTGGGTCTGCATTATGATGGTCACTTCTGTCATTGTGTAATTGATAAATGTTGACAATGTCAGCCCCCATGGGTGATGTTTGTCTGCACATGGCCAAAGGTATGTCTTATTTGCACTGCACTGTTTGCCTCACCCAATCTATGTTGCTATGGAACACAAGCACTACTTTGCCACTGATGTGTTTGTTGTTGTGTGACCAGGAATCATCCATGCTGTTTGGCAGTTGCAGCTTTTTCCATGACAACACTTACCTTTTGGTCACTGTGATGATGGGGCTTTAGACCCCATTGCCACAATGTTCAATTGGGCTTCAGCTATGGACCCCACACTTACATTTTGGTCACTGTGATGATGGGGATTTAGACCCCATTGCCACAATGTTCAAAATGTGCTTCAGCTATGGACCCCACACGTACATTTTGGACACTGTGATGATGGGGGTTTAGACCCCATTGCCACAATGTTCAAAATGTGCTTCAGCTATGGACCCCACACTTACATTTTGGACACTGTGATGATGGGGGTTTAGACCCCATTGCCACAGTGGTCATGGTCTGCTTGCATTGTGGAGGCCACACACATTTATGTGTGACACATGTGATAGGGGGTCACATTGTATGTTCATTGTCATGTTCAGTGTTGTAGGCATTTGACACAGACTACACACGCTTGTCATGATGTTGGGGTAATGTCTTTTTCTGACATTCCTTATGTTGGAGTATGCTGGTTGTGTCATGCATTACCCGTCCTATGAGTGGGGATGGTAGTGGTGGTAGGCATCCAGGCCCCCTGAGTAGGGGTGGTGGTAGTGGTAGGCATCCATCCCCCTATGAGTGGGGATGGTAGTAGTGACAGGCATCCAGGCCCCCATGAGTAGGGGTGGTGGTAGTGGTAGGCATCCAGGCCCCCCTGAGTAGGGGTGGTGGTAGTGGTAGGCATCCAGGCCCCCATGAGTAGGGGTGGTGTTAGTGGTAGGCATCCATCCCCCTATGAGTGGGGATGGTAGTAGTGACAGGCATCCAGGCCCCCTGAGTAGGGGTGGTGGTAGTGGTAGGCATCCAGGCCCCCTGAGTAGGGGTGGTGGTAGTGGTAGGCATCCAGGCCCCCATGAGTAGGGGTGGTGTTAGTGGTAGGCATCCATCCCCCTATGAGTGGGGATGGTAGTAGTGACAGGCATCCAGGCCCCCATGAGTAGGGGTGGTGTTAGTGGTAGGCATCCAGGCCCCCATGAGTAGGGGTGGTGTTAGTGGTGGGCATCCATCCCCCTATGAGTGGGGATGGTAGTAGTGACAGGCATCCAGGCCCCCATGAGTAGGGGTGGTGGTAGTGGTAGGCATCCATCCCCCTATGAGTGGGGATGGTAGTAGTGACAGGCATCCAGGCCCCCTGAGTAGGGGTGGTGGTAGTGGTAGGCATCCAGGCCCCCTGAGTAGGGGTGGTGGTAGTGGTAGGCATCCAGGCCCCCTGAGTAGGGGTGGTGGTAGTGGTAGGCATCCAGGCCTCCATGAGTAGGGGTGGTGTTAGTGGTAGGCATCCATCCCCTATGAGTGGGGATGGTAGTAGTGACAGGCATCCAGGCCCCCATGAGTAGGGGTGGTGTTAGTTTTAGGCATCCAGGCCCCCATGAGTAGGGGTGGTGTCAGTGGTAGGCATCCATCCCCCTATGAGTGGGGATGGTAGTAGTGACAGGCATCCAGGCCCCCATGAGTAGGGGTGGTGGTAGTGGTAGGCATCCAGGCCCCCATGAGTAGGGGTGGTGGTAGTGGTAGGCATCCAGGCCCCCTGAGTAGGGGTGGTGGTAGTGGTAGGCATCCAGGCCCCCATGAGTAGTGGTGGTGTTAGTGGTAGGCATCCATCCCCCTATGAGTTGGGATGGTAGTAGTGACAGGCATCCAGGCCCCCATGAGTAGGGGTGGTGTTAGTGGTAGGCATCCAGGCCCCCATGAGTAGGGGTGGTGTTAGTGGTAGGCATCCATTCCCCTATGAGTGGGGATGGTAGTAGTGATAGGCATCCAGGCCCCCCTGAGTAGGGGTGGTGGTGGTGGTAGGCATCCATCCCCCTATGGGTGTGTATGGCATTGGTGATAGCCATCCCGTCCCTATGGTTCTGCTGTTGCTAGTGTACGTCATTTCTGCATCCCTATGTGTGTGTGACATATGTCGGGTACGTGTCGTTTGTTTGTGTTGTGGGTGTTTGACTTACCGTATGCGCCGTACGCGTCCGTACCGGTCCCGGTAATAGATGTAGAGTATTGGTAGGACCTGCGCGATGGGATTCATGGTTGGGTCGTCTCGTTTGGGTTTCTCGTGGCTTCGACTCGTACTCGTCGCTGGCTTGTTCGTCTCGTCGCCGTGGATCGTCTTGTGGCGCAAATCGGAGCTTATGTACAGCTCTCCCGGATGCTCTGACGTGCCAGACATTGCGACGGGTTCGGCGCGTACGGAAGGCGCATCGTACTAGTCCGGCCGGAAAGTGCTGTGTATTTGCTTCCGTGCGACTCGATTCAGCGTTTACGGATCCGGCTCGGGCGGGGAACAGGAGCTGGAATGGGTAAGTACGGCTCGCTCGGAATCTGTGCTGTTATGCGCATCGTACTTGCTCGTTCGGACGACTGTTCGAATCGGTCGGGAAACACGCGTTCGGCTTGGTTTTTTTCCGGACGTATACTGTTAGGTGCGCTTCCGGCCGAGATCGGAATCGACCCCTAAGAGTCCAGAGAACGTACAGGTGGAGGAATTCTCAAGAGCAAATAACGCACATTCACTTCCAGGAATAATAAATGGCTCAAGCTTAATCTTCAGGACCTCTTTATAAATAATGGCGATTCCACCTCCACTTTTTCCTCCATGGTCATTCCTAACAATGGAATATCCTGGAAAAAATGCAACTGGTTTATTTCCTTCTAGAAAGGTCAATATATCTGTACAATACTTAGGTAACGACCTACAGTTCAGCAGGTATAGATGCCCCTTCGGAGTGAGAATCCTTTCTTTAAAAATGTTATTTCCTGTTTTAGTACAATTTTTATAGCCTAAATCAAACTTGCATTCTTCGCACATTAGGTTACTAGTGTCTGGAAATATGGTACGGTCGCACCGTTTCCCTTCCTCATCATTCAATAAACGCAATTGTGCGGCCGAATACCTTATTCTTTCAACACTGTTACTAGCAGGGGTCCTGGGCCTTGGTTGCAGCCGGGCGCAGACGGGCTTACCCTTGGCGCGCCAGCAGTGCTGCTGCGCCCCGGTGCACATTAAATACCGTGCCATTCGTGTAACAGCTAGTGCACTCACCCAAAAATGGCAGCTGATTTTGTCCCAATGGTAAGGCACTGAACACGGCCAACATCTAGGGATTCTATTGGAAAAGGAAGTCTAAAGTCCTTTCCTCTTGTAGTGGCTCTGGTGGTGACTCCGCAAGTATTAAGAGGCGTCAGGGCAGTTTTGCGTGCAACACGGCACAAACAGGTAGCACTACCTAATTTTAGCTAATTGCATATTTGCCTCATCCAATCAAATGTGGTTTTTTTAAAATCAAGACCTAACCTCCATTTTAACTGCCTTTTATTTTGAAAACGTTCTCATTCTGCGCCAGCCTTCTCCTGTGTTCTCCTCCTCCTTGCCTTCAAAGTGGTTCGAGTGTGGATTGTGGGTCACAGCTTTCTGTTTTGGGCTAGAGAGTGTGCTAGAAAAAGTTGCATTGATAGGGACTTCAGTTTGCCTAATGTAGACATTACTTGGATTGGCCAGAAATGGCTAAAGTGGTATCAACTGCTGCCTTTGGTTGAAGGCATTGCGGACTGCCAACACTCTGACCTTATGTTTGTGCACTGTGGTGGCAATGACCTAGGCACACTTATTGGGGTAGGACTGGAAATCCTAATGAAGGATACCTTTGCTCAATTAATGGTACTTTTCCCCTCAGACTGCCTTGGGATTCTCCAACATATGCCAAAGGCAGAAATGAAAGTGGTCAAACGAATTCTGTCCACAGATAAACAAAGCCAGGAAACATGTCAATAGAACAGTTTCTGCATTCCTCAGACACCACCACAACATGGGCCTCATCTACAACAATAATTTGCGCTTTGACATAGACGGTATGGTAAATGGACATAATATCGAATCATAAATATCGACTTGCAGTTATATCGAAGTTGTAATATTGATTGTATTATAATATTGAAGTAATAAATATCGTAGTAAAAAATATCGTTTTTTTTTAATTAAAAAATATCGAAGTATAAAATATCGAATAAGTAATATCGTTAGTAGATAATATCGATTTGTTAGTGTTGTAAAAAATATCGAAAAAAATATATAGAATGTGTAAAATATCATTTTTTTGTAAATATTTAAATATTCTTTATTGTTATTAATTTATTATTAGTTTAATTGTTTGAGTATTTGTTTGAAATTGTATAAAATTTTTTTTGTAAGATATGTTTTAGGAGCGGGATGTTGGGTTATTAGGGGATAAGGGTGGGTAGTGTTTTAAAAATATTAGTATAAATTTACATATTAAATAAAAAATTTGAAATTAAAAATTATTTAAAAAAAGAAATTTAAATAAAAATTAGAAATGATATGTTTTGTTTTAGGAGCGGGATGTTGGGTTATTAGGGGATAAGGGTGGGGAGTATTTTAAAAATATTAGTATAAATTTACATATTAAATTAACTTTTTTGAAATTAGAAATTATTAAAAAACGAAATTTAAATTAAAAATATAAAATATATGTTTTGTTTTAGGAGCGGGATGTTGGGTTATTAGGGGATAAGGGTGGGGAGTATTTTAAAAATATTAGTATAAATTTATATATTAAATTAATTTTTTTGAAATTAGAAATTATTTAAAAAACGAAATTTAAATTAAAAATATAAAATATATGTTTTGCTTTAGGAGCGGGATGTTGGGTTATTAGGGGATAAGGGTGGGGAGTCTTTTAAAAATATTAGTATAAAATTACATATTAAATTAGAATTTCGAGTTTTGAAAATAATTTAAAATAATAAATATAAATTTAAAATTCGAAATTATATTTTTGTTTTAGGAGTGGGATCTTGCGTTATTAGGGGAGAAGGGTGGGGAGTGTTTTAAAAATAATTATATGAATTAAAATATTTAATTAAAATATTTAAAATTGCAATTATTTTAAATTTAGAAATTGTAATTTAAAAATGAAATTATATTTTTTTTTAGGAGTGTGATGTTGGGTTATTAGGGGATAAGGGTGGGGAGTGTTATTAAAATATTACTATAAAATTACTTATTAAATTAAAATTTAGAAAATTGAAATTATTTTTAACAAATAAAGTTAATTAAAAATGGAAAATTATATGTTTGTTTTAGTACTGGGATGTTGGGTTATTAGGGGAAAATGGTGAGGTTGTTAAAATAGTAAAATACATATATATTTAGTGTCCAGAAGCTTTCCTGACTTAATACTGACTGCAGTGGGAATTGTAATTTTATATGTTTAGTGTGCAGCACTTTCTTTTACTTAATATTGGGTGGAGTTGGAATAGTAAATTATATATCTTTAGTGTCCAGCACCTTCTATGACTTAATACTGACTGGAGTGGGAATAGTAATTTATATATCTTTAGTGTTCAGCACCTTCTGTGATTTAATACTAACTGAAGTGGGAATAGTAATTTATTTATGTTTAATGTCAAGCACATTCCCTGACTTAATACTCAGTGGAGTGGGAATAGTAATTTATATATATGTTTACTGTCCAGCACTTTCTTGGACTTAATATTTGGTGGAGTTTGAATAGTAAATTATATATATTAAGGGGTCGATTCCGATCTCGGCCGGAAGCGCACCTAACAGTATTCGTCCGGAAAAAATACAAGCCGAACGCGTGTTTCCCGACCGATTCGAACACTCGTCCGAACGAACAAGTACGATGCGCACAACAGCCCAAATTCCGAGCGAGCCGTACTTACCCATTTCAGCTCCTGTTCCCCACCGAGCCGGATCCGTAAACGCTGATTCGAGTCGCACGGAAGCAAATACACAGCACCTTCCGGCCGGACTAGTACGATGCGCCTTCCGTACGCGCCGAACCCGTCGCTACGTCCGGCACGTTTGAGCATCCGGGAGAGCTGTACATAAGCTCCGATTCGCGCCACAAGACGATCCACGGCGATGAGACGAACAAGCCAGCGACGAGTACGAGTCGAAGCCACGAGAAACCCGAACGAGACGACCCAACCATGAATCCCATCGCGCATGTCCTACCAATACTCTACATCTATTACCGGGACCGGTACGGACGCGTACGGCGCAGACGGTAAGTCAAACACCCATAACACAAACAAACGACACGTACCCGAAATATGTCACACACACATAGGGATGCACAACTGACGTACACTAGCAACAGCAGAACCATAGGGGCGGGATGGCTATCACCAATGCCATACACACCCATAGGGGGATGGATACCTACCACTAATACCATCCCCACTCATAGGGGGATGGATGCCTGCCACTAATACCATCCCCACTCATAGGGGGATGGATGCCTACCACTACCACCACCCTTACTCAGGGGGGCCTGGATGCCTGTCACTACTACCATCCCCACTCATAGGGGGATGGATGCCTACCACTACCACCACCCCTACTCAGGGGGGCCTGGATGCCTGTCACTACTACCATCCCCACTCATAGGGGGATGGATGCCTACCACTACCACCACCCCTACTCAGGGGGCCTGGATGCCTGTCACTACTACCATCCCCACTCATAGGGGGATGGATGCCTACCACTACCACCACCCCTACTCAGGGGGCCTGGATGCCTGTCACTACTACCATCCCCACTCATAGGGGATGGATGCCTACCACTACCACCAACCCTACTCAGGGGGCCTGGATGCCTACCACTACCACCACCCCTACTACTCAGGGGGCCTGGATGCCTGTCACTACTACCATCCCCACTCATAGGGGGATGGATGCCTACCACTACCACCACCCCTACTCAGGGGGCCTGGATGCCTGTCACTACTACCATCCCCACTCATAGGGGGATGGATGCCTACCACTACCACCACCCCTACTCAGGGGGCCTGGATGCCTGTCACTACTAACATCCCCACTCATAGGGGGATGGATGCCTACCACTACCACCACCCCTACTCAGGGGGCCTGGATGCCTACCACTACCACCAACCCTACTCATGTGGGCCTGGATGCCTGTCACTACTACCATCCCCACTCATAGGGGGATGGATGCCTACCACTACCACCACCCCTACTCATGGGGGCCTGGGTGCCTGTCACTACTGCCATCCCCACTCATAGGGGATGGATGCCTACCACTACCGCCACCCCTACTCAGGGGGGCCTGGATGCCTACCACTACCACCACCCCTACTCATGTGGGCCTGGATGCCTGTCACTACTACCATCCCCACTCATAGGGGATGGATGCCTACCACTACCACCACCCCTACTCATGGGGGCCTGGATGCCTGTCACTACTACCATCCCCACTCATAGGGGGATGGATGCCTACCACTACCACCACCCCTACTCATGGGGGCCTGGGTGCCTGTCACTACTGCCATCCCCACTCATAGGGGATGGATGCCTACCACTACCGCCACCCCTACTCAGGGGGGCCTGGATGCCTACCACTACCACCACCCCTACTCATGTGGGCCTGGATGCCTGTCACTACTACCATCCCCACTCATAGGGGGATGGATGCCTACCACTACCACCACCCCTACTCATGGGGGCCTGGATGCCTGTCACTACTACCATCCCCACTCATAGGGGGATGGATGCCTACCACTACCACCACTCCTACTCAGGGGGCCTGGATGCCTGTCACTACTACCATCCCCACTCATAGGGGCCTGGATGCCTACCACTACCACCACCCCTACTCAGGGGGCCTGGTTGCCTGTCACTACTACCATCCCCACTCATAGGGGGATGGATGCCTACCACTATCACGACCCCTACTCAGGGGGCCTGGATGCCTATCACTACCACCACCCCTACTCATGTGGGCCTGGATGCCTGTCACTACTACCATCCCCACTCATAGGGGGATGAATGCCTACCACTACCAGCACCCCTACTCAGGGGGCCTGAATGCCTGTCACTACTACCATCCCCACTCATAGGGGGATGGATGCCTACCACTACCACCACCCCTACTCAGGGGGCCTGGATGACTGTCACTACTACCATCCCTACTCATAGGGGATGGATGCCTACCACTATCACTACCCCTACTCATGTGGGCCTGGATGCCTGTCACTACTACCATCCCCACTCATAAGGGGATGGATGCCTACCACTACCACCACCCCTACTCATGGGGGCCTGGATGCCTGTCACTACTACCATCCCCACTCATAGGGGCCTGGATGCCTCCCACTACCACCACCCCTACTCAGGGGGCCTGGATGCCTGTCACTACTACCATCCCCACTCATAGGGGGATGGATGCCTACCACTACCACCACCCCTACTCAGGGGGCCTGGATGCCTGTCACTACTACCATCCCCACTCATAGGGGGATGGATGCCTACCACTACCACCACCCCTACTCAGCGGGGCCTGGATGCCCACCACTACCACCACCCCTACTCATGTGGGCCTGTCTCTACTACCATCCCCACTCATAGGGGATGGATGCCTACCACCACCCCTACTCATGGGGGCCTGGATGCCTGTCACTACTACCATCCCCACTCATAGGGGGATGGATGCCTACCACTACCACCACCCCTACTCAGGGGGCCTGGATGCCTACCCCTACCTCCACCCCTACTCATGTGGGCCTGGATGCCTGTCACTACTACCATCCCCACTCATAGGGGGATGGATGCCTACCACTACCACCACCCCTACTCAGGGGGCCTGGATGCCTGTCACTACTACCATCCCCACTCATAGGGGCCTGGATGCCTACCACTACCACCACCCCTACTCAGGGGGCCTGGATGCCTGTCACTACTACCATCCCCACTCTTAGGGGGATGGATGCCTACCACTACCACCACCCCTACTCAGGGGGCCTGGATGCCTGTCACTACTACCATCCCCACTCATAGGGGATGGATGCCTACCACTACCACCACTCCTACTCAGGGGGCCTGGATGCCTGTCACTACTACCATCCCCACTCATAAGGGGATGGATGCCTACCACTACCACCACCCCTACTCAGGGGGCCTGGATGCCCACCACTACCACCACCCCTACTCATGTGGGCTTGTCACTACTACCATCCCCACTCATAGGGGGATGGATGCCTACCACCACCCCTACTCATGGGGGCCTGGATGCCTGTCACTACTACCATCCCCACTCATAGGGGGATGGATGCCTACCACTACCACCACCCCTACTCAGGGGCCTGGATGCCTGTCACTACTACCATCCCCACTCATAGGGGATGGATGCCTACCACTACCACCACCCCTACTCAGGGGGCCTGGATGCCTGTCACTACTACCATCCCCACTCATAGGGGGATGGATGCCTACCACTACCACCAACCCTACTCAGGGGGCCTGGATGCCTACCACTACCACCACCCCTACTACTCAGGGGGCCTGGATGCCTGTCACTACTACCATCCCCACTCATAGGGGGATGGATGCCTACCACTACCACCACCCCTACTCAGGGGGCCTGGATGCCTGTCACTACTACCATCCCCACTCATAGGGGATGGATGCCTACCACTACCACCACCCCTACTCAGGGGGCCTGGATGCCTGTCACTACTAACATCCCCACTCATAGGGGGATGGATGCCTACCACTACCACCACCCCTACTCAGGGGGCCTGGATGCCTACCACTACCACCAACCCTACTCATGTGGGCCTGGATGCCTGTCACTACTACCATCCCCACTCATAGGGGGATGGATGCCTACCACTACCACCACCCCTACTCATGGGGGCCTGGGTGCCTGTCACTACTGCCATCCCCACTCATAGGGGGATGGATGCCTACCACTACCGCCACCCCTACTCAGGGGGGGCCTGGATGCCTACCACTACCACCACCCCTACTCATGTGGGCCTGGATGCCTGTCACTACTACCATCCCCACTCATAGGGGGATGGATGCCTACCACTACCACCACCCCTACTCATGGGGGCCTGGATGCCTGTCACTACTACCATCCCCACTCATAGGGGGATGGATGCCTACCACTACCACCACCCCTACTCATGGGGGCCTGGGTGCCTGTCACTACTGCCATCCCCACTCATAGGGGGATGGATGCCTACCACTACCGCCACCCCTACTCAGGGGGGCCTGGATGCCTACCACTACCACCACCCCTACTCATGTGGGCCTGGATGCCTGTCACTACTACCATCCCCACTCATAGGGGGATGGATGCCTACCACTACCACCACCCCTACTCATGGGGGCCTGGATGCCTGTCACTACTACCATCCCCACTCATAGGGGGATGGATGCCTACCACTACCACCACTCCTACTCAGGGGGCCTGGATGCCTGTCACTACTACCATCCCCACTCATAGGGGCCTGGATGCCTACCACTACCACCACCCCTACTCAGGGGGCCTGGTTGCCTGTCACTACTACCATCCCCACTCATAGGGGGATGGATGCCTACCACTATCACGACCCCTACTCAGGGGGCCTGGATGCCTATCACTACCACCACCCCTACTCATGTGGGCCTGGATGCCTGTCACTACTACCATCCCCACTCATAGGGGGATGAATGCCTACCACTACCAGCACCCCTACTCAGGGGGGCCTGAATGCCTGTCACTACTACCATCCCCACTCATAGGGGGATGGATGCCTACCACTACCACCACCCCTACTCAGGGGGGCCTGGATGACTGTCACTACTACCATCCCTACTCATAGGGGGATGGATGCCTACCACTATCACTACCCCTACTCATGTGGGCCTGGATGCCTGTCACTACTACCATCCCCACTCATAAGGGGATGGATGCCTACCACTACCACCACCCCTACTCATGGGGGCCTGGATGCCTGTCACTACTACCATCCCCACTCATAGGGGCCTGGATGCCTCCCACTACCACCACCCCTACTCAGGGGGGCCTGGATGCCTGTCACTACTACCATCCCCACTCATAGGGGGATGGATGCCTACCACTACCACCACCCCTACTCAGGGGGCCTGGATGCCTGTCACTACTACCATCCCCACTCATAGGGGGATGGATGCCTACCACTACCACCACCCCTACTCAGCGGGGCCTGGATGCCCACCACTACCACCACCCCTACTCATGTGGGCCTGTCTCTACTACCATCCCCACTCATAGGGGGATGGATGCCTACCACCACCCCTACTCATGGGGGCCTGGATGCCTGTCACTACTACCATCCCCACTCATAGGGGGATGGATGCCTACCACTACCACCACCCCTACTCAGGGGGGCCTGGATGCCTACCCCTACCTCCACCCCTACTCATGTGGGCCTGGATGCCTGTCACTACTACCATCCCCACTCATAGGGGGATGGATGCCTACCACTACCACCACCCCTACTCAGGGGGGCCTGGATGCCTGTCACTACTACCATCCCCACTCATAGGGGCCTGGATGCCTACCACTACCACCACCCCTACTCAGGGGGGCCTGGATGCCTTTCACTACTACCATCCCCACTCATAGGGGCCTGGATGCCTACCACTACCACCACCCCTACTCAGGGGGCCTGGATGCCTGTCACTACTACCATCCCCACTCATAGGGGGATGGATGCCTACCACTACCACCACCCCTACTCAGGGGGCCTGGATGCCTGTCACTACTACCATCCCCACTCATAAGGGGATGGATGCCTACCACTACCACCACCCCTACTCAGGGGGCCTGGATGCCTACCACTACCACCACCCCTACTCAGGGGGCCTGGATGCCTGTCACTACTACCATCCCCACTCATAGGGGGATGGATGCCTACCACTACCACCACTCCTACTCAGGGGGCCTGGATGCCTGTCACTACTACCATCCCCACTCATAAGGGGATGGATGCCTACCACTACCACCACCCCTACTCAGGGGGCCTGGATGCCCACCACTACCACCACCCCTACTCATGTGGGCTTGTCACTACTACCATCCCCACTCATAGGGGGATGGATGCCTACCACCACCCCTACTCATGGGGGCCTGGATGCCTGTCACTACTACCATCCCCACTCATAGGGGGATGGATGCCTATCACTACCACCACCCCTACTCAGGGGGGCCTGGATGCCTATCCCTACCACCACCCCTACTCATGTGGGCCTGGATGCCTGTCACTACTACCATCCCCACTCATAGGGGGATGGATGCCTACCACTACCACCACCCCTACTCAGGGGGCCTGGATGCCTGTCACTACTACCATCCCCACTCATAGGGGCCTGGATGCCTACCACTACCACCACCCCTACTCAGGGGGCCTGGATGCCTGTCACTACTACCATCCCCACTCATAGGGGATGGATGCCTACCACTACCACCACCCCTACTCAGGGGGCCTGGATGCCTGTCACTACTACCATCCCCACTCATAGGGGATGGATGCCTACCACTACCACCACCCCTACTCAGGGGGCCTGGATGCCTACCACTACCACCACCCCTACTCATGTGGGCCTGGATGCCTGTCACTACTACCATCCCCACTCATAGGGGGATGGATGCCTACCACTACCACCACCCCTACTCATGGGGGCCTGGCTGCCTGTCACTACTACCATCCCCACTCATAGGGGGATGGATGCCTACCACTACCACCACCCCTACTCGGGGGGGCCTGGATGCTTGTCACTACTACCATCCCCACTCATAGGGGTGGATGCCTACCACTACCACCACCCCTACTCAGGGGGCCTGGATGCCTACCACTACCACCACCCCTACTCATGGGGGCCTGGATGCCTACCACCCACACAACCCCTACTCATAGGACGGGTAATGCATGAAACAACCAGCATACTCCAACATAAGGAATGTCTGAAAAATACATCCCCCCCAACACCATGACAAGCGTGTGTAGTCTGTGTCAAATGCCTACAACACTGAACATGACATTGAACATACAATGTGACCCCCTATCACATGTGTCACACATAAATGTGTGTGGCCTCCACAATGCAAGGAGACCATGACCACTGTGGCAATGGGGTCTAACACCCCATCATCACAGTGACCAAAAGGTAAATGTGGGGTCCATAGCTGAAGCACATTCTGAACATTGTGGCAATGGGGTCTAACACCCCTTCACCACAGTGACCAAAATGTAAGTGTGGGGTCCATAGCTGAAGCACATTTTGAACATTGTGGCAATGGGGTCTAACACCCCATCATCACAGTGACCAAAGGGTAAGTCCTGGGTCCATAGCTGAAGCACATTTTGAACATTGTGGCAATGGGGTCTAAAGCCCCATCACCACAGTGACCAAAATGTAAGTGTTGTCATGTGAAAAGCTGCAAATGCCAAACTGCATGGATGATTCCTGGTCACACAACAAACACATCAGTGGCATAGTAGTGCTTGTGTCCCATAGCAACATAGATTGGGTGAGGCAAACACTGCAGTGCCAATGAAACATCGCTTTGGCCATGTGCAGACAAACCTCACCCATGGGGGCTCACATTGTCAACATTCACGAATTACACAATGACAGAAGTGACCATCATAATGCAGACCCACACATCAGCACCAATGGACACACAAATGTAGATATCCTGTGGAGACCGTAGATGTCAGGTGAACAAATACCATTCCATGGCAGCTATAGGACATACAAACCATGATCATTGGGCTGACTGATGACCTATGAGTCCCAGGGACAGCAGGGGAAACCCACCAAACAACATACAGCCAACGGCACACTAAAGAAATGCCAATGCAGTGGTGCAAATGCACAAACACAAACAGGCAGACTCACACTGCATATCAAACACAACAGGTGATGGGGGGGTGTGCCAGTGTCCCCAGGAAACCACACAACACATGAGGAGGCCTGAATCCCTATTACACAGATGTGTATACAGTGCCACACAAAAGTAACTCATGGATCGGATTCCCCTATGTGGGCAATCAGGCATTGTCAGATGAGAGGGAGCACAAATTACAAATGTCACACAAGCTTGTAGGAACAGCAACTAACACAGCAAGAGACAGACCCACCACAGCACTACCCCCAGGGACCCCACATTGTGGTGACACTGGCCTGCATGATAATCCCAGTGTGATGACAAAGGTAGATGTCGTACACACAGTGAACCACAGTCATGTTTCCTGAACAACTAACTACCATCACACCTACACAAGCACAAATCAATCAGCACGGCCTGTCAGCCAAGGCCAACATGGAGGTAGGGGTCTAGCCGTGCAACAACTCTCATTTGCACACACTCAACACCACACACATTGACCTCCACCAATGTGCAGCAGTGAAGCTCACATGGACTGGTGACATTGCACATGCACCCATGACAATCCCAGGGGTGGTGGGGGGAACTAAGGTAGAGATACCCATCACACATGGCCAGTCAACAAGACTTGTGAATGTCTGACACACTGCACAGTACGCTGTACATGGGCATGACGTCAAATCTACACCAACCAATGGGATCCCGGCCACAGTCACACGCCAATGAAGAAGCCAAGGTCACCCACCAAGAACACACATAGACAACTTCCAACATTGCAGCTCTGACCCTGAGGAGTGGCAGCAGTCACACACACAACGTGTCACAATCACTGAAAGGTAACACAAAATGTAAATTACATGACTTGTGTAACCAACAAGTGCCAAGGGGAATCCTGACTGTGTCTCATCTGCGTTTGCCCACAAACTCCGCCCTGACAGCAAACACACCTATGGATGACACCCTGATCACCAGTAATGTGCCATGCACCCACATCACAGAGAACCCAGGGCGAAGATTTGGAGGGAACATAGGTCAACTCAGCAAGCATCACAAACAGGAACATCACTAGGGATCCCAGCCTGTGTTGCAAAATGGAAGTGAACACACACCGACATGCTCACACAACACACACCTTGGGCTCAGGCAATGTCACGGAATTACACACTGCCATGAGGGGACTGCACTCCTGTGTAAGGAAAGCTGTGCCATACGTTGTCTCTGCAGGGCTCTATCATGTCAGCAGTACACTTGGTCACTCAGTCAACAGTTAGCACAAAATGAAGGCTCTCGTCACATCAGCCTGGTCATGGGACTGTCACCGAAATCATCTGCACAGGTCCAACACATATGTATAGCAAGTTGCACTGATAACACAGATGAGTCCTTCCCCATTGATGCCCAAACGTGCATGTCCAGTGGAGATGGTCACACGGTCAGGGAAACAGACAAATTGAACAATGGCAAACACAACTGATGTGCAGGGGTGTAAGCCACAGATGTGATATTGCAAATAAATGTAGGAAATCCCATTGGCAAATATTGAAAACATGACACCCTCATATTGCTGCAAAGGATGACATGGCTACACACCATGATAGGACACATTCCCCTGGACCACATGGGGTCCTGCACAGTAACACTTCATTTTCATGATACCAAATAACACCATCACTGCAGCAAGGGCATGGTTAGCATCATCAACATCAAGTACATCTGAAGCAAAACCACCAGAGAACAGAAAGGAGCTTTATTCAGCATATGTGTCTGAAAAAAGAAAGTACTGCAGAAATACAAAGGCCAATGGCCAGTCCAACAGTTCAGTCCGAACACGGTGACAGTGGCAGATGTCACCCTCTGCTTGCCTGCACTGATATGGAGCAGGGACCTTCCCCTTGGAGGGGTATACGGGGGGCAGGCCAGGCACCGCAGGGACAGGATCAGGGCTCACCAGAAGGAGGCAGGGAAGGGGTGGCTGGTGCTGGAGAGTCACTGACAACTGCAGTGGAGGTGTCTGACATGGTGTGTGCCGGCACAACTGGGGGCATGAGTCAGATGGTGTGGGTGCCGGCACGACTGCAGTGGTCCGGCCAGATGGAGTGGACAGGTTCCCCACTGCAGTGCCCAAGTCAGACGGGGTGGTAGTGGACTCCACTGCAGTGCCCATCTCCGGGGAGTAGAATGGGGTTCAGGTAAGGTGGGCAGGACAGAGGGGGAGGACACGGTCTCCACACCAGTGGCACAAACATGTGCAGCGGGGGGTGTGGGGATGGAAGAGCAAGTGGTAGGAGGAGAAGGCTGCATCATTTTGGGGATGGTGTATCTGTGGGTGGGGGTACCTGGGACAGGGTGTGGTGGGGGAACCTGTGTTGTGGGTGACTGAGGGATGGAGGAAGGAGACAGTGTGGTTGAGCTGCAGGGCGGTGGCGGGGTCTTGCTCTTCCGGGACCGGGGAGACTTGTGGGTGGGGGCCTCAGGCTGTCTGCGCCTGGGGGTGGGTGTCCGGGGGCGAGGGGCACTCCCCTCTGTGTGGGTGGACTTCCTCTTCCCACTGTATGCTGGATCAGTGGGATCGGAGGGGAAGAGGCCGAGGTCACAGAGGAAGAGCTGCTTTGTAGGTGGGGTTGCAGGTGAGGCAAGGGAAGGGGTCTTGGAGGGAGAGGATTTTGAGGACTGCGGAGTGAGTGTGGATGCCTGTGTGTGTGTCTGTTCCCCATCCCCTGTGGGTGTGGTATCAGTCCCCTGAGGATGCTTGTGTGCACGTTTTGCCCTTGTTCTGTGTGTTTCTGTGCTGCTCGTGTCTGTGTGTTTGGTTGATTGTGCAGGTGTGCATGTGCTTGGGATAGGTAGGGTGCCAGGAAGTGTGGATGGGGCAGAGGTAGGAGGGGTGATGGACTGTTGGAGGAGGGACACTGCTGCCATCAGGGAGGAGTCCATGGACCTATTGCTCCTCTGTAGGGCAGACATGCCCGTCGAGATGCCCTCCATGAACGACACCAGCTGTGTCAACAGAGTGGTGTGTGCATGGAGGACACTCAGCATTGCTGTCTGCCCTACATGGAGCTGCCGAAGTAGGTACACAGACTCCTCACTCAGGGCAGCAGGGGACACAGGGGCAGGGGGTGCGGTGCCTGGCACGAAGGAGACACACTCCCGGACACCATGGGAGCCAATGGGAGGGCGGTGGTGTTGGTGGTGGTGGTGGCGGGCCAGACATACTAGCTGGGGTGTGGTGGCTGCTGACACCCGCCTCCACAAGGGAGTCATCCTCCGAGCTGCTGTGGTCCTCAGCTGAGGTGGATGGTGCTGAGGACTCCTCAGTGTGGCTCCCCTCGCCCTCCGTGCCACTGGGTCCCTCCGACCACTCATCGCCTGCTGACCCAGTCTGCCTCTGCAGCTCCTCCTGGTCCGTGGAGCTGTCCCCTCCTGTGGCCGTGGCTGTATCTGCAAACAATTAGGGAAACAGACAAACATCAGTCACCTGCACTGACCGCACACACCACAGTAAGTACAGCACATTACAGAGCAAGCCCTGGCATCCTCAGTTGAACATTGCCAAAAGTCCTCACACAGATTAGGAGAAGCCAATTGTCAGTCTGATGGTCAACCATGGCACTCACACCCCTCCTGCCCTTGCACCCATCTGTCTGGTGCCTGTTGGATGGTAATACCCCAGTGTGGACACAAGCACCACGTACACAGTTGTTGGACATTGCAGAGAACACGGTGAAGTATGTGAACATGCACACATCACAGCTCTTGCCACTGAGTTAGTACAGGTGTCCGGGTAAAGGGATGGCCAGAGTCTAATTAGAAATGCATGTGATGCATACCAGCACCAGACACCATGATGCACCCATGTCCGGATAGTCAATGCCACAATGGGGTGCATGTTGCACATGTAACTCCCCTGCAGGATCACTCTTAGGAAGTTAAATGCCATGGCACAGGCATGCCTGCAAAGTCATACATCACTGTCTCCAGTCACATGGGCATGGCAGCCAGCCAACAACAGTCTGCACTGTGTCACAGTGCTAGGAAATGGGGAATGCAAGTTATGTAGCTGACAAGTGCACATGTCCATCCCCCACACACCACATCATCTGAACTCTTATTTGGCCACGTCATGCCAATTGGACATATGGGAGACATGAAACACAACTCTATGAACCTGAGCACCTCACAGTCTGCTGTGAATGTAAAACAGCTGCCTGAAGTTCACAGTCGCATACACCTGTGTGCACAGTCAAGTGATCAAACACCTATGAGTCACAGAAGTATCGTCTCTTATGGTCACATCTCAGATGGCATGCTGAGCCCTAAATGATAAACATCCCAGTAGTCCTGACAACGAAGCCATGGCACAATGACACAGAGGCAGACACCTGAGGGAACATTTCACTGATCACAACATGTCAGCTGATACACGGGAGTGGGAGTACAGAGTGTATTGTATGCCCTGGAGTAGGCATGACTGTCCTGCTCCACCTGAAAGAGGGATGAGCCCTGGACAGTAGGCAGGTGGCTAAGCATGTGTGACACACTTGATATACATACTCCTGAGGCCCAAACATTTTTCCCACCCGCAGCATGGGGTGTGCCAAATACCCCAGGCACATGTGGTGAGTCAGATCAGCAATTGGACCACATATCAAAGTTACACGCAGATTACATGTCAGAACTTAGGCATTGTGTAAGCAAATGACCCACCCATGAATCCCACAACATAGTCACAGGAACAAATTCTGTCCCCCACCTTGAGCGAAGCAAAATGCAATGACACAGTACCCAAGTGACACAATTTCCTAACTGTAAGGGCCACACATATGCGTATCAGATGAGGAGTGGGCATGTCACAATTGAGGGACATGGGTCCTGGACCACAAGACTGATGTACTGTGGAAGTTTAACCAGGCCAGAGGAGGGCACATAGCATGACAGACAAAGTGCACAGTGCAGTCATGGACTCACCCCTCCTTGCTGCTGTCTAGCCTTCAGCTGCCCATCCAGGTCAGGGAAGACCACCGCCAGGATCCTGAGCATGTGGGGGTCAGGGTCCGGTGTCCGCCCCTCCTGCGAGGAGGCGACAGCTTCAGCTGGACCCTTGCGATCCTCCGGGTCCAGCCCCGAAGGTCCTGCCACCTCTTCTGGCAGTTGCGGATCCGGTGCTTGTAGAGCCCCACGGATCTTACTGCCCGGGCGATGGTCAGCCAGATTTCCTGCTTCTGGTGGGCATCAACCTGTGAGGATGACAAAGTGAAAATGCCATTACTACACATGCAACATATACGTGCATCACACAGTTGGATATACATGTCTCAATCACAGGTGCATATGATGTACACAGGCAGTGCAACGATGGCTATGAACAGTTTGCCAGCAGTTACTACATGGTATCATTGCATGGGAAGTAAACCTTGTTGGAATGCACTGTTACTGCACTGTACCTGCTCAGTGCATGTAACTACACACTTTGGGGGGGGAGAGCTACTCAGTGAGCATGCTAGCCAGTGGTGTGCACACTGTAAGTCTTGCTAGTCAGACAACATGCACAATTAGTAAGGCAGTGGACAGCACACTCACCTGCTCCCCTGGTTTCCCATACAGCTTGCTGTACTGTGGAAGGAGGCTGTCCAGCAGGGCCTGGTTCTCCTCAAGGCTGAAGGCTGGGGCTCTCTCCACAGTACGTGCCATTGCAGTAGACAGAGGATGCAGAGACAGCAGCAGTGTTGGTGGCAGATGTCGTCCTGGAGCATGTAGTGCAGGCAAGTGAGCTCTCAGGGGAACAGCCAGCATTATATGTGTGCTGCAGAGGCAGATACTGTCCCATGTGTCCAAAGTGATAGGTCCAAGTCGTTTGCATCTTCTGAATCTGGCCAATCCATGGAATTGCACCACTTATACACGCCCACAGCATCCTTCAAAAGTTAAGCTTCATGACACCCATGTTTTTGCAACATTGTTGTGGCTGGCCAACTGAATTCACTGCATCAGACTCGTTACAGCTTCGAAAACGCGTCCGTTGCCATGTCAGGCCCTAGCCAATGCATGCGCACCGTCTGGACCATTGCTGTACAACGCGTATTTCAAAAGACAACGCGTACACGCTCACATCAAATGCAATGGCCAGTGCGTGCACACCGATCGGTCCATTGCTGTACAACGCGTACCCGCTCACAACAGATTCAATGGCCAGTGCGTGCACACCGATCGGTCCATTGCTGTACAACGCGTATTCCGGGAAACAACGCGTACCCGCTCACAACAAATTCAATGGCCAGTGCGTGCACACCGATCGGTCCATTGCTTTACAACGCGTACCCGCTCACAACAGATTCAATGGCCAGTGCGTGCACACCGATCGGTCCATTGCTGTACAACGCGTACCCGCTCACAACAGATGCAATGGCCAGTGCGTGCACACCGATCGGTCCATTGCTGTACAACGCGTATCCGCTCACAACAGATTCAATGGCCAGTGCGTGCACACCGATCTGTCCATTGCTGTACAACTCGTACCCGCTCACAACAGATTCAATGGCCAGTGCGTGCACACCGATCGGTCCATTGCTGTACAACGCGTACCCGCTCACAACAGATGCAATGGCCAGTGCGTGCACACCGATCGGTCCATTGCTGTACAACGCGTACCCGCTCACAACAGATTCAATGGCCACTGCGTGCACACCGATCGGTCCATTGCTGTACAACGTGTACCCGCTCACAACAGATTCAATGGCCAGTGCGTGCACACCGATCGGTCCATTGCTGTACAACGCGTACCCGCTCACAACAGATGCAATGGCCAGTGCGTGCACACCGATCGGTCCATTGCTGTACAACGCGTACCCGCTCACAACAGATTCAATGGCCAGTGCGTGCACACCGATCGGTCCATTGCTGTACAACACGTATTCCGGGAAACAACGCGTACCCGCTCACAACAGATTCAATGGCCAGTGCGTGCACACCGATCGGTCCATGGCTGTACAACGCGTATTCCGGGAAACAACGCGTACCCGCTCACAACAGATTCAATGGCCAGTGCGTGCACACTGATCAGTCCATTGCTGTACAACGCGTATTCCGGGAAACCGCGTACCCGCTCACAACAGATTCAATGGCCAGTGCGTGCACACCGATCGGTCCATTGCTGTACAACGCGTACCCGCTCACAACAGATTCAATGGCCAGTGCGTGCACACCGATCGGTCCATTGCTGTACAATGCGTCCCTGTAGAGGTCACTCGCATATGTCACCATGCTTGTCACTGGTGAACGTATGCCAGCCACATATACTTGCCAGGGACTCAGGGGCACACCTACAACACCACACCCAGTCCACACTGTATCCTAAGGCATGTAAGGCTGCATTACCTTTTCTGTGAATGGGGGTAAACATGTGTTTTTGGGCTGGCACTTGGGGGCAGCCACTCCCAGGCTGTGCACGTGTTCATGGGGACAGGATCCTTTGTGTGTTGTGCACATGACCACTGTGATGTGCAACTGTTCATTTCAGAGCATGTGGCATGGTCACATTTCCAGGTTGTGTATGTGTATGACATGTCACATACCCCCAGAGTCCCATGTGGGAAGGCATGTACGTCACAGGGTGACCCATTGCCACAATAGTGATGGCCCTCCACAGTCTGTGTGCATGTTGTGTTTCCGATGTCTCTGATTCCATGTGCACAATGGGAGACAGTCTCCACATCAACGTTGTTTGTGCATGGACTTTGATGTTGTGCGTGTGTGTGTCACAGACGTCCATGTCTGTCCTGCGGAGGCAACAGGGGCCACTACCTATGGGAGTCATGTTTGTTTTTCTGACGTGTACATGATACGCCATGTCATGCCAGTGTCCATGTGGCAAGACAGGGTCACTGGGAATCTACCTGTCAATGAGCTGTGATGCCTGTGGCGCATCTGTCCAGACATGTCACTGTGGTGTGTGTGTGGAACGTGACAGCAGTAAATGGGTACTGTGACACAGCCTAATGGTTTCCCATAGCACAACCTGGAACCTGTTGTCAACACATGTTGAACTGAGATGTTAGATGATGTCCATGTAGGTGCCATATATGTCCATACAGAACGGCACACACATCAAGTACTTGTGTCTCGTAATGATGTATCATGTGAAATTGAGTATGGTGAATGGCACATATGTGGGGTGACTGACAATCTTTCTTTCTTCACCTATGCACTGCAGGGCACCAGCTGTCCATAGACCATTCCCTGACCTGGCAACGATGGTGGAACGTGACAGCATCCGACGGTACCACTTCACCAGGCAGCTGATTGAGGATTTGGCAGTGCGCTTGGCCCCACATTTGCAACCTGGCCGGCCGTACCCTACAGCGCTGACCCCCAAGGTGAAGGTGATGGCAGCCCTACACTTCTTTGCCACCGGTACACACACTGTGGCGACTGCTGGTGGGATGTCACAGACTATGTTCAGCCGTGTGCTACGCGATGTTTTGGAGGCAATGTTGAGATGCCTGAACCAGTACATCTATTTCCCTACACGTCAACAACTCACTGACGTCAAGAGTGACTTCTATGCCCTGGGGAGGATGCCACATGTCATTGGCTCCATTGATGGGACACATGTGGCTTTGGTACCACCACAGGCACATGAGCAGGCATACAGGAACAGGAAACATTATCATTCGATCAATGCTCTGGTGGTATGTCTTACAGATATGAGCATCTCACATGTGTGTGCCCGCTTCCCTGGTTCGGCACACGATGCCTATGTGATGAGGAGTAGTCGCATCCCGAGGATGATGTCACAGATGCAGAACCAGCGTGCCTGGCTTGTCGGTGTGTACTGACTTTGTACCATTGTGTGTGTTCTGCTATGTTGTATTCCGCCCTCTTTTCCAACTCAGCTAATGTGCAATTGTCTGTCTGTAGGTGACTCCGGATACCCCAACATGCCGTGGTTGCTGACACCCCTCAGGAACCCTGTGACACCAGCCCAGATGCGCTACAATGAGGCACATGGTCGGACCAGGAGAGTGATCGAGCGCACATTTGGTCTCCTGAAGAGCCGCTTCCGCTGCCTGGACAAGACAGGAGGGGCCCTCCCATATGCCCCAGCAAAGGTGTGCAAGATTGTCATCGTCTGCTGCATGCTACACAACCTGGCAGTGCGGAAGGAGTTGCCTCTCATCCTGGATGACGATGACCAACATCCGCCACCTGTGGAGGATCCTGGCCTGGGCCACGATGCCAGTGATGATGATGATGATGATGGTGATGTCCCCACACAGCTCATCACCAACTTCTTCAGCTGAATGTGAGTATCCAGAGATGTCATGTCAATGATGTGTGTTTGCGTGATATGTGTTGGTGGTGCTCTGGTGCTGTTTGAGTGTGGCCATGTGCTACTTGACGGGAAGCGTGCAGCGATGTGTCCTTACAGGTAGTCTGTACTCCCCAACAGTGTTGACATGCTAACTTGGTTTTCTGTGAGTATCTTGTGACATGTATTGGCCATGAGTATTGCAGTTCTGTCCTGTTCTTCCGTGCTTTTGACTGTGTGTCATGTCTGTCCTTCACAGGGTACTTTCAGAGTTGTTTGGTGAACTGTGATCCCCCGACACCATGATTCAACTTCCAGGTTGGAAGCAGTCGTTTCCCTACAGGTGATGTGCCACACAACCCTGGACTTTATTTCTTCTACACTTGTTGACTTTGTGGCCACTGCCACGTAGGATTACCTTGCATCTGTAGTGGAAACAACATGTTGCAAATGTGTAATAAACCTGTGCTTCACTTTGGGTTGTGCGTTGTCTGTGGTCACACATCTGACTGACATGTGCTTACTGCACCTGTGGGCTAGTTAACACAGACTGTGAATAGGTGTGGTGTCTGTGCATTCCACTGTATTTCCTGGCAACATCAGTGTAGGCGATGAGTCTGATGGCCCTGGTGTGTATGTGTTGTGTAGCCCTAGTGGTGTGTCTCCCTCATATGTGTCACGTCGCCATGACTCACATGACGGTGTTGAAATTGCTGTAGCAGTTAGCATGCACAGTGTCATTTAGCAGATCACCATCTACATGACAAAAACCACGTTGGAATCACAACAGAGGCAAGTATGGTGTATTAGTGAGTTTATTTACATACATGTGTGAGTATAGTGCACAGGATGGTGGGTGCTGTAAATTGGGATTGGAATCCAAAGTTCCCAGATGAGTTGGAAGGCTTGGTAGCAGAAATGTCCTGAGTAAAGTCCACAGTCATCTGATACATTGGGCCAACTTAAGCTCCCCATGTCATGTGGGAGAGTTGTGTTGCATTCGACAGGGTAAACAGTTTGCACACAAAGGAGATTTTCCAGAACAGGTGTTGGGTTCCTGGGGGATGTACATGGCCATCGGCCTCTCAGTTTTCCTTCCTCGGACGACCCCTCTTCTTCCAGGGGGGACCCTCACGTGCAGGCTGCTGCGGTGCAGAGGACTCTCCGCCAGAGTCCTCCTCCCTCCTTGTGGCAGTTGCAGTTGTTGCAGCACTAGATGTTGTGGGCACACAGGGAGGTGTGGCCATGTTGGTGCTAATCTGGCGGAGGCATGTCAATATGTCCCTATGCACCGCTGTCAGTTCTTACAATGTGTCCCACTTGGACTCCATGCCAGACATGTGTGTCTCCACACGGGACATGTGTGTCTCCACACGGGACATGTGTGAGTCCAAGCGGGCATGATGGGCAGCCTGCTGCTGTTGAATGTCCTTGAGGATCCCCACTACCTGGTTGACCTCTCCGGTGCTATTCTGGTACGCCTCAGCAATGCGTGCCAGTTGTGGGTCATCATGCAGTCCAGGCCCCTCTGCAAACAGCGACCTATGTCTACCACGTCTCCCACCACCCCTGGTGACACGTGCGGGACCTGTGTTGGCACGCACAGGTGACCGTAGGCCCACTTGGGGTTGTTACTGGGGTCGTTGTCCGTTGCTCCACGTTGGGCCGGGGTCCCTGTGCTGTTGTCATCGGTGGTCCTTGGTCTGTCCGTGTTGGCAGGGGTGGTCTGTGTGTTGGCAGTTGTTGGAGGGGTGGGTGCAGGGGGTGCAGATGTTGGTCCTGCTGGTGCTGCATGATGACTCGCACCGGAGGTGCCAGGTAGGTCTTCGCCATCCGAGGAGTGCAGAGGCTGTTCCACACCAGTGAGCTCAGTGTCCCCCCGAGCCTGGGACAGGGACTCTTCATCGTCTGCTGCTGTGTCCCCATCATCATCTGTTTTTGAAAGAGACACACAATGTATGTTATGTTTCTATGGCATCAATGGTTCACACACCTGACAGTTGTGACTGTACTTCTGGATGCGGGCCTGTACATTGCATTGTCCTAAGTTGTCACAGTCAGAGGTTGATATTGGTGTAGCACATTGTCCTGCCAACCTGAAGCTTTTCTATGTGAATGTTGAGGTGTGTGCATGGCCAGCATTGGTGTTATTTGGTGGACATCCGGCCCTCCTTCTCCCCCAGCCCAGTTATCCCACCATGGAACGTGCTTCCATTGCAGGGAGTGCAAGTTGGCTTTCAGGATGGCAGTCAGTGGTGTCCTGCTGTTGGTTGGTGCCCAGTTCCCAGCAGGGGCTTGTGCTCCCCACAGCAGTACCCAGTGTCAGCCATCTTGTCAGTTGTTTTCCACTCCCTGTGATGTGAGCATGGTTCTGAATGGTGTTGGTGGGCCAATTGTGAGAGTGACCAATATCTGTGACTACAACTCCCATCATGCTATTGCCTACACCCCCCTTTCTAGCATGCCCATACTTCCTTCCTTTTGAGTGGAGTTCACAGTGTGTGAGTGTGACAGCAATGGCAAGATGGCTGACAGTGGTGTCCTGCTGTTTGTTGGTGCACAGGTCCCAGCAGGGCCTTGTGCTCCCCACAGCTGAGGCCAGTGTCAGACATCTTTGAAGTGGCTTTTCACTGGCTGTGAGGTGTGCATGCTTCAGTGTGAGCTTGCAGGGCCATGTGGGTGGGGGATGTTGAGCTGTGACTACCACTCCCATCATGCTATTGCCTACACCCCCCTTCCCAGCATGCCCATACTTCCTTCCTTTTGAGTGGACTTCACTGTGTGCGAGTGTGACAGCAATGGCAAGATGGCTGACAGTGGTGTCCTGCTGTTGGTTGGTGCCCAGTTCCCAGCAGGGCCTTGTGCTCCCCACAGCAGTACCCAGTGTCAGCCATCTTGTCAGTTGTTTTCCACTCCCTGTGATGTGAGCATGGTTCAGAGTGGTGTTGATGGGCCAATTGTGAGGGTGACCAATATCTGTGACTACAACTACCATCATGCTATGGCCTACACCCCCCTTCCCAGCATGCCCATACTTCTTTCCTTTTGACTCTGCTTCCCTGTGGGGTAGTGTGCCTGTGCTGACAGGATGGCTGACAGTGTTGTCCTGGCGTTTGTTTGGCTACAAGTCCCAAGAGTGTCCCTGTGCTTCACACAGCATAACCCAGTGTGGTTGTTCTTTGTGGGATATTTAATTAGAGTGTGAGGCAATGCATTCTCCCAGGTGAGTTGTGTGGAGTTTGTGTTAAGGGGGTGTGTGAGAAAAGCTGCTGGTGACTATGGTCATAGCTGTCAGTCCTCCTTCCCACCCAGCCAGATATCCCACCATGGAAGGTGCTTCCATTGCAGGGAGTGCAAGTTGGCTTTCAGGATGTCAGTCAGTGGTGTCCTGCTGTTGGTTGGTGCCCAGCTCCCAGCAGGGCCTTGTGCTCCCCACAGCAGTACCCAGTGTCAGCCATCTTGTCAGTTGTTTTCCACTCCCTGTGATGTGAGCATGGTTCAGAGTGATGTTGATGGGCCAATTGTGAGGGTGACCAATATCTGTGACTACAACTCCCATCGTGCTATGGCCTACACCCCCCTTCCCAGCATGCCCATACTTCCTTCCTTTTGAGTGGACTTCACTGTGTGTGAGTGTGACAGCAATGGCAAGATGGCTGACAGTGGTGTCCTGCTGTTGGTTGGTGCCCAGTTCCCAGCAGGGCCTTCTGCTCCCCACAGCAGTAGCCAGTGTCAGCCATCTTGTCAGTTGTTTTCCACTCCCTGTAATGTGAGCATGGTTCAGAGTGGTGTTGATGGGCCAATTGTGAGTGTGACCAATATCTGTGACTACAACTCCCATCATGCTATCGGCTACACTGACTTCACCAGCATACACAGAATTCTTTCCTTTGAGTGAGCTTCCCTGTGAGGTGGTGTTCTTGTGGTGGCAAAATGTCTAACTGTGTTTGTTGGTTGCATTTGTGCCACTGCCTTGCTGTATTTGTAGTTATGTTTGTACATATCTTGACACAGTTACATGTCACTATGAGATGGCATGTATTGTGTTTATCTGACTGACAGACAAATCTTGGGGTGATTATCTTTTGATTGCTGTGTATTTGCTAAGGGTGCATGGTTTGACTATCCCCTTGACAGTGATGTGTGTGTATTGTCACACAATATTGTGTATATTTATTGTGTACTCACCAGGCTCTGGGATGTTTGATAGTCCATATACGCTCACTGGTGGTAGGATGGCCCGCACCTTCTCCTCCCAGGGCCTGAGGTATAGTGGTTTGGCAGGAGGGCCACTGCCGGTGTGCTGACTCACGATGCAATCCTTCTTTAGTAGGTCCCTGACCCTCCTGCGCACATCATACCACCTGTTCTGGATGTCTTCCTTTGTGCGCAGACATGGTGATTGTGCGTTGACCCTGTCGACGATCCTCTGCCACATCTTGGTTTTCTGCGACATGGGGGTCTGTTGTATCAATGTACCAAACAACTGTGGCTCTACCCTGAGGATCTCATCTACCAGGACTTCCAATTCACTGTCTAGGAACTTTGGATTCTTCTTTGGGGGCATGGTGATGGGTGGTGGCGGGTATTGGTGTGTGTGTGTGTGCAGGTGAGGGTGTGTGAGTGTAGGTTTTGCTGGGTGTATGTGAGGGTGCTATTTGTTGAGGTGCTAATGGTGTGTGGCTTGTGTGATGGATGAGCTGTGAGTGTGTCTGTGGTTGCTGTGTGATGGTGTTCTGTGCTGGCAGGTGTGTTGAATTTGCAAAGGATCATGGTAGGGATTTGTGGCCTTTATATAGGTGGAGTTGGGGGTGTGTCCTTGTTCCATGTTTTTTTCCCCCGTATTTATTGCCTTTGTCATTGCTTGTTTGGCCCTTTTTTTTGTTTTTTTCCTTAGTATTTTTTGTGCATGTAGAAGACGTTCTTCTGACCGAGTAGGACGCTGTAGTTGTCTCGTGCGAGCTTCTCCGAGTCGTCCACGCTGTGTTTCTGCAGGGTTTCTTGTGCGGCGTACGCGTCGGTCGCCGAGTATTGGCTTCCTTCGGCTGGCTTTTGTATGCGTGTCGGTCATTCGGCTTGCGCTCCGTGCGACTCGGTCTGTTTTTCCACGCATTGCATCGTACTGCGCGGGTCGGAGTTCGCGGGTACGTTTCGTTCGGGTTGATTCCTGGTGCGTGTCGGTCGGTTCTAGTTGCGTGGTTTCCCGGGCGGATAGCTTGTTTCCGTCCGGTTCGGTCATTCGGCTTGAGTTCCGTACGAGTCGGTCGTGATTCACATGCATTTCATCGTACTTCCCAGGTCGTGCAACGCCGGTACGTGTCGGTCGGACTATATTCCCATACCGAGTCGGTCGGTATGTTTTCCGGCCCAAATCGGAATCGGCCCCTTAGTGTCCAGCACCTTCCCTGACTTAATACGGACTTGAGTGGGAATAGTAATTTATATATGTTTAATGTCCAGCACCTTCCCTGACTTAATACTGACTGTAGTGGGAATAGTAATTTATATATGTTTAATGTCCAGCACCTTCCCTGACTTAATATTCAGTGGAGTGGGAATAGTAATTTATATATGTTTATTGTCCAGCACATTCCCTGACTTAATACTCAGTGGAGTGGGAATAGTAATTTATATATATGTTTACTGTCCAGCACTTTCTTGGACTTAATATTTGGTGGAGTTTGAATAGTAAATTATATATCTTTAGTGTTTAGCACTTTCCCTGACTTAATACTGACTGGAGTGGGAGTAGTAAATTATATATCTTTAGTGTCCAGCACTTTCCCTGACTTCATATTCACTGCAGTGGGAATAGTAATTTATATATCTTTAGTGTCCAGCACCTTCTTTGACTTAATACTGACTGGAGTGGGAATAGTAATTTATATTTGTTTAATGTCCAGCACCTTTCTTTATTTAATACATACTGTAGTGGGAATAGTAAATTATATATGGTTAATGTCCAGCACCTTCTGTGACTTAATCCTAACTGCAGTGGGAAGAGTAAATTATATATTGTTAATGTCAAGCACCTTCCCTGACTATTATTTAACTGTATTGGGAATAGTGAGTGATATATGTTTATGTACAAATATATTTTTAATTTATTTATAATTTATCTAAGATTTTTATATTACATATATGTTATTTGCTGTGTATTTATTAATTTTATATAAAGAGTTGTAGGAAAATTACAGTATGTGTTTTTATATGTGAAGAAATATAAGAGGGTTTTATTATGTGCAGTGATAATCTATTTTTATTGTGTAATTGATGTATATTTTATAATTTGCTAATAAAAAAACATTATGCTTATTTATAGTAATTTAAAATGGTACATTTATCAAATTAATATATTTAAGTAAAATATTCAATACTAATATATACATATAAAAAATAATTAGACATTTTTAATTTTCAAACAACCTTTATTTTTGTATAAGTAGGTAGAAAGACAAAAAATATATTTTTTATTTATAGTATGGAATACACATTAATAAAAACACAGAAAATATGTAAATTTTTATTTAAGGAACATAAATTATTTTACATACATTTATTAGTTAATGGAATTGTTTTAGGAAAAGAACATTTTATGATATAATCATATTTTATAACACAAGTATTCATATTTTGATATACAAACCATATTTTTTATTATTTTACAAGAGTTGTTGGAACATTATAATATATTTATACAATTAATATAAACATTTTTGGCATATATATACATAACATAAAGCATTGTATATTTAATTCTTATTTAATATTGTAACATTATAATGCTGTAGTGAACATTCTTTAACATTTAAAAAAATCATAACTTTATTACATGTAAATAAATTTTTATTAATATTATTAGTATATAAAATATTAATAATATTAATTATTACATTGTTGTATTGCATGAAAAAAATAATTTAAACAGGTAAGTTTCGTTTTACATTTGTATATAATTAATATGTATTTTTAATATTTAATATAATTAAAAAATACATATATAATTATAATAATAATAAATATATTTTTATATTAATTATTATTATAACTTTACAAAGTATAATAAAATATATACTAATTTTTAAATATATAGAAAAAATTGTACAACATAAGAAAAATATATGTAACATTTACACTTTACTATAATGCATGTTTTTAACATTATTTCTTTTTTTACATTTATTTAAGCAGCCATTTTTATTTCACAGGGACTATTTTGTAACCGCGTACTGTTATTTTGGTCATTCAGGACCGGAGAAGCTCGCGGTTGGAAGCTGCGTCGCGTTGAGCAAGGTAAGGGGAATTTTAATTATTTTATCTAACTTAGGGGCCAATTACGATAACCGGCGTTAAAAAATCCGCCATCTACTATAGCCTGAGAAAACCGCCCGCCTGCACCATGGGAATACCGACCGAGCAATTATGAAGTCGCGAAGCAACCTCCGCCCGCGGCGGTAAAAACACACAAAATTCCGCCCGTCCATGTCCGAGTAGAAGATTATCCGTCCACCACGGACGTAATCCCGCCCGAAAACCCAAATCCGCCCGCTCTGACGACCGAGACAACGACCGTGAAATTATGATCTCCCCGACATGAGTGCGGAAAATCCACATATTCCCCGCCCGCCACGGTCAACAACAGTGATGAATAACTGACACGGCGGAAGGCCTGGCGGCCACGTCCGTGCACAGAAATCTTCTGCGGAACAAAGAAATACACACAACATGGCCAACAAGTCCACACAGCAAACTACGCCAAAATACCCAAACACAGAACACATCCCAAAGACACATCCCCCCTGGCAAAACTAAAAAACTACAAATCCCAGGACACCAGACACAACACACCTGAAAACGACAGCCCATCATGACACACCCACATAGGTAAGTACAAAAGCAGCCCCTTCACAGACCACAATCCCTTGCACTACTACAAAGCGAAGACGCCATCAGAGAACCCAGAGAGCCACAAAGGAAAGCAGCACACCACACGCACGCACACATCACACTCATCACCAACACCACCACCACCATCACCACTGAAACAACGGCACCACGAACCCCCTGCACATCACACACCACACACCCACCACACCAGCACCACAAATACCAAAACAAACACCATGGCAACACAAAGAATGCCGAAGTACACTGCCACTGAGTTGACGGTCATGGTCGACGAGATCATCAAGGTGCACCCACAAATCTATGGGAACCAGGTCCAACAGACACCAGTAGCCACCAGAAACAGAATGTGGAGCAGGATCGTAGACCAGGTGAATGCAGTTGGGAACGTGCCACGCAACCGGGGTGAAATCACAAAGAGGTGGCACGACCTGAAAAGCGTGGTCAGGAAGAAGGAGGCCAAGAATCGTGAGCTGGCTGACAGGACTGGCGGCGGAAATCCCGCGCTATTCAAGACCTTCAAGGCGTGGGAGGAGAAGGTGCGAGGCATTCTACATCCGGAGAGTCTCACCGGAATACCAGGGGGAGTGGAGGCTGGTAAGTACAAACAAATGTATACCAGCACACCGCTATGTACTGTCATGCACTACCAGAATGCCATAGCTCCGAGGGCAAAACACCCCCATGTCCAGTACACAATACACAAGACATCTCTCACACATGCAACAGACACTCCCACACACTCAGCCCAAAGGTACCAATAAACAAAACCATGGGGGCATGTGTACAGTCAGCCAGCACCACAACTCCCACCAGGTCCCCTTGTACCCCAGATGCGCCGGAAGGAGCACTCCCCACACCCACACTCATGTGTCAGCCATAGCTGCACTAACCAACAAGTAACAGGTAAGTAGCCTTACCACAAAGTCCGAGTATCGGAGGGGGGACTGCAGAAGTAGAACCTCCACCAGGCCCCTAGTCCTACAGCGCAGCAAGATGGAGCACTCCCCACACCCATGTGTCAGCCATCGCAGTGCACACCTTCACCCGACAGGTAGATATGTTTCCCTACATGGAGGGGTGACTGTGGGTGGTAAGCCTTCACCACAACTCACAACACGGCCCCCACTCCCACAGACCGACAAGATGGAGCACCCCTCCCTCTCATAACCATGTGGTAGTTATTGCATTGCTCCCTCCAAACCAACAAGTAGGCAGACTACTGCACAGGGCGGGGTGTCTGTAGGCATGAGGACTGTACTACGACTAACATTTGGGACATGTCACGTAGCAGAGGAACAGGTAGCACTGCTCCCTGTCATAATCATGTGACTAATGTGCACACGGACATGAATTACAGAGTCATAGCCCACATGAGCCATCTCAAATACACTAACACGTAAGGAGTCACGTCTGCTTGCACAAGTCTCACTGGAGTACTGACCCACATGGCGTGCACTGTGCCAGTCATCACACACATCAGCAACACCATCGAAGTCTTGTCCATGTAGTCGTGTCTGCTTGTTCCGTTGACATCGTACAACATCACCCATGTAAGTCTATCTTGTCTCAATGTAACAGAGTGGAATCCCAATAATGTCACATACACCATTGGACCCATGAACCACACAGCTACACAATGCACATTCAAAATCTCATTCATCTCATCTTTCCGCCCCAGTGTCATGAAAGGTATATCATCTAAACTGTTGTCCCATATACAGTAGTTCAGCAAAGATTCCTGCCGATGACCAAAAATTTGTCTGCAGTGACTGAAGCGCACGTCACACTGTGATTTACAACATACCTAATATAGTCAACACCCCAAGAGCACTGCATTGCTGCACATGGCTGAGGTTAGCACGCACACCAAGGAATTGTCCCATCTGCAATACATCGTGTGGCACACAACCATTACTCACTCACTACAATGCTTGCAGTGTAATGTCCCTAAATGATAACAGTGAGCAGATATGCTGGGTATGTCAGACATACACACACCTTTGTCTCTGCAGTGTCGTGTGGCCAAAACACATGTCCCCTTCTGCACCCATATGTCACAGTATGTACCACAAAACCATGTTTCACCTCAAAAGCGTTGATGGGGCTGTACCCCTCTTGCCATCTGCGTTTCTAAGCGTTTCATTTGAACCCCAAAACCATATTTCACCTCAAAAGCGTTGATGGGGCTGTACCCCTTTTGCCATCTGCGTTTCTAAGCGTTTCATTTGAACCCCAAAACCATATTTCACCTCAAAAGCGTTGATGGGGCTGTACTCCTTTGCCATCTGCGTTTCTAAGCGTTTCATTTGAACCCCAAAACCATATTTCACCTCAAAAGCGTTGATGGGGCTGAACCCCTTTTGCCATCTGCATTTCTAAGTGTTTCATTTGAACCCCAAAACCATATTTCACCTCAAAAGCGTTGATGGGGCTGTACCCCTCTTGCCATCTGCGTTTCTAAGCGTTTCATTTGAACCCCAAAACCATATTTCACCTCAAAAGCGTTGATGGGGCTGTACCCCTTTTGCCATCTGTGTTTCTAAGTGTTGCATTTGAACCCCAAAACCATATTTCACCTCAAAAGCGTTGATGGGGCTGTACCCCTTTTGCCATCTGCGTTTCTAAGCGTTTCATTTGAACCCCAAAACCATATTTCACCTCAAAAGCGTTCATGGGGCTGTACCCCGTTTCCACCAAATCCACAAAATGTAGGGGTACTGCAACACACACCGATTGGCTAACCAAATCCGTCCCATGCCATATGCACCCATCACACTATTCCATTGCCTTGATCACGCACACACATGGTAGAGCCATACACACGCATCTGGGAAATCAGTGCACAACTGTGCACCAACTGTGAATGTCAGACATCTAACACAAACCTTGCAAGGTGCAACACAATAACCTTTCGTCTCCGCCCCACAGGTGACGAACAGCATGATGCTGGAGAGGGAGACAGCAGCCATCACAGCCAGTCCACAAGCCCTCCACCCGGACTCACGGATGTGGAAGACCTGGACACCTCTTCGGACGAGGACTCCCGACTAGGCACATCTGGTGTGGCAGGGCGCAACCGCTCCCCAGGACCCCCCCTACCCACCAACCCATCTCCCAGGGCTGGTGACCAGTCCCAGGCCCCTGCTGCCATGCTCATTGCGACCACCACCACCATCGCCGCAACCACCACCACCACCACCACCAGGGCCTCCCTGACCACTCACCCTGCGCCAGGGGTGGTACGCACGTCGACATCGACCCTGGGAGCCACAACAAGGCCCCGGGTGACCAATGTGGCGAGTGGGCAGGTCGGTGGCAGCAGTTCAGGTGGGAGGAGCAGGGTCAGGCCAACGCCATCAGAGCCTGGGAGCCAAGCCCTGCCGCAAATCGCCAGAGTCCTTGGGGCCTATGAAGAGGCCCAGGGACAATGGGCCCGGTCAGCTGCCGATACGCTGGAAGTCCTTGGGGTGTTGAGGTCCATGGATGCCCATATGGGCCAATTCGTCACCCGTATGGGCAAATTTGTTGACCTCATGGGCCAGCTAGTGGTGGCAGTGAGGGCCCAATCAAGGCCAACCACACCACCTCCGCCACCACCTGTGGGGCACAGGGTCGTGCAACATCCAGTTCCCCTGCGTCCACAGCGAGTGGGCAATCCTCAACCACCACCAGCAGCCCACAAACACAACCCCCCCTCCCAAACATGGAAGGGGTCGTCCGAAGAGGAAACAGGTGTCCAGAGATGACTTCGCACGCTCCAAACGCCAGTGAGTCAGCCAGCCACGGTGGCCATCTACTGCATTCACTTGGACTACTATCCTACCCCACACTGCCATGTGAATGGCAAGTGTCTGTCGGACTGTGGACCCAGAACAACATGGGTACACCTTGACCATCACGCGGACATGTCCGTCAACTCATTGTTTCAGCATGCACCACTTTTGTGATCACCTTGCCCACAATCACGTCATTGCTTAAAATAAATACACCTGGATCACATTCTGTTTCATCTGCTCTGTGTTTAATCAAGGATGTGCACTCGTCACCATGATCAGAAATGCATCTGGAGTGTGGTATGTCGATAGGCCAGGAGAGGCTATAGGGAGCTAGGGGTGAAAAACAGAACACGAGTCCATTGAATGTGTGTGTCACACACTCATCACACAGTACTTGTCATCAAGTTTGAGTAATGTACACACATCTCACAGAGCAACAGGGCACAATGCAACAGCCACTGTCAGTGGCATACTACCCTGGACATGGACCATTGCCACACAGCACTCAGTGAACAATAGGCCGCCGTGACAATGCACACATACACCTACACAACTACAGCAACATCATCCGTCGCACATGGTCACTCACCGTCAAGTGAAGTAGCGGGCGATGAGCTGCTGACGCTCATTCACTGCTTCCTCCTCTCCACTGTCCTCGTCACTGGACACAGCTTGGTCTGCAGGCAGGGGCCCTGGCTGATCACCGTCATCCACTATCAGGGGGATCTGCCTGCGAATCGCGAGATTGTGCAGCATGCAGCATGCCACCACTATCTGGCACACCTTCTGTGGGGAGTATGCCAGTGCACCCCCGGTGCGGTCCAGGCATCTGAATCTGGACTTCAGGAGTCCAAAAGTCCGCTCCACCACATGTCTGGTCCTCCCATGTGCCTCATTGTATCTGACATCAGCATGTGTCCTAGGATTCCGTAGTGGGCTCAGCAGCAAAGGCCCGTTAGGATATGCAGAGTCACCTGGGTGTGAGAAACACAGAGAATCATTGCAATTCCAACAGGATACAAGACAGCATGTCACACCCAGCACGCTACACGAGTATGCATACTCACCAACAATCCATGCACGGTCCGGTTGAAGATTGGTCATCATTCGTGGGAGGATGCTGTGGCGCATGATGTGCGAGTCATGGGCGGATCCGGGAAACTTCGCACACACGTGTGTGATAATCATGTCCGCCAGGCACACCACTTGCACATTCAGGGAGTGGAAATGTTTCCGGTTCCTATAGATGTGCTCCATGACCTGTGGTGCAACAAGGCCAACATGGGTGCAATCAATTGCACCAACAACGTGGGGGATGCGTCCAAGGGCATAGAAAGCACCCTTCACTGCCGCCAAATCACGAGCCCTGGGGAATCGGATGTACCGGTTCCTGTACAGCATCATAGCTGACAGGACATCCTGTAGCACCATGCTGAACATGGGCTGGGACATCCCACCTCCACTGCCCACCGTGTGTTGGAAGGATCCGGTGGCGAAAAAATGCAGTGCAGCCATCACCTTAGCCGTGGGGGTGAATGCTGTAGGATACACCCTGCGAGGACGAAGGTGGGGTTCCAACATTGCACATAGGTGATGCAGGGTGGGTCGGTCCAGACGGAATTTCCGTATAATCTCCACATCCTCCATGTCTGCCAGCAATTGGTAGGGGTGATGTATGTTTGGTCTCCTTCTAGGACAGATGGAAGTGGACACATGTCAATGCAACACACCACATGGCATTTTCACATACACAAAACTAAAATTACTGACAAAGCAATAGAATCACAGAACAGATGACAAGTAGGGACAGCACAGCTACAATACTCTTACACAGGTCCCCTTACCAATAGCAATGACCACTGACACAAACCATTGCCATGAGCATGCACATGGGGATTTAGTCCATAATAGCTTGAAAGGCATGATGATGATTACAGACTGCATATGTGTGAAGCGGCAACACCACGGCAATATACCTAGCTGCTGTGCCTGACACAGCTTCCGAGGCTGGGTGAGTATGGCACACACCAACAACACAATGTACACAGGCTGAGCGGCCCAAACAAGTGGGTCCTGTTGCACAACGGGATATGAGACAGTCAATGATGTCCCTAGTTCTCCCAATGTACAGCACTGTACGTATCACACCTCCAACACACATTGACAGGTGTACACATTGACAACTCCATGACAACACAGCTGTGTGAATGCAAATACACATCACAAGTGACACGTAACGTTGCACGTGCCAAGTGGGAGATGTACATTGAGAAATATGGCATGTGTGTGCATATGCACATCCCATGCTCCCATGCTAATGTGTACATGATGATGTGCCAACAGACATGTGGGGGCTGAGCACTGGCCGTCAATTCCTATGCACACAGCATGAAGTGGCCCTGTCTGGTGTGGACATGCTCCAACACACAAATCATGGCCACACCTGCAAATGCATGGCGCACATTAAACTGTGGATTCCACATGGCACCAGTGGACTGTACCCGCCATGGACCAGGCCCTTGAGGCCAACTCTAATGGCCCTCGCGGTTGCATCCTGCGTGTTCGACTATAGAGGTAAGCGTACCGGGACAGCTCGGAGCAGGCCATTGTGTGCATTTGAAGTAGGCAGACATGGTACACCAATTGCAGCAGCTTGGACCCACTGAAACAGCCCCAGGGGGCTACATGAGTGTGGGGGGGAGACCGGCATTACCACAGCTTCCAGGGACTGCTGCCTGGCATCCCACAACAACACCTGCTGCTGCTGCCACATGTCCACCTTCATGTCGACGACTCTGAAGATATGTCCATGTACACTCACCAGCGAGGAGCTGGAGATCCTGGATTCCGAGCTCCACGCACACTGCCCAAGGCTATTTCTTGCAAAAGTTGTGTGTGTAAGACAACTACAGTGTGTGTGGGAGTGCATGTGGGGGACACACATGTCGTTGATCCGCAGCACTATGAGTCAGAGCCTGTGGGGTTCCAACATGCACTGCTTACCATGCTTACTACAGGTGGAAGGGGTATGTAGGCTCTCTGGTGCTTTCCCATGCATGTCCCTCCCGAGTGGTGGTACATGGCATTTTCATGTCAGACATCCAGTGACGCAGCCACTTGGCAATGCAGGACTCAGGGCAGTTATTGCTTGTGTGAATGGCTGGCTGGGTCCCTGCTGGCCTTCTCAGTCTCAGCAGACCTGGGCTGCACATTGACCGCCCAATCCTAGAAGGAAATAACACTGACTGTACAGTGGGTTACATGTGTCTTTTGTTCACAACTCTCCGGAAATGCGCAAACTCAGCCCTGTCGATTGTGATAGGGATGTGTGTGAGAGATAGTGGCACTGAATGTGACCTCCATTGCGGGGTGAGCCATTCACAGGGCGAGTACGTTGAGGGCTGCGTAGTGTTGGACACAGTGAGTCCACCCACAAAGATGTGTTGCCTTGTCATCTATGTGTTGGTCTACCTGACAATGGACAGTAGATGTGGGCAGACTACACATTGCTCAATGTGCTGGCATCCTAGATGTGAATGGGATGGACAGGTACTGTGTACACACTCCCACCAGCATGCATTCACATGTGGTGTACACATGCTGTCATGCCATGTCCGATTACTTCTTGGCTCTGTTACACATCTCTGAGTATTTTGGATGGGTCAGCATCATGCCACTGTGATTGGTGGATGTGGATGATGATGAGAGGTGTATGAGTGATATTTCAACCCTCTTGTGTACCATCCCTGAAGTTGGAAGACCTCCAGCCCAAGGCCTTGTGATGAGCCATTGCATCCAAGTTGATGCCTCTGTGTATGTGTAACCGACAGTGCAGCCAATTCCACAAAGGGTGTGACGTCATCTGCCGGATGAGCGACTACGTGGCGGAGACGAATCGGGGGATGCCCCCTCGTATTGTCAGGTTAGCACGGCGCTGCATTTCACCACTAATGGTCTGCATCTTGACAGTCACACAGCCTGTGCCGGATGCACGTTTGTAGGGGCATCAGCAGCAAGCAAGTGTACAGTATTGTGGGATGGTGTCTTTTGCTGTGAGTGGCAGCATGTGTCCACAGCCTACCCATGATCTGGGTAATGTGATGTCTGTTGTGTGATGCAGCAGGTTGTAAGTGTACTCTGTGCTGGGTGCATCTGACATGCATATGCGATTCCTGAGGGTCACAATGTAATTTGAGCACTCTGCATTGTCAATGCATTCAGAGTTGTAGCCCTCAGGAACAACCTGTAGTAGGCTGGAGTGGCAATTCACATGTATGTTTGAGGCACTGTGCCTACTATGATTTCGTTTGGACATATGTGTGCGATGCCTCACCTCATATACCTGGTACTTACACATCCGGCACACTGTGCAACAGTAGTTGTGCTCGTGTGAACGACAGGTGGATGGCATGGGCTCATGACCATTGTGGACTGTCATGTTGCAGTCTGTGTGAGTGGTGTCCCATTCTGCTCCATGCAGGTATGTCCTTGGCCTAATTACGTAGTGGTCATCCTTGCCACCATCAGGACAGTGGGTGTGCACACAGCGATTTGTGGCTATGGTCGCAGGGTGACACAGGCCGGGTGTTGTGCTATGTGCACAACACATGTGCCACTTATTTGCAGCTTCATTTACTGTACGCCAGCCATTACGTGTTGATTGTGGTGGCTGAACACAATTGCACAGGTATCGTGCAACATGTGGATATGAGAATGTTCTGTGCTGCTTCCCTTGCACATGTCTATTTAATTGATGCCAAATGAGAGAGGCCACCTCGCTCTCTCTCATGTGGCATCTCCCGTGGGTGCTGAGGGACAGGGGACGGTCAACAGTGGTGAGGCATCGGATGAAGCAGCTGCACAGGAGCTGAGTGAGACAGATGTGACCAGCGCCTCGGAGGGGCCAGACGTGTGCTGGATGAATAACAGGCCGAGACGCCAATTTCTGCGTCATCTGAGGACAGAGGTGATGCATCCATGTGTGCTAGCACAGGGGACGTGGACTCTGGCTCCTCTTCAGCCACGCGGAGGCCAATGCCCGCCCTCCCATCAACTTCCACTGGTGCAACACGTGTCGGCACAAGGATGAAGGATAGAGTGTCCTTCACACCAGGCACAGCTGCCCCTGCACATGTGACCCCTGCTTCCCTCAGTGCTGGGTCTGTTGAGCTTGTGCGGCATCTCTGCGGGGGCAGACAGCTCCCCTCAATGACTTCATTGCCCATGACATCACCTTGCCGCAGGTGACATAGTTCATGGAGGGCCTACATGTACGCGTGGGTGGGCTACACCAGACTGTCCAATGGTTGTCCTCCCCAGTCAAGGTGGGCCTTCAACTGGGCCAATCTCAGGCTGACATTCCTGACCCTTTCTCCACCCCCCTGGAAAGTGGCAAATCTGACAACAGCAGGGCACGAGTCCTAAGAAAGAATGAAATGAATGAATGAAATGAAAACAAGATTTGTAAAGCACCTGGTTACCCATGGGCATCCCCCCCTAGTGCCTGCTAACACACTAAGCTGAAAGCTATTCATTTAGGGAAGAGTAATGTTTTAATCTGCTTCCGGAAGATGAGGTAATTAGGTTGGTCACGGATCTGCGGAGGCAAGCCATTCCAGATCTTGGCCACATTATACGAGTAAAGGCAGCCGCCACTTCGTGCTCTCGTTATTCTTGGAGTTGACAGTAGATGTTTAGTTTCTGACCTGAGGGCTCTGTTAGGACGGTATCGATGGATAAGGGACTGAATGACCAGGGATCCCTTACCTGAGAGTGACCTGTGGGCTATACATAGAGCCTTAAACTCTATGCACTCACGGATAGGGAGCCAATGTAAAGATGCCAAAGCTGGTTTAGCGGAAGACCGCTTTGGGATGTTCATAAGCATGCGCGCGGCACAGTTTTGAACAATTTGTAGCTTCCGTATCGAGGAGCCAGGGGCTCCAAGATAAAGAGCATTGGCATAGTCAAGTCGTGACAAAATGAGAGCCTGAACTAGGACTCTTCTTGCAGGGAAAGGGAGTAGTGGGAGCACTTTACGGATCATTCGTAGGATCCCGTAGCAGCTTGCAGCTACCTTTTGCCCTTGTTCTTTAAAATCAAGGTTCTGGTCGAGCCAGACACCCAGACTTTTAATTTGATGTTTGGGGGTAGGGGCAGGACCAAAGGAGCTGGGCCAGAGTAGCTCAAAGTTTATATTTTCTTTGTTCCCTAGGAGCATTAATTCTGTTTTTGATCCATTGAGTTTCAAGAATGACTCTTCCATCCACCTTGATACTTTTTCTAGACAGAGGGCGAGACCGGGACTGGAGGGATCCCGCTGGTTGACAGAAACAACCAACTGGGTGTCATCAGCATACGTAATTATCCGAATCCCGAATGGTAGCACAATCTCTGCCAAGGACCTCAAATACACGTTAAAAGTGTGGGGCTGAGGGAGGAGCCCTGAGGCACCCCACAAATCAGCGGTATAGGTTTAGAAGAAATACCGTCTTCAAAAACTTTGAAAGATCGGTCTTCTAAAAATGATTGGAGCCAATTGAGCATAGTCCCCGCAATTCCTACCTCGCCCAATCTTTCTATCAGCAGCTGGTGGTTAACCGTATCGAAGGCTGCGCTTAAATCTAGAAGGATGATAGCCGCGCAGCCTCCTGCGTCTAGAATTTTTCTCGCCTCTTCCACTACCACCAGAAGAGCCGTCTCGGTACCATGTTGAGGTCTAAAACCCATCTGGGAGGCATGGAGACAGTTATTGCTCTCCAGGAAGGTAGATAGAACAGAATTCACATATTTCTCGGCGATCTTACTGATAGCCGGCAGCAGGGAGATGGGGCGATAGTTACTCCAGACTTCAGAGTGCAGGGTAGGTTTTTTCAATAAGGCTTTAACCATAGCCTGTTTCCACAGTGGAGGGACTATCCCTGAGGAAAGAGAGGCATTTATCAGGTCAAGGATTACTGGGGAAAGGATTTCAGAGGCCTGATTTAAGATGTTGGGGGGCAGGATCAGTGGGGGAACCGGATTTTAATTTACTCAAAATATCAAGCAACGTGGACGAGTTAAGTGGGGAATTTCCTCAATTAGGCTAACTCTCCCTTTGATCAAGTTTTCCTGATCTCCGATAAGTTGTTGAGATATTCTTTGAGGGAAGGAGGAGTAAATAGCTTGGATTTTGTTCGAAAAGAATTCTGCCATGGCATTGCATCGTGCTGAAGTGTCTTCAGATACAATGGGGTGGGGGTGGGGATGGTAAGCAAGCTCTTAGCGATGCGAAAGATTTCGCGAGGAGAGTTAGCAGCTGCCAGAATTCTCTCTTCATAATATAGAGTTTGGGCCAGTTGAATTTCAATTTTATAAGTTTTAATGGCCTCTCTATAAATTTGTTTGCAGCTGGCAGAAAAATCCTTCCTCCATTTCCTTTCAGCTCTCTTACAAGTTTTCTTAAGTTCGCGAAGTTTTGGGGAGTACCACGGATTACGCTTGGTTTCTGCCTTATTAAATGTCGTTTTATTTGGAAGGACAGAGTTCAATGAGGATTCTACCCAATAGTTAAATTTATTGTAGGCAGTTACAGGGTCAGGATCGGAAGTGGGCCTGGACAATTCCAACGTTGTTACCCATGAATCAATTGGTAGTTTGGACCATATGCGTGAGCATTTCCTATGCCCCATGGTCGCTGTGGAAGTCGCTTGCGGAATCCAAGTAAAAGGGATTAAAAAATGGTCAGACCAAGGTAGCCTAACAGGGTCTCCAACTAAAAGATTCTCCAAATTGGAGAAAATGGGGTCCAATAAGTGGCCTTTCATATGGGTGGGACCTGCTACTTTTTGTGTAAGTTGGAAAACAGCTAGCCCCTCAGTTAGGTCATGCACATCTGAATGAAGGATATTCTCAAAATGGAGATTAAAATCCCCTAACAGCGTGAGGTTAGCACTACTATTGGCCAGTTTAGCTGCTGTCTCAAGGAGCTCATTATTAAATCGATTGAGGGGTCCTGGAGGTCTATAGATCAGGATCCCCGAGAATGTGCAGACATGGGAGATACGAATTGCAAAGGCAAGGCTTTCGCAATCGGTTAACGGACTTGCGGTGGTGCGACAATCAAATTCCATTTTATGAATAATCGCAAGACCACCGCCCCTTCCTATACCCCTGTCCAGCCTTTGGATAGCGTAACCGGCCGGGAGTGCTTGGACAATAGGGAAATTAGCCTCACTATTGAGCCAAGTTTCAGTTAAAAACAGCACCTCTGGTCTCTCTTCCTCAAGTAGAAGGTGAATTTCTAGTGCATGTTTTGACATAGATCGACAATTAACTAAGAACATTTTGAGCCCCAAATTGTGATTGGTGACTGTGGGAGGCCTATTCCTTGGACAGAATCTGAACAGACAGTGTGGACAGATACTGGTCTCACTATCGGGCAGCATATGGTGTAGGCACTTAGGGGCATATTATCAAGGGCCGGCGATAAATATCGCAAAGCGCGCTTAGCGCTTGCATATTTATCGCCGGCTATCTCTGGAATTTATCACCCGGTTAGCGCGTTATTAACAACGCGCATCGCCGAGGCGATAAAAATGTCAGAGATAGCGTGGATATCACCGTTTTCCACGGGAAAACGGCGATATCCTAGATGATAGGGCCTGTGGTCTTAGCCACAGAATCCACCCCATGTTAAGTATGCCTTAGTCAGGAATTTAACAGACGTTAAATTCCTGCGTTAAAGCATACTTAACGCGATTAAAATAATCGCTTCCCGCATTGTAAATATCGCGAAGCTGCCTTCGCGATATTTACCCATGTTGTTTCCACAGACACGCCTACTTTGCATCTCATTATCGATGCGAAGTCAGGCGTGCTGGAAACGGGAGCAAAATCAGCAAAACACGCGATAGCGTGTCTTTGCTGATAAGGCGATATAATTATCGCCGCTTTTTGGCCGAAAACGGCCGCAAATGCGGCGATAATTGTTTATCGCCGCCTTGTTAATATGCCCCTTACTTTGCGGTGCGCCCATCCAACCATTTAGTTGTTCTGACGTGTAGGAGAGAGTATTTTTATCACATCCAACAGGATTCCTGGCCCCTGGCGCCGGGCGAGCGCGGACGGGCGCAGACGGGCTTGCCTTTGGCGCGCCGGCGGCGCGCCGGTGGCGTGCCCGCTGCGCGCGTCCGCTGCGCAGTCGCTCAGCGCCCATGCTTTTATCCCCCAACCAGAGTTCCCGTCCGCTCTATGTCCCGCCCCTACTCTTCCTGCTGGGAAGGAAGTGCAGCAGTGATTGTGGTCCCCGTAACCTGTGCGTGGCTCCGGAGAACGAAAGCAATGTAGGTAGGCTACACGCTACCCAAATGTGCAAAACGCAAAATTAAATCAATCAATTTTAGGTCAAATAACAGAGTAGGTTCCTTTTTCATATATCAGATTCAACATAGGCATTTAAAACGAATTACAATAAAAGCGCTAAAATTTTAAAAGTGAGCAGCTTAGTCACTCGTATCCCCCAACTCACAGTTAAAGTATGTGCAGGCTGCGCGGTCGCTCAGCGCCCATGCTTTTATCCCCCAACCAGAGTTCCCGTCCGCTCTATGTCCCGCCCCTACTCTTCCTGCTGGGAAGGAAGTGCAGCAGTGATTGTGGTCCCCGTAACCTGTGCGTGGCTCCGGAGAACGAAAGCAATGAAGGTAGGCTACACGCTACCCAAATGTGCAAAACGCAAAATTAAATCAATCAATTTTAGGTCAAATAACAGAGTAGGTTCCTTTTTCATATATCAGATTCAACATAGGCATTTAAAACGAATTACAATAAAAGCGCTAAAATTTTAAAAGTGAGCAGCTTAGTCACTCGTATCCCCCAACTCACAGTTAAAGTATGTGCAGGCTGCGCGGTCGCTCAGCGCCCATGCTTTTATCCCCCAACCAGAGTTCCCGTCCGCTCTATGTCCCACCCCTACTCTTCCTGCTGGGAAGGAAGTGGAGCAGTGATTGTGGTCCCCGTAACCTGTGCGTGGCTCCGGAGAACGAAAGCAATGAAGGTAGGCTACACGCTACCCAAATGTGCAAAACACAAAATTAAATCAATCAATTTTAGGTCAAATAACTGAGTAGGTTCCTTTTTCATATATCAGATTCAACATAGGCATTTAAAACGAATTACAATAAAAGCGCTAAAATTTTAAAAGTGAGCAGCTTAGTCACTCGTATCCCCCAACTCACAGTTAAAGTATGTGCAGGCAGAGAAGTGGGGGGACGCTGACGTCACGACAGGAAGTGACATCACGAAAGGTGGCTTGCACCGTCAGACTCATTGTCTCCCCTTGCCCACCCCTTAGATGCGATTGCATCGGAGAAGCCAGCGCGTGCACCAGCAGCTCCGATCTCGCCCCAGAGAGGCCAAAGAGTGAATGTGTGGCTCCATTTGCTCCAGTTATCGAGCTCGCGGTAAAATAAGTGGGGGGATGCCGTCCACCCGCGTGGTACCCCGACTCGAGCCCTGGTGTGCAGGCAAAGTGTCCTATTGGCTTTGCGATATGTGTGAGTTGCATGACACTCGTTGGCGGGGGATGGCTCGGAGGCCCGTCACCCGGAGGCCCATGTCTCACTCCATGGGTCCCTTGTCAATGGCAGCGGATGTAATGACTTTGCGCGCCGGGGTGGGTCTACCTTTCGTCTGGGATTGTGTTTGCGGCCAGGCCCGCTAGGGCAGCTACAGCCTCTGTGTGTTGCATGTGGTGTATCCGGACTCCGGAGGCTGTCATGCATTGTCACTGTTGTCCAGGGCTCGAGTCGGGGTACCACGCGGGTGGACGGCGTCCCCCCACTTATTTTCCCACGAGCTCGATTACTGGAGCAAATGGAGCCACACATTCACTCTTTGGCCTCTCTGGGGCGAGATCTGAGCTGCTGGTGCACGCGCTGGCTTCTCTGTTGCAATCGCATCTAAGGGGTGGGCGAAGGGAGGCAATGAGTCTGATGGTGCAAGCCACCTTTCGTGACGTCAATTCCTGTTGTGACGTCTGCGTCCCCCCACTTCTTATTTAGGACTTGTGCCATGCTGCACACTGAGAATGTGTTGCCTGCGAGATGTGACCAGGAGAAGGGCACCATGACCTCCCACCCACCAAGCTCCACTGCCATCCCGTGCCCTGGGTAGCCTGTGCAGGTGGACAATGTAGGGGGTACACCTGGAGTACAGGGGATGTAAGTGCCTTGGCAAGGGCCTGGCAGATGCACAGCAGTTTCCAGCATGTCCCCAGAGGGAGGGCTAACGTCTACACCTGATGCAGCATTGATCGTGTGCCCGCCTGTTGTGCCCACACGAGTTCACATTCATCCCCAGACAGGTAGGCTTTCCAAATACCCAACACAGTGGAAATCTACCCCTCCGGAATACTCCCCACACAGTCTGTTTCAACACTGCATGAGTGCACCTACCCGTGCCACCCACCCACCTGGGCCAAGCAGCCCTCCCGCTTCACATGCCACATGTGTGTCTTCCACAGTTGTGCTTCTCTCTCGGGGTGGACCTCCAACTGTCCCGTAGCACACAGACAGCACCGAGTCGGACTGGCATCCTGTTTGAATGGTAGGCACCCTCACACAACTACCTGTGACACAGTGGTGGCTGTAATGGCTATTGTGACTGCCATGGCAGTGTTGCTGGCCATGGCAGGGTACACTCACACACATTGCATACGCAGCTTTTCGTGTCACTACTCTGCACATCGGACTGGCCACTGTCCCTGGTGTTGATCAATATTGCCGCCTGTCTATGTAATCTGTGACTGGATGCTGTTGTTCCTGTAGTCGGTTGTGTCTGTGTAGTTGCTGATTGCAGTTGTTGCTGTGTGTGCATAGTTAAGTGAGGCACATGCCGTGTATGGTACCTCAACAATTGCAATGTCTGGTCTCACATTCCAATGTGTTTTACACGTGGCAGGGACTTCACTTCTTTCAGACTCTGCTACTTGTGTGTGTGATGAAGAAGTATTTTTGTGACACAGATTGTCTGCATGTATTTGGTGGTATTTCTTGGAAAATGTATACGTGTCATGTTTGCGTGCAAGAAAAGCACAGGGTGTGAGTCTAGCCACAGGATGACAGGTAGCATGTGCAGAGTATGCGGGTATGTGTGAGCTTACTTTCTGTGTGGCCAGCAGTGTAGGTGTATGTTAATCTTGTGATGAACATTGATCCTGGGCACATGGCTTACTTTCAATGTGTGCATTTGGGAGGTGTAGGTGTGTGTGGTGTGAAGGGTGTGACTTTGGGGTAGTGTTGGTGTGTGTGTGTGCGCTCTGGCAATGTCGACTACACACATGTGTTACCCAGGCCCATGGTGGGTGTTTGTATCCGTGTTCAGGTCTGTGAATGTGATCACATGTGTGTATTGTATGTTGCACAGTGTGCAGTGTGTGGGTGTGTCCTTGCAGTTCAGGATGACTCCTACTTGATATGTTTTGGACATTGTGTGTCTGCAGGGTGTGTGACTGTCAAGATTGTGCCTTGTTTAATTGAGCATGTATGTGAATTTCTGCAGTTCGTACTCACTGTGCAGACCTGCCCACCCACACTGATATCGTGTGTGTGTTTTGTCATGCATTGCTGTAGCATGCTTCTTGCGTGGCTCCTACTTTTGCTTGATGAGTGTGATGTCAGACTGTGAAGGTAATTATACACATATGTAGGACTGGGCTTTGTAGTGACCAGGCCGTCAGTGTTAATGTGATGATCTGTTGGGCCACGTCAGAGTCTGACAAGCCAAGGCCCACGACCTGTAGTATTTCACTAGGTCCACTGTGGCGGCAAATCATATGCATTGACATCCAATGACACTAGACTACATGGTCATCTCACGACTCTCGTGTACTTCACACACTCTCATCCTCTCTCATTCGTACTTGTCTTCGATAAATAATTCTACAGAGTCACATATTGCTTCAAGGCATGTATTTGTACTTACTTCCTCTGTGATGTAGTATAGTGGACACTACTGGCAGCAAAATGCATGTGGAGGATATACTTAGCATGATTACACATACAAAAGTGGGTACAGGTAGATGTGATTAGTTGTTGATTGTGGAATAAAGGCTTCAGAGTTACAACTGCCTTGCCCTTGCTATGCTAAAGTACATTTGCTCATTACTGAAGAGCTCTAGACTTTGACACAGACAGTATTCATTTTGCCTACCAGACAGCTTGACATCATAGGCACAGTACATCTCAGTTCCATGGTACGGGATTACTACAATAGTGACTCCGACACACCTGCGTCAGAGGTGACATCAGAGCATGAGCCTACATGCATGCAGCAGCGTCTCACAAGTTGTTGCAATGTGGTGGGTACTGAACATGACACAATAACTAGGGCCATGTTATAGGGGGTTGCATTTGTTGTCCATGCAAAAGTCCTGGCACGGAAGTACAGACAAAGGTGAGGTGACAGTTCTCACGTAATACAGCAGACAGATAAGTGTGCACTGACAGGTGCATGTGTTCAGGTGCGCAGAATACATTTTATAGCATAGTTGTTCATGCAGTATTGGCCATGTGGTTACTGTACACAATTCCCATACCTCTGCCTCCCCTGTTCATGCAGAGACACGGGATATGGTGAGGAACAGAGTGCATGTCCCGAAAATGTCAGATGTCATGGCAGTGGAGTTGATGGTAAGGTGTTAGTTGCAGATTGTATGGTATAGTTGTTGTACAGCTAACTGCCCACTCCATGCGAAAGCCAAGCATAGGTACGGTGTTGAACATCAATGTTCAATTGGGGGTATTGAGTCGGGGACCCATGAATTGACAAGTTGTCATGTATGCGATACCTTCCAGCAGGGCATCCATCCCATTGATGGTAAACATGGATGACATCCAATGAAGCGGATGGTGGGTGGCAACGTGTTCGTCGTAAGTTGTCCCTTGTAGAAGCCTGATGGGACATATTGGATGAAATTCGATGAAACTGTGATCCAGAAGACGTTGTGTGGAGGCACACTGGTCCCATTGCAGTGTGTCCCCGATTGCAGCCACATACGCCATGCCCCCATACACTGAACAGATCCTGTCGTGGGCGTCCAGAGGTGCAAACAAGTGTACCAAGTCCGCCTTTGGACATGCCGGGTTGGAGAGACATAAATCCACAGGACAGTGGAACGGACACCTCCAACAAAAGAAGACGGGGATGACGCAGCTGAACATTGCAATGCGGTAAGTTACTCGGTAACTTACATTCAGCATAGCCAGATTTGAACAGCCCACTATGTGTAGCAAGCTGTCACTGTACAGCTTGATCTGTCCGGCGTAGTTGAGAAGCACTGGTGCAACAGCCATTTTGCTACAGGGTGATGTGATGGCGTGCTCCGGCTGCCTGAGCAGTCAGCAGAGTGCAACCTCCGACGATGCTGGAAATTCAGGAATGGATGTACGGCGGCAGGACTTGGGGTATAGCTTGGGCGGAGGACACAGGCCCTCATCCCACATGCTTCAATGAATGGTCAAGGCCAGTGGTGTCTGACTCTTTCCAGATTACTTGCATTTGACCCACATGGAGGAGTGGTATAATTGTATTTTGTAGTATTATCTTTCTTTCATGTTAGGCGCTATCTGCCAGTGAAAGGTTTCCTCTGCATGGCTATGTTTGGCTTCTTGTTGGTACAATGGCTCCATTCTCCTGCATAATTTGTTGCAATGTGATTTCAGAGTAGGAATGGAAGGCCATTCAGTGCTATCTGCTCTCCCGTGTGTGGGCGGGACACTCCGTTGCCGCTGTACATTGAGGCTTCTGTGTGGGTGTAGTAATTGGAAACACCTGTTCTCAGGCAGCAGGGTTTTTCTATTTTGTACATTGCATGGCTTGATATTGCGAGCAGGATGGTATAGGTATTTTTGGATGAGACTGGCGTGCCTTTTACGGACAATGTCCATATTCTGCACTGTTATGTAGCAGCCGCCGTGTGCTTCTCCATGTTTTGCACACAAGGGTGTGTCCTATTTTGCCATCACATTACTCCCCTGTTCGGGACACTTGTGTGACATCCAGTTGACAACTGTGAGTTGTCGGTTGGGGACATGATTGATGCAGGAAGGCCACGTGACATGTGCCTTCAGTGTGGGGCTGGTGTGTGGGGTGTGTAGTTGTGACCCTGTGGTGTTTGTGTGTGTACAGCCCATGCGTGGCGCTGTCGTTGGCCTCTGCGTTGTGCGCATGTGTACCTGCGTCATCGCCACTGCGCTGCGGTGCCATGACGGGGATGTCACTTCCTGGTCCCGGGTAGTGGGTGCCCAGGATGTTGCGAGTTGTTTTATTTTAACAGGTGGGACATGTGTGGGTACAGTGGTGGATGTGTCCTGTCCACACAGGGGTGTCTGGGGGGGCCATGTACAGTTTTTCCACCCTTGCATTGTGTGCAGTGTTTGCGTGCCCTTGTTGTGTGTCTGCCTACCTGCCTAGTCGTGGCGCGTTCACTCCTAGGTGGTGCATCAGGTACAGCATGGGGATGGCCTGGAGTGCAGGATTCATTTCGGGGTGGGCCGCCTTTTTGGTCTCCGTACTCAACAGTCGGGTTTCCGCCTTGGTATCTCGTGCGGTGTCTCTTTTCCGGTGAGGCTGTTTGGTTGTGGCATCGTAATTTGTACGCTGGGCGGTACGTCACTTCGTCGGACGGTGTGTCTCCATTGGCTCGTGCCGCTACGTGAACGGGCGCACTTTGATGGCGGGCGGCGTCGCAGGCTTACGGGCGGTGTTTGGCTGACTTTTCACATCCTAATTTTGCGGGAGTGTGGGCCGTTGCTGGCGGACGGTAACTAGCGTTTTTTGCCTCCGACAGCTCGGCGGTGGTGCTTCCGCCCGACATCGTAATGGACCCCTTAGTGCAGTTTTAAAGATTTCTTCAGTAATGAAAATTTTCTTTCAGGAAACACTCGGGCAGAGTTTCACCTTCTTCTTTATTGTAGGTTAGAAGTGTAAAAGAGATGCAAACATTTCATGCTTATATAGTGTTTATTTAATTGGTTGCTTTATGTCATTGGTGTATTTTAAAATGTGAGTATTTTAATCGTTCAAGTTAATTGTTTTTATTGTTTTGGCTGTTTGTTTCCATATAAGGGAAACGCTAATTAAGAACTTGTTAGTAGAAAGTGATTATTTTTTCGTTTTTATGTTTTAAAATATATTAAACATTATTTTGAATGTGACATGATGCAAGCATTATATATTTAAAGCTTTTATTTTATTACTGTAATTGTTCGTTTTGAAAAAAGTTTCAGTTTTATATATTGATGTGTTTGCAAATGATTATTTTATGTTATTTAAGTGTTTTATATTGTTTTATAATGTGCATTTATATTTGGTGCTAAACATATATTTAATTGACCTGTTTTTCAATAGTCGATATTGTTAAAAAGTCGATAATATTGATGTCTATATTTTGGTATTCGATATTTTTGATATTTTGTATGTGTTTTAAAATTAAACGATATTTTATTTAACGATATTTTATATTTCGATATTGTGGTGTACGATATTTTTTATATACGATATTGTGTACTCGATATTTTTGTATTTTTTTAAATAAGTATTGGTAGTCGATATTATTGTTGTCGATATTATGACGACGATATTTTGTCAATACGATATTTTTGTTGTCGATATTATGTCAGTGATCCAGACGGTATATATGGAAGTCATGGAGTTCATTTACAGAGAAAGACAGCAACTTGAAACACTGCATTCTGTTTTATGTGTAGTTTTCATCTACACACAATAAACACAAAGGTTCTTTTCACAGCCACCCTATTTCCCAAAAATGGGTTAATTTTCTTTTTAAAACCCCTTGTTTTTTTTTTTCAAAATTCGTGAATAAGTTGTGAATACTCAAAACAAAAGCACATTTTAAATTTCACAACTATATAAAAGTGACGGTGCATTAGTGTCTGAATGTTTCTGCGAGTGGGTGTGTGAGTGTCTGAGTGGGTCTGTGATTGGTTGTGTGAGTCTGAGTGGGTCTATGAGTGGACACACAAGTGCCTGTGTGGGTCTGTGAGTGGATGCATGAGTCTCTGAGTGGGTCTGGGAGTGGTTGTGAGAGTGTGTCTGTAAGTGGGTGTGTGTCTCTGTGTGTCTGTGAGTAGGTAAGTGATTCTCTGACTGGGTCTGTGAGTGAGTGCGAGAGTGTCTAAGTGCGTCTCTGATTAGGTGTGTGAATTTCTGAGTGGGTCAGAGAGTGGGTGCATGAGTGCCTGAGTGGATCTGTGAGTGAGTGTCTGAGTGGTTCTGTGAGTGGGTGTGCGAGTGTCTCAGTGGGTCTTTGGGTGTGCGAGTGTCTCAGTGGGTCTGTGATTGGGTGTCTGAGTCTCTGAGTGGGTCTGTGAGTGGGTGCATGAATCTGAGTGGGTCTGTGAGTGGGTGCATGAGTGTCTGAGTGGGTCTGAGTGGGTGGGTGACTGGGTGGGGCAGGAGTATCTGAGTGGGTCTGTGAGTGAGTGTGTGTGTCTCTGAGTGGGTTGGTAAGTGAGTGTCTGAGTGGGTGCATGAATCTCGGAGTGGGCCTTTGATTGGGAGCACAGGTCTCTGAGTGGGTCTGGTATTGGGTGCATGAGTCTCTCAGTAGGTCTGAGTGGATGCATTAGTGTCTGAGTGGGTCTGTGAGTGGCTGTGAGTGTCCGAGTGGGTCTGTGAGTGGGTGCATGAGTCCAAGTGGGTCTGTGAGTGGGCATGATATTGTCTGAGTGGGTCTGTGAGTGGGTGTGTGAGTCTCTCAGTGGGCCTATAAGTAGATGCAGGAGTGTCTGAGTAGTGTCTGAATGAGTGCATGAGTGTTTTAGTGGGACTGTGAGTGAGTGTGTGAGTCTGAGTGAGTGTGTGTAACAGTGTGAGTGGGTCTCTGAGTGAGTACATTAGTGTCTGAGTGTGTATCTGAATGTATTTTTTTTATTGTTTCAGTGATGTTCACGGCTCCATCATGATGTTACACGGAGGGCCGCGCTGAGCATTGCAATGAATTTGCAAATATCACATGTGAATTTTTTTTTTAAGTGTTGTATGCATAAGGGGTGACTCAAAGAACCCTTTATCACACCCATACACACACACACACACACACACACACATACATACACACACACATATATGCGTATACACACACACATATGTATACACACACACATATATGTATATACACACACAAATATATAGTGACTGGTTGCCAAAAACATAGTAAATCTGCACCCAAAGAAGTACTTCTTAAATGACTGCAAATTTGCTACTTTTTGGAATTCACAAACACTGGCAGTAGTAGGGTTAGAAAGCTGCACCAGCCTTAGGTTTCCAGGCATTCTACTGGCAATCAAACACCAGTGATAACTAGTCTCAATATCCACAGGTACCACTTGGACAGTGGACTGATTACCAGAGAAAGGGGGGTTACTCCAGAGTCAAAGCTACTGACAAAGAACATCCCAAACAATGGGACTCAGAGTAGAGTCGTAAGAAAGACTTAAAAGGTCCTGACCACAAGCCCCATTCAGAGAAGAAGCGGCATGCCACATTAAATGAGAGTGACCAAAATCACAACAGTTCACCTGATAGTACAGCAGCTTCTGTCTTCATAGAAATGAATAGGTTCAAGTTGAGACCCCCAATGCTTATCAAAATTCGCCCAATCAAGAATGCAATACAAAATTTCATATTGAGGGTCACATGCTGTGTACTATTAAAATGTTTTTCTGGTCCTATTTATTCATGGCATATAACATCACCCTAGCTGAAGACAATTGCCTTTCATCATTTTTGAGAGATGCACCCAGTCTGGAGGAAGTGATAATTAAGGCATTTTTCCTAATAATACTGATATCAATTGTCGGCAAACAGAATAATAGAATGGCAAGAGGGGGAAGACTTGAGTTAAAGAGTTGAGAAATTAGACAACATTTGGAGATGAAGCAACAGGAATATAAGAGTGAAATAACAGATCTGGGCAGGAACAACAGTTGTGATGCCATGAAAGAACAGAGTAGACTTTGCACTTACTCTGTCTCAGAATAGGAAGATGGCTGTGTTAGATTGGGCTCAGTCTAATTTTTCCACAATCCTTTGGGGCAGAAGGCATCTGAGTGGCAGCACTCAGATACTAATTTGCCAATTCTACTTACTGAAGAGATTAGAATAGAGGCAATGTCCCAAGGGAAAATTTGGAGTTAGGGAGGACAGAAAGAAGAAACACAGGATACATTTTTCTTTTTAGGTTCTTCCTTTGCTGCTTCTCTAATAGGACGAACTAGGACAAGTCTAGGATGGTGTCTTGGGGGTAAAAGGTTACTCAATATACCAGTACACTGCAAGATTTATCTGGCACTTGTGCGTACTAAACCCCAGTGCTACCTATGAGTTGTTATAATGTGAAGACATTGCAAGGATACCATTGACTCACCAAATTATCTAGAGAAATGGTGTTGATGACATCAGGAAGTACCCGGACCCCTCAGCAAAAGCGCTGCTCAAGCTACTGGCGCTAAATTGCAGCTGGAGCTGTACAAGTGGCATATTTTCAACCCGCTGGTGGAACTTCACAGAATCCCGCCAAGTTTTCAATGTTACTCCACGGAATTCTGCAGAGTGAAACTCTGTGAGTTCCGCCCACCTCTACTCAAGATCAGCCAGGAGACTGCACTTGCCAAACCAGTACCCCCCCTGTTCCCAGCCGTGAAAGGCCATGAAAGAAATTTGGTTACTGGTTGAGGGGAGTGAAACCCTACTCAAGCAGTAACCACAATCCTTGTCAGGGTGTGGCACAAGCAAGCCCCAAATTAACCTGTGCACATCCCTCGGGTAGCTTGGCACAGAGTAGTCAGACAATGTGTAAAGCATTTATGCAGCACTTCAAACAGTAATAAAGTGAAAACACAACACAAGAAAAATCCCACACCATTTTTTAATAAAAACAGCAAGATCAAAATGACAAAAATCCAATCAGTAGAACCGGAGATTTGCCATTTCATAGATTTCAGAGAAAATAGTGCCAAAAGCACAAAGCGCCAACTGTGGATATCTGGTTGCGCTGGACTGGAGCAAAGCCACAAGTTCAGCCCGACTGCATTGGAGTGCAGGATGGCTACAGGGACCCAGTTAGGCCAGCTGAATGAGGGTACCTTAAATCCTGGTTTGCGGAGCGTTAAGAGGTCCCGTGCCGAGGATGCACTGTGCAGCTGAGGTGATAGGTTGGTCCTGAAGAGCTGAGGAGCTGTGGTGCTAGGTCTTGTGTCATAGTCAAGGATCTCATCGACGAGGGATTGTGATGCAAAGTCTGGCATCAAGGATGAGTCACGCAGTCAAGGCGATGCGTCAGTTCAAAGCAGCTGCGATGCAAGAACCTAAGTCATTGTCAAGGCTGCAGTCAATCAAGGATTTGAAATTGAGGGCCTGCAGTGGGAAAGCTTCGCACAGTGGTGGTTCCAAATCGGTCTGCGGGGTCAATGAAGAGTCCTTCTGCGGGTAGAATCCTCACAGCAGAGGTGATGCGTTGGTTCTGTTGGCTCCAGAGCACCTGCAGGCACTTCCAGGGGTCCAGAACTGAGGTGGCACCACTTGGCAGGGTAGGACCTACAGATGGCAAAGTTGAAGTGCTGGGTTCAAGGTTGTTGGTGCCTTCTGTCCCTGAGGCTCCAGTCAACTAGCCAGCCAACTAGCCCTTGGAGTCACTTTGGGGTTCTGGGTTCACAACTGCAGGTTCAATTCTTCTCACCCAGGCAAGAAGGCAGCATGCCAGCACAGCAGGGTAACAGTTCTTCAGAGCAGCAGTCCAACAGAGTGACAGTACTTTCAGCAGCACAGCAGTCCTTCTTCCTGGCAGAGTATCCACAGGTCCAGAAGTATACTGAAGAGTTGGTGTCTGGGGTCCAATATTTATACCTGGACCTTCCCTTGAAGTGGAAGAAGCTTCTAGAGGTTACTCTCTAAAGTCCACAGGCCTCCTGCCTCCCCTGTCCTGGCTTCAGACTATCAACAGGGGCACAGCCTATTCAAGTGTAAGTTGGGCTGTGGTAAATAGTATGGGATGGTGCACCCGTTGAGTAAAATGTACACAGCCGTATATATCCAGAAATATTCTTTATTGTATTCAATTTCTTAAAAACAGCCAAAGAAAACCTAACGCATTTTGTTTATGTAAATGAACTTCTTTAGGACTGTAAATGATGCATAACAAGACACTCGTCGATTTAGACTTACACAAAAACATTAAACAAAAACAAAAACGCACAGACAACATAAAAAAAAATTTAAATTACAAATACCATGCATAATCCAGGTACACAGATCGCCCCTTCACAATGATAAGGGCCCTTTGGCAAAACACTTCATATGTAGGAGAGAGATCCCAAAGCCCGAAGTATCAAGACTGAAGAAAAAAACAATGTGTTCTTATATGTGTAAAGCCTGAACAGCAAAAGAAAGGAATGGGACAGCAGTCAAATATTGAAACTGGCCACCAAGTTAGAAAAAGGAGAATGTCCTTATGTTTAACATACTGGATAAGAACGGAGGAATTACAAAAGCGTGTATGGTGTTCTGTAATCAACATACATTATTAACGTATGAGAAAAAAACTGTTCAAATTACATAATCAACTATGGTAAAGTTGCCATAAGGATCATCAGTAGATTGAACAGTCGTCTCTGTCCTAGAGGGGTGCAGCATACCCTTGCTGTGGCACCTAAAAGGAAGATTCATGAGTTTGATGATTATTATCACAGCACATGGAGCTTGAAAGAGGTGTAACAGCACACAATCTGAACAAATGGCCAGTTTTATTTGTAACACATTAGAATATAAAGGACCCCTAAAGTAAGGATGCATCCGTAACCAAATAGATAATTCATCACACAATATGACAGTACATGTAGCAAAAAGCATACTGCTTCCATTTGTTAGCTCATATTGCTATATTGCTAACAATCACCATATTGTTTGAGACGTAATAATGTTTTGACATTGCGACAAGTCAAACATTAAGCAAGTTCACCAGGGAGGGGCCGGTACCTGTATGACTTGTAAGTTGGGCTGTGTCCAGCTCTGGCCTCAAATTCTGCCAATGATGGCCCATTCAGGCACTGCTAAGCTCTCCGTTATGTGTGGCTGTCTAGGAGGAAAACACAAAAGCTCAACTGTCAGCTAGAGACAGGCTGCGGGCACTAAATTGTGAAGGCAGGAAAATGCTAACTTTCTAAAAGTGCCATTTTAAAAATTGTAATTTAAATTCCAACTTCACCCAAAGAGATTTTTCATTACAATACTAAGGACACCGGACATGTACTGTTTTCCAGCTCCCATTTGGAAATTATCACTTGTTTGATGTAATAAGGTGACTTCAATGTTAGCCTATAGGAGAGGTGGGCCTTATAGTAGTGAAAAACTAAATTTAAGAGTTTTTCATTACCTGGCCGTGTAAAGTGAAAAATGACATGTCTCGCTTTTTAAATACACTACACTTTGCTCTCTGGGATGTCTAGGGCCTACCCTAGGGGTGCCTTACATATATTAAAAGGAAGGTTTAGTCCAGGCAAAAGGTTTATTTTGCTATAGGCTAGTCTACCTGAAGGTGAACTAGACCCAGAATATACAACTAGGTGCCCGAGGGCTTCAAAATCAACAATGCTAGTTTCAACAAATTGCAAACATTTTTAAATAGAGTAGTAATCATACTCAGCCGCGGTCCGTGCAGGTAACAGCGGTGGGGCGGAGGGCCCCCATGGGGGGGGGGAGGATTTCGAGGGAAAATGCAGAGGGAAAATTAAACAAATAATTAATTTTTCCTCTGCATTGTCCCTCGAAATCCCCCTCCACGGGCCCCACTGCCCCACCACTGTTACCTCCACGGACCGCGGCTGATCATACTGTTATGCACAGTTTATTCAAAACATGTCAATTGCAAGTTTCCAATGCAAACACAAATATTACTCCACACTTGAAAATGAAAGTTGCAAAAGATATCATTATAAGAGACTGTGAGTTGACGTTATTTTGCTGGCATTTCCCAATGCATTTTGGGTGAAGCAGCCTTCGTCAGGGAAAACTATCAATGAAGAGAATTTTTTTTTTCAAAAAAGCATGATGCAGTTCAGAAGACAGCAGTATGCAGTAGAAGCAACCGAAAAGACAAAAAACTAGAAAGTCACGTGGCATGACAGTGATCCACTTTGCCGTGAGAACAGAAGCCGAATGGGAAACACATGTACCCACGTGTAGCTTTGGCAAAGGACTCAATTGTGACCCTTCCTATTAAAACACCTGTGCATCATTCTACTCTCAACAATTGTACATTTGTTACAAGTTATGGTCCCAAAACAGGACGAGTGTGCCGAGAGACAAATTAATTGCTAATGCGCAGGCAGCAGCCTGCTAATTAGCGCAACTACGACACCCAGCACATGCATCACAAAGAAAACGAGTAACAATGGTTACAGTTACTGTCAACAGCCATTAAAGGTAATGAAATCTAGGAAAATCCTGCCAGAAGTAGACAATGTGATGACTATAAAACCTTAAATACAGTAAATAATAACTCTGAAGTCAGTGCCTAATACCTAAGATTACATGAGCATGCAGCCATTCGTGTGCCCGTGAAGGAAAATAAAACAAAAGAAATACCTGGTAAACAGATTATTTGTATATAACTGGGCGCACCCAGGAACCACGTGTAAGAAAGTAATGGCCACTGGTAACGTTGGAAATGCAGCCCTCACAGCGGCAGACAATGATCCAGTCATACTGACAAGTAAACAAACATGAAAATAAATCCTAAGTCAGATCCGATGTGCACAATACATTCCTAACGCATGAATATGAATTAAGGATTCGTGCAGAGTGATACCTGAGCCAGAAACCACGAGCGTGCCCGCATGCAACAGCCTATCGCCAACAAATGCGTGAACGCTGTGTTATGTTAACGCGATGATGATTTAAAAACGCTGAATTACGTGCCATTGCGTGCTTAGTGATAAAAAACAGACAACAGAACTAACATGATCTGTCGGAATTAGAAGTAGTAGAAGCAATTGAATTTTGTAACATGAAAATGGAAGTGAAATGTCACAGGTAAAACCTCTGCTGTATATTATACACAAGTCAATTTGATTAGCCACTCTACAATAATCATATGGTTCGACAATACAACATAACTGATATGTTGCTGTTATATTTGTTATACACCATAAGTGCATGGATGTCTTTTGGAGGTAGTCAGGGGTTGCGGTTGTGACCTCTAGCTTGCTCCCTGCTACTCCTGGCACTTCCTTTGCGACCCCTGACCTCAGAGGAGTTTTGCCATGTAGTACCACTTTACTAGGGACTTACAAGTAAATGAAATAGGCCAATTGGGTGTAAGCCAATTCTACCATGTTTAAAGGAGAGAGCACAAGCACTTTAGCACTGCTTAGCAAGGACAGTAACCAACAGGAGCCACTGACAGCTGTCAGTGTCAAGAACCAGGCCATCCAGGGTTCTCTGACCTCTGATGTTTCTCAGAGTGGGGGGCAACAGTCCCGGGCGTTAGTCACCCTACTTCCAATCTTCCTCCTACCAGTTCAGGGGTGGTAAGTGGAAACTAGCCACCCAGCCCAAGGTCTTTAGCCTGAGGCTGAGCAGGGGTCGGGGTGAGTCCTCCCTTACCCTGCCCCTCCATCTGGGCCCCATACCCTCCGCTTGAAAGTGATACCCCCAGAAAACTGAACTGTCAAGGTGCCACAGACGGCCGCCCCTGTTGGTTCTTCTGACACCAGGGGCAAATCATTCACCAGAATGCAGTCTATGGGCTGCTGAGGACTAATTAGGACCTTCCTCTGGGTCACCACCCTGCCCCATTCTAGAGATACTAGGGCCATGGGGCACACAAGGACCAGCCCCTCGGCCTGAGTTATCCTGTACACCTGGCCAAAGTAATGCTTAGGGGAAAGCAGCCTTTCCACTACCATGGTCTGGCTGGCCCGGTGTCCTTCAGAGCAGTGACAGGGACCCCACTGACCATAACTTGGTGGAGGTGACTGCTCCCACCCTCAGGGATCGCCAGTCTGCCCTCTGAGTTCACCTCCCAACTGAAGGAGATTAAGGCATTGATCTACCTCCTGCCCCTGGAGAATACTTACCCCTTAGGCCATGTTGCCCACCCTTGTCGAGGTCCACCAGTGGGTGGTTTCTTAGAACAGAGCCCCCTTGCTTGTCCCTAGCTGAGAACAATCAAAACAGCGGGGTTGGAAATGGGGCGAACTGGGACACTGCCCACCAGAACATCCTCCCTGTTTCTCCTAAGGGCTTGTGAACCCTTTCCTCCCCCTTTTTCTGTTATTTGTCTGGATCACTTTTAGCCTCCCCCTCACTCTGGTGGGGGGAGCCTTAACCATCCTTCTTTGGGTCACTCCCAGGTACCTTCTTATAGACACTGGTGCTGAGCCAGTGGTCCACTTCCTCAGTACGCTCCCTGGTACAAGTAAGTTTACTATCGATAAGGTGTTGGCATAGATCTGCAAAACAAAGACTACCCATGTGCTCTCTTGCAATCAAATTGTACATCCCCTGATAATCCTTTACTTCACTGCCCTTCACTTAACCGTCTAGTGCCTTGCAAAACTAATCCACACAATCCACACAGGACTGCTGGGACAGCTTCTGGCTGTCCTTAAATCTCTAACCAAAATACAGGGAGCCACTCAGTATGCCGCAAAATAACCCTCCACAAGATGAAGAAAACACACGTGTTTTCTTATATAACCCTCACCCTACAGGGTTGCCCCTTGGTGACATACATCATCATTGGGTCCATCCCGTTCCTCTGCGGAATGAGGCATGCTGTGACCTATGAATTACGCTAGAGCACTTATAGATGCATTAATATGGTGTAGAATGATGATAATAGGAGTGGGGGGAGGTTATTTAATGTGGAAAGAAAACCATACCAATACCTGGCCAGTAGGTAAACTATTATTTATTCTGGCCTCTAGTTGGTATGATTAAAAATGGGGAGAGGGAAGGGTGGATAATTATGTTTCAAGCCACCCCCTTTGCTTTTCATCACGACTAAGGATCTACCTCCTTGATATCACTCCTGTAATGCTGTTGGCGCTGAATCACACTCAAATACTCCTACTTGGTATTCACTGTTTTGTAATCTGCAATATATAATCATGAGAGGGTTAGTCTGCCAAACGTTTGGCAGTAAGCATACTTCCACCAACACATATATATTAAAGTACTCCAAATACATGCTGTTTACCACCACCATCTATTAGTGTCATAACTAGTGAACTACTACATGCTAGAAATAGTGGTGAGCACTTCTAATAAAATTAGTGTACCTTCTGATACACAACACATAGCACATAAAACATAGAAGTGGGACACCTACATAATTTAGGCAAATGCTTTGCTTCATGGATCCGCCGGTGGTCAAAGTGAGCTTATAGTCACACTATGCGGAGTAAAGAAATTGTGCCCATTATGTCAAAATGCCTGAATCTGTCTTCAAGGAATGTTCTTTATATTGAAATCTGCTATACCATACTCACTACATCAAAGCATCCCCTCGGCAATTCACCTAAAGGACAGATACACATCGGAGTCCCGCTATTACCTGTCTCATCCCTGTGCATTGGTTTAATAGCCAATATCTCTGTCAGCAGTGTTTCCTCACTACACCGCGTTGGTCTCCGACGGGGAGACTAGACCACCTTCTATCCAAAAAGGTGGCCGCGAGTGGAACCACTTCCTGGTTTCTCTCTTGTAATAGAAAGGAGCCCGCTCGAGGGTGTGAAGTTCTTTTCACAGTTTCTCAGATGAACTTCAAGAGGGGGTTGTAATGTTTTAACTTAGGGGTGCATCTGAATAAAAATATGTGGATACGAGATGCATAATATAAATATATTTAAAAAAAATGAGAGATGTCAACATGTATATTAAAAAATACAAGTGTTTGTGAGATGTTCTACAGTAGACACGTGGAACATGCATTTTCCTACATAATAGTCACTTTCTTGTCCAAGGGTGTATAAATGTGTGTTAGTCAGGATGCATATCATGACCAAACCATTAAAATCTCATATTTCTGAAATCAAAAGGTGATCGGAGAGTGTGTTCCCTAACATGTATCCATACGTATGTATTTCCCTCGTATACATGTTTTCATATATATTATTCTCTCCTGGTATACAGACTTACAAAAGCTGGCTTGTTTATACAATCTGGCTTTTGATCTGCTTCAAGATTCTAAGTTCAGTGTATGAACTCTTTTCGTCTAGGAGTTAGTCAACAAATTGTCCCCATGGTATATTGTCGTTCAGACCCTCAGTGTGGGTTTTAAGTTTAAACACCCACTGTTGTTCTTTCTCAATTAGTTTGAACTCATATTTTAATGATTCAGTCAGGTGTTCAAGGACCACCCATTGGTAGTTCTGTTCTGTGTATTTCATCTCAATAAAGTGGGTTGACATTTTAGTTGTAGAACGGCCGCACCTAAGATTGCTTTGATGTTCACAGATCCTCATCTGTACCTTGCATGTCGTCATACCCACGTAGTGCAAATTACAGGGACAGGTTATTAGTTACACTACCCTCTGTGTGCTACAGTTCGTATGTTTTCTGAGTTCCTAAGTGGTGTTTTTGTATTAACCCCTTCGATGCGCGTGACGAGCTCAGCTCGTCATGCTGCGCGGTAGCGCTGTGCGCATGACGAGCTGAGCTCGTCACGACCACACCAGCGATCGGAATGTCCAGCACACGAGCGGAATTCCGATCGCGGTCAAGGGGTTAAAGTAGACTGTCTTTGTGGCTTCGGTTAAGTGGCAGAAACTGCATCCACCACATGGGTTATGGCCAATGATGGGGGGTGTCCTTAAACCTCTGCCTGTACTTCTCAAGAGTGAGGCCATATTTCCTTACAGGGTTTCCTTCACTGGGAATACTCATCCTGTCCCCCTTTTCTAGGGCCAGTTCACCAATACACCCCTGGCTGCATCACCAGAAAACCCCCAAGGTGCAAAAGGATGCTTCCATATTAGAATTTACTCAGAATAGTGCACTGTGGGATAGCTTGCAGAAAGGCAAATAGGCTGTGCTGCAAGTGTGGGAGTGGTTGCCCTTGGGAACATTTTTCATCATTGGTTAGGGAGTGAAAGCTACAAAAGTGGCACCTCACTCATAGCTCATTAAAACACATCTGGGCCTGAAGGGGAACAGAAGAGGACTAGACTGGATGTTGTCTTAGACTAGTGTGGAGAACTGAGGGGCCGGACCTCCTCCCACTTGTATCCAGAACTGAGAAATAGACTCCAAAGAATTAGGAACAACTGAGCAGTTCTTAAATTTGAGCTTAATTAGAAATACATACACCATGGCCAACCACTGCCCCTTGTTGTTAGGGTTTATGGACCTGTCCATGGCCTTCACCTAAGTGAATAAGTCAATACTGTGGTTAATGCTGCTGGAACTTGGGATTCAGGCTCCCCTGGTCAACTTTTTGTATTACTGAAGGAGATGATGGACGGAGCGCTGAAACTTTTCAGACACTCACCCCCAGTCACAGATCTGGGTTGAATCCATCATCGTTCTTTAGCTCACTTCGCCACCCCAGTTCAGACACAGCTATATGCAAATCAGTCTTGACCCTGTGCCTCATGGGAACAGTCCAGCCCGAACTGCCAAGCCATGTCTTCCCTGGACCGGAAACAAGCATCCTGGGACCGGTTTCGGGCTAACAGCCCTCATCAGCCATGCTAGCTTGAATCCAGTGGCAAAGTGAGCAAGGGACCCACGTCTGGGCATACCCTGCCAACTTAGGGCGAACAAAGCAAACACAAGGAGATGATGGACGGAGCGCTGAAACTTTTCAGACACTCACCCCCAGTCACAGATCTGGGTTGAATCCATCATCGTTCTTTAGCTTACTTCGCCACCCCAGTTCAGACACAGCTATATGCAAATCAGTCTTGACCCTGTGCCTCATGGTAACAGTCCAGCCCGAACTGCCAAGCCATGTCTTCCCTGGACCGGAAACAAGCATCCTGGGACCGGTTTTGGGCTAACAGCCCTCATCAGCCAGGCTAGCTTGAATCCAGTGGCAAAGTGAGCAAGGGACCCACGTCTGGGCATACCCTGCCAACTTAGGGCGAACAAAGCAAACACAAGGAGATGATGGATGGAGCGCTGAAACTTTTCAGACACTCACCCCCAGTCACAGATCTGGGTTGAATCCATCATCGTTCTTTAGCTCACTTCGCCACCCCAGTTCAGATACAGCTATATGCAAATCAGTCTTGACCCTGTGCCTCATGGGAACAGTCCAGCCCGAACTGCCGAGCCATGTCTTCCCTGGACCGGAAGCAAGCATCCTGGGACCGGTTTCAGGCTAACAGACCTCATCAGCCAGGCTAGCTTGAATCCAGTGGCAAGGTGAGCAAGGGACCCACGTCTGGGCATACCCTGCCAACTTAGGGCGAACAAAGCAAACACATGGAGATGATGGACGGAGCGCTGAAACTTTTCAGACACTCACCCCCAGTCACAGATCTGGGTTGAATCCATCATCGTTATTTAGCTCACTTCGCCACCCCAGTTCAGACACAGCTATATGCAAATCAGTCTTGACCCTGTGCCTCATGGGAACAGTCCAGCCCGAACTGCCAAGCCATGTCTTCCCTGGACCGGAAACAAGCATCCTGGGACCGGTTTCGGGCTAACAGCCCTCATCGGCCAGGCTAGCTTGAATCCAGTGGCAAAGTGAGCAAGGGACCCACGTCTGGGCATACCCTGCCAACTTAGGGCGAATAAAGCAAACACAAGGAGATGATGGACGGAGCGCTGGAACTTTTCAGACACTCACCCCCAGTCACAGATCTGGGTTGAATCCATCATCGTTCTTTAGCTCACTTCGCCACCCCAGTTCAGACACAGCTATATGCAAATCAGTCTTGACCCTGTGCCTCATGGGAACAGTCCAGCCCGAACTGCCAAGCCATGTCTTCCCTGGACCGGAAACAAGCATCCTGGGACCGGTTTTGGGCTAACAGCCCTCATCAGCCAGGCTAGCTTGAATCCAGTGGCAAAGTGAGCAAAGTGATTGGGGGTGAGTGTTTGAAAAGTTTCAGCACTCCTGCCATCATCTCCTTGTGTTTGCTTTGTTTGCTTTGTTCGCCCTAAGTTGGCAGGGTATGCCCAGATGTGGGTCCCTTGCTCACTTTGCCACTGGATTCAAGCTAGCCTGTCTGATGAGGGCTGTTAGCCCGAAACCGGTCCCAGGATGCTTGATTCCGGTCCAGGAAAGACATGGCTTGGCAGTTCGGTCTGGACTGTTCCCATGAGGCCCAGCGTCAAGACTGATTTGCATATAGCTGTGTCTGAACTGGGGTGGCAAAGTGAGCTAAAGAATGATGATGGATTCAACCCAGATCTGTGACTGGGGGTGAGTGTTTGAAAAGTTTCAGCACTCTGTCCATCATCTCCTTGTGTTTGCTTTGTTCGCCCTAAGTTGGCAGGGTATGCCCAGACGTGGGTCCCTTGCTCACTTTGCCACTGGATTCAAGCTAGCCTGGCTGATGAGGGCTGTTAAACCGAAACCGGTCCCAGGATGCTTGATTCCGGTCCAGGAAAGACATGGCTTGGCAGTTCGGTCTGGACTGTTCCCATGAGGCACAGGGTCAAGACTAATTTGCATATAGCTGTGTCTGAACTGGGGTGGCAAAGTGAGCTAAAGAATGATGATGGATTCAACCCAGATCTGTGACTGGGGGTGAGTGTTTGAAAAGTTTCAGCACTCCATCCATCATCTCCTTGTGTCAACTTTTTGTATTACCTGCAAACGTGGCATGTTGCCTTAACTTTGTTTAAAACGTGGAGTACACCAAGGATACATATTGGCCCCTCTACTTTTTATTATATATATATGAATGATCTTTGTGTCTACCTGACATCCAGCCTCGTTGATACCCCTAGAATCACCAGAGTTCAGGTACCCTTGTTGTTATACGCGAGCGATGAGGTCTTACTGGTGCGTACATTCAAAGCTTTACGTGAGCTAGTGGGCCATTTCATTCTCTTCATGAGTATTCTAGATCTGACCACAAATTAAGACAAGTCACAAATCATGGCTTGTGGGCCTGGTAAAAGTACCTTAAGCAGACGTATTTCAAACAGACAGTCTTTGGTTGGTGTTAAAGTGTTTAGTTACCTGGGAATCACATTTAACTCTGCAGACACCTGGCACTCACTGGTGACTTCTTGTCTCTTGAAGCTCAGCAGATTAGCGGGAGCCGTTTTTAATCTTTCCAGCCCATCACTCAAAGGTAATATTTCTCCCTTGTTAAAAATGTTTAACGCTCAATGTATCCCTGGAGCAGTGTATGGGGTAGGGGTTTGTGGTTACCACAATGCCTCCTCACTTCAGTCTGAAGGAAAACATATTTGTCGAAGGTTTTTACACCTCCCTCCAACAGCTTCAAGTTATATCGTACACAAAGAGCTTGATCAGCAATACATTGAGGACATAGTCCACTTGGCACCCCTGTTGTTTGAATCAGTATCTTGGTGAATCCCCATACCAGGCTATGCAGGGAAATTATTTTGGATTGTCTCGGGCTGGATAAAGGATGCGCTATACCATGGCTGAGTTACGTATCTAACACTTTGAAGGCTTTGGGGTTGTCCTCTCCCTTTTCTCTACCTGCAGCTCTAAAGAAAGAGGATAAACTAATGGTTAGGCCTTTATATCTTCAGCTCGGTGAAGAAAGGAGATTTGCCTTGGAGAGTACGAAAAGCACAGTGTCACTTCATTATAGGCTGCTTGCTTCCACCTGAGCCAGTGTTCTATCTTGGACTTGAATTAACTCATTGGAGCAATCTTTGCTTTTTCAGTTTAGATCTAACACTGTATGGCGTTTTTCATGTTTTGCTGGATCCTATGCTAACTTGGGGAGCTCTGTAACACTTTGCCCTTGTGACAACCTATCTGAACAGTCCTTGTTGCATTGCATGTTATTTTGCCCTTATTGTAAATATGCACAAATGCACACTGTCAAGCCTGTGTTAAGAACTCTCGGTTATTGCAGATGCAATGAAGCGCTACGTCATCTGCAATTGTTAAACTCTCCGAATATCTGTTTCAGAATATGCTCTTTTTTAAAAGCTGCTATCAGAGCCAGAAGAACGATGGAGGGCTAATATATTACATAAGTGTTAGAACTGGGGATCTCTAGTTGGCTGAGGTATGTACCTTAGTCCAAATAGGGACCCTTGCTTCTAGTCAGGGTAAGGAGGGACACACCCTTAGATAACCCCTGCTCACCCCCTGGTAGCTTGGCATGAGCAGCCAGGCTTATCTCCAGAGCAATGTGTAAAGTATTTGCAACCACACTCCCAGTGGCACAGTGATAACACCACAAATGGACACCACACTGGTTTCATAAAAATAGCAGCATCTTTATTAAAAGAAATACGATGAGACCAAACGATAGAAAACCAACATATGCGTATTCGTAATAATTCACTTGGCCGGTTATTAGGCCAGCAGTCACTTGTAGGTTCTTGTGGTATTAATGAGCAATTTACGATCCCTAATGCAGTCCTCATGCAATGCTATGCAGTTCGTAATGCAGCTCATAATGTAATACTAGGACAGTCCTTAATGCAAGAATCTGGCAGTTCGTAATGCAATAATAATGCGATTCGTAATGCAAGAATCAGGCAGTTCGTAATGCAATAATAATGCGGTTCGTGATGCAATAATCAGGCAGTTCGTAATGCAATAATAATGCGGTTCATAATGCAAGAATCAGGCAGTTCGTAATGCAATAATAATGCGGTTCATAATGCAAGAATCAGGCAGTTCGTAATGCAATAATAATGCAGTTAACTCTGGCACCACTAGGCCCCAACAGCAGAGACAATGGTCATAGGCTTACAGGGGTGGCCCCGGTCCTGCTGGGCAGGTCCGGGCCGCTCGGGGACTCAGTGCGTCTAACACGATGCAGCGGGAGAGAGCTCGGAGCACTCCTGTACTCCTCCTGCACGCCTCCCCAGGCCACCCACGCTTGCGGCTCCCGACCGGAGTCCAAGCCTTACCTGGGGGGTGCGCTGCCTCGCTCTCTCTCCCCGCTCGTCGGACATCCCGCTGGGCGATCCCGATCACGTTGCGGCTCTGTTGCTAGGCGACGCTGTAGCCGGACAGGTTACGGCGCGGCCTTCTCCATCATCGATGATCTTGGGCAGATTCCTTTCGACGAACAACGATCACGATCCCTTTCACCTTGTAGCTTCCTTAGCCTCAAGGAATCCTTTAGCACGTTGCGGCTCGGGCCGGCAGCAGTGATCCTTCCTCACAGCCTCAGTTACGATGACGGCTCTGGCCACAAACAGCAATACAGCAGTGTGGACGATGTTTCATGCTGCGGGGGCCATGCGATCCCAGGGCACCTTGTAGACAATACCACGGACCACACAGCAGTCTCAGGCATGCAAGAGCACCACGCACACAGCGTCGCTGAGACACAGTCCTCAGTTTCAAGTGGCCCGTTAGCACGTTGCGGCTCAGGCCGGTGGCGGCGATCTTTACACACAGCCTCAGTTGCGATGACGGCTCGGGCCACAAACAGCAATACAGCAGCGTGGATGATGTTTCCCGCTGCGGGGCAATGCGATCCCGGGCACCTTGTAAACAGTACCACGGACCACACGACAGTCTCAGGCGTGCAAGAGCACCACGCACACAGCGTCGCTGAGACACAGTTCTTAGTTTCACACAATCCTTGGGCACGTTGCGGCTCGGGCCGGCGGCGGTGATCCTTCCTCACAGCATCAGGTACGATGACGGCTCGGGCCACAACAGCAAGGCAACAGCGTGGACAATGTTTCACCCTGCGGGGCAGTGCGATACCGGGGCCCCTCGTAAACAGTACCACGGACCACACGGCAGTCTCAGGCGTGCAAGAGCACCATGCACACAGCATCGCTGAGACACGGTTGGAAACGTTTGTGTTCCTGAGTTTCCACAACAGGGGACCAGCTCTCCTCGGGCCCTTGGAGACACGCTACTTCATGACACAGCACACAGCAAAGTCCTCACAAGCAGGGGGACACAGCAAAGTCCCTTGTCCTCTCCTTAGTCAAACCAGCAAACTGCAGGCCAGCCCCAGAACACAAAGCAAGGGCAGTCCTTCTCTTCAGTCTCTTCAGCTGTTCTTCTTTGGCAGAGGTTCCTCTTGAGCACCAAGTACGTTCAATCCTTTTTCAATATGGATTTCAGTCTTGAGTTCAGGGGTTTCAGCTCTTACATTTATACCCCTAAATGCCTTTGAAGTCTTTGTGTTCAGGGGGCTCTGACCTCGGTCCAAAACCAGATCTGGGTGTCTTCCTGCCAGTGCACACCCTCCTCCTTTGATAGTCAGGGTCTGAGGCCCAGACGCTCAGCAGGAGGTGGAGCCATCCTTTTGTGGCAGCAACACAGCCCTCTTCACATCCAGGGGGCTACTCCTACCCCTCACATCAAATGCAGGCCAGCCTGTTGCTGTCTCACCTTCTCCTCCCTGGGGTCAGGACACTTCCCAGAACCTGTCACATCTAAACCCAGGCAGGCAATATACAACCAGGCAGTGGCACACAGGATGGTTTAAGACAAGAAACCAGCCACTTCTGAAAGCGTGGTTTCTAAACACACAATTCAAAAACCATCTTCACAAAAAGATGTGTTATTAAATTCTGAGTTCAGGCACACTAAACTCCATCTCTCCATCTTATGCCTATGGGAAGATATGCTGAAAACATGGGACACAGCATTCCCCTTTCTGTCCTATGGGCAAGATGGCCTTGCAACAGTGAAAAACGAATTTGGCAGTATTTCACTGTTAGGACATGGTACACTCCTCAGTACATGTCCTACCTTTCACATACACTGCACCCTGCCCAGGGGGGTACCTTGGCCTACTATAGGGGTGTCTGATGTGCATAAAAAGGGAAGGTAAGGCCTGGCAAGTGGGTGCACTTGTCAGGACAACAAGGCAGTTAACAAACTGCGCGCAGGCACTGCAGTGGCAGGCCTGAGATCTCTCTTTAGGGCTACTTGCGTGGGTGGCACAATTAGTGCTGCAGGCCCACTAGTAGCATTTGCATTACCAGCCCTGGCACACATAGTGCACTTTACTAGGGCCTTCACTAGTAAGGCAAACATACCAATTATGGACAACCAATTACCATAACACTTTATACAGGGAGCACTTGTACTTTGACACTGATCAGCAGTGGCAAAGTGCCCAAAGCATCTAAGTCGGCAACATTATGTCAGAAAAAGGTCTAGGAGGAAGGCAAAACGTTTAAGGAACTTTAGCCAAAAGGGCCAAGTCCAACATTAAGGTTGTGTTGGACTTCTATTATATGATTGGCACACTTGTTTTGTGTGATTTTCTTACAACCCTTTTACCTTTTGAATGTTGCTTTTAGCGTTTTACTATTGACAATTTGCACATTTAATCACTTGTATGAGCACCTCATGTATTTGATTTTGGTTGCTGATATTCATTGATTGAGATATCTTGCTGTTTTAATGAATTTTATCCATTTGATGTTTCAATTCTGGAATTTTCGTTTAACGATATTGCATTATTATGCTGTGCAATGTTATTTTTTTGTCTTTTATGGCCAGTCCGGCCGCATAAAGAATTACTGACCTGAACTGACTCCAAAGGTCCTGTGAGGCAACAGAGACATGACAAGCTGCAAGAGACCTTTTTCCTGAAGTGCCTAAGTGACCGATAGGAACTAGACCTGGACTGGACCCTGCTGGCGGCCTCTGCTGTAGTGAGTCCTGGCACCCAGTGCTGTCCGTGAGGTCCTGGGAGCCTTAGACGAGACCAAGAAGAATTTCTCCAGAAAGGCTTGAAAGTTGGAATTGCAAGACCTCCGATTTGTCAGTGGGACCCCTCGCAACAAAAGTGTTTAACTTCGAGAGCACTTGTATGCAGTATCCAGGCTTGCCTCATTGGAGAATTTTGAACTCCAAAAAAGAGACTATTTTCAAAGACAGAAATCTGTACCCGGCAAAGTTGTGTGAAGTAAGGGGCTTTGAAGGGTGCAAAGTTTGAATTTTCACACCAGAGCTTTTCCCACCAAAAACCAACAGCTTCAGCAGGCCCTCGTCCAACAGCCATCCAACTTTTGGAGGCCTTTGCTGAATACAGTGTTCAACTTTGGCCCACTGGAGAATTTTGACTTCCATTTCAGAGGGCTTGATTTATATGTTAGTGGGAAGGGAACTTCATCACAGCAGCAACCGAGTTACCTCCCCGCCAACATAGTGGTCCACCCGCCCAATATATATGAGGGTGGGCCTTCAATTTGGCAAAAGCACAGATTAATCTGTCTTTCCTATTGCCAAACTTTTCTGACATCCCTGGGAGTAAGGGCCCTCAGAGAAATGGCTACAGGTCAGCCGACACAATTTAGATGCATGGACATGTAGTCATTTTTTACTGCTTCTTAGTGCCAGACAAATTATGCTTTGCACACACCTACACATTTTTCCTTATTAAGCCTGTCTGCTTTGTGCCAATATCAAGAGTAATATCAACATACTAAGTTTCTGCAGAATTGCATCCATCTTCTTCCAACAATGCCGAAGTGATAAGCAAATCAACCAATGGCTTTTCAACTGACAAGATATACAAACATGTGAACCATTTCAAGTCCACTGTCAAGAAGTGGCTGTGCCTGTGGTCTCCACAGGAGCATATGACTTTTCCCAGTTCCCTACCACCACTGCAAGCAACAGACCCCTAGGATTTGCTACTATGCACCAGAGAGGGGGAAGGGGATTTAGTGAGACAAGAGAGACTGCCACAGGATGATGGGCTTCTTCCTCGCTCTACATCTTCTATATTTTCTGTCATTTTTCTTTCCTTTTTATGAGCGAGGGTGAGAATGTCTAGCTGCACCTGTCATCGAAAAATACATGAAACATACAATAGTTTCTCATTTTGACAGTTCGAACTTAATCATACCTCCAGTCCCTCCTTACTCTCCACCCACGTCTGCCTCTTATTACTTTTTGTAGTCAATGGGGTAGCTGCTCTCTGTGTTTCATTGTAGAACTGTTGATTAATTCTGTTCTTGGATTTCCTGTTCATAAGTGATGAGCATAAGAGTGTCAGATCCTTGAAATAGCTTGTCAACTTCTTTAATGTAATTTCTGAATCTCTCTCTTTGAATATATATATATATATATATATATATATATATATATACACTGAAAAAACCATAGGTTTCAGGCACGTTATAGTTAGAAATTAGCAATTAAAAAACCTTAGAAATTCACTGAAAAAAACATAGGTTTCAGGGACGTTATAGTTAGTTGGACATTTCACTCATACAAAACCATAGAAATTCGTCCGTTATAGTTAGTTCAGCTAACTATAACTCGCGCCCCCGCAATGCACTGCTGATGACGTCACATATTACATCATTCATGACATGGTCATTGACATCACTGATGACATCACTGATGACATCTCAAATGACATCACTGATGACATCTCAAATGACATCACTGATGACATCATCCAGTGTCTGTGTGTTTCTGTAAAGTTTAAATATGTTTTATATATATGCCAAGGTGTATTGAAGAATGAGTGGGTGTATAAGTGTCTGGATGGAGGATTTAGTATGTGCGTGACTGACTGTATAAGTGAGTGATTAAACGTGACTTGCTGAATGCATGGGTTAGTGACTAAACTATGTGAATGTCTGTATCAGTCTGTCTGTTGTTGTGTAAGCTGCTGCATGGGTTGGTCAGTAGCTACATGAGTGTTTATATGGGTTATTGATTGGTTGCCTGAGTAGTTGTATGGGAGACTGAGTATGTGTGTGGGTGGGTGGGAGGTGTGTGACTCTGCATAGATGTGTGAGTGGTTGATTCACTGGGTGTATGGGTTCAAGAGTACATGTGGAAACAGCTGTATGGGTGGGTAAGTGTTTGTATGGGTGTGTTGGTGAGTGAATGGATGTCTCAGTGGTACATGTCCAAGTAACTACATATGTAAAAGGCAGTGTATGTGAGAGTTGGAGTATATAAATGTCTATACGTGAGAGTCAGTGATTGTGAGAGTGGCTGTATGGATGAGTGTGTACTTGTATCAGTGATTGTATAAGAGAGTAAGTATGCGTTAGTATCTGTATGAATAAGTGAGGTGGCGTGTGTATAACTGTATAGGTGAGTAAATGGGAGTGTGATTGATTCTTTGCATGACTGTCTACGTGTGTGAGTAACTCCATGGATGAGTGGCGGTATGTGAGTGTCTGTATAGGTGTATGAGTGCATATGATAGTGTTGTATTGATGAGTGACTGCATATATGAGTGATTGTATGGGTGAATGAGTGGATGTGTGTGTAGACCTATGAATCAGTGAGTGCGTATGTAGTAACTGGTATTGGTGTGTCGATGGTTTCGAAAATGGTAGTCTGTATTTTACAGTGGGTGTATCAAAGGTTATATTAGAGTGTGAGGAGGTGCATCAGATGTTCACGTGGATGATGTCATCAGTGATGTCATCGGTGATGTCATCAGTGATGTCACTGACCATGTCATGAATGATGTAATATGTGACATCATCAGCAGTGCATTGCGGGGGCGCGAGTTATAACGGACGAATTTCTATGGTTTTGTACGAGTGAAATGTCCAACTAACTATAATGTCCCTGAAACCTATGGTTTTTTCAGTGAATGTCTAAGGTTTTTTAAATGCTAATTTCTAACTATAACGTCCCTGAAACCTATGGTTTTTTCAGTGAATTTCAAAGGTTTTTTAAATGCTAATTTCTAACTATAACATACCAGTCGCGTTTCCAGAGTGGTGGAGAAAGGTGAGCGTGGCCTCCGAAACACCTCTTAGCAATCCCATTGTGTGGTATTTACTGGAGGTAACAGGAGGAATAGTTAGCCCCCAATGTCAACCTGGGGGGCCAACTACCCCTTTTATTACCACCAGTAAGTCCCACACAGCAGGATTGCTAACTTCTTATATCAGGCCCGCCCCCTCCCTGCACCACTGTGCAAACGTGCCCCCTAGCACGTTGTAAGTTGGGGGATTAAGTCCCCTTGAATCCTGAGAGTCTCTGGGGGCCAACTAGCCCACCAGGTACCTCCAGTAAGTGCCACAGAGCTGCTTTGCATAGAGGTGGTCCGAGGCCACGCCCCTTTTTACACCTCTCTGCAACGCAGCTCATGGGCGCTTACTGGAGGTACCTGGTGGGCTAGTTGGCCCCCAGGGACCCACAGGATTGAAGGGGAATTAATCCCCCAACTTAAAACGCGCCAGGGGGCGCGTTTACACAGTGGTGCAGGGAGGGGGCGGGCCTGATGTGACAAGTGTGCAAACGCGCCCCGTGGCATGTTTTAAGTTGGGGGATTAAGTCCCCTTGAATCCTGAGGGTCCCTGGGGTCCAACTAGCCCACCAGGTACCTCCAATAAGCGCCACAGAGCTGCGTTGCAGAGAGGTGTAAAAAGGGGCCTGGCCTCGGACCACCTCTGTGCAACGCAGCAGTGTGGTGCTTACTGGAGGTACCTGGTGGGCTAAATAGCCCCCAGGGACTCTCAAGATTCAAGGGGAACTAATTCCCCACCTTAACACGCGCCACAGGGTGCATTTGCACAGTGGTGCTGGGAGGGGGCGGGGCCTCCGGCGATTTGCTGGTTCTTTTTTTTTCTCTTTTTTAAAATATTTTTGGGGAGAGGGGCTGTATGGCCCCTCTCCCTGGGCCACTTTTGGCCCCAGGGACCCCATCCCCCGGGGCCTGGCAGCCTTGGTTTTTTCAAAAAGTATGCGGAGGGGGACCGCGTGGCACCCTCCAAAGGCCAATTATGGCCCGGGGACCCCATCCCCGGGGCCGGCCTGCCATTTAAAAATTATTTTTTTTAGGGGAGGGGGGCCATGTGGCCCCCCTCCCTGGCCACTTCTAGCCCCGGGGACCCCATCCCCGGGGCCTGGCCACTCCATTGGGGACCGTGGGGGGAGCCTCAATGACCCCACGGTCCCTGCCGGCTCTCCGCTTCCTGCGGGAGCCGGCATTGCTTTTCCACAAGGGGAGCTGCTGACATGCAACTCCCCTTGTGGAAAAGCAATCCTGCTTTGCTTCATTGAAGCGAGAGCAGGTTTCCCTGCTCTCGCTTAAAGTGAAGCAAAGCAGAGTTTGCAATGACAGGGCGGGAGCTGCACAGCTCCGGCCCTGTCATTGCAAACAGCAGTGTCCTGGGGGTGGGCACCCCAGGGAGGTGGTGGTCTTTTAAAAGCCCCGGGGAGGTGGAGGTCTCCGGGGCCTGGGGGTCCGTAACGGACCCCCAAATTTAAATATAGAGTGCCCCGGGGAGGTGGAGCCCCTCCACACACTTTTAAAATTTTTAAAAAGAGCCCGGCGAGGCCAAGTGCCCCCCGCGGTTTAGTATCCAAGCCCTGGGGAGGTGGTGGTCCCCGGGGCAGCGTGGGGGGCATTGGGACCCCCCCACGCTTTTTTTGTTTACAGCCCCGGGGTGGTGGCGGTCCCCGGGGCTGCGGGGGGCCGTAGTGCCCCCGCATACATTGTAATAAGCCCCGGGGAGGTGGCGGTCCTCGGGGCTGCAGGGGCCCCCGCTAATATTTTTTGGGCAATGCCCCCGGTACCTGGCCCACCCGGGGGCTTCATTTAAATGAAGCGTGGGAGCCCGCCCTTCTTTTTTTTTAAAATTTCGGCGGGATTCGCGACCCCAATGCGAATTACGCCTAATTTTTTTTTAAAAAATGCTTATTTTGGCCCTGGGGGTCCTTGTGGGACCCCCTGAGCAGGCCTAGGGGGTCAGGGTGTTTCTACCCAGCCCCCTTTTCTTCATTTTTCACCTTTTTTTTCACTGTTTTCTTGTGACTCGGTTGTACGGTTCTACCGAGTCACAAGATGGCTGCCAACACTTCCTGGTTTGGAGTGTTGGCAGCCAATCAGAGTGAAGCTCGTGGTCAGGAGGGTTCGCGAACCCTCCTCGGCCACAGATATCGAAACTTTTTCTTTCTTTAATTTCTCAGGAACTACTGAACGGATTTACACCATTTAACAAAAAGGGCTCTTTCTGAACCAAGGGCTACCTTTTTGCCAAATTTGGTGTAATTCCGTTCAGCAGTTAGGGCTGTAGCTTTGTCTAAAGTTTCCTATGGAAAATAACATGGGGAAAACGCGTTTTGGGACCCCGCTTTTTCTCAGCCCCCGCTTGGCGAATCACCCCCAAAACGTCCCAGACAGGAGCTGACTGGAGCTGATCACTAGTTTTGAAAATTTCACGAAGATTCGTCAACCGGCGCCAAAGTTATTGGGAAAACAAAAAACACTTTTCCTATGGAAACTAGGTCCTAACTAGAACTACCTACTGGCGACCGCCAGTAGGTAATATATATATCAATGAAAAAACTAAAGGTTAAACCTTTGTTATAGTTGGGAAAGCTTTATTTATTCTTTCCATACAAACCAAACTTAAAATACTCACCACTCTACCATGCAAGGAGTTCTCACAAGAGATATGATTTGTGATGTCATAAACATTAGTGTAAATAATATTATTTTACATGGTATAACTTATATACTATAAAAGGGTACAAGCAGTGCATGGAGAAGGTACGAGTTAAAGTTACAGTAGAGTGGCTATCGAGTTGAATATACTGTGTATGGAGGTGGACGAGTTATAATAATTTGAAGGTGTTGTGCAAATTATAAATTAAAGGTGTATGTATAAGTATAAAAAAGTATACTTTTGTGTACTTTAACTCTTGTTTGTAGCTCAAGAATAAATATAGTTCTATAAATTTAAAGGCGGTCCCTAAATTATAAATTCAAAGTATAACTATAACTGAACAATTTCTAATGTTTGTGTATTTTAAGTTTAGTTTCTATAGAAAGAATGAATAAAGCCTTCCTAACTATAACAAAGGTTTAACTTTTGTTTTTTTCATTGAATTTCAATGTTTTTTTTATTTTTAATAAAACATTTGCCATTGAGTGGAGTGTTATTTAGTGGAGTGTGGTACAGTACAGTAGAGGAAAGAGTTGTAAAGTGTACTGTCGTAGAGTATAGTGTCGTAGAGTGGAGTAAAGTAGAATGTGGTACATTGGAGTGGCATACAGTAGAATAGCGTACAGTGGAGCGATGAAGAGTGGAGTGCCATAGAGTGTAGTGTGGTAGAGTGTAATAGTATACAGTGGAATAACACAGAGTGCAGTGGCATACAGTGAAGCAGCATGCAGTGGAGTGAAGAAGTGTAGTGGCATAGAGTACAATAGCGTAGAGTGGAGTGGCCTAGAGTGGAATAGCATTAACCCTGGGCGTAGTTCGCGTAGTAGCGCTACGTGTAGCTACGCGAAGTGCACTTCGCACTACGCGAGCTACGCGTAGCACTACGCGAACTGTGTAGTGCGGTAGGAAATGCTGTTTGCAATGATTGCACAGTGCCGGATGCTTGTCCGCACTGTGCAATCATTGCAAACGGCATCTTGCACAGTGCAAGCGGTCGTTTTCTGCCGCTCGAGTATATTTGTACTCGAGCGGCAGTTTTCTCAACGCGGACTGGTAGTTTCTCATCGCGAGCGGTCGCGAGCATACGCGACCACTCGCAATGAGAAACCTGACCTCCCCGCGTTGAGAATCTCGCCGGAAGGGTTTATTTTCCACGCTCGCGATCGGCAACTTGATGTTGCTGATCGCGAATGAGGAAAAAGTCTCGCCGGGATGTCATTTTGCTCGCTTGCGGTCGCCAACTTGACGTTGAGGACCGCGAGGAAGCAAAAAATGCCTGCTACGCTACGTGTTTTTGCACTGTGCTACGTGCACTTCGCGTAGCGCGTAGTTGCGCAAACTACGCGAGCGTAGCATAGTTTTCCGCCCAGGCCTAAATAGCATACAGTGGAGTGGCGTACAGTGGAGTGGTGTCAAGTGGAATAGCGAAGAGTGTAGTGGCAAGAGTGGAGTTGCATAGGGTGTGGAGTAGCACAGAGCGGACTAGGGTAGAGTGTAGTGGCTTAGACTGGAGTGGCATAGAGTGGAGTGGCGTAGAGTGGACTGGCATAGAGTGGGTTAGAGTAGATTGGCATACAGTGGAATAGCATAGAGTGGAGTGGTATACAGTGGAGTGGATTACAGTGGAGTGGCATAGAGTTGACTGACGTAGAGTGGAGTAAGAATGGAGTGGCATAAAGTGGAGTGGCGTATATTGGAGTAGCCTAGAGTAGAATAGTGAACACTGGAGTGGGGCAGAGGTGAGTGGCATAGAGTGGAAGAGCGTACAGTGAAGTGGCGTACAGCAGAGTGGCATAGAGTGGAATAAGGTTCAGGAATTAGTATAGTGAAAATATGAAAGTAATATGAGTGGTGGATATGTTTGTCAGTTATTTGGATTGAGAAGGATAGTGGAGGGATAGAAGAGTGAAAAGGTTTGCATTGATATAGCGCTTGCTACCCCTGATGAGGTGTTGATGCCCTTTTTTGGCAAGTAGCACGCTACTCCGGAACCCATAAAGGATTAGTGGTGAATTAGTATAGTGAAATATGAAAGTAATTTGAGCGGTGGATATGTTAGTCTGTTTTTAAATAGAGAAGGATAGTGGAGGGCTAGAAGAGGGAAATGTTTTGCATTTATATGCACTTGCTACCCCTGATGAGGTTTTGAAGCGCTTTTCGGTGAGTAGCACGCTACTCAGGAACCTAAACAGGATTAGTGGGAATTAGTATAGGGAAATATGCAAATAATTTGAGCGGTGGACATGTTAGTCTGTTATTTGGATTGAAAAGGAATAGTGCAAGGATAAAAGAAGGAAGGGTCTAGATTTTTTTTTTTTTAATGGAGTTTATATCCCTAGGAGGGGGATGGGATGAGTAAAGGGGGTGGAGGAGAGTTTGTATGGGAAATATGAAATTAATGTTATGACTATAGGGAGAAGATCTGGAGTAAGGATCAAAGCTGGCAACTTTGGAGCTGGGGAACAAGGTTCGAGCCTTGGCTTAATATCCTGTGATTCTGGGCAAATCATTTAATCTCCCCGTGCCTACCAAAAATTAATGTGTCCTTGTGTAATGCAACTGATGCTCATGTAAAGACCTTTGGGTCGAGTTCGCACTGCAACAAAAACAAGACTAGACTTCAAAAATGCTGTTTTAGCATGAGCCCACGAAATATAAACTGCTCCACTCAGGGCTGTTCTAAACTCTGCAGCAAGGGTATACTTTGTGGGCAAATTCAACGACGTCACCACCTCCACTGCCCGGATGCTCGGAAGTCACAATCTCCTTGCAAATTAAAAAATGACATCTACAGCAAAGAAACACGCCTTTTCCCAGTCAGCCATTGCAGACTGGTACTCTTTATTGTCGAATTTGAGAACAATGACCCCCACTCTCTCCATCTTTCGCCACTCAAGGACCACCTTTTCTGACGAACAACTCCTGGCTTAAGTCACGTAAAGTAATTTCCCGAATTAAAAAAATATTTTTGGGCCAAGCATATGTTTCAAAGTTGTTTAACCGTCTCTCCGCGTTGATGTAATCCTTGGCATGCTAACGTTGTTGTAATGTAAAGTTGTGTCATACTCATCGGTTCAGGGGCATAATGAAAACGGCTAATTAAATAAACTACACCATTTGTGAGAGAATGCCTAGAAGAAATTCCTGCTGCCCAATTAGTTACAGCTGTTTCTACTGGATACAGTTAGCTACCAGCGGGTTAAAAATTAAAGGGACTTACAAATAAACTGCTAAAACAATTATACCAGCATATGTTGCTTAAAAAGGTACATATGATTCCTAAGACAGAAACAACTTGCCAATTAGATAGTGATAAGAAGTTTGCCACATTGTAACAGTAAGGCAGACCCTTTCATACTAAAAAGGATGATTTCTAAATAAATCACAGCACTAACAATCCATTTCTACATATAAAGCATTTATTACGATACTCACGACTTAGCACATGTTCCAATCCTTGTGTAATATTATTACACCATTAGAAGAAAATAGCATACTTTAATTTAAAACTCAAAGTGGTAAAAGATAAAATTCCAGAGAAATCCCAGTGGTGGCACAGAATATTTTAAGCAGTATTTAATGTTGCTGAGCACTGATTCCATGCTGCTGCATGCATGCACAGGGGGCGTTTCTGTCTTTCTGCTTTCCGGGCCCCAGGAGTCTCCTGTAAATCACCACGGAATGCTGCTGCGGATTCCACCACCTTCTCCGTAAACACAGACAACGTGCTGTCGATTGTAGACGTATGCAAAGCATAAAGGATAATTTGCTTGATGTTTTGCGTAAAGAAGCCTACCATTCTAAAATGGTTGGTAGGTTTACTTTTCACACGCAATAACAGAACTTGCTTATTGAAAACTGAGCGCCAATGTTTAATGCACATCTAACAGCTTTGGTGAGACTAATAATTCTCTCGTTTCGAGAGCGTGTCGGCCGCCATAATAGACGTTTTTGCTAACCACCGTAGGCAGTATAACAGTGAAGATAAAAGCAAGAGAGGATTCCTTCATTCAGAAATCATATTGTACAATATACTGATGTTAGTGCTATGATTTAGTTTATGTTTTTGTTGCGTTTCCGTTGAGCTTTCTTGTTTTATCATCTTTCACAAATCCAGGCGTTCGGCTGAGAACATTGTTTTAAATGGTGCACTTTGGTTCGTGAATCGGAAAGCCTCCTATAAGATGGCAAACAGACAGCATTACCTTCTGCTTCTTGTAGTGTTTAAGAACGAAATATATATATATATATATATATATATATATATATATATATATATATGTATATATATATATAAATGATATCTTCCTTACTTTGCAAACTAACCCGAACTGCTGCTGTTGGTGGCAGTTACATTGATTTTCACTGGATGCGAGGCACAAGATGGCTGCCAACACTTCCTGGTTTGAAGTGTTGGCAGCCAATTAGAGCCAAGCTCGTGCTCAGGGGTTAGGCTCCGCCCAGATATCGAAAGTTTTCTTTTTTTTAATTTCTCAGGAACTACTGAACGGATTTACACCATTTAAAAAAAAGGGCTCTTTCTGAACCAAGACCTACCTTTTTGCCGAATTTGGTGTAATTCCGTTCAGCAGTTCGGGCTGTAGCTTTGTCTAAAGTTTCCTATGGAAATTAATATGTGGAAAACGCGTTTTGGGACCCCCATTTTTTCTCACCCTCGCTTGACGAATCACCCTGAAACTTTCAAGACAAGAGCTGACCGGAGCGCCCCACTAGTTTTGAAAATTTCGCGAAGATTCGTCAACCGGCGCCAAAGTTATAGGGAAAAGAAAAAACGCTTTTCCTATGGAAACTAGGTCCTAACTATAACTACCTACTGGCGACCAGTAGGTGATATATATATATATATCTATATATATATATATATATATATAGTGAGATATATATATATATATATATATATATATATATATATAGATTGATAGATAGATAGATATCAATATATCTATATATAGATAGATAGATAGATAGATATACTTTTCTTTTAGTACATCGATGACTTCCAACTTCGAGTTGCTATATCTTGATATTATTCTCAATTTCACAAGTCTTGTTTGTGATGTTTAAATAATTCACCGAACTCCAATGTAAGATTATTTTCACTAAATTATGCTTCAGTATTATTTTCCAAATTGGAAAATTACCTCAGTTTTTTCAGTGCATCAAGTGAACCAACTCTAATCTCTTCAAGAATCCACGAACGCTCCCTAGGCAAGTGAGTTAATGAAACACTGCTCACTTGTTACTCATTGTTCCACACGAAAATGAGACACTACTTGACATATGCGCCTAGGGCAAGGGCTTTGACAAGACACTTCTTATCTTCTTTGTATTTTCCTCAAAAGCTTCTGTGCAAAAGGAGACACCACTGTTTTCCTCAGCTTCTCAGTTGAAGTGCACGTTGCGCTGTCAGCGTACACACCTTATTGTTGAATCGGTGCTCGCATACTAGAGATCTAGAAATGCGACCTCAGTCTGTAAATTCTTGGAAGCCACCATCTTGGAATTCTCACATCTTGAGCTATAAAGTAATTTAATCAATGAATGCAAGAGTAGCTTCAAATATGAAGCATTCACAAGGAGATGATGGACAGAGCACTGAAACCTTTCAGACACTCACCCCCAGTCACAGATCTGGGTTGAATCCATCATCGTTCTTTAGCTCACTTCCCCTCCGCAGTTCAGACCCAGCCATATGCAAATCAGTCTTGACCCTGTTCCTCAGGTGAACAGTCCAGCCTGAACTGCCAAGCCAGGTCTTCCCTGGACCAGAAACAAGCATCCTGGGACCGGTTTCGGGGTAACACCCCTCATCAGCCAGGTTAGCTTGAATCCAGTGTCAAAGTGAGCAAGGGACCCATGTCTGGGCATACCCTGCCAACTTAGGGCAAACAAAGCAAACACAAGAAGATGATATAAGGAGCAGTGAAACTTTTCAGACACTCACACCCAGTCATGGATCTGGGTTGAGTCCATCATCGTTCTTTAGCTCACTTCACCACCCCAGTTCAGACCCAGCCATATGCAAATCAGTCTTGACTCTGTCCTTCATGGGAACAGTCCAGCCCGAACTGCCAAGCCAGGTCTTCCCTGGACCAGAAACAAGCATCCTGGAACCGGCTTTGGGGTAGCACTCCTCATCAGCCAGGCTAGCTTAAAACCAGTGGCAAAGTGAGCAAGGGACCCACGTCTGGGCATACCCTGCCAACTTAGGGTGAACAAAGCAAACAAAAGGAAATGATGGACGGATCGCTGAAACATTTCAGATACTCACCCCGAGTCACGTATCTAGGTTGAATCCATCATTGTTCTTTAGCTCAATTCGCCCCCCAGTTCAGACCCAGCCATATGCAAATCAGCATTGACCCTCTTCCTCATGGGAACAGTCCGGCCCGAACTGGCAAGCCAGGTCTTCCCTGGACCAGAAACAAGCATCCTGGGACCGGTTTCGGGGTAACACCCCTCATCGGCCAGGATAGCTTGAATACAGTGTCAAATTAAGCAAGGAACCCTCGACTGGGCTTATCCTACCAACTTAGGACGAACAAAGCAAACACAAGGAGATGATGGACAGAGCACTGAAACATTTCAGACACTCACCCCCAGTCAAAGATCTGGGTTGAATCCATCATCATTCTTTAGCTCACTTCGCCACCCAAGTTCAGACCCAGCCATCTGCAAATCAGTCATGACCCTCTTCCTCATGGGAACAGTCCAGCCCGAACTGCCAAGCCAGGTCTTCCTGGACTGGAAACAAGTATCCTGGGACTGGTTTTAGGGTAACACCCCTCATCAGCCAGGCTAGCTTAAATCCAGTGGCAAATTGAGCAAGAGACCCTCGTCTGGGCTTACCCTGCCAATTTAGGTTGAACAAAGCAAATACAAGGAGATGATGGGCAGAGCGCTGAAACTTTTCAGATACTCATCCCCGGCCACAGATCTGGGTTGAATCCATCATCGCTTCAAATATGGATGACGATATCTTCACTGCGGGATTTGAATATTTTTTTTATCATTACTCTCTGATGTGGTTTTAAGTTCTGTGATTGTGGGCTGACTAACACATTTTGTACACCCACCCAGCACCCTTTTCAGATGCTAATATCATAAACTTACAAAAGCATGCTTTCTGAGTAGATTTCTAATTCCATGCTAAGTTTTGTGTATATCCTTTAAATGTTTTTGGCTAGAACTTAGAGCAAACTATACATTGAGATTTAAATATGGAAAAACACATCTTTTTTGCACCCTCCCTCAACTTTTAATCCTCACATAACTGCACAAAATATATAAATATTATACTGACAGCAATGTGAGTGGCGCGCACTCATAATTCACTAGTCCCCACAGACCACCCTATCCTCAGGGACACAAAAGAGCATGAGCTGCACTTTAATTTAAGAAGCCCCGGGGGACTGCCATCTCCCTAGGGACAGAAAGGAGCATAATCACTGCTGTGCTGTAATCTCAGAAGTCCCTGGAGACTATCAACTCCCTATACAGAAAAGAATGAGCGCCATTATGCCCGAATTTCAGAAGTGCCCTGGCTCCTTCACCTTGCCAGGGACAGTAAAGAACACTGCACTATGTCCCTTGGGACCGCCACCTTACCAAGGACACAGAAGAGTATGAGCACCACATGCTCACCACATTGCTCCCAGGGCAGACCAGGGTCCCAGGAGTACTATGGTGTTCCTCTTGCCACTCCCTGTGTCTGGGGAGAGCAGGGAGGCAGAGGGCATACGATTTCCACCTCCGGTGACCATGGGGGGGAAATGCAGCAGCTGGCTCCCGTGCTGACTCTTGAGAGCTGCTCTTGGGGCAAAGCCGGCAGGGACCAGGATGGCTATGGGGCTCCACATTACCCCAACGTGGAGAGTCTGGGGTGCTCAGTTGGAGCTGGGTACGTTAATTATAAATAAAAAGGCAGCAGATATAACATATTACCTTAAGACACTATGGATGCCTAATTTGCATATTTTCCACGCTTTGCCCAGGAGAGAAGGGGAAATGTGGCACAAGATGTTGATGGCTGGTGGGGGTCCTAGAAGCAGGGCTAGACTGGCCTTTTATTCCACCAGACATTTCCTCAGTGGGCTGGGGCCCTTTGAGGCCGGTTTGAAAACCCAGGCCGCTCCTGGTGCCTCTGTCAATTTCCCCAGCTCCACTAGATTATGTGCAGACTTCAAGAGAGAGAGAAAGAGAGGGAGAGATGAGGAAGGTAGAGAGGAAGTGATCAGAGATAGATAAGAGAGAGAGGAGGAGATTAGGAATGAGAGAGAGAGAATGGATGGAAACTGAAAAATAGGATGAGGAGATGGAGGGAGCATTGCTGGTTTGAGCATTTTTGCCAGGACTGCTTTCGTTCCCCAGTCCAGCCCTGCCCAGAAGCAGTTGTAATCCCTGCCAAGACCAATTAAATGTCTCTTGAAAGTCTTGGGTGGCACCCTATGTGTCCTAGGGTATTACTCTGAAAGATTTTTCCTTTTTTAGTTTCAAACATTCCTGGGGCTAGGGTTTTTTAACCTCCTGGCTCTAGCATGCAGGACATTTTTTTGTGGGGTACAAAGACTGTTTGGAGCTTGTGTACAGGTAGAAAAATATGTATGCACACAGTATTATGAAATGCTTTATATACATTGACAAAGATAACAGTAATTCATTGCTTTTATTAGGGAATGTCTTTGGGTGACAAAGCTATCCTCAGAGATTTGAATGTTGTTTGAATTGACTGGTAAAAACATACATGTGTTTGTATTGTTATGATTGTGACACTATCCTGAAAAGCCAGTACGTCTGATTTTGATAACAGCACCCCATTATACAGTGTTCAACTTGAGTGAGGAGGTATTGTGGGTTTAGGGTTCAGCCCTTGTTGGGCTATCAGTAGAGTACCAGGGTATCACCATTGGTATTTCCACCTGCTAACATTGATATGTAAGAAATTGGTGTATTGGTTCAGGGGGTGAATACCCACATCAATTATGCCCACAACCCCTCTTGTCAGGGTAAACCTGTAAAAGTCACTAAATTAACCTGAGCTCAACCTCCTGGTAGCTATGACACAGAGCAGAGAGGCTTAACTTAGAGGCAAGGAGTAAAGTATTTATGCAGTACCAAAACATTAATATAGTCAAAACACAACACCAGAAAAAACCCTTAACCAATTTATAAAAACATAATCAATTTTAATAAATTAAATGACACTAAAACAATATAAGTCCAATAAGAGAAACCAGAGTTATGATTTTTTAAAGATTAAATATGAAAATAGCACCTAAAGTCATAAGTGCCAACCGTGGCCATCTGGTTGCTTATGACCAAAACCTATGTACAAATTAAGACCAACCGTGATTGTCTGTGGGTCGGATACAGAAACCAGGTTTGACCTGTTCAGAAGTTTTACCTTCACCCTTACGGCCTGATTACAACTTTAGCGGTCAACCCTGGGTCCGCCCATGCCACCGTGCCGTCAAAGCTGTGGTCAGACCGCTCGCCATATTAGGAGTTTCCTCCTGTCTGGCGGGCTTTTTTTTTACGTTCCCACGGCGGTGCCCTGAAAATGGGCACCACAATGGGAATGCCAAAAACAGTTCCTGCACTGCATAGACTGAAAAGTCCATGCTAAGCAGGAACTGGTGTGCATGAACACAGGGGGGCACATGTTGTGCCCCACCATGTGTGCATCCACATGCGGAGAAGGCACAGGGGGCCCCCTTTGTTTCCTCTATGCCACGGTGTTCATGAAGGAGGAACCTCCATGATACAGCCGGCAGAGAGCAAACTCGTAATATGCTTGCTGGGACTGCATCGGTCCTGCCAAGCATACTGTGGCCTCCTGACCACCCCAACACCTCCAGGTAACAGTGGTTCCCTGGAATCTGCAGCGGGGCTGTGGCGGTCTGACCACTCTTATCGTAATACGGAGGGCGTGAGACCACTGCGTCCCCATGAGTCTGGCAGTCCGTGGACCGACAGAGTCATAATCAGGCTCTTAGTCTTTGAAATGTAAGTCTTAAATCCTCAGCTGGACAAGGCAGCAGGCTGTAGCCAAATGGGGCTCCACAAAGTTGGATACCATTGTCGGAAGGTCCCCATCAAAGGTATTTGCTGCTGCAGGAAAGTTCCAAGAAAGGAATTATGGCAGCCCAGCATCAGTACTCCTTTGTCCAATCAGCTTGGCAGGTTTGTCTCTTGCCTCTGGAAATCTTTGGAGTTGAGATAAGTTTTTAGGTTTTAGGAAACGTTAGGCAAAGTAGACTTCGACACCAGCCAAGGGTTCAGGACCATAGGTGACAGCACTTGAGGGTCTAAACTCAATCCAACAGAGGCCAGCAGCAGAGTCCAGAAGGGTCAAAGGGTCAAGGGCAGGTTCAATTGGAACAACTGGGCCTTTGCAAAGAGGCCACTTGTAACTTGTTATTTCATTGTAGGTTGAACAGGTAGTCAAGCTTATGGACTTTGGAGTCCATTTCTTTTTCCTTTGTATAAGAGGGAGAGCAGGTCCAGTCTTTAGGGCTTTTCTTAGGTCACAGACAGGAGGTCCAGTCATCTTCTGTTCTTCCACAGGTCTAAAACGTGACCTGAGGTGGGTACTGGGGATACTATCTCAATGACTGGCACCAGCCTGTGGGTGGAATAAACTCCTGGCCACTCCATAATCAATGGGGTGACAGTTTCCAGGGGTGACTCTTCCCACGTTTGCAGCCTTTCATTTGTGCCTTACTGCAAAGAATCGCACAGAGCCCCTCTCTACCTAAAAATAAGATGGCAGGACCTTTCTTCCCCTGGGAAAAGGTCCTGTGCCTACCCCAGAGGTGTGGCCAGGGAAATGAGCAGTCTCTCCTCTGTGGTGAAACTAAACTAAATTAGTTTCGGGGGCAGCTTCCCTCCCTCTGGGATAGTTAACTGAATGGCTGGGGGGCAAAGGAAAGGGGCAAGCCTGGCATCAGCTAACATTTACTTATGGCAATGTAGGCTCCTTTAAAGTTAATCAAGTTCCTGGGCCCAGCCTATGGACCATCCTTTCAAGAGAGCACAACACCTCCCCACTCCTCCCCACACCCAAGGCCTTTTGTCCCTGCTCTGGGAGCAAGTTCACACCTCATCAATGGGGCTAGGTGCCTGCCTGGTGCCAATTAAAGGGCATGCAAATGGGCATCCAGAGGATGAGAGAAGGTAACTTTCTAAAAGTACCTTTTCCAAAATATATATCACAACTTCGACTTCACCATTAACCCCTTCCATGCTCATGACGAGCTGGACTCGTCATGGCACACAGTGGTCGTGTGCTCATGAAACATCGCCTGGGAAATCCCTCTGGTGCGGGCACCAGAGGATTCCCTTTATGCCACAAGAGCCTCGGGAGCTGGGGAAGAGCTTCCCCAGCTCCGAGGCCCCCCTGGTTTCCCTGAAATGACGATCGGCGCGCACGTCGCGCTGACGTCATTTCAGTGAAACTGAAACTGAAATGAGCCAAGAGGCTCATTTCAGTTTCCCTTTCTGCGTGCTCAGGGGGCTATCTCAGACACCTGAGCACGTAGAAAGACGGGAGAGGTATCGTTGGAAAGGGGAGAATCTCCCCTTTCCAATGGTACCCCTCCCCAGTGGATCCCTGCTTGGGGATCACCACAGGAGGGCGATCCCCAAGCAGGGATCCACCCACTAGACACCAGGGAGGGGAGCGGCCCCTTGGGCAAGCGCCTTTGCTCCCCCAATTTAATTTGGCAAAATTTAGTCTTTTTGCCCCCCTGGGGGACAGATGGGGAAGTAGCCCTAATCTGCCCCCGGGGAGCAAAAGCCCACTAGACACCAGGGATTTTTTTAGAAAGTAAAAATAACGGTGGGGGCTGCCCAAAACGGGCATGCCCATGCCCCCATGCCCCCACCCCCCCATAATCATTAAAGACTTTCTGCCCCCCCTCGGGGGCAGATGGGGCATTGGCCCCTAATCTGCCCCTTCGGGGGGGCAGAAAGCCCACTAAACACCAGGGATTTGTTTTTTGAAGTTTTTTTTAGGGTGGGGGCTTGCCCGAAATGGGCACGCCAATGCCCCCACCCACCCGCCACCATTACATCCTTTCTGCCCCCCCGGGGGGGCAGAAAGCCCACTAAACACCAGGGATTTTTTATTGCATCATTTTTTTAGGGTGGGGGCTGCCCAAAATGGGCACGCCAATGCCCCCACGCCCCGCCACCATTACAGCCTTTCTGCCCCCCCCCTGGGGGGCAGATGGGGCAGTAGCCCCCAATCTGCCCCCCCGGGGGGGGCAGAAAACCCACTAAATGCCAGGGATTTTATTTTGCACAATTTGTTTTAAGGTGGGGGCTGCCCAAAATGGGCATGCCAATGCCCCCCGACCCCCACGCCACCATTATAGCCTTTCTGCCCCCCCTGGGGGGCAGATGGGGACAGTAGCCCCCAATCTGCTCCCGGGGGAGGGCAGAAAGCCCACTTGATGCCAGGGATTTTTTTGCGCATTTGTTTTTAGGGTGGGGGCTGCCCAAAATGGGCACCCCAATGCCCCCACCCCCCGCCACCATTACAGCCTTTCTGCCCCCCTGAGGGCAGATGGGGGCAGTAGCCCCCAATCTGCCCCCCCCAGAGGGGCAGAAAGCCCACTATCCACCAGGGATTTTTTTTTGTGCAATTGTTTTTAGGGTGTGGGCTGCCCGAAACGGGCACGCCAATGCCCCCACCCACCCACCACCATTACAGCCTTTCTGCCCCCCGGAGGCAGAAAGCCCCTAAATGCCAGGGATTTTTTATTGCACCATTTTTTAGGGTGGGGGCTGCCCGAAATGGGCACGGCAATGCCCCCACCCCCACCACCATTACAGCCTTTCTGCCCCCCTGGGGGGCAGATGGGGGTAGTAGCCCCCAATCTGCCCCTCGGGGGGGCAGAAAGCCCACTAAACACCAGGGATTTTTTATTGCACCATTTTTTTAGGGTGGGGGCTGCCCGAAACGGGCACGCCAATGCCCCCACGCCCCTGCCACCATTACAGCCTTTCTGCCCCCTGGGGGCTGAAAGCCCACTTGATGCCAGGGATTTTTTTCGCACCATTTTTTTAGGGTGGGGGCTTGCCCGAACGGGCACGCCAATGCCCCCACCCCCACCACCATTACAGCCTTTCTGCCCCCCCTGGGGCCAGGGATTTTATTTTGCACAATTTGTTTTAGGGTGGGGGCTGCCCAAAATGGGCATGCCAATGCCCCCCGCCCCCCGCCACCATTACAGCCTTTCTGCCCCCCCTGGGGGGCAGATGGGGACAGTAGCCCCCAATCTGCTCCCGGGGGAGGGCAGAAAGCCCACTTGAAGCCAGGGATTTTTTTTGCGCATTTGTTTTTAGGGTGGGGGCTTCCCAAAATGGGCACCCCAATGCCCCCACCCCCGCCACCATTACAGCCTTTCTGCCCCCCCCTGAGGGCAGATGGGGGCAGTAACCCCCAATCTGCCCCCCCAGAGGGGCAGAATGCCCACTATCCACCAGGGATTTTTTTTTGTTCAATTGTTTTTAGGGTGTGGGCTGCCCGAAACGGGCACGCCAATGCCCCCACCCACCTGCCACCATTACAGCCTTTCTGCCCCCCCGGGGGGGGCAGAAAGCCCACTAAATGCCAGGGATTTTTTATTGCACCATTATTTTTAGGGTGGGGGCTGCCCGAAATGGGCACGGCAATGCCCCCACCCCCGCCACCATTACAGCCTTTCTGCCCCCCCTGGGGGGCAGATGGGGGTAGTAGCCCCCAATCTGCCCCTCGGGGGGGCAGAAAGCCCACTAAACGCCAGGGATTTTTTTTTGCACCATTTTTTTAGGGTGGGGGCTGCCCGAAACGGGCACGCCAATGCCCCCACGCCCCTGCCACCATTATAGCCTTTCTGCCCCCCCAGGGGGGCAGAAAGCCCACTTGATGCCAGGGATTTTTTTTCGTACCATTTTTTTAGGGTGGGGGCTTGCCCGAAATGGGCACGCCAATGCCCCCACCCCCGCCACCATTACAGCCTTTCTGCCCCCCTGGGGGGCAGATGGGGCAGTAGCCCCCAATCTGCCCCCCCGGGGGGGCAGAAAACCCACTAAATGCCAGGGATTTTATTTTGCACAATTTGTTTTAGGGTGGCGGCTGTCCAAAATGGGCATGCCAATGCCCCCCACCCCCCGCCACCATTACAGCCTTTCTGCCCCCCTGGGGGGCAGAGTGGGACAGTAGCCCCCAATCTGCTCCCAGGGGAGGGCAGAAAGCCCACTTGAAGCCAGGGATTTTTTTTGCGCATTTGTTTTTATGGTAGGGGCTGCCCGAAATGGGCACCCCAATGCCCCCACCCCCGCCACCATTACAGCCTTTCTGCCCCCCCTGAGGGCAGATGGGGGCAGTAGCCCCCAATCTGCCCCCCCCAAGAGGGGCAGAAAGCCCACTATCCACCAGGGATTTTTTTTTGCGCAATTGTTTTTAGGGTGTGGGCTGCCCGAAACGGGCACGCCAATGCCTCCGCCCCCCACAAAAATGACAGTCTTTCTGCCCCCGGGAGGCAGATGGGAGCTGTAGCCCCCAATCTGGCCCCCCCGGGGGGCACAGAAAGCACACTGGAAACCATGGATTTTTTTCTTTTATTAGTGATGGGGTAGGGGCTGCCCAAAATGGGCATGACAATACCTCCACCCCACCCCCAGAGAAATTCCAGTCTTTCTGCCCCCCGGGAGGGAAGATGGTGGCAGTGGCCCCTGATCTGCCCCCTGGGAGGCAGAAAGCCCACTAGGCGCCAGCGAGTACGCAGGCTTTTTTATGCGTGGGGGTGGGGGCTGCCCAAAATGGTCATACCAATGCCCCCACCCCCACAAAAAATAGCCACAGTCTTTCTGCCCCCTTTGGGGGCATATCGGGACAAAACCCCTCCCCCGATTCCCCCCCAGGGTGGCAAAAAGCCCACTAGGCTCCGACTTTTTTTTAGCAATGTGCCTACCTGTGGATTTTGGGCCCTAGCGCAGCTGGCACGTGGGAAACCTAGCAAACCTGTACATTTTTGAAAACTAGATACCCAGGGGAATCCAGGATGGGGTGACTTGACTGGCTCTCACCAGGTTCTGTTACCCAGAATCCCTTGCAAACCTAAAAATTTGTCCAAAAAACACATTTTCCTCACATTTCTGTGGTGGAAAGTTCTGGAATCTGCGTGGGTCCACAAAATTCCACCCACCCCGCGTTCCCCAAAGTCTTCTGAGAAAAATGGTACCTCACTTGCGTGGGTAGGCCTAGTGCCCGCGACAGGCAAGGGCCCAAAACCTAATTAGGAGACATCAAAATTACCTATCACAAAACAACCTGGTTTTGGAAGAGGGGTCCCATGAATTTTTGGCCCCGGGCTTGGCTGCCATCTAGGGAAACCTACCAAACCCACACATTTTTGAAAACTAGACACCCGGGGGAGTCCAGGGAGGTATGGCTTGCGTGTATCCCCCAACGTTTCCTTACCCAGAATCCCTTGCAAACCTAAACATTTGTCCAAAAAAACACATTTTCCTCACATTTCTGTGGTGGAAAGTTCTGGAATCTGCGTGGGTCCACAAAATTCCACCCACCCCGCGTTCCCCAAAGTCTTCTTAGAAAAATTGTACCTCACTTGCGTGGGTAGGCCTAGTGCCCGCGACAGGCAAGGGCCCAAAACCTATTTAGGAGACATCAAAATTACCTATCACAAAACAACCTGGTTTTGCAAGAGGGGTCCCATGAATTTTTGGCCCCGGGCTTGGCGGCCATCTAGGGAAACCTACCAAACCCACACATTTTTGAAAACTAGACACCCGGGGGAGTCCAGGGAGGTATGGATTGCGTGTATCCCCCAACGTTTCCTTACCCAGAATCCCCTGCAAACCTCAAATTTAGCTGAAAAAATCACTTTTTTCACACATTTTTGTGTGGGAAAGTTGCGGCATCACCGGGCTGACACAAATTTCTTACCACCCAGCATTCCCCCCGGTCTCCCGATAAAAATGGTGCCTCACTCGTGTGGGAGGTCCAAGTACCCGCGACAGGCATAGGCCCAAAACGTATTGAGGCGACATCAAAATTGCCTATCTCAAAACGACCTGGTTTTGAAAGGGGGGTCACCTGGGTTTTTGGCCCGGTGCTCGGCGGCCACCTAAGGAAACCTACCAAACCCACTCATTTCTGAAAACTAGACACCCGGGGGATTCCAGGGAGGTATGGCTTGCGTGAATCCCCCAACGTTTCCTTACCCAGAATCCCCTGCAAACCTCAAATTTAGCTGAAAAAATAACTTTTTCACACATTTTTGTGTGGGAAAGTTGTGGCATCACCGGGCTGACACAAATTTCCTACCACCCAGCATTCCCCCGGGTCTCCCGATAAAAATGATGCCTCACTCGTGTGGGAGGTCCAAGTATCCGCGACAGACAAGGGCCCAAAACGTATTGAGGCGACATCAAAATTGCCTATCTCAAAACGACCTGGTTTTGCAAGGGGGGTCACCTGGGTTTTTGGCCCGGTGCTCGGCGGCCACCTAGGGAAACCTACCAAAACCACACATTTCTGAAAACTAGACACCGGGGGGATTCCAGGGAGGTATGGCTTGCATGAATCCCCCAATGTTTCCTTACCCAGAATCCCCTGCAAACCTCAATTTTAGCTGAAAAAATCACTTTCCACAAATTTTTGTGTGGGAAAGTTGTGGCATCACCGGGCTGACACAAATTTCCTACCACCCAGCATTCCCCCGGGTCTCCCGTTAAAAATGGTGCCTCACTCATGTGGGAGGCCCAAGTACCCGCGACAGGCAAGGGCCCAAAACGTAGTGAGGCGACATCAAAATTGCCTATCACAAAACAACCTGGTTTTACAAGGGTGTCACCTGGGTTTTTGGCCCTGTGCTCTGCGGCCAGCTTGGGAAACCTACCAAACTCACACATTTCTGAAAACTAGACACCCGGGGGATTCCAGGGAGGTATGGCTTGCGTGGATCCCCCAACATTTCCTTAGCCAGAATCCCCTGCAAACCTCAATTTTAGCTGAAAAAATCACTTTTTTCACACATTTTTGTGTGGTAAAGTTGTGGCATCACGGGGCTGACACAAATTTCCTACCACCCAGCGTTCCCCCAGGTCTCCCGATAAAAATGGTGCCTCACTCGGGTGGGAGGCCCAAGTACCCGCGACAGGCAAGGGCCCACAACGTATTGACGCGACCTCAAAATTGCCTATCACAAAACGACCTGGTTTTGCAAGGGGGGTCCCATGACGTTTTGGCCTGGGGCTCGGCGGCCACCTAGGGAAACCTACCAAACCCACACATTTCTGAAAAGTAGACACCCGGGGGATTCCAGGGAGGTATGACTTGCGTGGATCCCCCAACGTTTTCTTACCCAGAATCCCCTGCAAACCTGATTTTTTGCTGAAAAAATCACTTTTTTCACACATTTTTGTGTGGTAAAGTTGTGGCATTACCGGGCTGACACAAATTTCCTACCACCCAGCATTCCCCCAGGTCTCCCGATAAAAATGGTGCCTTACTCGGGTGGGAGGCCCAAGTACCCGCAACAGGCAAGGGCCCACAACGTATTGAGGCGACATCAAAATTGCCTATCACAAAATGTTGTGGGCCCTTGCCTGTCGTGGGTACTTGGGCCTCCCACCCGAGTGAGGCACCATTTTTATCGGGAGACCTGGGGAACGCTGGGTGGTAGAAATTTGTGTCAGCGCGGTGATGCCACAGCTTACCACACAAAAATGTGTGAAAAAAGTGATTTTTTCAGCAAAATATCAGGTTTGCAGGGGATTCTGGGTAAGAAAACGTTGGGGATCCACGCAAGCCATACGTCCCTGGAATCCCCGAGTGTCTACTTTTCAGAAATGTGTGGTTTGTAGGTTTCCCTAGGTGGCCGCCAGCCCGGGCCAAAGCGTCATGGGATTCCCTTGCAAAACCAGGTCGTTTTGTGATAGACCATTTGAGGTCGCCTCAATATGTTGTGGGCCCTTGCCTGTCGCTGCGAGCCTCCCACCCGAGGAGGCACCATTTTATCGGGAGACCTGGAGAATGCTGGGTGGTAGGAAATTTGTGTCAGCTCGATGATGCCACAACTACCACACAAAAATGTGTGAAAAAGTGATTTTTCAGCAAAATATCAGGTTTGCAGGGGATTCTGGGTAAGAAAACGTTGGGAGATCACGCAAGCCATACCTCCTGGAATCCCCGGTGTCTACGTTTCAGAAATGTGTGGGTTTGGTAGGTTTCCCTAAGTGGCTGCCGAGCCCCGGGCCAAAACGTCATGGAACCCCCCTTGCAAAACCAGGTCGTTTTGTGATAGGCCATTTTGAGGTCGCCTCAATACGTTGTGGGCCCTTGCCTGTCGCGGGTACTTGGGCCTCCCACCCGAGTGAGGCAAAATTTTTATCGGGAGACCTGGGGGAATGCTGGGTGGTAGGAAATTTGTGTCAGCTTGGTGATGCCACAACTTTACCACACAAAAATGTGTGAAAAAAGTGATTTATTTCAGCAAAATATCAGGTTTGCAGGGGATTCTGGGTAAGAAAACGTTGGGAGATCCACGCAAGCCATACCTCCTGGAATCCCCGAGTGTCTACTTTTCAGAAATGTGTGGGTTTGGTAGGCTTCCCTAGGTGGCCGCCGAGCCCGGGCCAAAGCGTCATGGGACCCCCTTGCAAAACCAGGTCGTTTTGTGATAGGCCATTTTGAAAGTCGCCTCAATATGTTGTGGGCCCTTGCCTGTCGCGGGTACTTGGGCCTCCCACCCAGTGAGGCACCATTTTATTGGGAGACCTGGGGAACGCTGGGTGGTAGGAAATTTGTGTCAGCCCGGTGATGCCATGACTTTACCACACAAAAATGTGTGAAAAAAGTGATTTTTTCAGCAAAATTTCAGGTTTCAGGGGATTCTGGGTAACAAAACGTTGGGGGATCCACGCAAGCCATACCTCCCTGGAATCCCCAGGTGTATACTTTTAGAAATGTGTGGGTTTGGTAGGTTTCCCTAGGTGGCCGCCGAGCCCCGGGCCAAAACGTCATGGGATCCCCTTGCAAAACCAGGTCGTTTTGTGATAGGCCATTTTGAGGTCGCCTCAATACGTTGTGGGCCCTTGCCTGTCGCGGGTACTTGGGCCTCCCACCCGAGTGAGGCACCATTTTATCGGGAGACCTGGGGAACGCTGGGTGGTAGGAAATTTGTGTCAGCCCCGTAATGCCACAACTTTACCACACAAAAATGTGTGAAAAAAGGGATTTTTTCAGCAAAATGTCAGGTTTGCAGGGGATTCTGAGTAAGACGTTGGGGATCCACGCAAGCCATACCTCCCTGGAATCCCCGGGTGTCTACTTTCAGAAAAGTGTGGGTTTGGTAGGTTTCCCTAGGTGCCGGCAGAGCTAGGGTTTAAAAACTACAGCTAGGCACTCTGCAAAAAAAGGGTCATTTTTCACTGTGAAAATGTGGTGCGTCCACGTTGCGTTTTGCGCTGTTTCCTGTCGCGGGCACTAGGCCTACCCACACAAGTGAGGTACCATTGTTTTCGGAAGACCTTGGGGAACGCGGGGTGGGTGTAATTTTGTGGATCCACGCAGATTCCAGAACTTTCCACCACAGAAAAGTGAGGAAAATGTGGTTTTTTTGCCAATTTGTTAGGTTTGCAAGGGATTCTGGGTAACAGAACCTGGTGAGAACCAGTCAAGTCACCCCATCTTGGATTCCCCTGGGTCTCTACTTTTCAAAAATGTATAGGTTTGCTAGGTTTCCCTAAGTGCCGGCAGAGCTAGGGTTCAAAAACTACAACTAGGCACTTTGCAAAAAAAGGGTAATTTTTCACTGTGAAAATGTGGTGCGTCCACGTTGCGTTTTGCGCTGCTTCCTGTTGCGGGCACTAGGCCTACCCACACAAGTGAGTACCATTTTTTTCAGAAGACATTGGAGAACGCGGGGTGGGTGGAATTTTGTGGACCCACGCAGATTCCAGAACTTTCCACCACAGAAAAGTGAGGAAAATGTGTTTTTTTTGCCAATTTTTTAGGTTTGCAAGGGATTCTGGGTAACAGAACCTGGTGAGAACCAGTCAAGTCACCCCATCCTGGATTCCCCTGGGTGTCTACTTTTAAAAAATGTATAGGTTTGCTAGGTTTCCCTAAGTGCCGGCAGAGCTAGGCTTCAAAAACTACAGCTAGGCACTTTGCAAAAAAAGGGTCATTTTTCACTGTGAAAATGTGGGGCGTCCACGTTGCGTTTTGCGCTGCTTTCTGTCGCGGGCACTAGGCCTACCCACACAAGTGAGGTACCATTTTTTTTGGAAGACCTTGGGGAACGCGGGGTGGGTGGAGTTTTGTGGATCCACGCAGATTCCAGAACTTTCCACCACAGAAAAGTGAGGAAAATGTCTTTTTTTTGCCAATTTGTTAGGTTTGCAAGGGATTCTGTGTAACAGAACCTGGTGAGAGCCAGTCAAGTCACCCCATCCTGGATTCCCCTGGGTGTCTACTTTTCAAAAATTTATAGGTTTGCTACGTTTCCCTAAGTGCCGGCAGAGCTAGGGTTCAAAAACTACAGCTAGGCACTTTGCAAAAAAAGGGTCATTTTTCACTGTGAAAATGTGGTGCGTCCACGTTGCGTTTTGCACTGCTTCCTGTCGCGGGCACTAGGCCTACCCACACAAGTGAGGTACCATTTTTTTCGGAAGACCTTGGGGAACGCGGGGTGGGTCGAATTTTGTGGATCCACACAGATTCCAGAACTTTCCAACACAGAAAAATGAGGAAAATGTGTTTTTTTGGACAAATTTTTAGGTTTGCAAGGGATTCTGGGTAACAGACCCTGGTGAGAGCCAGTCAAGTCACCCCATCCTGGATTTCCCTGGGTGTCTACTTTTCAAAAATGTATAGGTTTGCTAGGTTTCCCTAAGTGCCGGCAGAGCAAGGGTTCAAAAACTACAGCTAGGCACTTTGCAAAAAAAGGGTCATTTTTCACTGTGAAAATGTGGTGCGTCCACGTTGCGTTTTGGGAAGCTTCCTGTTGTGGGCACTAGGCCTACCCACACAAGTGAGGTACCATTGTTTTTGGAAGACCTTGGGGAACACGGGGTGGGTGGAATTTTGTGCATCCACGCAGATTCCAGAACTTTCCACCACAGAAAAGTGAGGAAAATGTGTTTATTTTGCCAATTTTTTAGGTTTGCAAGGGATTCTGGGTAACAGAACCTGGTGAGAGCCAGTCAAGTCACCCCATCCTGAATTCCCCTGGGTGTCTAGTTTTCAAAAATGTATAGGTTTGCTAGGTTTCCCTTAGTGCCCGCAGAGCTAGGGTTCAAAAACTACAGCTAGGCACTTTGCAAAAAAGGGTAATTTTTCATTGTGAAAATGTGGTACGTCCACGTTGTATTTTGAGCCATTTCCTGTTGTGGGCACAAGGCCTACCCACACAAGTGAGGTACCATTTTTATCGGGAGACTTAGGGTAACACAGAATTGTAGAGCAACTGTTATTACCTATTGACTTTCGATGCATTTCTGCCTTCCAAATGAAAGACAATGTGTAAAAAATAAGGGGCATATTAACAACGGCCAGCGATAATTATCGCTGGCCGTGCTTAGCGTGAGGAATCCTATCGCCGGCTATCGCTGGAAATTATCGCCATGCTAGCGCTGTATTAACAACGCTTAGCGCAAAGGCGATCATTTTCCAGTGATAGCGATGTTTTCCATGGAACATCGCTGGTTTTCCAGCGATGTCCCATGGAAAACGGCGATATACTGGCGATAGGGCCTGTGGTCTTAGCCACACAATCCACCCCCATGTTAGGTATGCCTTAGTCAGGAATTTAGCAGACGTTAAATTCCTGCGTTAAGGCATACTTAGCGCAATTTAAAATATCGCTAACCCACGTTGCTAATATGGCGATACCTGGGTTAGCGATATTTCCCCTGTTGTTTTCACAGGCACGCCCCCTTTGCATCTCATTAGCGATGCAATGGGAGGCGTGCAGAAGACGGACGCTAAGTCAGGAATCACGCGCTAGCGTGTCCATATTAATTCGGCGATAAAATTATCGCCGCTTTTCGTCCGAAACGGACGCTAAAGCGGCGATAATTCATTAACGCCGCCTTGTTAATATGCCCCTAAGTCATTTTGAAAAATGATCTATAATTCTCATGCTATTATGGGTACTCCCAATTTCGGAAATGTGCAAATATCTACTGTTTCTAAAATCTACATTTTGTTCCCATTTCAGAAATACATAGGTGTCTTTCATAACAATTTTTCCATGTATACATTTTCCCAAAATAATTGCTATATACCCGGTACATAATAAAAAACCATTGCAAGATGCTGCTCAGTTATTGGCTCTGGGTTCGTCGGGTTCTTAGTGAACCTACAAGTCCTATATATCCCCACAACCAGAAAGGTCCAGTGGATATAACGGTATATTGCTTTCAAATAGCTGTCATAATTAGAAGAAGTTACAGGTGAAAACGTTGACACAAATGGCTGTCTTTTTTCAACTAATTTTCAATTTTTCCTTCATTTAACTGTTAGTTTCTATAAGGAAAGATTTAAGGATCTACACAAATGACCCCTTGCTGAATTCAAAATGTTGTCTACTTTTAAGAAATGTATGGCTTTCCAGGATCCATTATTGGTTTCATACCCATTTCTACCATTAACTGGAAGGAGGTTGAAAGCACAAAAAATAGCAAAAATAGGCTATGTCCCAGAAAAATGCCAAAACTGTAAAAAAAGTTGGTTTTCTGATAAAAGTCTGCTTGTCCCTGAAAGCTGGGAAGATGGTGATTTCAGCACCACAACCCCTTTTTTGATGCCATTTGCAGGGAAAAAACAAGACGCTTTCATCTGTAGCCCTTTTTTCGCATTTTTCCCCCCAAAAAAATAATTTTGCTGTATTTTGGCTAATTTCTGGGTCCCCTCCAGGGGAATCCACAAACCCTGGGAACCTTTACAATCCCCATGATGTTAGAAAAAGAGGACGCAAATATGGCGTGGATACCTTATGTGGTCAAAAAGTTACAGGGGCCTAAGCGCGAACTACCCCAAATAGCCCAAAAAAGGCTTAGCACAGGGGGGGAAAAGGCCTAGCAGCGAAGGGGTTAAGGGGGGCTTGTAATAAATATTTCCCAAAGTCCAAAAACAGAATGTGTAGTTTTTATTTCTAGCCAGAGATAACATTTTTACATTTAATATTGTACCCCAATTCTTTCCTATAGAACAGCCAAACCTGCTACAATGAAAATAGCTTATGGGCATTTAAGTAGGAGTGGGTGGGAGTCACATAGTTTCATTCTACAGAATTCTGCAGAGATACATCAAAACTCTGCAAGATTCCTCTGAGTTCTGCTAGCAGGTGGAAATATGCATATTAAGCTCCTTGTGCTGCAATTTAGTGCCAGTAGTGCAAAGAGCATTGAACAATTTGCATGAACTGCACCATGCATTGCGTAAGAGCACGCAGTCATTCAGGTTGATTCTGCTGCTGCTTGAGTAGAAAATCTACTGGTGCGGCAGCAAATTTACTCGAGAAGCAGCCCTTTGACCATGAATGCTCATGACTGCCCACGATCACCCACATTAGAAAATTAGAACATGGGATGCCAAATCTCACTTGCACTCATATTTCTGGAGCATTGCTGGAAAAGATTCTGCCATGTGGCGAGTGGCAGGATTTGTCCGGAACACTGCATTACAAGAGTGACGCAGAGTCGCCAAATTCTGCCAATTCCATGGGAGGAATGAAATATTCCACCCACCCCTACATTTAAGGCCTACCGTCTATTATATGGCCTTTTAAGGTTATTGACTGCATGCACTTGTAATCATACCTGGCCTCGGATAGGTAAATACGTGGTTTGTAGCGCGCTGCCACAAATAAATAGTTTGGTGTGTTCAAGGTAAACCATAAGACACGGTTTATGTAGTGGTGTGCACTAGGCAAATAAAAACATGATTTGTTCTCAACTGAGTAAGATGTCCATACTCCTAATCTTGAGAGTTATTATTCCGGCATCAACCATCATAATGAACCTTAAGAAATTGTGGTGCATATCATTTTAAGGGAAGAATATGTGCCTCACACATTTTCATTGATTCCACCACAACCACTTTTGGCTACACCTGAGGACCCACCATTAAAGTGGCAGGAATGGTAAGGAGTATTTTTTAAATTATACTGACAACATCGAAGAGAAGGAGTTAAGTCAAGAAAAGAAGAAACAAAATACTTTTGCCTTCTCTAGGCCCTCAAGGTCTCAAAGTTTATATTAGTATTGAAAAGAAACCTAGACAACCAGCAGAAGGGGATGTATTCGTGAACGCTTTAGCCGATTTAGATGACTATTATTCACTGCCCGTATGTATTTGCATAGATAGGTTTAATTTTTATCACAGGAAACAAGGAAAAACAGAGCCCCTAGATGAATATGTCTCTTTCTTGAAGAAATTGGCACGTAACTGCCAGTTTGGTCCACTACATGATGAACAAATAAGGGAGCAAATAGTTATGCATGTTAACAATGACTGTGTAAAAGAAAGGTTATGGTCTCATGAGGACTCCCTGTTAGGGGATGTAATTGCTATGGTAAGGGAGGCAAAGATTTTGAAAAAATGTGCTAAAGCAGCTTTAGAGAGCTCAGCGGTTGGGTCAGGTGAGATTGTAGCAAAAATATAGCAGAGAGAAATCTCTCCAAATTTACATTTCAGAGTAAAGAGGAGAAGGGGGAAGTGAGGGATGAATTGTCAAGTCAAGTCAAGTCAAAGAGATTTATTGAGCGCACATATCACCCAAGGGTCTCATGGCGCTAGTGTAAAACTCCTGTAGGGGCTGAAAGTCAATTAAACAGAACGGCCATTATAGGTGATCAGATAGCCAGGTTTTTAATTCCCTGCGGAATAGCTTGTGGTCTGTGGTAGAGCGGAGCTGTGATGGAAGTTTAATCCAAAAAGTAGGTGCCAGGAAGGAGAAAGACCTTCCGGCATTCCTTACAGTGCGGATTCTATGAGGGGTAAGGAGAAATTTGGTATTTGACCTAAGCGTCCTATTGGGCTGATACCAGCTGATTTTTTGGTAAAGTAGCTTGGCCCATTTCCGTGCATGTTCTTGTGTACAGAGGACCTTGAAACGGATTCACTGCCTGATGGGGAGCCAATGGAGGGTCTTCAGACTGGACGCAGATGGAACCTCGATGGGAGGTTTAGTACCAGCCTGGCAGCAGTATTCTGCAAGACTTGGAGTCTGGAGCAGAGCTCCTCATTGATAGAGGCCAACAGGGCATTTCCGTAGTCGATTCGACATATGATTAGTCCCTGGACAAGTGATTTCCTTGATTCGATTGAAATCCATTGAAAGTTTTTTACGTAGGCTACGCATTATTCTGTAGCAGGTACTGGTTATATGATTTATATGCCTTCTTATGGATAGCTGGTTGTCAATCTTCACGCCAAGGTTTCGTACCATGGGCTTGGGAGATGGACAGGAACCAAGGCTCTTGGGCCACCAGTCGTCCGACCAAAATTTGTGTGCCTTACCAAAAAGGATGACCTCTGTCTTACTACCATTTAGTTGGAGATGGTTGATATGCATCCAATTGTCAATGTGGGTCATACAATTTTTGAATCGGAGCCTCGTGTCGGTGGGGTTGGGGCCAAGAGTGATCAGTAGCTGGGTGTCGTCCGCATATGACACCACATCAAACCCGTAGAACATGATCACTTTGGCCAAAGGTGTCACATACAGATTGAAAAGCATGGGACTTAGGATGGATCCTTGGGGGACTCCCATTTTTACCGGCCGACTATGGGAAACTAGGGTTCCCTGTTGTATGGTGGAGGTTCGATCAGTTAGGTAGTTTCTGAGCCAGTCCAGGGCAGAACACCTGACTCCTATCTCCCAGAGCCGTTGTTCTAAAATACTATGGGAGATGGTGTCGAAAGCGGCCGACAGGTCCAAAAGGACAAACATAGCTGACTGCCCGTTGTCCTGGGCAAGTCTTATATTGTCGGCAATCTCCACCAGCGAGGTTTCAGTACTATGGGCAGCCCTAAACCCTGATTGCGAAGTATCCAGCAATCCATGGCTCTCCAGATGGGTAGTGAGCTGCTTGGTGACCAAGGACTCGAGTACCTTTCCTAAATAAGGAAGTAAAGAGATTGGGCAATAATTACTGGGTTCTTTTCGGTCAGTAGAAGGTTTTTTCAGAATGGGCTTAACCCTTGCTGCTTTCCATCTGACAGGGACTGTTGCTTGAGCTAAGGACATGTTAAATAGATCGGTGAGGTTCCTGAGGAGCGAGGGGGCCATGGTTGAAAAGAAACGAGGTGAGACCGGATCTACTGTGGAGCCCGACTTAGGGGTCGATTCCGATCTCGGCCGGAAGCGCACCTAATACTATTCGTCCGGAAAAAATACAAGCCGAACGCGTGTTTCCAACCGATTTGAACAGTCGTCCGAACGAGCAAGTACGATGCGCATTACTGCTCAGATTCCGACCGAGCCGTACGTACCCATTCCAGCTCCTGTTCCCCGCCCGAGCCGGATCCGTAAACGCCGATTTGAGTCGCACGGAAGTAAATATACAGCACCTTCCGGCCGGACTAGTACGATGCGCACTCCGTACGCGCCGAACTGGTCGCTACGTCCGGCACGTCAGAGCATCCGGGAGAGCTGCACATAAGCTCCGATTCGCGCCACAAGACGATCCACGGCTACGAGACGAACAAGCCAGCGACGAGTACGAGTCAAAGCCACGAGACACCCGAACGAGACGACCCAACCATGAATCCCATCGCGCAGGTCCTACCAATACTCTACATCTATTACCGGAACCGGTACGGACGCGTACGGCGCAGACGGTAAGTCAGACACCCACTACACAAACAAACGACACGTACCCGACATATGTCACACACATAGGGATGCAGAAATGACGTACACTAGCAACAGCCGAACCATAGGGGCGGGATGGCTATCACCAATGCCATACACACCCATAGGGGCCTGATGGCTACCACTACCACCACCCCTACTCATGTGGGCCTGGATGCCTGTCACTACTACCATCCCCACTCATAGGGGGATGGATGCCTACCACTACCACTACCCCTACTCATGGGGGGCTGGATGCCTACCACTACCACCACCCCTACTCATGGGGGCCTGGATGCCTGTCACTACTACCATCCCCACTCATAGGGGGATGGATGCCTACCACTACCCCTACTCATGGGGGGCTGGATGCCTACCACTACCACCACCCCTACTCATGGGGGCCTGGATGCCTGTCACTACTACCATCCCCACTCATAGGGGGATGGATGCCTACCACTACCACTACCCCTACTCATGGGGGGCTGGATGCCTACCACTACCACCACCCCTACTCATGGGGGCCTGGATGCCTGTCACTACTACCATCCCCACTCATAGGGGGGTGGATGCCTACCACTACTACCATCCCCACTCATAGGACGGGTAATGCATGACACAACTAGCATACTCCAACATAATGAATGTCAGCAAAAGACATCCCCCCAACATCATGACAAGAGTGTGTAGTCTGTGTCAAATGCCTACAACACTGAACATGACATTGAACATACAATGTGACCCCCTATCACATGTGTCACACATAAATGTGTGTGGCCTCCACAATGCAAGCAGACCATGACCACTGTGGGAATGGAGTCTAAACCCCCATCATCACAGTGACCAAAAGGTAAGTGTGGGGTCCATAGCTGAAGCACAGTTTTGAACATTGTGGCAATGGGGTCTAAACCCCCATCATCACAGTGACCAAAAGGTAAGTGTGGGGTCCATAGCTGAAGCACAGTTTTGAACATTGTGGCAATGGGGTCTAAACCCCCATCATCACAGTGACCAAAAGGTAAGTGTGGGGTCCATAGCTGAAGCACATTTTGAACATTGTGGCAATGGGGTCTAAACCCCCATCATCACAGTGACCAAAAGGTAAGTGTTGTCATGGAAAAAGCTGCAACTGCCAAACAGCATGGATGATTCCTGGTCACAAAACAACAAACACATCAGTGGCAAAGTAGTGGTTGTGTCCCATAGCAACATAGATTGGGTGAGGCAAACAGTGCAGTGCAAATAAAACATACCTTTGGCCATGTGCAGACAAACATCACCCATGGGGGCTGACATTGTCTCCATTTATCAATTACACAATGCCAGAAGTGACCATCATAATGCAGACCCACATATCTGCACTAATGGACACACAAATGTAGATATCCTGTGGAGACTGTAGATGTGAGGTGAACAAATACCATACCATGGCAGCAATGGGACATACAAACCATGATTATTGTGCTGACTGATGACCTAGGAGTCCCAGGGACAGCATGGGAAATCCTCCAAACAACATACAGGCAATGGCACACTAAAGATATGCCAATGTAGTGGTGCAGATGCACAAACACAAACAGGCAGCCTCACACTGCATATCAAACACAACAGGTGATGGGGGTGTGCCAGTGTCCCCAGGCAACCACACAACACATGAGGAGGCCTGAATTCCAATTACACAGATGTGTATACAGTGCCATACAAAAGTAACTCATGGATCGGATTCCCCTATGTGGGCAATCAGGCATTGTTAGATGAGAGGGAGCCCAAATTACACATGTCACACAAGCTTGTAGGAACAGCAACTAACACAGCAAGAGACAGACCCACCACAGCACTACCCCCAGGGACCCCACATTGTGGTGACACTAGCCTGCATGATAATCCCACTGTGATGACAAAGGTAGATGTCGTTCACACTGTGAACCACAGCCATGTGTCCTGAGCAACAAACTACCATCACACCTACACAAGCACAAATCACAAATCAATCAGCACGGCCTGTCAGCCAAGGCCAATATGGAGGTAGGGGTCTAGCCGTGCAACAACTCACATTTGCACACACTCAACACCACACACCTTGATCTCCACCAATGTGCAGCAGTGAAGCTCACATGGACTGGTGACATTGCACATGCACCCATGACAATCCCAGGGGTGGTGGTGGGAACTAAGGTGCAGAACCCCATCACACATGGCCAGTCAACAAGACTCGTGAATGTCTGACACACTGCACAGTACGCGGTACATGGGCATGACGTGATATCCACCCCAATCAATGGGATCCCAGCCACAGTCACACACCAATGAAGAAGCCAAGGTGACACAAAGAACACACGTAGACAACTTCCAACATTGCAGCTCTGACCCTGAGGAGTGGCAGCAGTCACACACACAACGTGTCACAATCACTGAAAGCTACCACAAACTGTAAATTACATGACTTGTGTAACCAACAAGTGCCAAGGGGAATCCTGACTGTGTCCCATCTGCGTTTGCCCACATCCCCAGCCCTGACAACAAAGACAACTAGGGATGACAACCTGATGAACATTAGTTTGCTATGCACCCACATCCCGGAGAAACAAGGTCCAAGATACTGGGTGAACACAGGACAACTCAGCAAGCATCACAAACAGGAACATCCGTAGGGACACAGCCTGTGTAGGAAAAGGGAAGGGAACACACACAGACATGCTTACACAACACACAACACGGGCCCAGGCAATGTCACGGGATTACACACTGCCATGAGGGCACTCCACTCCTGTGGAAGGTCCGCTGTGCCAAACCTTGTCTGTGCACGACTCAAACATGTCAGCAGAACACTCGGTCAGTGAGTCAACAATTACAACACACTGAAGGCTCTGCTCACATCAGCCTGGGTACGGGAGTGTCACTTCAGTCATCTGCATATACCCAAAACACGTGTCAAGCAAGTTGCACTGTATACACAGATGAGTGGAACCTTGTGAGTGGCGATGCTTTAGTCCTTTCTCTATGTCTATGGAGTACGCCTTCCTTGTTTACTGGTGAGGCTTGGATGTGTCCGGCATGCGAGAAAGTTTCCGGGCTCATGCAGACGAAGACGATCCTGAGTGGATCCAGCAGATCATTAAAAGGGCCATTGAGGACGCTGACTGGGTCATGAACAAAAAAATAAGGTGTAGAAAATAAGGCATAGTGGCTACTACCTTCGACATAAGACTCTGTCGTCCCAGATCTGATTATTGGAATTTCGTTGTAGGAAACTTGTCCCCCTGTGTATTTGCTTGTGCGATACTGTGCCCGATTTGGACAAGGTCCTGAAGAAGGTGGTTCACGTCTGTGTTAACCCACCGAAACGCGCGTCGACCTCGTGTGTCCAGACCTTATTGTCTTTTTCATCTTGGTGGAAATGTTTTACATCTTATGTTTCCCTATTAATCCAGATGTGCATAAGTGTCTTGTATGAATGTGAACGACTGTGAGGAATGTATGAGTTCTAAGAAGATTTGTGTTTTTTTGGGGGGGGATTAACAAAACTGTATTTTATTTTTCACGATTGCTTATATGTACATACATTTTTTATAAAAAACACTATAAAAAAAGTTTTTTGTATCGATTGGAAAAAAATGACATTTATGCATTGTAAAAAAAAGGAAAAAAGAAGTCAATGATAATAATAAATATGACCTCAAAAAATAATGATGTTGTTGCTATATTATAAATATCTGATGTGTGGCATATTCCTATACCCATACTAGATTCATTCTTTTGTAAAAAGAAATATAGGTCTAAGGGGAGTGTTTTCTGGTTTCACTGGTCTGTTTATCTCCCCTCTTACTCCCAGACCTTATTCGATCCTTAGAGGGGGTCCCTTGTTCTCTGATTGTACACAGATGAGTCCTTCAACATTGATGTGCTAAACTGCATGTCCAGTGGAGATGGGCACAAAGTCAGGGAAATAGAAACATTGAACAGTGGTAAGCCCACCAGATGTGCATCAGTGTAAGCCACAGATGTTAATTTACAAATGCAAAATGTACATCCCTGTGTCAAATGCTGAACATTACACCCTCAGACTGCAGCAAAGGATGCTATGGATCCAGACTAGATTAGGACACATATCCCATGGACCACATGGAGTCCATCACAGCAACACTTCATTTTCCTGATCTGAACACTATAACAACAGCAAATGCATGATGATACTCATCTACATCATGTACATCAAAAGAAAAACCACTAGTAAACAAAAAGAGGCTTTATTCAGCAAATGTGAAACAAAAATTTGAAGTCCAAAAGAAACTAAGGCCAATGGCCAGTCCACATACACAGTCCGAACAGGGTGATATGTGACAACTTGTCACCCATTGCTTGCCTGCACTGAGTACGGACAGGGGACATCCCCCTCGGAGGGGCATACAAGGGGCAGGCCAGGCACCGCAGGGACAGGATCAGGGGATGCCAGAAGGAGGCAGTGAAGGGGTGGTGGGTGCAGGAGTGTCACCGGCAACTGCAGTGGAGGTGTCTGACTCAGTGGGGGCCGGCACCACTGTAGGACACAAGTCAGATGGTGTGGGTGATGACACCACTGCAGTGGGCCGGTCAGATGGAGTGGACTGGGTCCCCACTGCAGTGCCCAAGTCAGACGGGGTGGTTGTGGACTCCACTGCAGTGCATAACTCCAAGGGAGTGGAAGGGGGGGCAGATGAGGTGGGCAGGACAGAGGGGGGAACCCGGTCTCCACACCAGTGGCACAAACAGGCCGACCGTCTGGCTTGGGGGTGGAAGAGCAAGTGATAGGGGGGGAGGGCCTAAGCAGTTTGGGGATGCGGTATCGGTGTGTGGGGGAACCTGGGGCAGGGTGTGGCGGGGGAACCTGTGGAGTGGTGGCCTGGGGGATGGAGGAGAGAGACTGCGTGGTGGAGCTGCGTGGTGGTGGTGGTGGGGTCTTGCCCTTCCTGGTCCGGGGGACTTCCGAATGGGGTCCTCAGTCTACCTGTGCCTGGGGGAGGGTGTCCGGGTGTGAGGGGCACTCCCCTCTGTGTGTGGTGGTTGCCTCTTCCGCCTGTACGTTGGCTCAGATGGATCTGTGGGGAAGAGGCCAAGCTCACAGAGGAAGAGCGTCTGGGAGGGGGGGTTGCAGGTGAGGCAAGGGAAGGGGTTTTGGAAGGAGAGGTATCTGAGGACTGCGCAGTGCTCGTGGATGCATGTATGTGTGTCTGGGCCCCATCCCCTGTGAGTGTGGTATCAGTCCCTTGACTGTGCGTGCGTGTGCGTCTGGATTTTGGCGTGTGTGCTGCTTGTGTCTGTGCTGGTGCGTGCCTGTGCCGGTGTGTGTGTGCTTGGGACAGGTAGGGTGCTGGGGATTGTGGATGGGGCAGAGGTAGGAGGGGTGAGGGACTGTTGCAGGAGGGACACTGCTGCCGTCAGTGAGGAGGCCATGGACTCATTGGTCCGATGTAGGGCAGACATGCCAGATGACATGCCCTCCATGAATGACACCAGTTGTGTCAACAGACCCGTGTGTGCATGGAGGACACTCAGCATTGATGTCTGCCCTACATGGATCTGTTTCAGCAAGTCCACAGACTCCACACTCAGGGCAGCAGGGGAGACAGAGGCAGGGGGTGCGGGGCCTGGCATGAAGGAGACACGCTCCCCTATACGGGAGCCTCCACGGACATGTGGGATGGGAGCAGATGGGAGGGTGGAGATTGTGGTGGTGGCAGGGACAGACTTGCTAGATTTTGTCCGTGGTCTGCTAACACCCACCTCCACAAGGGAGTCCTCACTGGAAGTGCTGTGTTCCTCAGCCGAGGTGGTCGTAGCTGACGTCTCCTCAGTGTGGCTCCCCTCACCCTTCGTGCCACTGGGTCCCTCGGTCTCCTCTGCAGTGGACCCAGTCTGGCTCTGCCGCTCCTCTTGGTCCGTGGAGCTGTCTCCTCCTGTGGCCGTGGATGTATCTGCAAAAAATCAGGATAAACAGAGCAACATTAGTCACCTTTACTGACCACACACACCACAGTAAGTACAGCACATCACAGAGCAAGCCCTGCCATCATTCGCTAGACATTGCAATAAGTGCTGACACTGATTTGAAGAAGCCCATTGTCGGCCTGACAGTCATTCATGCCACTCATATCCTACCTGTCCATGCACCCATCTGTCTGGTGCCTGTTGGATGCCACTAATCATATGTGCACACATGCACCACATACACAGTTGTTGGACATCCAAGAGAACATATGGAAATGTGTCACTCCAAACACATGCCATCTCCTGCCACTGACTCAGTACATGTGTCAGGAAAAGTGATGGGCAGAGTCTCTGTCGCTATGCGGGTTTTGGTTCCATCACCAGATACAATGAGGTCCTGATAGACAATGCAACAATGGTGTGCATGTAGGACATATCACACTACTGCTGGATCACCCTTTGCAAGTTGAATGTCATGGCACAGGCCTGTCTGGCAAGTCAGTCATAACTGTCTCCTGTCACAGGGGCAGTGCATACACACAACACCAGTCTGCACTGTGTCACAATCATGGAAGTTTTGGGAATGCAAGCCCTGTAGCTGACAGGTGCACATGTGCACCCCTGGCCACCCACATCATGAGGACTAAGATGATCCCACCTCATTCAAATGAGACATTTGAGTGACTGCAAACACAAATCCATACACATGAGTACTTCACCGTCTGATGAGAATGAACCAAAGCTGCCTGCACCTCAATGTTACATACACCATTGTGCACAGTCAAGGGATCAGAGACCTATGCATTAACCAATGTGCAGATCCTATAGTCACAACTCAGATGGCTGGCCACCCCAAATTGTAAAACACTCCAGGAGTCCAAAAAGCAAGGCCACACCACGGTGACACAGAGGCAGACACCTGAGGGCACTCTTCACAATGCCCAATATGTATGCTGACACACGGGAGTGGGAGAACAGAGTGCCTTCGATGTCCGGAGTAGGCATCACAGTCCTGGTCCATGTGCAACATGGTATTACCCTGAACACTAGGCAGGTGGCTATGCATGTGTCACACACATGATGTACATACTCCTGATGCTCCTACCTTGGTCTCTGCTGCAGCATGGGTGTGTGGCACATACCACAGACATGTGGTGAGTCAGAGCAGCAATTGGAACACATATTAAAGCCATACCCAGAGTACATGTCAGATCACAGGCATTGTGTGAGCAATTGTACCACCCATGCAGCCCACAACAAAGTTCCTGTAACTGATGCTGTCCCCAACTTGAACCACGGGTAACTGCAAGTACACAGTACCCAAGTGACCTAAGTCACAGACTGTAAGGGCCACATCTGTGTATCAGATGAGGAGGGGGCATGACACAAGTGAGGGACATGAGTCCAGGATGACAAGACAGTCGTACTGTGGAAGTGGAACCAGGCTAAAGGAGTGCATAGAGCATGTTAGTCATAGTACCCAGAAAAGGCTAGCACTTACCCCCTCCTTGCTGCTGTCTGGCCTTCAGCTGCCCATCCAGGTCAGGGAAGACCACCGCCAGAATATGGAGCATGTGGGGGGTCAGGGTCCGGTGTCCGCCCCTCCTGCGAGGAGGCGACAGCTTCAGCTGGACCCTTGCGATCCTCCGGGTCCAGCCACGAAGGTCCTGCCACCTCTTCTGGCAATTGCGGATCCTGCGCCTGTAGACCCCCACAGATCGTACTGCCCGGGCGATGGTCAGCCAGATCTCCTGCTTCTGGTGGGCATCAACCTGTGAGGATGACAAAGTGAAAGGGCCATTACTACACATGCAACATATCCGTGCATCACACAGTTGGATATACATGTCTCAATCGCAGGGCCATATGATGTACACAGGTAGTGCAACTATGGCTATGAACAGTTGTCCAGCAGTTACTAAATGGTATCATTGCCTGGGAAGTAAAACCTTGTTGGAATGCACTGTTACTGCACTATACCTGTTCAGTGCATGTAACTACACACTTTGGGGGGCGACAAGTACTCAGTGAGCATGCTAGCCACTGGTGTACACACTGTAGGTCTTGCTAGTCAGACAACATGCACAATTAGTAAGGCAGTGGACAGCACACTCACCTGCTCCCCTGGTTTCCCATACAGCTTACTGTACTGTGGAAGGAGGCTGTCCAGCAGGTCCTGGTTCTCCTCAGCGCTGAAGGCTGGGGCTCTCTCCACAGTACGTGCCATTGCAGTAGCCAGAGGATGCAGAGACAGCAGCAGTGGTAGTGGCAGATGTCGTCCTGGAGCATGTAGTGCAGGCAAGTGAGCTCTCAGGGGAACAGCCAGCATTATATGTGTGCTGCAGAGGCAGATACTGTCCCATGTGTCTAAAGTGATAGGTCCAAGTCGTTTGCATCTTCTGAATCTGGCCAATCCATGGAATTGCACCACTTATACACACCTACAGCATCCTTCAAAATTTCAACTTGATGACCCCCATGAATTTGCAACATTGTTGTGGGTGGCCAACTGAATTTACTGCATCCGACTCGTACAAGCTTCGAATACGCGTCCGTTAACATGTCAGTCCATAGCCAATGCGTGCGCACGGATCGGTTCATTGCTGTGCGACGCGTATTTCGAAACACAACACGCATCCGTCCACATCATATGCAATGGCCAATGCGTGCGCACGGATCGGTCCATTGCTGTACGACGCGTATTTCGGGGCACAACACGCATCCGTCCACATCATATGCAATGGCCAATGCGTGCACACGGATCGGTCCATTGCTGTACGACGCGTCCCTGTACAAGTCACTCGCATATGTCACCATGGTTGTCACTGGTGAACGTATGCCAGCCACAATTACTTGCCAGAGACTATGGGGCACACCTACAACACCACAGCCTGTCCACACTGTATCCTAAGGCATGTAAGGCTGCATTACCTGTGTGTGTATAGGGGTCAACGTGTGGTTTGTTGGGTGGCACTTGGGGGCAGCCACTCCCAGGCTGTGCACGTGTTTATGGGGACAGAATCCTTTGTGTGTTGTGCACATGACCACTGTGATGTGCAACTGGTCAGTTCAGAGCATGTGGCATGGTCACATTTCCAGGTTGTGTATGTGTATGTTATGTCACATACACCCTGAGTCCCATGTGGGATGGTATGTACGTCACAGGGTGACCCATTGCCACAATTGTGATGGCCCTCCACAGTCTGTGTGCATGTTGTGTTTCCGATGTCTCTGTTTCCATGTGCACAATGGGAGACAGTCTCCACATCCACGTTGTTTGTGCATCGACTTTGATGTTGTGCGTGTGTGTGTCACAGACGTCCATGTCTGTCCTGCAGAGGCAACAGGGGCCACTACCTGTGGGAGTCATGGTTGTTTTGCTGACGTGTACATGATACGCCATGTCATGCCAGTGTCCATGTGGCAATACAGGGTCCCTGGGAATCTACCTGTCAAAGAGCTGTGATGCCTGGGGCACATCTGTCCTCACTTGACACTGTGGTGTGTGTTTGGAACGTGACAGCAGTACATGGGTACTGTGACACAGCCTAATGATTTCCCATAGCACAACCTGGAACTTGTTGTCTACACATGTTGAACTGAGATGTTAGATGTTGGCCATGTAGGTGCCATATATGTCCATACAGAACGGCACACACATCAAGTACTTGTGTCTCGTAATGATGTATCATGTGATATTGAGTATGGTTAATGCCACATATGTGGGGTGACTGACAATCTTTCTTTGTTCACCTATGCACTGCAGGGCACCAGCTGTCCATAGACCATATTCTGACCTTGCAACCACGGTTGAACGTGACTGCATCCGACGGTACCGCTTCAACAGGCCGCTGATTGAGGAATTGGCGGTGCGGTTGGCCCCACATTTGCAACCTGGCCGGCCATACCCTGCAGCGCTGACCCCCAAGGTGAAGGTGATGGCAGCCCTACACTTCTTTGCCACCGGTACCATTCAACACACTGTGGCGTCTGCTGGTGGGATGTCACAGACCATGTTCAGCCGTGTGCTACGCGATGTTTTGGAGGCGATGTTGAGATACTTGAACCAGTACATCTATTTCCCTAAACGTCAACAACTCACTGACGTCAAGAGTGACTTTTATGCCCTGGGGAGGATGCCACATGTCATCGGCTCCATTGATGGGACACATGTGGCTTTGGTACCACCACAGGCACATGAGCAGGCATACAGGAACAGGAAACATTACCATTCTATCAATGCTCTGGTGGTATGTCTTGCAGATATGAGCATCTCACATGTGTGTGCACGTTTCCCTGGTTCTGCACACGATGCCTACGTAATGAGGAGTAGTCGCATCCCGAGGATGATGTCACAGATGCAGAACCAGCGTGCCTGGCTTGTCGGTGTGTACTGACTTTGTACCATTGTGTGTGTTCTGCAATGTTGTATTCCACCCTCTTTTCCAACTCAGCTAATGTGCAATTGCCTGTATGTAGGAGACTCTGGATACCCCAACATGCCGTGGTTGCTGACACCCCTCAAGAACCCTGTGACACAAGCCCAGATGCGCGACAATGAGGCACATGGTCGGACCAGGAGAGTGATCGAGCGGACATTTGGTATCCTGAAGAGCCGCTTTCGCTGCCTGGACAAGACAGGAGGGGCCCTCCCATATGCCCCTGCAAAGGTGTGCAAGATTGTCATCGTCTGCTGCATGCTACACAACCTGGCAGTGCGGAAGGAGTTGCCTCTCATCCTGGATGACGATGACCAACATCCGCCACCTGTGGAGGATCCTGGCCTGGGCCACGATGCCAGTGATGATGATGATGATGAGGGTGATGTCCGCACACAGCTCATCAACAACTTCTTCAGCTGAATGTGAGTATACAGAGATGTTATGTCAATGATTTGAGTTTGCATGATATGTGTTGGTGGTGCTCTGTTGTTGTTTGAGTGTGCCCATGTGCTACTTGACTGGATGCGTGCAGCGATGTGTCCTTACAGGTAGTCGGTACTCCCCAACAGTGTTGACATGCTAACTTGGTTTTGTGTAGGTATCTTGTGACATGTATTGGGCATGAGTATTGCAGTTCTGTCCTATTCTTCAGTGCTTTTGACTGTGTGTCATGTCTGTCCTTCACAGGGTACTTTCAGAGTTGTTTGGTCAACTCGGATCCCCCGACACCATGATTCAACTTCCAGGGTGGAAGCATTTGTTTCCCTACAGGTGATGTGCCACACACCCCTGGACTTTATTTCTTCTACACTTGGTGACTGTGTGGCCACTGCCACGTGGGATTACCTTGCATCTGTAGTGGAAACAACATGTTGCAAATGTGTAATAAACCTGTGCTTCACTTTGGGATGTGCGTTGTCTGTGGTCACACATCTGACTGACATTTGCTTACTGCACCTGTGGGCTAGTTAACACATACTCTGAATAGGTGTGATGTCTGTGCATTCCACTGTATTTCCTGGCAACATCAGTGTAGGCGATGAGTCAGATGGCAATTGCCTGTATGTAGGTGACTCTGGATACCCCAGTGTGTATGTGTTGTGTAGCCCTAGTGGTGTGTCTCCCTCATATGTGTCACGTCGCCATGATTCACATGACGGTGTTGAACTTGCTGTAGCAGTTAGCATGCACAGTGTCATTTAGCAGATCATCATCTCCATGACAAAAACAATGTTGGAATCACAACAGAGGCAAGTATGGGGTATTAGTGAGTTTATTTCCATACATGTGTGAGGATAGTGCACAGGATGGTGGGTGCTGAACATTGGGATTGGAATCCAAAGTTCCCAGATGAGTTGGAAGTGTTGGTAGCAGAAATGTCCTGAGTAAAGTCCACAGTCATCTGATACATTAGTCCAACTTAAACTCCCTATGTCATGTGGGAGAGTTGGGTTGCATTCGACAGGGTGAACAGTTTGCACACAAAGGAGAATTTCCAGAACAGGTGTTGGGTTCCTGGGGGATGTACATGGCCATCGGCCTCTCAGTTTTCCTTCCTCGGAAGACCCCTCTTCTTTCTGGGGGGACACTCACGTGCAGGCCGCTGCGGTGCAGAGGACTCTCCACCAGAGTCATCCTCCCTCCCTGTGGCAGTTGCAGTTGTTGCGGCACCAGATGTTGTGGGCACACAGGGAGGTGTGGACATGTTGGTGCTAATCTGGCGGAGGCATGTCAATATGTCCCTCTGCACCGCTGTCAGTTCTTCCAATGTGTCCCACTTGGACTCCATGCCAGACATGTGTGTCTCCACACGGGACATGTGGGAGTCCAAGCGGGCATGATGGGCAGCCTGCTGCTGTTGAATGTCCTTGAGGATCCCCACTACCTGGCTGACCTATCCGGTGCTATTCTGGTACGCATCAGCAATGCGTACCAGTTGTGGGTCATCATGCAGTCCAGATCCCTCTGCAAACAGCGACCTCTGCCTACCACCCCTCCCACCACCCCTGGCCACACGTGCGGGACCTGCGGTGGCACGCACAGGTGAGCCTAGGCCCCCTTGGGGGTTGGTACTGGGGTTGTTGTCCGTTGCTTCACGGTGGGCCGGGGTCCCTGTGCTGTTGACATTCAGTGTCCTTGGTCTGTCCGTGTCGGCGGGGGTGGTCTGTGTGTTGGCAGATGTTGGAGGAGTGGGTGCAGGGGGTGCAGATGGTGGTCCTGCTGGTGCTGCATGATGACTCATACCGGAGGTGCCAGGTAGGTCTTCGCCATCCGAGGAGGGCAGAGGCTGTTCCACACCAGAGAGCTCAGGGGCCACCGGAGCCTGGGACAGGGACTCCTCATCATCTGCTGCTGTGTCCCCATCATCACCTGTTTTTGGAAGAGACACACAATGTATGTTATGTTTCTACAGGCATCAATGGTTCAAACACCTGACAGTTGTGACTACCTCTGGATGCGGGCCTGTACATTGCATTGTCCTAAGTTGTCACAGTCAGAGGTTGATATTGGTGTAGCACATTGTCCTGCCAACCTGAAGCATTTCAAAGTGAATGTTGAGGTGTGTGCATGACCAGCATTGGTGGTATTTGGTTGACATCCGGACCTCCTTCTCCCCCCAGCCCAGTTATCCCACCATGAAGCATGCCACCCTTGCAGTGGGTGCAGGTTAACTCTCAGGATGTCAGTCAGTGGTGTCCTGCTGTTGGTTGGTGCCCAGTTCCCAGCAGGGCCTTGTGCTCCCCACAACAGAGCACCATTGTCAGACATCTTAGAAGTGGCTTTTCACTCCCTGTGAGGTGTGCATGCTTCAGTGTGAGCTTGCTGGGCCATGTGGGTGGGGGATGTTGAGTTGTGACTACCACTCCCATCATGCTATTGCCTATACCCCCCTTCCCAGCATGCCCATAATTCCTTCCTTTTGACTCTGCTTCCCTGTGGGGTAGTGTGCCTGTGCTGACAGGATGGCTGACAGTGTTGTCCTGGCGTTTGTTTGGCTACAAGTCACAAAAGTGTCCCTGTGCTTCACACAGCATAACCCAGTGTGGTTGTTCTTTGTGGGATATTTAATTAGAGTGTGAGGCAATGCATTCTCCCAGGTGAGTTGTGTGGAGTTTGTGTTAAGGGGGTGTGTGAGAAAAGCTGCTGGTAACTATGGTCAGAGCTGTCAGTCCTCCTTCCCACCCAGGCAGATATCCCACCATGGAACGTGCTTCCATTGCAGGGAGTGCAAGTTGGCTTTCAGGATGTTAGGCAGTGGTGTCCTGCTGTTGGTTGGTGCACAGTTCCCAGCAGGGCCTGGTACTCCCCACAACAGAGCACCATTGTCAGACATCTTAGAAGTGGCTTTTCACTCCCTGTGAGGTGTGCATGCTTCAGTGTGAGCTTGCCGGGCCATGTGGGTGGGGGATGCTGAGCTGTGACTACCACTCCCATCATGCTATTGCCTACACCCCCCTTTCCAGCATGCCCATACTTCCTTCCTTTTGAGTTGACTTCACTGTGTGTGAGTGTGACAGCAATGGCAAGATGGCTGACAGTGTGGTCCTGTTGTTTGTTGGTGCACAGTTCCCAGCAGGGCCTTGTGCTCCCCACAGCTGAGGCCAGTGTCAGACATCTTGGAAGTGGCTTTTCACTCACTCTCTTGTAGAGCACGGTCCCAGTTGTGTTGTTTGGAGTTAGTGGAAGTGGTGTGTGTGTAAGGGCCTGCTGGTAGCTGTAGTCGGAGCTGGCACTCCTCCTCCCCCAGGCCAGACATCCCACCATGAAACGTGCTTCCATTGCAGGGAGTGCAAGTTGGTTGTCAGGATGTCAGTCAGTGGTGTCCTGCTGTTGGTTGGTGCCCAGTTCCCAGCAGGGCCTTGTGCTCCCCACAACAGAGCACCATTGTCAGACATCTTAGACATGGCTTTTCACTCCCTGTGAGGTGTGCATGCTGAGCTTGCTGGGCCATGTGGGTGGGGGATGTTGAGCTGTGACTACCACTCCCATCATGCTATTGCCTACACCCCCTTCCCAGCATGCCCATACTTCCTTCCTTTTGAGTCGACTTCACTGTGTGTGAGTGTGACAGCAATGGCAAGATGGCTGACAGTGTAGTCCTGTTGTTTGTTGGTACACACTTCACAGCAGGGCCTTGTGCTCCCCACAGCTGAGGCCAGTGTCAGACATCTTTGAAGTGGCTTTTCACTGCTTGTGAGGTGTGCATGCTTCAGTGTGAGCTTGCTGGGCCATGTGGGTGGGGGATGTTGAGCTGTGACTACCACTCCCATCATGCTATTGCCTACACCCCCCTTCCCAGCATGCCCATACTTCCTTCCTTTTAACTCTGCTTCCCTGTGGGGTAGTGTGCCTGTGCTGACATGATGGCTGACAGTGTTGTCCTGGCGTTTGTTTGGCTACAAGTCCCAATAGTGTCCCTGTGCTTCACACAGCATAACCCAGTGTGGTAGTTCTTTGTGGGATATTTGATTAGAGTGTGAGGCAATGCATTCTCCCAGGTGAGTTGTGTGGAGTTTGTGTTAAGGGGGTGTGTGAGAAAAGCTGCTGGTAACTATGGTCAGAGCTGTCAGTCCTCCTTCCCACCCAGGCAGATATCCCACCATGGAACGTGCTTCCATTGCAGGGAGTGCAAGTTGGCTTTCAGGATGTTAGGCAGTGGTGTCCTGCTGTTGGTTGGTGCACAGTTCCCAGCAGGGTCTGGTACTCCCCACAACAGAGCACCATTGTCAGACATCTTAGAAGTGGCTTTTCACTCCCTGTGAGGTGTGCATGCTTCAGTGTGAGCTTGCCGGGCCATGTGGGTGGGGGATGCTGAGCTGTGACTACCACTCCCATCATGCTATTGCCTACACCCCCCTTTCCAGCATGCCCATACTTCCTTCCTTTTGAGTTGACTTCACTGTGTGTGAGTGTGACAGCAATGGCAAGATGGCTGACAGTGTGGTCCTGTTGTTTGTTGGTGCACAGTTCCCAGCAGGGCCTTGTGCTCCCCTCAGCTGAGGCCAGTGTCAGACATCTTGGAAGTGGCTTTTCACTCACTCTCTTGTAGAGCACGGTCCCAGTTGTGTTGTTTGGAGTTAGTGGAAGTGGTGTGTGTTTAAGGGCCTGCTGGTAGCTGTAGTCGGAGCTGGCACTCCTCCTCCCCCCAGGCCAGACATACCACCATGAAACGTGCTTCCATTGCAGGGAGTGCAAGTTGGTTGTCAGGATGTCAGTCAGTGGTGTCCTGCTGTTGGTTGGTGCCCAGTTCCCAGCAGGGCCTTGTGCTCCCCACAACAGAGCACCATTGTCAGACATCTTAGACATGGCTTTTCACTCCCTGTGAGGTGTGCATGCTTCAGTGTGAGCTTGCTGGGCCATGTGGGTGGGGGATGTTGAGCTGTGACTACCACTCCCATCATGCTATTGCCTACACCCCCTTCCCAGCATGCCCATACTTCCTTCCTTTTGAGTCGACTTCACTGTGTGTGAGTGTGACAGCAATGGCAAGATGGCTGACAGTGTAGTCCTGTTGTTTGTTGGTGCACACTTCACAGCAGGGCCTTGTGCTCCCCACAGCTGAGGCCAGTGTCAGACATCTTTGAAGTGGCTTTTCACTGCCTGTGAGGTGTGCATGCTTCAGTGTGAGCTTGCTGGGCCATGTGGGTGGGGGATGTTGAGCTGTGACTACCACTCCCATCATGCTATTGCCTACACCCCCCTTCCCAGCATGCCCATACTTCCTTCCTTTTGAGTTGACTTCACTGTGTGTGAGTGTGACAGCAATGGCAAGATGGCTGACAGTGTGGTCCTGTTGTTTGTTGGTGCACAGTTCCCAGCAGGACCTTGTGCTCCCCACAGCTGAGGCCAGTGTCAGACATCTTGGAAGTGGCTTTTCACTCACTCTCTTGTAGAGCACGGTCCCAGTTGTGTTGTTTGGAGTTAGTGGAAGTGGTGTGTGTGTAAGGGCCTGCTGGTAGCTGTAGTCGGAGCTGGCACTCCTCCTCCCCCAGGCCAGACATCCCACCATGAAACGTGCTTCCATTGCAGGGAGTGCAAGTTGGTTGTCAGGATGTCAGTCAGTGGTGTCCTGCTGTTGGTTGGTGCCCAGTTCCCAGCAGGGCCTTGTGCTCCCCACAACAGAGCACCATTTTCAGACATCTTAGACATGGCTTTTCCCTCCCTGTGAGGTGTGCATGCTTCAGTGTGAGCTTGCTGGGCCATGTGGGTGGGGGATGTTGAGCTGTGACTACCACTCCCATCATGCTATTGCCTACACCCCCCTTCCCAGCATGCCCATACTTCCTTCCTTTTGAGTCGACTTCACTGTGTGTGAGTGTGACAGCAATGGTAAGATGGCTGACAGTGTAGTCCTGTTGTTTGTTGGTGCACACTTCACAGCAGGGCCTTGTGCTCCCCACAGCTGCGGCCAGTGTCAGACATCTTTGAAGTGGCTTTTCACTGCCTGTGAGGTGTGCATGCTTCAGTGTGAGCTTGCTGGGCCATGTGGGTGGGGGATGTTGAGCTGTGACTACCACTCCCATCATGCTATTGCCTACACCCCCCTTCCCAGCATGCCCATACTTCCTTCCTTTTAACTCTGCTTCCCTGTGGGGTAGTGTGCCTGTGCTGACAGGATGGCTGACAGTGTTGTCCTGGCGTTTGTTTGGCTACAAGTCCCAATAGTGTCCCTGTGCTTCACACAGCATAACCCAGTGTGGTAGTTCTTTGTGGGATATTTGATTAGAGTGTGAGGCAATGCATTCTCCCAGGTGAGTTGTGTGGAGTTTGTGTTAAGGGGGTGTGTGAGAAAAGCTGCTGGTAACTATGGTCAGAGCTGTCAGTCCTCCTTCCCACCCAGCCAGATATCCCACCATGGAACGTGCTTCCATTGCAGGGAGTGCAAGTTGGCTTTCAGGATGTCAGGCAGTGGTGTCCTGCTGTTGGTTGGTGCACAGTTCCCAGCAGGGCCTTGTGCTCCCTACAGCAGTACCCAGTGTCAGCCATCTTGTCAGTTCTTTTCCACTCCCTGTGATGTGAGCATGGTTCAGAGTGGTGTTGATGGGCCAATTGTGAGGGTGACCAATATCTGTGACTACAACTCCCATCATGCTATTGGTTACACTCACTTCACCAGCATACACACAATTCCTTCCTTTCAGTGAGCTTCCCTGTGAGGTGGTGTTCTAGTGGTGGCAAAATGTCTGACAGTGTTTGTTGGTTAGATTTGTGCCACTGCCTTGCTCTATTTGTTGTTAGGTTTGTACATGTCATGACACAGTTACATATCACTATGAGATGGCAGGTATTGTGTTTGTCTAACTAACATGCACATCTTGGGATGATTATCTTTTGGTTACTGTGGCTTTGTTAACGGTGCATGGTTTCACTATCCCCTTGACAGTGATGTGTGTGTATTGTCACACAATATTGGGTATATTGGTTGTGTACTCACCAGGCTCTGGGATGTTTGATAGTCCATGTACGCTCTCTGGTGGTAGGATGGCCCGCACCTTCTCCTCCCAGGGCCTGAGGTATACTGGTTTGGCAGGAGGGCCACTGCCGGTGCAATGACTCAAGGCATAATCCTTCTTGAGTAGGTCCTTGACCCTCCTGCGCACATCATACCACATGTTCTGGATGTCTTCCTTTGTGCGCAAACATGGTGATTGTGCGTTCACCCTGTCGACGATCCTCTCCCACATCTTGGTTTTCTGTGACATGGGGGTCTGTTGGACCAATATACCAAACAACTGTGGCTCTACCCTGAGGATTTCATCTACCAGGACTTCCAATTCACTGTCTAGGAACTTTGGATTCTTCTTTGGGGGCATGGTGATGGGTGGTGGTGGGGATTGATGTGTGTGTGAGTGTGCAAGTGAGGGTGGGTGAGTGTCGGTTTTGCTGGGTGTATGTGAGGGTGCTATTTGGGAGGTGCTAATGGTGTGTGGCTTGTGTGATGGATGAGTTGTGAGCGTGTCTGTGGTTGCTGTCTGATGGTGTTCTGTGCTGGCAGGTCATTTGAATTTGCAAAGGATCATGGTAGGGATTTGTGGCCTTTATATGGGTGGAGTTGTGGGTGTGTCTTTGTTCCATGTTTTTTTCCCCCTGTATTTATTGACTTTGTCATTGCTTGTTTGGCCCTCTTTTAAAAATATTTTCCTTTGTAGTTTTTAGGCATGTAGGAGACGTTCTTCTGACCGAGTAGGTCGCTGCAGTTGGCTCGTGCGAGCTTCTCCGAGTCTTTCAAGCTGTCTTTCTTCTGGGTTTCATGTGCGGCGTACGCGTCGATCGCAGAGTATTGGGTTGCTTCGGCTCCGTTTTGTATGCGTGTCGGTCGTACGGCTTGAGCTCCGTGCGACTCGGTCTGGTTTAACACGCATTGCATCGTACTGCGCGGGTCGGAGTTCGCGGGTACGTTTCTGTCGGCTTCATTCCTGGGGCGCGTCTGTCGGTTCGATTCGTGTAGATTTTCCGGCCGGATAGCTGGTTTCCGTGCGGTTCGGTCGTTCGGCTTGTGTTCCGTACGAGTCGGTCGTAATACACATGCATTGCATCGTACTACGCGGATCGGCCAGCGCAAGTACGTGTTGGTCGGACTACATTCCCGTACCGAGTCGGTCAGTATGTTTTCCGGCCTGAATCGGAATCGGCCCCTTAATCTTCGACAAGGCAGTTGAAACCTCATCTGAGGTAAATGCAGTAAACTCTTCCAAAAGAGGAGTGGTAGGGTTGAAGTTGATGTCAGAATCATTGTCCGGATTTTTATATCATGGTGCGGGAAAGAACTACGAATAATATTGATCTTTTCCTCAAAAAAAGTGGCCAACGTGTCTAACCATTCTTGTGAAGATGGGTTACTGGGCTGACAGAGGGGTGGATTGGTAAATTCCTTTAATATTTTGTAGAGCTCCTTGTTGGAAGTGGTAGCTTTGTTGATCCTATTAATAAAATACAGTTTTTTGGCTAGTTTAATGTTGTCTAGGTAACCTCGGTGGATGCATTTTTACATTTGTCGATCTTCAGTGCTTTTGGTTTTTCTCCATTTGCGTTCGGCTTTCCTACTGGAATGTTTTTCAGTTTTCAATAATTCAGTAAACCAGGGTGATACCCAAGGCTTAAGCTTGACCCTTGACAGAGGGGCCAGGGTGGTAAGGGCCAGTGTAATTGCTGCCTCAAAGGCTGTTGCTGCATGATCTATATTCTGGGTGCATGGTAGGGACGGGGGGCTAAAATGGGCCAAAAAGGTGGCAGAAGTGACTTTACGCCGAGGCCTTCTCCTAGTGAGTTCACTGCTAGGGTAATTTTTGGTGGTGGCTATTGGTAGGAAGAGTTTCAGTAGGCCATGATCGGACCAGAGCAGAGGGAGAGGGGACTCCACTCTGACACTAGCTGTGTTGGTAAACAAAAGATCAAGGGTATGACCTGCCGAGTGGGTGGGTCCCATCACCATTTGAACTAGTCCCAGTGTATTCAAGTTGGTGATCAGTTGACTCATGTCAGTGTCTAAGGGAAGTTCCGCGTGATAATTAAAGTCCCCAATGAGGAGAACATTGTCAGCTGCTAGTACATGTGGGGCAATTACCTCAGTCAGGTGGTTTATAAAGTTAGTGTTCGGGCTGGGAGGTCTGTACACTAGGGCGCCTCTCCAGGTTCCCTTGGATTGTCTTTCAATTCTAAAAATACACAGTTCGGACCTTTCCGAGGTAATGGTCTCTAGTATGGTAATCTCCAGTCCAGCCCTGGCGACTATTGCTATTTCGCCTCCTCTCCTGATGTTTCGGTCTAGTCTAGTTAGATGGTAGTCAGGAGGGAACGCGGTTGCCACATCAGGGAGGGCATACTCGTGGAGCCAGGTTTCAGTAAATGAAACAAATGTCTGGCTTTTCTATGTCGAGCAGGCTCCATATTTCTAGTGCATGTTTAGGGATTGAGCGGGCATTAAAGTAGAGCCCGGTTAGTTGCATAGATGTCTCAGTGGTATCCATGTCTGTTATGTTCTTAAACCGGGTTCGGGGTGGAGGATGGGCTCATCGTGCTTGGTTCCAATGTCTACTGTTTTTAATTGTGAAAAGCAAATTGCTTTAGATGTGGACGTTTTGCATAGAATGCCCGTATAATATGTATTGTCATTGCAAAAATCAATAAAGTATGTTTAAAAAAACTAGATGTGGAAGTGTAGTACACTTAGCGTTCATTAAAGGTTGCTCTTCGGTGAATCGAAAGTGCCCAGTGTGTAGGATAAAAGGGCACTTTACAAAAGTTTGAAAGAAAAAAGTTTGTGAAAAAAGGGTTAATGCCATTAATGATAATATTAACTCCAAATTGGAGTCTTCCACATCAGATTACCATGGTAATTACATCCCAAAGGAGTGTGTTTTAAGTATAGATGCAGTAGACAACAAATCTACAGAGGTAGTGTTGCAGGGATTCTGCACAAATACAGAACTATGCGCAGGAAATGGGACCTTAGTGTATAGGGACTGAATCTTCCTACCACCTTAGTACCCCCAAGACTGACTATCTATAGTGTCACACTTGCTCTCCACTCACTCACAGAGAAACAAATAATTAGACACCCCAGAACACAACACTCCCAGATCTCTCAGGAATCGCGGTAACAAGACACTCCCTTTCGCTCACTCTCTTGTACTTGTCCACAATAAGATCTGACGGAGACACGAAACAGTTTAAAATATTTATTTTAACTAACGTGCCTTAACATGCAGTATACGTGCCACAACAAGCAGGAAAATGCATAGTACAAACATTGTCAGCATAGCAGTCAGTCCATAAATCATGAAGGGAGATGTCATCATAGAAAGACAATGGAGAAAGGACTATAGTGCCTAACCTCCCTCCCCTTGCTAAGAAGAAGTATTATTATATAACAGAAGATCTCTGGGCTTTGTCAGCAGCCCCCATACCTTAGCCTATAGATGGTAGATCTACATCAAAGGTGCTCTTCTCTCTGGAAAGGTCCCTCTCCAAGTGTGCGTCACTTATTCGTGCACCCCACTAAAAACCCAAATACGCTGTCCAAACAACAGCTGCATCTGCATGTTTTGTCTAAGGGCTAAGGACTGGCCAGAACAAATAACGAGGGGCATTGTTGTTCAACCTTGCACATAATGATCAGTCAAAATCCCAGGTACATGCAGAGAGTGAATACAGTGATGAGTTCTCATGTGAAAGCAGTCTTTGAAATTATTGCAAAAATAAAGATGTGTAGTAACGGGTGCAAAGCAGCAGGCAAGCTGCAACGTGCTCATGCTAAGTTAGTGAAAAACGATACTGTCCCTATGGGCCACGTGACAGTAGTAAGCAGTCTTAATAAGTCATGTAGAAGAACACCAATGTGTAAAAACATTGGTGGGTGCAAATCTAAATAGTTGGGGTTTCAGACACTCTTACACAAATGCTAATAAGAGAGTATGGAAAGAAAATGTCGAGGGAGTGTTGGGCAGCCATCTACTCCACTCTGATATATCTCCTAATAGTTTCACTGGTAGCCTCACACCTATGGTTGGTTATAGAATAGTAAGTTTTTAATGTAAGAATAGACGGGCTATGGAAAAATACTATGTGGCAAAGGTTGGCCCCTCTGCATTGAGGGAGATTGATCTAAGGGCCCTTGACATAGTTTTGAACCCTAACAACTTTGAGCAGTTCTTGGTTGTGTGTAATAGTACGAAAACAGGGCAAGAATTTTTTAAGGAATTTCCAGAGGTGTTTTCTGGGAATATTGGTAACCTATAGGGCTTTTCACACACAATAGTCCTATGAAAAGAAACAAAGACAAAGGTACATAGAAATCTTTTGTGATTGTCAGAGGTAAGATGAATGTGGACTGTTAAAGGCTGCAATAATAGAACCAGTGAAAGCTTCAGAATAGATTGTTCCCTTTGTTGTGGCCAGGAAACCCAATGGGAACATTAGTTCTTGGGCATGAAGTAAGCAAGCATTGTATCAACCAAGGTGGGAGTTAGTGAGTGCTAGCTATGATGCACGTGCCTTTCTGTAAAGATGACAACGTTTTTTTGAGGACAGGTAGAGTTTCATTCAAACTCTATATGAAGTTTTCACCGAAAACGTATGAAATAAGACAACTATTAAATAGTTTACGTTTAGTTTAGTTAAGTTTGAATGGGCCACCGAGAAAGCAAGGGTTTCAAGTCCATCAAGGAGGAAATTAGTTTGCTGTATGCTTTACATGGGTTAGATCCTGGGAATAAGTGCATTTTAATGATGGATGCAAGCTCCAAGGTAATAAGTGTGGTACTATCTCAAAGAGATGGGTGTGGTAAAGAACTGGCTGTGGCATTTGGTGAAAAGGGACGTGATCAGTTTAGGAGCTTTGTGTGGGGATTTGATATGGATCAGATGTGACCATAAGCCCCTTGTGAAATTATTTTCTTGTGAATGTTTATTATCAGCCACACCGTGAATTACCGGGTTATCCATAAGGCTAATGGATTATAATTACAAGGTACAATATCTGCCTGGTGTGAACAACAAGGTGGTGGATAATGTGAGTCGATTGCCTCTGCCATTGAGTGAAGCCTCTGATAGTTGGGAAGAACTGAGTTTAGCTTGGACTGGAAGGAATGAGTGCTATAACAAAGGAGGAATGGAAACAGGCCCTTAACAAAGATGTGCACTGGAGTAGTGAAGTCAGGCATTGTGGAGGGCTAGTTAGAGACGCGGTTTATTGATGAAGAGTGTTGTAAATTCTAGGAGATTCATGAAAAATTTGCCGCTGTGGGTCAAAAGGTAATGAAAGGAGAGAGAATTGTACCACTGCAGAGTTTGAGAAAGAAAGTGGTAGAGCTGTGCCATGAGGAATGTGGCCATTGTACAAGAAAAGGATTAAGGAGAGGTACTGGTGGCCAGGTGTGAACTTATTGTAAGAGAGTGTCCTGAGTTTGATTATGCTGACAAGTCCAAAATCACTCTTAAGCTACCTTTATGTCTGGTAGAAAACCCTGGTAGGGCTTGAAAAACCATTGGATTGGACATAATAGGTCCTGTAGTGGAAGGAAATGGTTAGAGTACTAACGTCCTGCTGGCCATGGAATATTTTTTTTAAATGGACAGAAGTAGCCTTTGTAGATTGTGCCAAAGCAGGAATGTGGTTATGTTTTTGGATGAATTTTTCACAGGGAAGGTTCACACAAAAAAGAAAATTGCAGATTATGGCACTCAATTCAAGGCTAATGAGGTAGTGATATTTTAAAGCGTAATGGCGTTCAACACAAATGTACTGAGAAAGAAGTAGAAAGTTTTTACCGTTTAATCAATGGTATTCTGCAAATGGATGAGATTAGAATGGACAAGTGGATGTTGGAGGTGAAGACAATGGTCTGGATTTGCCAGACCACTCTCAGTGTTACAGGGTGCAGTCATTTCACCATCATATGAGTTAGAGTTCCATTCACCAAGGAAACTCAGGAGTGGATGACAGGATCTAAACAAATAAAGTGGTCACCAGAGGTGATAAAAGACAACATTAGTAAACTGCAGAGGAAGGATAAACTATATCATGATGGTAGATCTGGAGCTAGAGTTGTGCAGTTGCAAGTGGGAGAAATTGCACAAATCAAGAAACCAGGTACCATAATAAAAAGAGAGTGTATGTTCTAAACCCATGAATGTAAAGAAAGTTTTTTGAATGCAGCTAAACTGAGTAATGGACATGTGTGGCTCATGAGCAGATTTTCGCGATACCAAGGTGTGGTAAAGGAGGGGATGGTGTTGAGATAAGAAGGCATTATGATTGGTTGAGTGAGTACAATGTTGGGTATGGTGCTGGGATGGAAGATGCAGAGGAAATGTGATCCAGTGGTGAAAATGAAGGCATTTAGATTGGTGACCAGGGTAAAGAGAATCAGAGCAAATCTGGTCTCATTATTAGAAGGCCAAATTATTTAAACGATTATGTTTCTTAGAGAGTTGTTTGGATTGCATTATAATATGCACATTTATGTGAATTTCTTTGTTTATAAAGTTTGTTCTTGTTTTAGGTTTTATTATGCTAGTATTTTCCTGAAGAAATGCTCTGTGGGAGGGACGGGCGGAAACAGAAGCGAGGAGGCCATATTGGTGTAATATTGGGGTGTTTTATTCCAACTGATGACTTAATATTTACAGATGGGCGTTTTTCCTAAATAACATTGTAACATACATAGGTAGGAATTCTTTCCAATAAGACGTAAACTAAATAGAAGTTCCTTCACTTCTTCTTCTTCTCTGGTTTCTTCTAGGCGCTCCTGTACTCTGGAGGGGGTCCCAAGAGGCTTGCAGAGGGAGTAGAATGACAAAGAAAAGGAGCGGTAAGTATGACTGTGGTGACTTGGTGTCATAAACTTTCACCACACCCAAGTGGAGGAAACGGTGCCAGAGTGAAACAGAGAGAAGATTGCAGAAAAAAAAAATTATACTAATTATAATATATGTAGTTTGTTATCGTGTACCCCGTTTTCAGGCTCTTTTCATAACCTAATCAGCAGCTTTCTTACATTCTCTCCTTTGCTCTTTATGGGAGGGGGGGGTGAATTGAAGCAGTGGAAAGATGTGGTTAACAAAAAATGAGAAGGAAAAAAGAAATGAAGCCCGTAACTTTTAGCAGAGAGGTTGCAAGGGCTATGTTCCTCAACCCACCACCCGACCTCCCAACCTTTACCCTCTTTTGTATCACGTACCGCCTCTTGCCGCAACTCTCCAGAGTTGCGGCGGCTCCTACGCGTCCTCTGGAGACCACCACTCCTTGCACCAAACGTCCGGAATTCCTTCGGCTTTGGCGTCTTTGGTGGGGGTGCCTTCCCTGGCAACGTCTTCTCCGGTGACGTCTTCCCCGACAGCGTCTCTCTTGCCGGTCTCCTTCTCAGCGGCTGTTTCCCCGATGGCGACCTCCTTGGCGGCGTCTTCCTTCTTGCTGCCCCTCGTCTGTTTCCTCTTCTACTTTTCTCCTACTCCTCTGATCACTGATTGGGCCTCCTGCCGCACACCTCCGTTTCTTGATTGGCCCGACCGTTGGGTTGATGTGCCTCCGTCCTGTGGAATTGAATGACAGTCCGTTCTCACTGTCTGATTCTTCTCCCAGCCCTCGTTGTTGTCATCAGGACCCGGGAAGATGGAGACCACGGCCACGAGACAGGAGGTAAGTCAAGGTTCCATGTGGGGGTTGGGGTGCCCTCTCAAATGCTCATAGCTGGTATCAAAATTGTTTTACTGTTTATATTGTTAATGTGATTTATTATTGTAAAGGGGATGAGTAGTGTTATTACCTTGTTTCCTTTTCATTTCTTGTTCCAGTGTATGATAATTCTGTTTATGATGTCAATAGAATGTATTCTTTGAAACGGGATTCTGAGGGTGGACAGTTAGTGGTGCCTAAAGGGCAATAGTGCTAGAATCTGTCCAGGGCTGAAAAAGTGTGTACTTCCCTTCACTGGAGTGACACTAAGGGGTCGATTACGATGCTGTTCGGAAAGCATTCTGACCAAATCGGACTTGGAATGGATTGTGACCGAATTGGATCCAGGGAGTTCAGGCGACCGATTACGATGCTTCCGGATACGATTCGGTCGGACTCCCATTGACTTCAATGGGAGCCTGTGTTCCTACCGAATACACAGGCTCCCAGTGAAGCAAGGGGTGTTTGTGGAAAATCGTGCACCTTGTGGCGGGCACCCCTTGGTGCCTGACACACTGTGCATGGTTGGAAAGGGGGTCCCTTGGGTACCCCCACAGGACTGATTCGGGAGGCCCCGGGTGAAGGGGGGCCTGCTATGGGCCCCCAAAGTCAGATACTGACTGTCAATTCAAGTCGGAACAACCGTTTTGGAAAGGCTGTCCGAATCTGACATCATAATCGCTCGTTCAGAAACGCGGTCTGTAGACCTATACGAGTCGCCTCCGAATGACTCGGTTCCTCCAAATGCCATCCGGAACCGAGTCGGAAAGTCCAACGCTTTACGAACATCGTAATTGGTCGTTCGGAATCATTTCCGAATTGGTCGGAAAGGCGGGTTCCGAATTGGATTTGGAAGACCTGAATGCAATTCAGAGCCTCTCTGAACGGCATTGTCATCGAACCCTTAGTTGTGGTGTACAACAGTGTGTGTGTGTGTGTGTGTTTGTGTGTGTGTGCTTGTGCGTGTGAGTGTGCGTTTGTGTTTAGATGCAGCATGAATGCTAAACCTTTTTGTTGTTCAAATGATAGTTGTATAAAAATGTACACTTATGAATATACCAAGGAATGACTGAAACACCAGTGGTTCACTTGTAATGTTAGCCTGGTGGTGATCATTTGCTTAGTCACAGGCAGGTATGTTCAATGTTTGTCATAATGCACTGTGCTGTGAGCTGTGCACAGTAGGTACAGAGAAGGCAGCTGAATGCAGACCTTCCACTCATATGTATGGTTCTCAAAATAAAATAAAGTGATAGGAATACTTTCTGTTTGCGTTATAGGGGCTTCACTCTCATTCAGAAAATCTTATGCTACCATATTCACACATCGCTCTGTTCTGCATGAATGCATGCACTGCGTTTATTTGTTGAATTTTCTGATCTGTCAGTGATGGTTGTGGCTACTGTTTCATTAAATACTAGCACAGCGTACAATTGTCTATCTTACTCAATGTAATAAAGATAACTGCTTGTCTCTTGTATGTAAACCAAAGCTCATATACACTGGTAGGCACTGACAAACTCCACAGAACAGTCGTCAGGGGGAACTGCACGAGCATGCTCGAGACAAGATGGCAGATGTGCTTTAAGCTCCGTCCAGCCTACTCATTACAATGATAGAAAACATCAGTTTGCAGCTTAATCTTCTACTGGCAGTATTTATTTTACATTTTCAAACCCTAGGGCTCATATTTACTAACTTTCATAAAATGTGGACAGCCTTGGTGTTCTCTTTTCTGCTCTTTCTATGTTCCTGTCAGAAGCCTAGATTACCGAAGACTGACTGACAGAGGCCAAACAGAAAAGGGCGGTCTTATCAGCCTTGTTGCTTCTCCTTTAAGGTACTGTTCATACAATTTGCTCTTCATCTTAAAAGGGAGGCCTGTTGTTTTTGGAGCCTGGCAACTGCTAAACTTAGCTCACTGCATTTTAGATTATTGCCTATTACTCTCAGTTTACTTTACCTCGAGTGGGTGATTTTGCTTCCACACCTACGTATCTCATTCAAATTTGCTAACTTCAGGTAGATTTTTCTCTATAATTCTATAAATTGGACATAACAAACATGCAAAATCTTCCTGATAAACGTAAAAAAACATCTTATCCTCCACTTGCCAAAACCAAAATGGTGGATTCACATGCAGAATCAATGGCAAAAATATTGGAAGAAATACATGCCATACACAATAATACATGCACCATCTGCTGTGAAATTAAACATCTGCAGAGAGATATTGGTGCACAAACAATGATTATTTCTGACAAAACCATTAAAATAAGAGATAATAAGGCTTTGATTGAGTGACCCTTCTTGTCAGTCTTATAGCACCTATGAAGAAACAGCTCCTATACTTTGAAAATAGAAATCATCAATGTAAATTACACATGTTCTATCTACCAGAAAATACTGAGGGACAAAATTTCAGATCCTCTTTGGAGAATCTCATACCTTCACTACTGAAAATAAAATTCCCTGAAAATTGAAAATTGACAAGGCTCATCGAGTTTCCTCATATCGCAAGCCCAATCAATCTAAGCCAAGCCAAATTATTTTTACATTTTTATGGCATCACCATCTGATACTTATCCGGAAGGCTATATGAGAAATTCCAACACTTTTGTTTGAAAGATATATAATCTATATTGTGACCAATAGTAAGTCTTAGTGTCCAATCAACACTCGGGGAATATGTTGTTTTCTCTGTACTTTATTTTCAAAGAGGCAATTTATAAGATTATGTGTGAAGGAACCAATACAAAAATCCCACTCTTGAGGTTAACAACATCTTCTTCCTTTGTAGGTCCTTCGGAGATCTTGTCCGCCAGTACCCTCGACAGAAGCAGAGACGCAGGTAAGAATCTGTCCTTATGATTTATGTCATAGCATGGGTTAGTGGGGTGTCCTCTTTATATACCCTCTGTGGGGGAAAGGTGATTGTTAATAAAGGGGAGGGAGAGAAGAAAAGAAAAGAAAAAAAAGAAGAAATACATTTCTTTTTATAAAAAAAACCCAATACACTCCAAGGGAGAAATAATAGTTTTACCAGAAAAAAAGAAGGAAGGAAAAAAACGGACCATCCAACTCGAGGGTCCTATTAATGCCTCTTTCCACTTTTTAATAAGTTTTCTCCCATTCTGTCCATCTTACTTTGCTTGGATGTTTTCTTTGGTTTTGAGGTTTTCTTGCCCCCACCTGTTTCCAGCCCTCCCTCCTTCCCACTATTTTGGTTCCCTTCGGCTCCGAACTAAGAGCCGCGCACACACCTGGTGAAGTCACGTCCCTCTTGGGACGTGGCCGGGCTCGGGAGACAGCTGGCCGACAGGAGACTCGACTTCTTTGGACGCTGCCGGTTCTTTCAGCACCTCCCTCTGGCCGTTGGATTTCTCAGGAGCCGACTCGCCGCTCGGTTCTTGTTCCTCTTTTCCTGCCGCTCCTTCGTCCTCTTCGTCTCCTTCTTCTTGCGTTTGCCAGCCGAAATGCAGCTCTTCCTCTTCTCGCGCTCGCCATCTGAAACGCTGCTCTCCCTCTTCTACTTCTTCAGTGTCACGCACTGAGGCTTGACTCCTCCCCTATGCCTGACTTCCGGGGCAGGCAAAAAAGATCAAGCCGGCCTCAGTCCCCGGTGCGTTGGACATGTCAGGTTGGTGACATATATCCATCAAGGCTTTGCAAAGGAGATTGTAGCCCTGCGCAAACAATTTTATGACTTACACCCCAGACTGAGATAAGCTGGATATAAATATGATTTATTTGACCCTGCAGTACTGCAAAACTGGAAAAATGATATCAGCAAATCCTTCACCTCACCATCAGACTTAATCGCTCCACAAATATTAAACATACTATCAATGTTACCTGTGTCATTTCCCACACTTTTCTATAAAAACCTTAGTAAATTCTCAATCTTTTCATCTGGAACAACAAATATTGCAATGGTTAAATGTAAAACCTTATAATCCTCAAAATTGGAAGATGATCTTGGTATTTATGATTTCCAGAAATATAATTTCTCTTTTTTAGCTGCACAAAGTGTTCATTGGTTTACAAACTCAGACCATGATCTAACAGCCAAATGGGTTCTAATTGAGAGGAATATTGCTGCTTCTTTTCCTCTACCTCCAATTCTTACCATGGACCTTCGTAAACTAGGGTCTTGTTCTTCAATCCTCAATGCAAATACAAAACTTGCACTAGCTAATGCTGATGCATTATTTCAAAGTAAGATTGTCTAGTCTAAAAAAAGTGTCATTATGGTATAATTCTAAGATCAAAATACATACACCTGCCTCTTGCTGGATTACATAGATTGATGCTTGGCTATTTTACATTTCTGATATTTGTCACAGCAATATGTTTTTGTCCTTCTTATATATACAAACAAAAAATATCACATCCCTTCCTCTGCTTACCGTCAATATGTATTACTGCCTATAATTGCTCTATTCCTCAACCTCAATGTTTAGATATGGTGATTATCTTTAATATTCATAGATTCTCTGCCCATTTTGCTTCTAAGGTATATAAAGAATGAATACTTACTACTTCTTCCCACCTTACACAACTATGTGACTTTTGGAATCCCATTCTCCATACCTATTACACCCACACCATATGAAGAAAAGTTGGCTCTGCAATATTGCCAGTTGCTTACCTTCATCTATTTGAAAATCTAATTCATTTATATTAAACACCTGTTATTTGTCTCCTGTCACATTGTATGATGCACCTTTGTGATAAACTAGATTGTTGGCACTGTAATTTGGAACCTGGAACTCTGAAACAAATGCTTTTTGTTTGCCCGATTATTTTTCAATTTTGGTCCAATGTTTGGGAAAGAATTTCTCAATTTTTTCAGATTGGTACTCCTCTAACATTTGACATTGTCATAAAGAACTCTTCTACCCTTGCTACTCCTTTGCCAACTATAGACATGAAATTGCTTGATCTTCTCATTTCATGTGAATCAAATCCATTACTATGAATTGGAAATCTGCAAACCTTGTATCCATACAAACTTGGTGGGATTGTATTGTATATCTAAGGAAAGGGATTGAATGTTCTTTTAACAAAATTAAAAAGTCTTCTCTAATCAAATCTCTTATATGGAAACCATTGGATGACTATAGTTCCACATGCTAGCTATAAATACGCATTTTCATTATGTTAACCAGTATTACATAAGTAGCCCTATAATTTTTTTTTATAATTTATATTTCTTTTTAGGTTTGTTACTGTTTTCACTACATTTTCTATTACATAATTCTATATGATAGGCATATCAGTATTATGGTTGTTCACTGCATTTCTGCAGATATTTTTTGTCATTTTTATTGTTCATGTATTTATGAAAGTCAATAAAATATTTTGAACACTAGAACAGGCTTCTGGGATTCTCCCTTAGCTCCTGTTGTGGTAACGCTGTAGCTGACCTCCCTAGTGCTTAGTATACCTCAGAATGGTGGATATTCATGTTTAATTAGAAACTGGTAGCACTCCGAGTAATCAGGGTTATGCTTTGGTTTGAAACTTTATTTCATGAACACCATAGCATTTTGGATTAGATGCGTCCTACCAAACCTGCAAATGAGTGTGTTAGGTGGATTATGAGAGGGAGAGGAGTTGGCCTAACGGCTAGGGCGGTCGACCTCGAATCTGGGGAACTGGTTTCGAGTCTCAGCAATGACGCTGAACATCCTGTGATTCTGGTAACCCTGGGCGTAGTTCGCGAAGTAACGCTTCGCGAAGCTACGCAAAGTGCAGTTTGCACTACGCGAGCTACGCGTAGCACTACGCGAACTGCGTAGTGCGTGTTCGCAATGATTGCACAGTGCCGGATGCTTGTCCGCACTGTGCAATCATTGAAACGGCATCTTGCACAGTGCGAGCTGTCTTTACTGCCGCTCGAGTAGATTTTTACTCGAGCGGCAGCTTTCTCAACGCGGACTGGTAGTTTCTCATCGCGAGCGGTCGCGAGCATACGCGACCACTCGCAATGAGAAACCTGAACTCCCCGCGTTGAGAATCTCGCCGGGAGGTTTATTTTCCACGCTCGCGATCGGCAACTTGATGTTGCTGATCGCGAACGAGGAAAAAGTCTCGCCGGGATGTCATTTTGCTTGCTCGCGGTCGCCAACTTGACGTTGAGGACCGCGAGCAAGCAAAAAATGACCGCTGCACTACGCTACGCTACGCGTGTTTGCACTGCGCTACGTGCAATTCGCGTAGTGCGAAGTAGCGCAAACTTCGCAAACTACGCGAGCGTAGCGTAGTTTTCCGCCCAGGCCTAGATTCTGGGCAAATCACTTAATCTCCCTGTGCCTAACAAAAATGAATGTGTCCTCATGTAATGCAACTGGTGCTATGTAAAGCGCTCTGATACCCGATTCGGGTCAAGTTCGCGCTATATAAAACTCTGTAAAAAAAAAAAAATATGGGATGATGCTTTACATCTTGATGGTTAAGTCCCCCTGGTGATGTTTCAGAAGCTAGATTTAGTTGTATTTACTTAAAAGAGAAGTGCATGGCTTCTTGTTAAATGCAGCTCCACAGCCTGCATGAGCAAACAGCACAACCATTTTTGGCAACACCTCCATCAAACCCTCCAGACACTTGTGGTGGAGTTGCATGTTTCTTTTCAGTATAACACTATTTTATAAACGCCTGTGAAACTTTACTGTATTTACAGTTATCCATCGTCCAGTTGAAATAGAAAGGATTCATTGCCTTTGCATGATGTCTTCTCACTTTCCTTTTTCTGGCCCAGGTCACCAATTCTCCCCCTTTTTCAGTCGTTGTCACGTAACAGTTTTTACGGCTAAGGCATTGCCTGCTGGGAAGTGATGAATCACGGGTCCAAGGGAAGCGAACTCCAGTTGGTTGACCCTAAATACGTGGAGACACTTTGGTATCGCAGGATCACTAGTTTCTGTTCTCCAGTTCTTGATGTCAGTGAGCCAGTCTTTGACCACAGCCATGTCAATGCGATATGTGCAGCTTCCTTGCACTCCATGTTCTGTCCATTGCCCCAGAGAATCTCACGATGCTCAGCCCCACTCCATTGGTGTCTGGCAGCTGAGATCTAGAAAAGCTCTCAGTGAAGCCAAGTAGAAGTGAGGCTCCTGGCTGAGTGGCTGGAGAACCTGCACTTCTGATGATGCACACTGTACTTCGAGGTTAGGGACCTGACTGCCCTAGACTGGCCTACTGCTGTCTCAGAAGCAATGGCTATAGTGCGCCCTGGATGCCATTGAGATCAAGGGTGAGTATTGTACGAATCAGCCTGCAGTGCTGCGAGTGTAAGCTGGAGCCTGAACCAATAAGAGACAGAGTTAAAGTCGAGGTGGTCCAGGTATGTCTTCTAGGATAGGTTAAGTGAGCATTTAGAGCAAAGAACGGCTGCAGGGGGGCATTTACAGTCTGAGCATTACCAGCAATATATGCCTATTCTTTCTCCTCCCTTGCAAAAACTGCGTGATCCTGGTGAAGGTGAATTAATCCCTTTCATAGCTGTCTCTGTCCTTTCATTGCAAGTCTGATCTGCTTTGTGCAGGCCTATCATCAAGGTTTAAGTGGTTGGCCATTAGGGAGAATTCCATCCCTACCAACCACGTGTCAAGAGTTTTTCCCTGTCATGGCCCACCTACACCCTTCATCGCAGTGCCAATACCTTCTGGAACTGTTGCATTGAATTTCTCCCTGGCAGTGGAGTAGCAAAGATGACATTGGCCCCAGTGCAAGCAAGGAAAATGGGCCCCCATCATCCTCAAGTTGAGCTGTAAAAGACTGCTGTCGGGAGTCATGTGGCCCTCACTACCCTGTGCCATGGTGCTACTGCATCTGCTGCATGTATGATAGCTACACCCCAGCCTAAAGGGTGAAATGAAAACTTCAGACAGTCCTCTGGCTTTGAAAGTCACATAACAGACTTTTCCAGAAGCACACCTGACCTTCCGGACACCCTGGGACATCATGAAATGTTATGTTTACCCTGTAGGCTTGATCATATCTGCCCAGTCACTGCCACCTCAACCAGGCTCCAGGGCAAGGCCTTTGCCTCCCATGCCCTTGAAGTAAGAATGAGATGATGGGATCTTTGAGCGAGACACACAGAAGAGAGGGCTATGAAGAGATCAAAGAGACAAATGGGGGAGGAGTGCTGGTGAGAGATAGGCAGAGAACAACTTTTAATCTATTAACAAGGAACATACAATACTGAACAGAACTCAAGGTTCAGTGGCTGGGAAGCATGTGCAAGTATAGCATCAGAGGGTTTACAGATTCTGCTGTCATTCTGCCAACCAAGCCAGCCAACACACACCATTTTTTCCTGTTACAGAGCTCTCGGACAGCAGAATTTGAGTTAGGAACCAGAGAATAGGCAGAGCATAATGTCTTCGAAGACAAGTACAGGATGTAATGCACATCAGTCCCTACAATATAGGACAGGCAGACAGGCTTCACTGAGCTGCAAGTGTAGGGCATGTAGAACAAGCAACCATAAACCATAAGTGGGGGGACAGGTAGAGCAAATTTCTCTGAGATATTGGTGCAAGAAAAGCAAATCATGCTTCCATAACCCATAGGTTCAGGGCAAGCAGGACAGGTACTCCTAAATCATAGATTCATGGTGGGTGTGGCAAAATTCCATACACCATATGTGCAGTACAGTTAGAAAAGGCAGTCCTACACCATTGGTGCAGCACAGGGAATGCATATTTCTCTATAGGTGTAGGGCAGAGAGAGAACAAACTTCCCTAAACCAGACATGCAGGACAAACAAACATAGCTCCCTTAAACTATAAGTGCTGTGCATGAACAGCTACTGCGAGCTACATGTGCACCATAGGAGAACAATTGTCTCTCAACTAGAGAAGCACAAATAATAGAGGATGTTTCTCTAAGTTTCAAGTGCCTTATAGGCATAGCAAACTCCCCAAAACCACAAGAGAAGGAGGGGCAGAACAAGCATCTCTCACCTATAGGTGAATGACAGGAAAAGAATCTCTGGACAATTGGTGCAGGCCAGCAGGAGGACAAGCAGAGCAAAGTCCTCCAAAGTACAGATACAGGACGAGTAGGGAAAGCTTCTGTAAACTATAGGTTCAGGACAGGCAGAGGAAGCTTCCTTCAGCCCTCGCTGCAGAATGTGTAGAGCAAGATCAATAAACTATATCTGCAGGACAGTTAGAGCATATCTCCCTTAACCCTGGGTGCACCACAAGTAGAGCAAACATCTGTAAACTGGAAATGCACAACAGGCAGAGCAACGCTTGCTAAATTATAGCGCAGGCATAGTAGGTTTCTCTACATCACACATACAGAACAGGAAACAAATGGGTTTTACATAAAGCAAAAGCTTATATGAATCACGGGTACTGAGCATACCTCTAAGAGTGCCAAACAGGGGACAGGGTAGGCAAGCTTCTTTACACCAGAGTTACAGGTCAGGCAGAGCAGCTTTGCAAAATCACTCCTGCAGGATAGACAGAGCAAGCTTCTCTCAATCACTGTGAGGTATTTCACTCCTGATGCTGTTCTTTGCAGTTAGCACTTAAGGTGAAGTTGCATGTTCCCCATGGTCGCCCAAAATTCTGGATTCTATGCTTGCAATTGTTATCCATGGTGCCCTGGCTCACTTGAGAAGCCAGTGGTAGAGAAAGGACAAATGCAAGGAAGATACTGTAAATGTTGTTATATATTGTCATCAAAAAACACTATAGCATATTATCATTATCCATAAAGGCCAAGGTTAATCACTTTTAAAATGCATATCTCCTTATTATTCACATAAACCAATGAAACAGATAAGATGATGCTTTTTAGCGAAAACCAGATGTCTTAATTCCCTATGGTTCACACAATATGACCTCAAACACCGTCATCATAACAAAGCCTAACAAAGATGGCAGACACTCATTATGAGATGAATGGGCACCATTTTAATTTATGAACAAACTAGGCAAGGCCTTGGAATTACCCTCGGAAACACCCTATGAGGGGCGTCTGACTACTACGTATCAGAGACAACTTTTCCTTTGCTCAACAGGCAGCTTGTCTTAACTCAACGGGCTTGGAGCTTGGGGCACATAAGTAGTACCGTCAGCACGAAACCTTATCCCAGCATATGACTGGTAACTTGGAGCAGGACAGCATCAGCAACTGTGTCGGAACTGGGGCTGTTTGGATGTTGATTTTGACTTTTTGAGCCGCTTGTTTAGACCTTGATTTCCAGTGTGCCAGGGCTGGACTGGGAACCTAAAGCAGCCCTGGCAATTTTGTTGCTGCAAAACTGGCCCCCAGTAACAAAAACGGGCCCCCACTGCTCCAAAACTGGCCCCCACCCTTTAAGCCTCCCAGGCAAAAGCCAGATGCCTGTTACGGCCAGTCTGGCCCTGCAGCCTGAACTGCAATCGCTACAGGTCCAAATGCAACACAGTCCGACAGTCCTCGTTGTCTCATTGCCCCATCTGCACAATTGATCTGCAAAGCAGCTCAGACGAGCAGCAGTTTAACCCAACATACATACAGCCTCTGAAAACACTCCTTCTCCCGCAGTAGCATCTCCTTCTGCTGGGCATCCCCTCCACTCCCCCCACCCCCACACACCACCAGGAAGAGCTGTTTCATCAGGACACTTAAAACAGCGCTATAAAGTAAACAAGCATTTGCAATGCAATAGGTCTCGCATTTGCGAGAGTTTAAGCTATTGGCATTGTAAACTGCAATGCCTTTTATTTATGTGTTTTCAAAAGCAGCACATATATAAAAGGCATTGTCATTTCTAATGCCGATAGATCCAACTCTCCAAATGCAAGAGCAATTTCATAGTGGCCACGCCCTTTTCTTTAGACGCTGCTCACCGTATTCTGGTTATAGTAAGCAGCGTCTAAAGAAAGCGGCGCGTTTACATTAAAGTGAAAGCGCGGTATGGGGAGCTTTCGCAAAAAAAAGAAAGCAAATTTCTGTAGCGCTACCGCTAAAGTCAAAGCAGACCGCGCTGCAAATTAATTAAATAAAGAAGCACGGCAGCTAAAGTGAAAGCGGACAGTAGTGTAAGTTAAATAAATAAAGAATCGCAACCGCTAAAGTGAAAGCAGACCGTGCTGCAAATTAAAAAATAATTACATTAATAACAACAATGTAAAAGAGGCGGCAACGTCCTGGGTGGAATAGGGGAAGACCATTAAAGAAAATAGTGCTCACTGACTTGATAAAGCAGCCCGTGTAAGACCACAAGTAAAAAGTCCAGTCGTTATGGGAGGTTATAAATGCAGACAAGGCGGTACCAAGGAGAGACTAGTAAGCCTATTCCCAAATGAAAAGCAACAATTTTGAAAGGACTGTAACAGGAGCCAATTGAAAAGATGGGCTGGAAATGGGTGGAGGTTAAGTAAATATTTATTTATTTCGTATAGTTAATTAAAACCATTACAATTTTGTATTAAAATCATCAAATTATCAAAGAAAAGAAGAGAGAAAAAAGAACAAAAGAAACTTTCCTATTTACAAGTTCAACATTAATCAGCTACCAATTGTGTATAAGTCAACTATATATTAGTTAATCCTCAATCTAAGCCATCCTTGATCTTGTGGCTAAAATCATGTGCAAAATACAAATGTATACTAGGTATTGCTGATCCTCTATTTCATGGCTAAAATCATGAACAAAAGTGCAATATGAACTGTACAAAATGACACTGGTTTTAGATGGTCATCAGATTTCGTTACTTTGCAAAATGCAAATATGCATACATCCTCAATTACATAGCTAAAATCGCGTGCAAAGTGCAAATGTAAACTAGATGTTATGGATGCACGATTTCCTGTCCAGAATCATGTGCAAAAATGCAATATAAACTGTAAACAAGTTGATTGCTAGATATTAGTAATCCTAAATTTCATCGCTAAAATCATGTGCAAAAATACAAGTATGTGTATCACCATAATAATGATGGTATCTAGAATAGACTTAGCACTAATGACATTCAGACATGTAGTATGGTGTATAACATAATTTGATGTCTGAATAATGTGCAATCACTGTGTCTGTGGTTTGACTTCAATCCTTAAAACGTGTTGTATAATGTGTTTCATAGTTGTTGAAATCAAGTAAACGATGTGGGTCTATTCTGAGCCTTCTATAGCCACCACCAGGTGGAGCTTTTATTCCATTCCTCAATACAGCGTGCCTCGCAGAGCAGCGCATGTGTTGCCCAGGCTCGACCTAAATAGGTGCATTTGCCAGGGAGGGACGAACAACCAAACAACTCTCTCTGGGCCTTCTTAGACAAAGCACTGCTCCCCTCTACTCAAAGGAACTGGGTCTGCAAGTCAATAAACCCCACAAGAATTTCACAGGTCAGCTGATTTTCAGAAAAACCAGGCAATTAAGCAGAACTAGAATATCTGAAATCTGCATGTCGCTCTTACATTAAAGTACTCTGGATTAAACATACCTAAAATATGATACTCAGAAAGGTGCTAGAAGTCCAGCCAAGGTGTTATTTTTTTTTTTTAAAGAGAAGTTGCAGCAATTTCTTGTTGAAAGGAGAGGGGCATAGGATTTCTCTGACCACAATATACAAAAGGGTTTACCATGGTGGATTTTCTCTCTCTACCTTACAGCACTACTATTGATCGGCAAATACACCTGGTGGGTAAAGGGAGCACTAAAGCACAGGACCAGCTCGAAGGCACAGGATGAAATCACTGCATCTGGACAGATACAGAATGGGAGGAGTCAGATATTTCCACTATAGGTGTGGAGGAAGAGTATTGCCGTGATGCGAAATCCTACTTAAGTAGTTGTAAAAGCAGAGGAAACAGCAAGCTACAACATGGGATGTAAACGTAAGTAACCCCAGAAACCCCAGTTTGGGGCAGAAACTACATGCGGGACATCGCTAAACTTTCTGAATTAAGGAAGTGTGACCTGATAGGTGTTTTAAAAGTAGGAGACTTCTGGGGGAGATACGGGAGGATGTATTTCAAACAATTAAGCTAAGGAATTGAACTTCACCTAGATCATTTTTTAGATACATCCAAGTAAGACATGCAGTGATTAACTAGGTCCAAATGTGGAAGGTGCTCCCTGAAGGCTCCCTACTGGAAGCCGGATCGCTGGTGGGCATGGGAACCACTGGTGCAGTGTGAAAGATTAAAGTTTTAACAAACAACGACCGAATACAATCAAAGACCAAGTGGAAGAAAGATGCAACAGGACCATCCAGTGGCTGCAACCAAAGACTTTGTATTTTCTTCAGGAGGATTTGAGGTGTGTGGGGGGAGGGGTTGTTTGAAAGCCACAAAAACCAATGGAAGGGTTTTTCCCCCAAAAAAGTTGCCCTTTTGTCCTGCCACAGGTCTGCGCGTGAAGAGATCAGTGCAGAAATACAGCCAATAAAATGTGCACATTCAAGAAGGGGGTGGGACACTTGTTCAGCATTTGAGTCGCAACTCTTGAAAACACTGGGGATGACTTGGGTGGGAGGCCTGAATATATTTTGGTTTCCCCAAGTTTCAACATTGGGATACAAGGACAGCAATCTCAAGTGACCACAGGAGAACTCAAGCAGGAGCCACCAGAAAAGATTTTTTCTTTTAGCGGGGTCCAAGGGGCGAAAATATCCATATAGAATCCCATAAACAGCCCTCAAACCAACTCTTTAATGAGGAAGATTGTGAGAAAATTTGTTTAACCCTTCACACATGTGCTATACATAGTCTGTCTGGGGCAGCCCTTAGCATGGCCAGGAGTGCTGCGCGGGAAAACAATAACACAGCGCGCAACTTCACTGCGAAGACACTGTCTATTCAGAAATAATTGGTGTACTAACACGGACTACGTACCAGTTAAGAACATTCTACCATAATATCACACAAGGTACTTGGGGGCATATTATCAAGAACGGCGTTAAAATTAACGCCGCTTTAGCGGCAGAAAACTGCTGCTAAAGCGGCGATAATGGGCTTGATAATATGCCCTTGAGAATTCCAATAGAAGCCCATGTTGACACCAGAACATGGGCTTCTATTGGAATTCTCAAGGGCATGTTATCAAGCCCATTATCACCGCTTTAGCAGCAGTTCTGCCGCTAAAGCGGCGATAATTTTAACGCCGTTCTTGATAATATGCCCCCAAGTCCCTTTAACTCCGAGGATGGTTCAAGTCAGCAAGGATTTCTCTGATCTCGCAAGTGAGTGCTGGCAGAAAGGACTAGTAGAATGTCGTTGTACAGCACACAGCAATGTATTCCCTAATAACCATCTAATAGCAGGCTCATTCAGATACCAGAAATGCCCTGAAAGAAGCACAGAACTTGCTAGAATTATTGACCACATCATCCAGTAAAATTCTTCAGCCGAAATGCAACTGGAATTCCCAGTGCCGTTTTTATAAGCGTATTGACGTTTACAAACTACGCAAGGGCTTTTCCAAAGCCACACTTTTTGAAGCGGTGCCAAGATTATGTGAAATGTCTGAAGGGCGAGTTTAAAGGAATAAAGAGGTGTGCCCCAAGGTCATTTACTGGGCGGTCAAACATGTCAACTGGCGGCCACACCTCCAAACGTTGAAGACTTCAAGCCTGTCGGAGTCCAGACACCAGCAGCCTGGTTCACAAAGACTTGGGGGCATATTATCAAGCACAGCGTTAAAATTATCGCCGGTTTAGCGGCAGAAAACTGCCGCTAAAGCGGCGATAATGGGCTTGATAATATGCCCTGGAGAATTCCAATAGAAGCCCATGTTGACACCAGAACATGGGCTTCTATTGGAATTCTCCAGGGCATATTATCAAGCCCATTATCGCCACTTTAGCGGCAGTTTTCTGCCGCTAAACCGGCGATAATTTTAACGCCTCTTTCTTGATAATATGCCCCTTGTTTGTATAAGCATGCCGTTGCAAAAGCGAATTTCATATGAGGACTTTAAAATGATCGGTCTTGAAAGAGACCAGTGACCGATGCCCCTTCGGAGACCCCCTCGCGCTCTCCCTCTTGCACGTCGATAGATTGCAAGTTCTCTGCTGTGGTATGGCTGCCTGGCATATAGGCATCCACAAACGCGTTACACGTGTACGAATGCCGTTTTCAGCACTAACATCCGGACATACTGGTTTTCCTAGTGCTGTAACAAAGTAAAAACAAGCAGCCTTTACATGTCCAAATTAACCAGTCCTCAAATTGGCATTTTTTTGAAGCAGCCCGGCACTCTGGCTGCCCCTCCCTCTGAATCACTGCTCAGGAGACCCCCTCCAGACCGTGAAAATTACAGATAGTTGGTCACCCTAGCTGGTGGGTGTTGCGCTTTGTTTACCTGTATTTTTAAAGGGATGTCAACAGAAAGAGGAAAAGTAGCGGGGCTGCAATGCCTCCATGGAAAAAGCATTGGAAAGGAAATTAAAGAGCAGGAATCAATTACAAAAAAAAAAGACACCGAAGACACAAGTGCGCCAGTCATCCCAGTTGCTGCTCTTTCAGGAATGCAGACAGCAGTGCTGAGTGCAGGCAGGAACCAGCCACCAGACGGGAGGAGAGGCCATCACACGCTGTACAGATTGCCCAAAAAAATATTCTCTAAGTGAAATTGCCACGGAGAGAACTCAGCACACAAAGGAGGGACATTTCCATCAAAGCACCAATTATAACCTAGAATTTTTAAATGCCACACTTAGCCAATATCAATTGGGAGGTGTGGTAAAAGACATAGAGAGATACAACAAGTCAAAGTTCGACCTAAAAAGAGTGACTGCCTCACTGTATTTTACTCAGTCACCATGTGAGCATCCCATAACAAACATGTATGGATTCTAAGAGCTCATTCCCATACTGAAACATACTGATTGCAAAATTGGAATATCTCAGAAGATTATAAGTAACTTTACTATATGCTTCATACCTATACGTATAATATAAGCCTTGCAGTATTCTGAAATAGTTCTAAAAGAATACAAATTCTCTCATCAAGAATAATCAAAGTTTCTAAAAATATTTAAATCAGAAATACTTCTGGTACAATATTTGATTTACCCATAGAGTTTGCTGATTGTGATATGATCATAATATTCATACCTGTCCAATGTATCTGTAATGGTTTAAAAAAAACTCAAATTGGGTGAGAATCTTCAAAAATTATTAGCATAGTAACATATAGTTAATACATCTCACCCCTCCAACCCGCATTAACCGAAATCTCGGCAATATTCTCCCCTGACTGATTATTTCATCAGAATATTTTTCTCAACAAGTCAGTTCATCTACAGCTCCACAGTCCTTATATATCTGTTGAGTATTTTAAATTTTTATTTTGAAGCTATTCTTGATGTTCTTTCTATTTGTTTAAGTACTGTTTGTTTTTTAAAATAAAATATAGATAATATTTATCTAGTTTAAAGTTTTAATTATAAATATTTTTATATGTTAATTACATTTGTTTATATAAAATATATATAATTTGCCAAAGGCCTATGCGGCCCACGAAGAAGTGTGGGAGAAAGGGCCCAGGAGTCAGTAACTTTACAGAAACACTGCCGAAATAGAGGAAATAAATTGATGGGAATGCACAACAAGAATAATAGAATATTAATTAATGTTGGAAGACGGCATTATCTCTTTGGCAAAGTACATTATATGGGGTTTGTGGTCTTTACCCTAAATGCCGCACCAGCAGCCAGAGCATACCGCATTGAAGGACCACTTTGCAAATATATATATATATATATATATATATATATATATATATATATATATATATATATATATATATATATATATATATATCCTTCCACAACGACCCACTCTTCTGACTCCAATTGCAAAGTTTGTGCAATTGCCAAGAACACCAAGGAAGTAATGATGGCCAACAAACGTGTTTGGAAAATCCAACAACTGATCAACTGCAAAAGTCAATTTGTAATATACATAATTGAATGCCCATGTTCCTTAAAATACGTGGGCAGCACGATATGCGAATTAAAAAAACGTATTTTGGAGCATGTATGTGCCACAATCAATACTGACAGGAGCAATGCAGTTGCCAAACACATGGAAAAAGGGCAAATGGGGGCAAATGGAAAGATCTGAAATTCTATGCCGTGGAATCAGTAGGAATACATCCGAGAGGGGAGATAGAGAAAAAACTTTAAGGCAGAAAGAATCACGACACATCTTGAACTTTCGGACCCTCACTCCTAATGGACTGAATCAAGACGAAGAGCTTCATTATCATTTGTAAATTGAACTTGACAATCTCCTTTGATACATATAAGTCCAGAGTATTAATCTAATATTGGCCTCCTTAGATTTTAACACACAGGTTTATTAAGCACATAGACTTTTGTCGACAAGGGGTCATCACACATATGATCAATTGTGTTCATTTTTATTTATTTTTTCACTAAACTTTAGTTGCACACATTCACACACGTGAACAAGATTTATGTTGATGGAAGCAATTTAATTAAGTAATGTACAGTAAAAATTTTGCAGAGAAGTGATGTTATGTGATTTATTGCGATGACACAACAAATTGAGAATTGCTAAGCAGGGCAATTGGTTTTGGATATGTCACTAATAACTCAAATTGAAATGAGAAGTTGTCTTATAGTATATAAGCTAAGCGCCCACTAGAGGGCAAGAGCGTGAAGGAGAAAATTGGCCCACTGGAGGGCGGGATCTGATATATACATATAGTGCAGAATTAGATCGGGGTTAGGAGTGACATAATTAATTACAATTCAATCCATGGGGACTGCACATGGTAATTGGAGATGTACTTGCAAGTTTAAGAAATAAGAAAAATGTGAATTTAACTTTTGCCTACTCGTAGAGAACGCAGCAGGTACTTAAGAATTTACATTTCTTAATTGTGAGTGAATCAAATTCCGCAACATGTACAGACTTATTTTATATTCAGTAATTTAAATTATTAGCACATAGTTCACATATTGTTTTATCACTTAATAATGGTTATGTATTGGGATGTAGGGTTCACTACATGATCCAGAATGCTCAGCCGTTGGCTGCAGGAAGTGATGAAATCACTGGTTCTGTATGTTTAAAAAGAGAGAAAAAATGCAGTGCCTGTTGGTTTGTTTTTCTCGTGAGCAAGGTTTCTGGAGAGACTGAAACGCGTAGAGATGTTTCTCGCATGCTGAAATAAATTGGAGCTGTAACAAATGTGATTTGAAGCCTCCTTACTCGTGAGTGCGAGCGGAACTCCCTTTGGGGAAAAGTGGTGTGATATATATATATATATATATATATATATATATATATATATATATATATATATATATATATATATATATATGACAAAAACAATTCTCTTCTGCTGAGGTAACCGGAAGGACACAACGGGGATACCAGGAGAAGTGCTTTATTGAAAGCAATACTTGAAAAAAGAATGAGCCTGTACCTTGCGTTCTTTGTTTAGTATACAATTTCACTAAATAGTCAAACCCATCGATTTCAGTTTGAGCAGGTATTTTATTTTAACCTATTTATTTTCACTAGATTCTTATTTTTTGCTGCTTTTTGATCAGAAAAAACGTGTCTGGTCATATCAAAAATTCTAGACATAAATGTGCTATACAACATATATTTACATAAATCAGTGTGTGACTTTTACAAAAAGAAAATCTAATACATATATCACATCCAATACATATATCACAATTGTTATTCTCAATTTTAATCCTGAAACTCTTAAAGCATCTATATTCAGTATCCCAAATCAATACAGGGGAAACTATTATTTTAGAAATCTTCTCAGATTAAATTTTATTCATTATTCCTCTGTATTTTTATGTGCTGTGTGCCTGTGCCATGTGCCACGCGTTTCGAGTCCTGGGAGTTGAATACCAGGAATCTCATCAGGGCTTTTGAATTTTGACAGCAATGGTGGTTTCTGAGAATTCTTACTAATCTTCACCTTAAGGTATACGCTTCACCAAAGGACATTTAATCTCAATCACTAGGGATTCTTATCTTTGTCTTTTTATAAGGCAATTGCATCTAGTTTCCTTATATGCCGGGCATTTTCGCTATCGGCTTTTCAAACGCTACCTGGATCACCTCCTCTCTTGTAGCGGCGCTCACTGATTTAGATTAACTTGCGTTCTCTATTCTCTGACTTGGTTGAACTGCAATTGCTTTCATCTCCTGATCCCTCTCTGCCTCCGTTTCGGCGTGTATGCCTTTCTCAAATGCCATAAAACAACAAAGTCTTTCACCAGCTGCCTTTAAATGTTCACTCGCTCTCACGTCAGTAGCGACAGACCAGCTGAGCCGAGTTAATTGGTGTGGCCTCACTGCAGTCTGCATCGGCGAACTGCAGTTCCCAGCAAGCACTTCCCTGGTTTGCTAGGTGAGTATCCCATCACGGCTGAATCCCATAGTGAGTGCTGGAAGATGAAAAGTTGAAGAGTGTTGAAAGAGTCCCTCTGGTGAAAAGCGATGCTGCTGCTGTAATAAAACCTCCTCCTTGGTCCCCAACGCCCAGCCCCATTTACCAATGTCCAATGTGCCCTGAGACGTCAATACCATGATCTGGCCCCTCCGTGTAGTCACGGACTGCGGCTACAGCGGTGCATAAGTTTCCTTGGATGCGGCGGTCTGGAGTCGATCCAATACCTTGGAGCACATCACGAAAGTTGCCCATGTTGCTCCAGACTCTTGTTGGGCGGGTCCCCCAGCGCGCCAGGGGCAAGCGGGCAAAATATGACAAAAACAATTCTCTTCTGCTGAAGTAACAGGAGAAGTGCTTTATTGAAAGCAATGGCATGACGTGTTTCGGCATGTATGCCTTTCTCAAATGCCATAAAACAACAAAGTCTCTCACCAGCTGCCTTTAAATGTTCACTCGCTCTCACGTCAGTAGCGACAGACCAGCTGAGCTGAGTTAATTGGTGGGGCCTCACTGGAGTCTGCATCGGCGAACTGCAGTTCCCAGCAAGCACTTCCCTGGCTTGCTAGGTGAGTATCCCATCACGGCTGAATCCCATAGTGAGTGCTGGAAGATGAAAAGTTGAAGAGCGTTGAAAGAGTCCCTCTGGTAAAAAGCGATGCTGCTGCTGTAATAAAACCTCCTCCTTGGTCCCCAACGCCCAGCCGCATTTATCAATGTCCAATGTGCCCTGAGACGTCGATACCATGCTCTGGCCCCTCTGTGTAGTCACGGACTGTGGCTGCAGCGGTGCATAAGTTTCCTTGGATGCGGCAGTCTGGAGTCGTAATTATTTTAAAAGCAATGTTTAAAAACAATATTATTGTTAGACCCAGGGGTTTCGGGCTGGCTGGGACACATCGAAGCCAGTCAGAACACACAGTTCCAAATAGGATGAGTAAGATACACTTGTCCAACAACCTGTGCTCACCCTTAGGTAGCTTGGCACCGAGCAGTCAGGCTTATCTTCAGGGCTCGAGTGTAAAGTATTGGCACAACCCCACCCCAACAACACACTGTGTACGCCACAGAAGACCCCACACCGTACCAATAAAACACTTGTCTTTTTATTACACACACACTGAAATCAACATGAGATTTAAAGGAAAGAAACAAAAACTGGGCAGCAGTTGGCAGAGCAGCACTCCTCTATATCTTCTGACATCAAGGACCGATGTGATTTTACAGTTATATCCTTCCCTCCTCCTCTTCTAATGGATCGTTGGTGTGCTTGGTGACAAAGTCAAGGGCCCTTGCCCCTGTGTGTCCCCCTGTGTGTCCCCTATAGTGTATATTTGAGCAGCATGCTAGGCCATGCAGGGGTCTGCTCCCCTTCAAAATATGCTCTCCTCCCCCTGCAATAACCGGACTGGCTGCCTCATCACCCAAGAAGCCTAAAAACGTCTATGTCTGTTGGTATTATATGGGCTATTAGGGGAACCAACACCACCCCCGTTTGTGTACCAGGGGTCTCCGCCTGCGATTGGGTATCAGGTCCCACAGCTGTCTGCCCGGGGGTCTGTAATTTGTCTAGCAATAATTCCCAGGTCTCTAAATCCCGTTCAGCATTCTCGTCTGTGCGGACTATACGCAGACGTCGCTCCTCAGCCACCCCCCATTCACACATATCTGCTATCCATCTGGGCAGTCCATGGGTCACGGGCTGTGTCCAGTGTATTGCTATATGGCGCCTAGCAAGCACCAGTCCCAAGTCCGCAAATTTACATTGCATTCTGGCCTTTGGGGTTGGTAGGGCCCCTAGAAGGCAATGCTTAACCCCTTCCATGCTGCGGATGGCCCCCGGCCGTACGACGTCATGGTGGGCATGTGCGGAGGACTGCCGGGGGGCGTCCGAATCCCACCCACTGATTAATTCTCCCGCACAGCGGGAAAATTCCGGCCGCGTTGAAGCGGTTAATCGTTTCCTTGATCTGAAGGACTGTCACCTCTCGAAGCGCCTCCAGCACCCCTGACCAGTAGTGCCAATGCCGAGAGCAATCCCATGTCCTATGAGCAAATGCGGCAGGCTCGGCCCGCAGCGGGGACATTCCGGGGATTGATGCATGCTAATCTGAGGGGAGTCATGTATTTGCGGAGTAGATAATGAAATTGTATACGTTTGAAGCGAGTGTTGCTGGCCACTTCCCGGACCTGTTCAAACGCTCGCTTCCATTCACTGTCTGTGAGGGGTGTCCGTAGGTCTGCCGACCATATATCTCGCACGCGGGAGACGTTGACGGTGCAGTTGACCTTAAGTGTTCAGTAAAAAGAGAGATCAATCCCCTGTGGGTGCCTGGGTCTAGAATGTCAGCAAGGTATGGGACTCTGTAGGCTCCTTGGGGAAGGAAGTCCATATCTCTTGAATAGTGTGTGAAATTTTTGCATATTGTAAAAACTGTCCCCTTGGCACCCCGAAGAATTCCTGTGCTTCACCAAACGAGAGGAAAGGCCCATTACAATATAGATCACCCACAGTAAGACACCCCCCTCGAATCACCCCGTCAAATCCATTAAAGTTTTTATATGGCAAAAATTACCCAGCCATTGCAACAGTAGAGTTTGTGCATATGGTGCCCTACGCAGCACCAATGTGACCGCCCGTTCCCAGGCTCCCGCAACCTGACGCACCGCAAATGGGCATTCTGGGGGTGCCTGAGATCCCATCATGAGACATCTCAGCAGACTATTCTCCTGCCCCCATTCCACCAGGAAGTCCTTCTCCACATTAGGGCCAGTATATACACTTTACAGTTATACACAATTGTCAAACTTCCCCTTTGAAATCAAAAAGAAACACACATTGGGCCCGATTCACAAAGGTAGTTAGACGAAAGTCTAACTTTACGACTATGGGTATTCACAAAGGGCATTTACTACTTGTAAATGCCCTTTGTGAATACTGAAAGTCGTAAAGTTAGACTTTCGATATTCACAAAGGGCATTTATGAGTAGTAAATGCCCTTTGTGAATACCAAAAGTCGTAAAGTTAAATTTCGTCTAACTTTACCTTTGTGAATCGGGCCCATTGTATATACACTTTAAAGTTTTATGCAATAGTCAAACTTTCCCATTAGCAGAAAGGTCAAACAGTCACAGGTCTTTGACTACACCTCGTGATCCAGCCCCTCAGTCATTCAACTACATCAGCCAATGAAACACGTTGCCCGTGCTGGTGCCCCTTTGACTAGACAGTCAGAACCACCAACACTGAAAGAAACAGTTACTTAGTTTTGTCCATTCAGATTAGACCTCCAGGCATCTGGCGGCCCCTGAGTGTGGAATCGCTATCCCCCATCAACAAAAGGTTGTGACCCAGGAAGCTGGCACGCTTCTAAGTCTGGAGAAATGTTTTCCCCTCATGAAGAGGTATGAACTGCCATAGCCCCCGACAGTCAGCTTCAAGTGCCCAAAAGGCACACAAAACTCATTGTGCCGCCTCACAGTGTTTTCCACAACAAAGCAATTTGTTGCATGGGCCCAGGGAGAGGAAGCCAACGCCTTCAGACAGAGGTTTCGATGTCAGACATTGTCGTCCTCCCAATCTAGAGGCCGAAGACAGTCTCAGCTCCCGGCTCAGGTTCCTCTGACACCCTTCGGACACCACACACTCTGGAGTGCAGTAGCACATGTCTCCTCGGTTGCAAGCACGGGTCCCTCGGACTCTGCAAGCTTCCACCGCACTCCTCAAACTCCTCACATCTCGGCATCTCAGGTGGCCGCTGATCTTTATGAGCACACTCCTCTGCACAGTGTGATGATTGTATATATCAGGACGGTCCTTGTCCCAACCACCAATCACTCCCACCCATTTCCGCTGCACCCAGTGTGGTCCTTACGATCTCGTGGAGATGGTGAGATGCTTTGTATCCCTGGGATCTCGTAGGCAGGAGGTCAGCTCACTGGCCCTTGGAGAGCACTTAGGGAACCAGGCCACGACAGTTTGATCATAGCTGTAGGCCAGCAAAGTACAGGCAAAACCCACCAAGTGATAGTCCTCTTCCTGGAGCATGGCAAGCTCAAGGCCACCACAAGTCTGCAGATGGTCCAGTTGCAGTCCCTCCTGCCCTAATTATTTCTCATGTGAATGTCCCATCATTGAACCAGGGTAGTATGGTTCTAAAGCCAAATTGGTCTCTACTTTCGGAGGCCAAAGCCCCAGTAGTTCTAATCACATTGACCTTTAAAGATATGATCAGTTCAAAGGGCCACCTTTGAAATGCACAAGTCCTCTCTAAATTTTGTTCTGTCTGCCATCCTACCCCGGGAGGTTTGATCACTATCTTTAGGGAGGGCCAAAACCCTGCCCCTTGGATTGCAGGTGCCAATTCCACCCCCACATAACCGTCCCAGAAAGGCCCCTCAGTGTCAGAGGTCCACAGTTTCCATTGAACCCTTAGTTTATGGCCTTCTATTAGGAATGCACAGATGTAGCTGTCCCCCTAGCACCCAGATGGGAACTGGAGACAGGCCAACAGACACACAGAGCCACGAGCATCGAAATGCCTACTTTCCCAAAGTGACATTTCCATCACCGCAATGTTGAACCCACTCATACTACCGGTAGGAAATGCTGCTCGATAGCCTTTCCCTACATCCCCCCATGCTAATACATTGCGAGAAGCAGGCCCTGTCATACCAAACGCACCACCGATTTCCATTCATGACCCTTGCATGTAACGCACACACATGCTCTACCTCTTCCCAACACTGCACCCAGTCACCGGGGAGAACTCCAATATAGCCAGAGACATGCAGAACCTTGGCATGTAGCTTTTTAAACGTGAAGATGAGTAACAGTAACCCGTGCACACAGGCCATACCAGGGTAAACATGTGGCACAATAGATGAGTTACCTCTGTGGATGGCACAACCAGTGTTGCAGGCCCACGGAGGAGCATTCAAGATACGTGCCCCGGGTATATGTCTTACCACTTGACAAGGGACATACAGCTATCTCGATTCAGCCAATCGTGTATACACCAATCACCAGTATGTATATGACGAGCCCGTGCTTTGGCACTGAATGGCAGTGTCAAAAGCGCTCAAAGTTCTAAGTCAGGAAAACAAGGTCAAAACATGAGGTCGGGTGCCGAAAAGGTCAGGAGAGACCACGCCAACAGATGCCAGGTCTGACACTCAACCCCCCAGCAGAAAGTTGAGGAGAACTACCCCACGTAATGGGAGCCCTCATCACTAAGGTGGGGGAATCTGGAAACACCATACATGTTGGCATGCTCGGTTCCAGGCTGATGCTCCACCTTGAAATCCATTCCTTGTAGGGATATAGACCACCTCAATAGTTTAGGATTCTCACCCCTCATCTGCATTAACCATCAGAGGGGCCTGTTGTCTGTCTGAACCCGGAAGTGGGTCCCAAACAAACAGGGCCTCAGCTTCTTCAGCACCCAAACCACAGCTAAGGCTTCCCTTTCAACGACACTCCACCTCTGTTCCCTGGCGATTAGCCTGCTACTAAGGAAGGCTACCGGCTGATCCAGGCCCTCCTCATTGAGCCATGACAGTCGGCCCCACACCATGCTCAGAGTCATCAGTTTGCACCACAAACTCCTGGAAGAAGTCAGGCACCCTGAGCACAGGGGCCGTGCACATGGTCTCTTTCAGGGTGTCGACCGCAGCCTGCCATGCCTTCGTCCAGATTATACGACGCTGCTGCTTCTTTGAAGTCAGCTCCGTCGAGGGGGTGACAACAGTGTCATACCCTTTGATAAAGCCTCGGCAGTATTCGGTGAGACCTAAAAAGGCTCTCACCTCTGTCTGGGTGTTAGGAGGTGCCCACGACTGAATGGTCTTAATCTTTGGTTGTAGCGGTGTCACCTTGCTGCTCCCTACTAGGTGTCCCAAGTAGACCTAGATAAGTGCCCTATCTGGCACTTACTGGCCTTGATAGTGAGTCCAGCATGCTGCAGTGCCTTCAGTACCTCCCAGAGGTGGTCCAAGTGATTCTCCCAACTGGAACTGAAAACCACAATGTCACCAAGATAGGCAGCACTGAAGTTCTCCAGCCACGCGAAGACCTGGTTGACCAACTTCTGAAAGGTGGCTGGTATGTTCTTCAATCCAAAGGGCATAACTGGAAACTGGAAATACCCTTCCAGCATCAGGAAGGCAAACCTCTCTCACGTCCCGTCAGTTAAGGCAATCTGCCAGTACCCAGGCGTAAGATCAAAGTACTGAGAAACTTGGCTACCCCTAGCCGATCATTGAGTTTATTCACTCGGGGAATGGGGTGCGCATCAGTCCGAGTGACGGCATTGAGCCTACAATAGTCCACAAAGAACCGGAGTTCAGGTGCCACACCGGGGAAAGCAGCTTTGGGCACCAACACCACAGTACTAGACAAAGTGGTGTTGGAGGGCTCAATCACCTCAAGAGCTAGCATCTTGGAAACCTTTACCCGGATGCTAAGCCATACCTCATCCAACAACCTGTAAGCTTTATTCTCAACAGGTAGACTATCCCCCGTATCAATATCATGAATGCACCAATGGGTGACCCCAGGGTGAGTGAGAACAAGGGAGCAAACTGCCCCAGCAATCAGTGGCAGTCTCCCTGTTGCTCCTGGGTCAGACTAGGTGAGAGACTCACCCACTCTACCGACCCATCCTTCTCCAAGGAAGACAGGAAGTCCAGTAGAGGCTCAGTCTCCATTTCCACCCCATAATCCATGACCAACAGCCTCTCACACCAAGGGAACAGGGCACTACAAATCAGTAGGAAATAAAAAGCTCCCTTTGAAGCCTCAAATATCACTTAAAGAAGATACCCTTCTGAGTAAATGCTTTGTGTAAATGCGTAATGTGTTTTTCCACCCTTAGATCACAGCGATCCTCAGCACGAAGCCCCCCTTCTACTTGTGTGTGTACGTTTCTTAGCTATACCGAGTTGCCCAAACCTTCTAGTTAATGAAATAATCTTCTGTACTGTTTTAGGGCTCTACCCTAAGAGAAAGTCCAAGCCTGTAAACAGACAAATGTGGCTCCTCATACGGTCCTTTCTTTTGATAGAGATCAATTCTTGGACCCTCCCCCTCTGCATGGGACAACACCTGGTGGCCCAAAGCCCTAGGCAGCCCCCCCACCCCCACGGACCATGCCCGAAACCTTGGCATCATACTCAACTTCTCCCTCTCCATGACCCGACAGGTCAACGCCGTCGCCTCCACATGCTTCAACACCCTCCGCATCCTCTGAAAGACCTTCAAATGGATCCCCCCAAATCAAGGAAGACCGTCACCCATGCACTCATAATAAGCAGACTGGACTATGGAAACACCCTCTATGCCGGGATCAACAAGTCTCTGCTCCGCAAACTGCAGACCATACCGAACACCGCAGCCAGACTCGTCCTCGGTATCCCTCAACACGAACACATCACCCAACACCTGCGTAACCTCCACTGGCTCCCCGTTGAAAAGAGAGTAACCTTAAAGATACTCACCCACGCCTACAAATGTCTCCACAACACCGGGCCCCAATATCTCAATGATAGAATCTCCTTCCACGTGCCCGAGGAACCTCTGATCCGCTGACCTCGCCCTCGCCCAACCCCCGCACATCCACAGAGCAAGAACAAGAGGAAGAACGTCCTCCTACATCACGGCCAAGACCTGGAACGAGCTCCCAATCGGCATCAGACGCGTCCCCACCCTGCACATCTTCAGGAGGACCCTCATGGCCTGGCTCTTCGACAGACCCAGCTCTCCCCCCCAGCGCCTTGAGACCCTCATGGATGAGTAGCGTGCTTAAAGCTCCCTGATTGATTGATCCCTGCAGTATGTCCCCTGTTGACTGTGTTGCATTTACAGTATCCTTAGAGCATCTTGAGCATCCTTCATTCCTTGCATCGGGACTACTCCATAGGAATCCATTACAACGTGGATAAAATGCATAGAACTGCTGAATGACTGCTTCTTCTGTGAAGGTAACTGTTCTTGAGGACCTTGCTGGCGCCTCTGACTAGCTCTCTGCTGGAGTTGGACACCCCAAGTAATTCTAACTGACCACATGGACACTTACCTAAGTTTTTCCAAGTGTCCAATTCATTGATTTTGTCAAGGCTTGTTCGCTGTTGAGCGAAATTGCTTTGACTAATTATTGCTTGGAAAATCAATATCTCCGTAACCTGCTGATAGATTTTTTTCATTCTAGTGTCTAAATTCTTATACAAATACCATCTACTTTTATAAATTGGTGTAGCTTTTCTTGAGTGGTGTGTCGATTTCTTCTTCAATTGTTTTTGTGCTGTTCAAATGCTTTACAATAGTTCCTCCATGTAAGCATTGATGCTCAGTGCTACAGCTACCCGGGGTTGAGCTGAGCATTTTATAAATGAAGCCTACTGGACGTCACAGGGTTGATAAGTGTATTAAACGGTGAGGTCACACAACCACACCATATAATACACCCCATTTCATCACATCAAATAACTGTAACTCATACCCTTGCCATGAATTGCTAATTACCCCACATACCACATCACTCATGACATCTTTGACATCATTGATAATATCACTGCAACATTTGCAACATTTGCAATTAAATTATTGATGAGAAATGGTGGGGAAGCGAGTTATAGTAACTTTAGGGCATGAGTTGTAGTTACTAGAGGTAACTATAACTGGCAAATTTCAGTGGTTTTGTATGTTTAAAACATTATGTTGTCACTGAAATTTTCCCCTAACTAAAAGTTGCTTTAACTTTTGTTTTGTTTCTTCCAGTGAAAAAAAATAAAAAAAAAATATATATATATATATATATATATATATATATATATATACTCTGAAAAAAGTGATGTTATATTTAGATAAAACAAAAAAAATGTAACCAAAAAAAGCCTGAAACTATCCAGCTATAGTTATCTCAATTTACTGTAAGTCGGACCCTAAATTAACTATAAGTAGCATTGCCCAGTGCAGAGTGTTGCTATAAACTATGTATTTTCAGATGTGATTAAGGATGTTATCAATGTAGTCAGTGAACATCTCATGAGTGATGTAATATGTGAGGGTATAAACAGTGAGGTGCTGTACTTTTTGCTGCAGTTTAATAAAAACAAAATGGCAGCTGCCATTGATTAATTAAAAGGACCCCCGGCTTGGGCCTGGGAAATCACAGAGAATTGAAGACTCTGGTGGCAAGTAAGTGCTGAGGGGCAGTGGGTGCCCAATGCAGATCCAAGATCACAAACCCCAACACTCACTGAGATCCTCAGTCATAGTAAAATAATGTGATTGAGGTAACATAATGGTTCTTTTTTTATCTTTAGGGTAGAGTTAAATGTTTATGTAAATTTACTAAAAGAAGAAAGGTAAATTTATTATCAACCTACGAACTTGCTGATTGAGAAACATATGTTATCATAATTTAAAAATCACATGTTAATACTTATTTTGAAGCCAAATCCCTTTGAAAAATGAAAGATTTCCACTGGAAAAAACACAGTTAAAACTGAATTATGGTTCTGACTCAAATTCTTAAACCACTGAAATTCACCAGTTATGGTTCAAACCATAACTATCACCCTTGTTTTGCAAATGCCATCACACACAGTATAATTGATAGCATCATAAGTGACAACAATGATCACATCATACATGACATTACCATTGACGTGATCTATAACTTACAACACCCTCTTGAGATGCCTATGACATCACACATGCTTTCATTCATGAGAACATAATTGACATCATTGATGACACCACTCATGACTTCACCAGTGCTTCCCTTTACAAATTTGATTGCTAGAAACGTTTAGATTTGTATTGTTATGAATGAGATCTAATGACCTGCTTAATTTTTAAATACTTTTAATAGGACCCTATTTTCCCTATAGACTACCCATCCCTGAACCCTAAAACCTTTACGCAACTCATTTCTGAACCCTAAAAACCCCTTCCCAATCCAATATATTGTTGCAGAATCATATACTGACACTGTCCCTGGAAGACACGCTATACCATGAACCCAGAGGAACATATGGTTGTAAACTATCAATCAACTTTCAGAGCCTGCTTCAGCAGTGAAGCAGCAACTCTGAAAGTCCTCCATGGTGAACATCACATTCTAGACCAAGGGGATTTTTTTTGCCCAGAGTTTTATATAGCACGAACTTGACCCAAAGGTATCTGAGCGCTTTACATGAGCACCAGTTGCATTACAGACGGACACATTCATTTTGTTAGGCATGGGGAGTTTAAGTGATATCCCCAGAATCACAGGATGTTGAGCGTCCCTTGCCGGACTCGAACCCGGTTCCCTAGCTACGAGGTCGACTGCTTTAGCCGTTAGGCTACATCCTCTCCCCAAACTTATGTCTTCTTGTTCTGTTTAAATTATCAGTAGCTTTAGACTAATTAATGAAAGGCTGTAGCAGATACTGGAGCGTGGCATGGGTTTCAGAGAGAGGGTCTGATTTAAATCTTTCCATGCAAATCTCAGTTGGTAAAGATCAGCAACCACACTTCTACCACAGCCAAACTGGCATGTGGAGTTCCCCAAAGCACTACCTGCACCAACACTTTTCAGTCCCTCCATGGAGCCATTAGGCTTCATGCTACGAAACTCAGAAATAAACGTGCATCAATATGTGGACAGCACCCAATTGTACAGAAATATACCTCAATAACCTATGACATTGATATTCTAAGAAACTGCCTATCCCAACTTCGAACTTGTTTCTAAACCAACAAAAAACAGAATTTCTTCTCTGTATAATAACTAAGAGTAAAATCGACCCCAGGTTGTTGGACTTGTTAAAACGGGAGGCCTTCTTTTCAATACTATCCCTATCAGCCAGATCCCTGGGTTTACTTTGGATACATTACTAACACTCACCTTTTATTTAATCAAGCTGGCAAAGGCTTCAGTATGTCATCCACAGTCCTTGAACAACATTTGCCAGATTGTCTGAAAATTAGCAGTTCATTCACCTGTCAGTTTTTTCAAGTCTTGAAATTCTTTACTTGCACAGTTTTCACCTCCTCTTAAAGTAGTACTACACTCAGCTGCTGGAGTGGTTCATTCTGCTAACAAATTCGACCAAATCACCCCCACATCCCTGGACCTTGACTGGCTTCCCCTTACTGCCAGTATGTAATTTAAGAGTTGCTGTCATGCCTATAAAGGATATCAAGACAAACTTCCTCCATATCTGTCCGATTTACTCAAAATTGCAGGTGGCTCAAGAAATCTTCAAAGTGAAACAACCACTTCCATTTGAAATTCCCAAATGTAAAACCTCAGTAGCACTGGCATAATCCTTCTGTGGTGTGCCCACCAGAGACTGGACTTTCTGCCCCCAAACTCCAAACTTTAATCCCAGTCTCTAAATTCTTAGAGAACTCAAGTCCACCACTTCAGAGAATAGTTTTGTGCATTTAGCTAGTCTTCAAATATCTATGTTAATGTTAATGTTAAAAACACTTATGAAGCGCTACTGTTACCCGAAGGTGTTCTGGCGCTAGTTAAAAAGTCCTCCTACTGAAGCGGAAACAGGTAGAGCCAGAGTTAGACATGTTTTTAAGGCCTTCCTGAATGCCAATAGATTTGTCATACTTCTGAGATGGATAGGCAGACCTTCGCTGCACAGACCATAAAACTTCTACCACCCCAACAGGCTTTTTTTACCGAGGGAACAGTCACCAGTTTTGCTTCTGAAGAACGAAGTAATCTTTTTGGAACACACCATTGGAATTGCTGCTTCAGGTGGTCCGGACCCACACCATGAAGGGCTTTATGAACAATGCATAATGATTTAAACTGTACACGCTTCTTGACAGGTAGCCAGTGAAGCTTTCTAATCTCCCCAGAAACTGAGGCAAATTTAGGTATGCCAGTGAGCAATCTGGCAGCAGAGTTCTGTAGGAGTTGGAGTCTGTACATAAACCTTTACTGAATGTTAAGGTAGAGGCTATTACAGTAGTCCAGCCTGGACATGGTAAGTGCAGTAATAACCGTTTGTTGACTGTCCTTTGGCAGGAACGGCATTATTTTCTTACAGGATCTAAGGACAAACGATGTAGCTGAGGCGACTGCATTCACTTGGTCCCCAAAATTAAGTTTATCATCTATCCAGATTCCCAGATTTTTCACTTTCCTAATCGGGGTAGGAAGAGGACCCAGCGTATCAGGGCACCATCCTGGGGTCCAGAAATTGGGGTCATTCCCAAACAGAACAACCTCCGTTTTGCCGGAATTGAGTTTGAGACAATTTTGGGCCATCCAATTTCCCATCGCTATAACATTAGCCTCTACTAAAAGAAGCTTTCTAACTATTTCACTCTAACTCCTCATCTTGATGTACTCTGTTTATTGTTGCTTAATCATTTAATGTAAATCTCCCTAATTCTGACAGGTCCAACTCTGCGATCTCAAGGGTTAAATAAAATGTGTGAGAAGTGCACCCAGCTGCACCCCTCGTCTTTACCTGCCCTTTGTGGGTGCCCCTTACTGGTTGTTTGCAAATGTCTTTCAATTGGTATGATGTGAAACCTGGTTCTTCTTGGACAAGGATAAAGAATGTCTGAATAGACATCATTTCAATTGCAATTTTTTTTATGCCGCTATAGTTAGATTAGATTAACAATAAAGTCAAACATTTAAACTAGATAGCTCAAATTTGATTATAGACCCAAGTGTTTTAAGCCAAATGACATGGAAGCCATATTTTGGTGGCAATTGCATTATCAAACCTATTGTCCAAATTAATACTAAGGCAATATTTTATTTAAGCAGCATAAGAAGCCATATGTTCAAAGCATGACACAAGCTGACAGATAATTTAGCCTACACTGCAGTTTACATAACCAGTCCTTCAGCAGCACTGTGGTGTAGACTCACTTCAAAGGAGGGAGGTATTAATGTTTTGACAGGTCTTAGTTTTAGGCTAGTGCACTGGCACAATCAATAGAGACCTACTGAGAATAAAATATTTAGTTAATTTAAATGTATTAAATTATATTTATGTTTGTAAGATTTATTAAAAAATTACACCTATAATAAAATGTTCATATTTGCTTATTTATTATGTATTAAAAATGACAAAAAGTTATGTATAGAATTAATTTAAATGGATTTACTATTATTTTTTAAATAGTTATATTTATTTAAAATTTAAAAACAGTTATTAAAATATGTTATCATAAAGTCGCTGACACAAGTCAGGAAGGATCTCAAGACCTGGCTCTTCGAATGAACCTCAGCACCCAGTCGGACCTACAATTCCCCATCCCCCCCAGCGCCTTGAGACCCTCACGGACGAGTAGCCACACTTAACAAGTATTGATTGATTGATTGAAAATAATATTTATTTTGTATTTATATATATTTTTAACATTAATCTACATTTATCTGTATTTTTAAAAAGCTGAAATACATTAATTGTAATATTATTTCCTTTGTCCTATGGCTTCTAAGTCCCTGCCTCCATAATTTTCAATGGGAGAATGTTGCAGTACTAGCTGTTTGCCATGTGTGGCGCAGAACTTACTCCAGGCTGAGTACATTTAGTACTGTTTCGGGTCCTTTTTGGCTGTAGTAACTTTAGAAATGCAGTTTGTGAATGGCAATGTGGGTGGGTATTTTTCCCTTCCTAAAACCATCCTTAGCGCTCCCAAACCCCCTCCTTACTCCTCCTTGAACCCCTCCCCTTGGTTCCACTCACATTTACTACTAAGGTTGGAGAGGTGAAGGTGTAGATTTACATATGTGGGTTAGTGAATTGAATTTTGTAGTGAGTAAGTAGTTCTAGTGTGAATCGGGCCCAAAATGAATATTTGTATGAGTGAGTGTCACAATGAGACAAAATTCAGGCTTATTGGCAGCTTGGTACATATGTTAAACTCTTCTATTGGTAATTTATGGAGCAGAATAGTCTTGATGAAGAGTATTTTTACTGGGTATTGTTTGTGGTGGAATTTGGTGACTGGAAACTTTCCAAGTCCGGTAGCGTGTTAAACTGGGACATGGCAGCTGTTTTTTAGTCGCCTGCCAGCAGAGTTTATCAATCAATATGAAAGAATGTATGATTAAACTATGATGGATAGTGACTCTGGTGTTGTAGGGATTTAGCTGTCACCATCTTGATTTTTGACATAACCGATGATCGGTCCACTCTCTAGCAGCCCTGTCTTCCACCGGTCACATGCTGTCCCATTTATATAAATTGGGCCCAATAGAGCAGCATGTAAACATTAAGTGGAGATATCTATTTGAATGTATGACGTTACATCGCATACATTCACTACGCATGACTTTACAGTTACTACGACCGTGTTGTTACCACGCGTGCCATTACATCGCAAGTCGTTTCAACGACTTGCTGTAGGGGGCGCGCTGGACTTAGGAATAGTATTCATTACTATTCCTACTCCAGTTCTGCGCAACAGCAGGGAAGGTGTTGGATTTAAAATCCAACACATTCCCTGGTGTTGCACGCTCTACAGCAAGTCGTTGATACGACTTGCGATATAATGGCACCCGTGGTAACAACGCGGTCGTTGTAACGACCGCTTTGTAAAGTTACTGCGTTGTGTTTACAGCGTTGTAAACGCTGTTTCCCATCTATTCAAGTTTGATTCTTCAATATTTGCTTTATTGAAGATGTGATTTTGCTGGTTAAGTTGATGTGCATGGTCCTACTTTTGGACTCTGCACCCATGTTCAGTGAGGTTTGTTGGTTTTCCAACCCAACTAATAAATCCATTCAAGAGTAGTCAGTCAGGCCCAGGGCACTCAGTATGGGGCAGCAATGTATTTGTAATGTTTTAGCTGTTATCAGCAGCACTCCCAGCATAGACAAGTGCCTCTCTGAAGCGTTCTACAATGCAGTGTCGGGAAAACAGAGGGAACATATAACAAGTATTGAGCGATGATGGATTTTGGTCCGATGATGCCCAGAACCCTTTCATATTTTAAAAATATGCTTCCAGTACTGTATCAAGAGACGTTGTTTTAACTTTTAGGTAGAGCCTACCAGACAATACCAACTGTTTGGTTGCAAAAGACCTATTTTGGAGTTAACAAGAATTTACAGGGGCTTAGAGCCCACCCATCGCTTACCACAGCCTGGCTTTCTTGATAAGCTCATTTGCTTACTTATTATTAAGTGGCCTTCTTTGTCCCAGTTTGTCCATCTTGAGTTTGTCCCTCCCCTGGAGCATAGTCTCTTTACTGTCTTCTCTTTTAGGGAACTTCTGTCATCTTTTTACTTAACTACTCTGTGAGAGTGGATCTGTTTTCCATCGCTCACCTCATGTGTTTGCTCTCCACCTGCCAAATGTCCGCCCCATTCTCCTCGTACCCTCGTTTTACAAGCTCTCTCTTTTCTCCCCCATCAAACTCACTACCTCCCCTTCACCCAGTGCTGTTTTCTCACTCTTGTGCTTCTCTCCAGGTCTCTGTGTTTCCCTTTTTTAGGGGGGGGGGCAAGGACCTGGGAGCAAATTGCTGCTGGCCCCTCCACCTTAAAAAAGAGAATTTTCGCTACTTCATTTCATTTGCTGATCTATTACGTATACGTAGATAAAAAAAATATAGCATCTGTATTATTTCAGCTGTGTCATCCTGCCTATTGTTGCTTTTTTTGTCTCATTTTGCCATGCTGCGCAAAATATTGCCAATTCTGTACAGCATCATCTAAAGGCATTGGCAAAAGCAATAGGACCCAAAGGTGAGAACTAATGACTTTGCCAATGTTTGGTATACTTTTTGATCAAATACTTGGAGAAAGGTTCGCAGGCACACAGGAATAAAATATATTTTCTGTGGTGAGAGATGGGGTTGAAGGAGAAGTAGGAAAAGAGTATTCGACATCTTTCCTCGTGCTTTTATGTTTTTATAGTAAACTTACCAAATTTACTTTCAGCTATCAAACATCTCTCTGTTCATACTTCCTCAATGCCATTCTTTTGCAGGACAATCCTGACTTTCATACCTACATGAAACAATGGCTTCTTTTCCTTCCAAATCCATTCTGCATATGTTAATAGGCCCCTTTTTCTATTGCTGGGGAGTGGGGCAATGGAATAGAAAGAGGGTTAATTACCCAAAGACTACTACTTCTTTTCTCCACTGTGAGAGATTTTATTATTACCATATTAAAATTGACTTATATTTGATTTGGATGCTGCTGACCTAAGTTCTTATTCCGGTGTCCACAAATGAACAAAAATAGTATGATTTTGGATAAATTGCTGTATTTATCTGTCCCTCAAGTGGCAAATTTGTTTAATGTGAAACATGCGAATTATAAAAGCTCATTATACTGCGTGCCATGTAATAAAGCGATGTTCTGTTGCCTCACCACATCATACCTTGATCTTTATGATATTATTTTAATCCAACCCCATTAACATATTATTATTTTCTGTATAGCACCAGGAGTATGAGATGAAACTGCAATATAAATCATTTTTTTCTGAAATGTGCCCTAATGCCCATTAGAGTTAGACATATGCCCTGTTAAATGTTTAACATAAAAAAACTCACATATTTGAGGATACACACAAACTCTCTCTCTCTTGTGCAGCAAGTACAATAACCCATTAATCTATCTTATTGGTATTAGAACCTGGGACATGAAGGATATACACTGTTAATTTTACACTACAGAGGACACCAACCCCTCAAACTCCTGTGCTATCACACCGTGGATAGACATTAAATGCAGATGTGGCAGTTTTAATGCTGTGTAGACCACTAATCATTAACTGACAGCCTTTCTGGAGTCATTGCTCTGCAACACAGACACCTTAATACTTGAATTGATTTAAAGGGCATCACGACTGCAGGTTCCTTGCAGATTGTCTTCCACCATCAGACTTCCCATACACACTCAACATGCCTTTTTCAGTGGGTATATAGAGTGATGCCTGACAGGAAAACTCACATACCCCCCTGAAACACAATGAGTAACATAAACACCGCCTGGCCTTATGATGTCTCTAATTGACTGGGCCTTGCTCGGAGGTAATGTGACTCTCATTTATGGACTCAGAGGACTCTGCCACTAGAGCACAATATTTCACAACTCTATTGGGCCAATCACTGGTCAGGCATTATGACCTGCAGTTAAATCTCGTAATTAATAGAAAATAAATCCATGCTGTGTGTTTAACGTTTGTTATTCTAGGAAATGCTGAATGAACTTATTTTTCTTGCTGTGCTTTCTCATTTTTTTTTACTTCATAGGTTTATCAAGTTATGCAAAAGAGGTTATTTAGTCAAGTCACTCATAAATTATGGAGCTGACCTTTCAGAGCTTAATTAATATCACTGAGCAGAAACAGTCAGCCATCTCTTTGCCCAGCTAGACTTCATTATTCAAGGACATTTTCCACAGATCTCCACATGTGGGCCAGGCTGAGAGTTAGTGCATGCTGCTATGACTTACATGTGCTCAACCTAGAATTCTCATGTACTGAAAAACACGGATGCCCCCTCCTCCCTAAACACAAGTAATACAGCAACTGGGTCACATAGGCCCGATTATATCCGATTCCCCTGACACTGGCTTCCTGGCAGCATGCCTTGTATTTTTAATTGTTTTAACCTTTGTGTGAAGAATATGAAAAAAAATTGCTTGAGTACTCTATTTCACCGGATGTTATTTATCTTTCTTTACCCAGTTTGCCGTGATCCACAAAGAATGTGATACTTTGCGAAGTCTGCTCATTGGTTCCAAAGTTATCATCAATAAAGAAGCCTTAAGAAGACATAGTGGCATAGCCGAGGATATCTAATTTGGCAGTTTGTAAAAGAAAGTAGTTGTAAAAATGTTACACATTTTGGGGTTCAATACAGACTAGTATGCTCTTACCGCCTCTTGTCTATTCACTACAAGTATTGCAGAATCTCAACTTCCCTTTTGTTGGACCGGGCCCTCTCTGCAGGGCATGCCAGATGTTTGCGTTCCTGTACATTCCTTTGATAAACTCGTTCTTGTTGGCTTTTAGGACTCATTGCCCTTTACCCTGCTAACCAGAGCTAAAGTGTTTGTGCTCTCTCTTGAAAACATGGTAAAACTGCCCTGCACCTGATTGATATATTTAATGTACTTATAACTGCCTAGTAAATGGTACTACATGTACCCAGGGCCTGTAAATTAAATGCTACTAGTGAGATGCAGCACTCATTGTGCCACCCACTAAAGTATCTTTTTCAAAACCTGTCTCAGGCCTACCACTGCAGCCTGTAGTGCAGTTTTAAACTGCCATTGCAGACTGCAGTCTGACAAAGTAAACCTTTTGCCAGACCTACATCTTCCCTTTTAATACTTATAATTCACTCCTAAGTCAGGCCCTAAAGGCTCAGAGGGCAGGATGCACTATATTTAAAAAGTAGGAGACGTGTACCTAAGTGTTTCATGTCCTGGCAGTGAGCAACTTCTAAAGTCGTTTTTCACTGTTGTAAGGCATATCTCTCCCACTGTCTAACATGTGGTTACCTTATTACATTCAATAGGTGCTAACTTTACATTAGGGGCAGATAGATATATGTTGTTTACACTTAAATGCATTGCAATTTAAAATTCCCTTTAATGGTGAAGTTGGATTTTAAGTTACAGTTTGCAAAAGGCCACTTTTAGAAAGTTGCCATTTTTTCTGCTCAAGCCAATAGTGCCTCTCTGCCTGTGTCCAGGGGCATGCGAACAACTGGCCAATTTACCAGCACCAACTAGACCTGCTTGGACCTCCCTCAGCTCTGCTGCTGGCCTCTGCAACAGAGTAAGTCCTGATCCCCAAGAGGTGCCCCCAAGTTCTCCTGGACTCTTGGCTGGCATCAGAGTGTACTCCTCCTGAAGAAAAGGTGACGATACAGAGGTTTTGGGCTCCTCGCAACCGCAGAGTGACCTCTTCATGCCAAGAATTGGCCATATGCAACAACCACCAAAACAAAGCTCCAGTAGAACCTGCTCTTTGCACCAACAGTCATCGTCTGCAACCACCACCAGTGTGAAGCTCCAGTGTACCTGCTCTTCATGCTGATAGCATCAGCCAGCGTTGATCGCCAATACGAACCACCAGCAACACCTGGCTAATTGCACTAGAGCAGCAACTGCCCATTATGCCTGACATGCTCCTTGCTCCTACAGGGTTCTCTTCACGGCCCCTGGCACTCTTTGCACAAACTTGAGAAGGTAAATCTTCAGCGGGACGATTCTGGTCCCTGTATCTAACCTGTATCCATTGCAGTCAGCCTAAACATATGACTTTCCCCTGTTCCAGTGTGACCAGATAACCGTGTGTTGGTGCTTTGTGCTTTTTGGCACTATTTTCAGCTAAACCTTCGTTTTAGTGTCATTGTATTTATTAGAAATTACTCTAAATTGGTTTGGGATTTTTCTTGTATTGTGTTTTCACTTTATTACTGTTTGAGTGCTGCATAAATACTTTACACATTGCCTCTAAGTTAAGACTGACTGCTTGTGAGCCAAGATATCAGAGGGTTAAGAACAGGTTGATTAAGTGACTTTTGTAGTTTACTGTGACAAAGATTGTATTTATTATTTGAGTAGGCCTTCCACTGCTTTCAGCTAACTGCTCAATTTCTTAGACCTTTCATTTTTCTACTCTCACCGGTTACTGTCCACAGTAAAAACCCTGTCCAGTTGCCCCTACTTCTTTACCTCTACACTGCCCTCTCTCTCTCCCTCACCCACCCATCTAATAGCCTACTGTTTAGTCATCGTCTTTTTACTTGCTCTCACCTTTTTGACTTTTACATTTACTGTTGATTTTTCACTAAATAAACCTCTTATAATGAGAAACAATAGAGAATTACACATTGAACTTTCACAAACAAGGAAATGATAAAACAGCCTGTGACAAAGTGCTACATTTTGCATGGTCACTCCATGTTGTGCTGACATGTATTGCTGGTTTTCGAAGTCTGCACACTGGGGCACTGATGTCCAGTCCCCAGTGTATGTCTCTGACCCCCTAAAACATTGTAGATAACTTCTAATTGGCGTATTTAACTTGTCTGGAAGGCCATAGTGTATGGTGAATGGACTACAGCAATGGCATGGAAAAGCTGAAATCCACAGGTGGACTGTAGAAGATATTGTGCCATCCACTAAGCTGACAAAGAAAACATGGCTTGAGGCCTGTCTGTATAGACTGAATCCTGCAACTTTTAAATCTGCAGGCAAACCTGCAAATAACACTTTCGACAGCAAAGAACACTACTTTTAAATATTAAACAAATCATCCCTAAGTGGACCATTGTATCCCACAAGGGAGAGTGCCTAGTATTTAGAACTGTTAGATACAAGAAATTAATGTTGGCATGTGCCTACAGTGGCTTGTCTCCAAAACCTATTTTTACTATAACAAGCTGCTGGAATTATTCAAACACTATTTTTAATGTTTATTGAAAATTTAATTCAATGATGAAGTCGGATTTTTATTAAATGGTTAGAAAAAGTGACTTTTAAAAAGATACATTTTACCTGCCTTAAGCTCTAATAAGCTAATTAGCATTAGCATTTGTCTGCTGGCAAATGGCTCTGCCAAATCTTCCCCTTAATGAGGTCTGCAAACTTCCCAAAGCAGAAATAATGGCTTAGTCCTTTAAACAGGAAGGCCTTGGTGTGAGGTATGTGACAGATAACAGCTCAAGAACTTCATTAACTTAAAAGGGACCAATGTGAGGCCTTCTCATTGCTAGTTAAGTGTAAATGGAGACAGGGAGAAGTGAAGCTTTTTGTTAAGTAGGGCCTCTGTAGCCAGTTTGGCACCACCCCAGTAGAAGGGGGTACTGGTTCCAAAACTGGTTTGGTGTAGCTGAAGAGGGGGGGACTACCTATTTCACTAAACACACCCCTAGCTAGCACATAAACTCTCCTTCAGGGGCAGAATCATTCTGCCATGTTAGATTTGCATCAAAAAATTGAACTGTGGGATAGTCTGTAGGAAGGGTTAAACCTGGTAATTATTTTCTCATTGGTTAAGGATTGTCTAGGAATCACTCCCCCTTCACTGGCTAATGAAAGTTGGCACCTCACCCACACCTCATCAAACACTTTCTAGACCTGCGGAAGAACAAAAGATGGCAGGACCCTCTATTTGAGACCTGTGCGGAGACCTAAAGGGTTAGATCTTAATGCTCCCACTTGTACCCTGTACTAAGACCTGAACTCTGAGGGTCTGTTGGCTAACTTCCCATGTAGCTACAGGAACAGAACAAGCTGCAAGAGGTCTTTTCCTGCAGTGCCAACTGACCAGTAGCCACTGAAAATGGATTGGACCCTGCTCATGGCCTCTGCTAGAGTGAATCCTGGTCCCTAAGTGCTGTTCCTGTGGCCCAAAAAGCCCCAGGAATGACCAAAGGAAGGTACGCCAGAAAACCACAAAAAGTTGGAACTTACAAACTTTTTGGATTTCCAAGACTCTTGGCACTTCAGCGGGACCTCACAACAACAGTGGCCAATTTCAAGAGGGCTTAGTTGAATGCAGCTGCAGCATTGCCTCACTAGGGGAAACACTGATGGCCTGATTTACAAACTGGATTTTGTAGTATGTAAAGTAGTACTACAGTTGTACTAATTACTACAAAATGAAATTTCACAAATGTGTGTAAATCTCCACCTCCATATTACCTATCTTTTTTATGGGGAAATCCTCACCCTACTTAGTAGCAAAATTGGGAGGGGCCAAGGAGAGTGGCTGGAAAAAGCGGAATACTTACTACTGAATGGGAGGGTTCTAGGGAGGAATACGGAGGTGTTTAAAGAGGTAGAGCTATAAATGTAGACATATAATGCAATAGCAAGAGAGTTGAGACCATGAAACACAGCTATACTGATGTGGGGTAGAAAGAGGCTATTGAAAAACAAAGGACTGACAGAGGTGAACTACAGAGTAGAGCTAGAGATGTAGGCGATATGTACATAGAGATGCAGAAATAAGTGGAGAGAGATTTAAAAAGAGAGGGATGTGGGTGAAGAGTATTGAGAGAGAAAAGAGACAGAAATATAGTAGAGGCAGAGAAAGAGAGGTAGAGGGTGTTGAAGAGAGGTGAAAGATAGAGTCAGGGGCCTGACCAATTGTTCACCTTGCCCATATCTTAAAATGGCTCTGGTTTGTACAATGGAACCCCAGCATAGATGCTGTCATCTTGGTTGGAAGATAGGTTCCATTTTTGGTATGTTAACATTTTAATGTAAAATGTACATGAGGCAAGCACACATCATAAAATATTTTAAGAAGAGAAGTAGGAGTTGTTACGAGCATCCCCAAAGAAACAAGGGGCAATTTTGTCAAATGTAGCACAAAACACTGGATGGATCCACGCAAACTTTGCATGATGATAGAGACTGCTTCAAGCAATCTTTTACATATTTTTTGTAAAATCTAATGAGTATTGTTAATAAAGCACCCATTAGAAGATATTTGACAGGCAATTTTTCAAACTTGCTGGCAGAGGACTGAAAGTTGGATTTGAGCTAGCCATCTAATTGGTTGTTCAGGCAACTGTTTTGAGGTGTGGTGCATGGATCTCATCACAGAAAATACCTTTTGAGTCATGGGATCCTGCCTTCCTCAAATAACTTGGATGTAGGTTTTTAAGGGCTAGCTTTTGGTATGTGTTCAATGGTTCTACTGAGAGAACCTAATATGACCATTTTTAGCCACCCAATCATACTGAGGGTAATCTGAAGAAAGAAAAGGGCAGACCCAAAAAATCTTAAACAATGCCAGCAGATCACAGTTTGGGCCTGCAGAATGCGAGAAAATTAAAAGAGAAAGTATAATGCAACAGGAATATTGAGCAGAGGTAATGTCTAAATCCATTACAAACAGGCATAGCTGTATGCTGAATCAGTGAGCGCATAAGGCCTTGGTTTGAACAACACATACAGCACATTAAACATATTAATGAAGCTTTTTTTGTGTGGGTACATAAGTGCCAAGATTGAACAAAATGATGTTGTATTATGTGGCGATGATACCAGCTAGGGTGGATGACCCAGATCCCAAATGGCCAATCTCTTTCTCTCTTACGCCATTCCCCTTTTCATTGAGAGCACACGTTTCTTCTTTGCACCTATCTGCGTTTAATTGGGTCTTCGTAGAATCTAGGTGGATAGTCATTGCTCCATCTACAACCATTGCTTCTGATGGATCTAGATAAGTGTAATGACAGATACTTGCTCAATGTATTGCTTCTTCAGTTTCTAATGGTACACGATACGCATTGCAGCACTGCACCTGCACCTGTAACCACAGCACACAACCAGATCCAGTTTTCCGATTTCTGCTCCTTGCGGTCTCAGGCAAGCGAAAATTATATGAAAAGCATAAATGTAAGAAAACCATGAATTACACAAAATACACAAACCCCAGTAATCAGTATTTATGCATGAAGGGAGCTTTGATTAAACAGATTTCCCTGAAATGGTACCTGCTACTCTCCGGGACGCCAGTGCTAAATGATGACACCCTCCAAGGACACCACCCAGCTACGTGTCCCAGGGCCTGGACAAAAGTGAAGCTCCTGTGTTCAGAAGAGGATTACGGGGGTTCACTTTCTGTAGTGGTTGGTGGCAAAACACATTGGGGGTGTGCAAAATATATTCACATAACAAATACACATAATACACATAACATATACACATATATACACACATACACATAAGACACATAAACATAATAAACATAACAAATACACAATAATACACACATTAACATAAATTTACACATTAAAAAAATCACTTACCTTACACTTCTGCTCCTAGTTCTGCAGCACGTCCTCGTTGCTCTGCAGCACATCCACCAAGCGCGAAGCCCACAGCCAACTCTCTCACCCAATAAAGACGCTGTTCTAAAGAGCCTTGATTGCCTCTAGCGGGCTGGCTCCATGCCCCAAAAGGCACTGTAGGTCTGTGCCTGCTCTTCAACCCAGCTGTCTTGGCCTTAGCAAGGTACCCGGCCAAACATGCTTAGTGCAAACATAAGTGGCCACTCCTCATTGCTGTCAATCATTGGCAGCAGTGATGCACTGGCCCAGCCCTGCCATCGCATTCCATTTGCTGGCAAAAAGCATCAGAAACAAAATGCTAATAAAATCATTTTATTACCATTTAATTTTTGACTCTTTCTGCCCAGCAGTGTTGGGGAGGGCGACGCTCCTCCTCTCACATGGAGGAACGGCAGCTGTAGAATCACTTCATATTGTATTTGTACAGGGGTTCTTTTTGTTGGGAATGTATACATTTTTAGGGAGTAGGGATTTCTTTGACTAGGTAAAGGGGGTTAAAAGTTTTATTTTGATTATTTGGTCTTGTATTTTTGAAAATAGCTTGCCTGTAAGAGAGAGAGGTTTCTGGGAGTGCTGATTTTGATATGGCCGAGACATAATATAAGAAGCAGGTTTTACTTTTTTGTCATTTATTAGAATAGACAGTCCTTATTGAGTCCTGTTTCTGAGAATCAGTACTTGATGCCTGTGGCGGCTGGTTGGGAACGGTGGCAGGGGGGCGGGCGAGGCAAGGAGGGGAGTTTTAAAAAGAAAAAAAACGTACCTCATTGTCGCCAATCGCCAGCTGCCGCCTCTTCTCCTCCGAGCAGAAACAGGAAGCAGACAGCCTCCCAGAATCCCCTGACCAATCACAGTGCTGCTAAGGCAGCGCTGTGATTGGTCTGAGCGCTGTGGTTCGGCTCTCAGGCGGGGACTGGAAGGCTAAGCATGTTCTCCACCCAGGCTGTAATGCAGCCTGGGTGGAGAACATGCAAAGTGCGCAAGACGGTTTGGCCAGCCCAAGAGTCTTGCGCACTTAAGTGCAGCAGGAACCAATCCTCCTCCCTCTGCCAGGCAAGCCAAGCCCTGCCCCAACCTGACTGGTTCCAAAAAGAAAATAATAATAACGTGACGTTTTTAACGTTGCGTTATTATCATTTTCTTTTTCTTTTTGTACTTAGTGGGGCAACGCTCCTCCGCCTTAGCGGAGGAGCCGCCCCTGCTTGATACACGAGTAAAATATACATTTTTCTAAGCCTTGCCCCTGCCCAGTCCGGAACCGACCAGGTAACACGAGGAGCGACTCCCCTGTTTTGTTTTCATGGAGTACTTACATTATTTTGATTGTCTTCCATTTACATACATTATGGTTATTCAATAGAATGGATCAGTGTTATGTATTTTTTATGAACATGAATAAAATGATTACGTAGTTCATTCATGGTTCAATACTTTGTTTTTAGGCTATTTTAAGGTAAAATGTGAGCAGCTTAGAATGACAGTGAGCTAGAAAATTATTAGGTAATTGATGCTGACACTCTAATGAAATGTTTTCGTTGTATTTGAAAAGGCCTTTTACTGCTCTGCCTTTATATGGTAGGAGTTTTAGCTTATGTTGGCGTTTGAAGATCAGAGGTTTCAACATCAAGCTAAACAAGATGATTTCCTGTTTTGGGAATAATAATTGAAGATGCATTTTTAAGACTCATACTGGTTATTAATTTTTTTATGGAAGTATGATACAGACAAATCATTGGGAGTGTCTTGATACTGAACCATATTTGGAATATTCGGATTAAAGTGTACGTGGACCGTGCGTATGTTAAATGACAGGCTTGTAAAACCTACAGTCAATACATGACCACCAGATTAATCAATGCCAAGGCCATACGAAGGCGTTAACTTGGACTGCGACAATTTAAGGAGGCTTTTAAAAATATTTTACCAATTTCAAGACTTTACAAATGGGAGGAAGGTTTCAATTTTGCACACCTTCATTGTTGTAACTGCGTGCGCTACTAATCCGTAGTTAGGGTGAAGACAGCTTTCTGCAAATGAAGGGCTTTGTTTATGGACAAGTCAAAATATTGTTTTGGTGTACTCATTAGGGCATAAATCGAATTTATGGGGAAATGTGTCTAACTCTAAAATATCATCAAACTGTCCTGCAAGGAAAAAACATAAAAATGACAAAAGGGAAGTGAGATGAACGTAAGAACTTCATACCTACATTTGAGTGTATTGCTTGAAAACTGCTTCACAATAAAAAACGTTAAGTATGTATTATTCCATGCTGTGCATACATTACTATTTCCTTGCCAGTGCCTTCCCTTACATTAAAAATACAGCCAATATTGCATTATTTGAGTTATACCTTCTTCCTCCCTTAAGTAAATAAATCATATATATATATATATGTATATTGTCCAACAATTGCCCGAAAGCTTGGAAGGGCACTCGGCAGGGAGCCAGCCATCTGGCTTTCACTTGCTGGCTCCTTTCAACATCACGATAAAAACTCCATTGCCTGACGCGTTTCGATGTTTGGCACATCATCATCAGAGGCTTGTTAAGGAGCATAACAGGCAAGGCTCTCTTTTATTTCTTCATTTTGCATGCAAATTTGATTGGTTCACATCCCTCAGTGGGCTCCGCATAGTGCTAGGTTCGAAATACTGCATGCTGGGAATTAGAGTTCCACTCCGAGCACTAATCATCCCTAAGTGGGTGTCTGTTAGCTTTCCTATTTTAAAAGCATTTTCATTCCTTAGTAGGATTCGTGTAGATGAAAGGAGTCACGTTTATTGTTAGGCTTCCTGCGCTGTTCGGTTCTGGAATCCGTTCCGACCACAGCCTCTCTTGTAAATTGAAGAAATGGTGCACCTTCCCACGGCAGGGCTGCCGTGCAAAAAGATTGTCCAACAATTGCCCGAAAGCTTGGAAGGGCACTCGGCAGGGAGCCAGCCATCTGGCTTTCACTTGCTGGCTCCTTTCAACATCACGATAAAAACTCCATTGCCTGACGCGTTTCGATGTTTGGCACATCATCATCAGAGGCTTGTTAAGGAGCATAACAGGCAAGGCTCTCTTTTATTTCTTCATTTTGCATGCAAATTTGATTGGTTCACATCCCTCAGTGGGCTCCGCATAGTGCTAGGTTCGAAATACTGCATGCTGGGAATTAGAGTTCCACTCCGAGCACTAATCATCCCTAAGTGGGTGTCTGTTAGCTTTCCTATTTTAAAAGCATTTTCATTCCTTAGTAGGATTCGTGTAGATGAAAGGAGTCACGTTTATTGTTAGGCTTCCTGCGCTGTTCGGTTCTGGAATCCGTTCCGACCACAGCCTCTCTTGTAAATTGAAGAAATGGTGCACCTTCCCACGGCAGGGCTGCCGTGCAAAAAGATTGTCCAACAATTGCCCGAAAGCTTGGAAGGGCACTCGGCAGGGAGCCAGCCATCTGGCTTTCACTTGCTGGCTCCTTTCAACATCACGATAAAAACTCCATTGCCTGACGCGTTTCGATGTTTGGCACATCATCATCAGAGGCTTGTTAAGGAGCATAACAGGCAAGGCTCTCTTTTATTTCTTCATTTTGCATGCAAATTTGATTGGTTCACATCCCTCAGTGGGCTCCGCATAGTGCTAGGTTCGAAATACTGCATGCTGGGAATTAGAGTTCCACTCCGAGCACTAATCATCCCTAAGTGGGTGTCTGTTAGCTTTCCTAAGCTTAGCGAGTCCAGGTGCCGGTAGTTGAAATAAAAGATGCCGGAAATACATTCCTGTGAGCCTGTGATGCCTTTCCTTAGCAGCCCGAGAAGAAGAGGCGTGAAGCCTCGAAACGCGTCGGCGGAAAGAGTAATGGTTGGGGCACGAGACCAAGCTGCATAATCAGGCCGGAGGGCGAAAGTGATGTCGAGTGCCCTTCCAAATGCTTTCGGGCACTTTGTTGAGCGATCTATTTACAGGGCAGCCCTGTCCTGGGAGGGGCACCATCTCCATCGTATCGGAGAGGCTGGGGGAGCGAAACCTCTTCGAATCCTGCGCAGCACATCACTTCAAATGCGGATTGAGCTGGTCTATTGTACTCCACATCCTACTAAGGAGAACCAATAGCTTTTAATTGGGACTGTGCATCGCACCTACTTAAGGTTTTTTATTGTTTGCTCACAGTTGGAACTTTAAATCCCAGAATGCACCTATCTGACACTGCACTTAGCGAGTCCAGGTGCCGGTAGTTGAAATAAAAGATGCCGGAAATACATTCCTGTGAGCCTGTGATGCCTTTCCTTAGCAGCCCGAGAAGAAGAGGCGTGAAGCCTCGAAACGCGTCGGCGGAAAGAGTAATGGTTGGGGCACGAGACCAAGCTGCATAATCAGGCCGGAGGGCGAAAGTGATGTCGAGTGCCCTTCCAAATGCTTTCGGGCACTTTGTTGAGCGATATATATGTATATATATATCATCTACTGGCGGTCGCCAGTAGATAGTTATAGTTAGGACCTATTTTCCATAGGAAATCCGCAACATTCTATTTGAAATAACTTTGGCGCCGGTTGACGAATCTTCGCGAAATTTTCAAAACTCGTGGGGCGCTCCAGTCTGCTCCTATCCTGAAAGTCTCGGGTGATTCATCAAGTGGGGGCTGAGAAAAAGGGGGTCCCAAAACGTGTTTTCCCCATGCAATTTTCCATAGGAACCTTTCATCGCAGCTACAGCCCGAACTGCTGAACGGAATTACACCAAATTTGGCAAAAGGTAGCCCTTGGTTCAGAGTCGTGCCTTTTGGTTAAATGGTGTACATCCGTTCAGTAGTTCCTGAGAAATTTGAAAAAGAAAACACATATATATCTGGGCGGAGCCTAACCACACATGTCATCGTGAGATCTGATTGGCTGTCAGCACTTCATCCTGGAATTGCTGGCAGCCATCTTGGGACCAATATAAATAATAGTACCCCATTGAAATGCATTGTAGTGAATCGAAGATTTTGAGGGTTACCAAAAGGAGAACTATAAAGGGTGATAACAGACTTTAGTTACATTAGAATTCATTTGTTGATGGTACCATACTAATTTCAGGAATTGTGGTGTGTTCTAAGGTGATTTTACCCTGTGAAAAACCTTCTGCTGGGATATCATGAATCATGTTTGAGAGAAAACTATTTTCACATGCTTGTCCCATACAGTTTTGGAAGGTGCTCCAGAAGCTAAAATGAGAGCATATTTTCTGTAAATTCACATTATCTTTCTCAGTCATGTGAGAATGAAGTCTGACATTCTCAGTAAAACATGTACATCCAACAAGGGCAGAGACTGTCAGTTGATTCCTTTGTGTTCTACTGCAGCTTCCCAGAGTGTTCTAAAGAACAACTAGAGCGCTAACAGTCTTACTTATGACAAAAGTATGGCACACCTGAAGCCATCTTGATTGGAATAAACTGGTAACTCTTAAAACATTTAATTTAAAAAGGAACAAAATGAGGGGTTCATTTTGTCATAGAAATTATGGTTAGTGCTGTAGAAAGAAAAATTAGGACATGTTTTAAGTGAGAGCTCAAATATCTTCCTGTTATATTTCAACAGGAGCAGCCTGTCAGTTGATGGCTTTGTGTTCTACTGCAGCTTCCCAGAGTGTTCTAAAGAACAACTAGAGAGCTAACAGTCTTACTTATGACAAAAGTATGGCACACCTGAAGCCATCTTGATTGGAATAAACTGGTAACACTTAAAACATTTAATTTAAAAAGGAACAAACTGAGGGGGTTCATTTTGTCATAGAAATTATGGTTAGTGCTGTAGAAAGAAAAACTAGGACATGTTTTAAGTGAGATCTCAAATATCTTCCTGTTACATTTCAACAGGAGCAGCCTGTCAGTTGATGCCTTTGTGTTCTACTGCAGCTTCCCAGAGTGTTCTAAAGAACAACTAGAGTGCTAACAGCCTTACTTATGAAAAAAGTATGGCACACCTGAAGCCATCTTGATTGGAATAAACTGGTAACACTTAAAACATTTAATTTAAAAGGAACAAAATGATGGGGTTCATTTTGTCATAGAAATTATGGTTAGTGCTGTAGAAAGAAAAATTAGGACATGTTTCAAGTGTGATCTCAAATATCTTCCTGTTATATTTCAACAGGAGCAGCCTGTCAGTTGATGCCTTTGTGTTCTACTGCAGCTTCCCAGAGTGTTCTAAAGAACAACTAGAGCGCTAACAGTCTTACTTATGACAAAATTATGGCACACCTGAAGCCATCTTGATTGGAATAAACTGGTAACTCTTAAAACATTTAATTTAAAAAGGAACAAAATGAGGGGTTCATTTTGTCATAGAAATTATGGTTAGTGCTGTAGAAAGAAAAATTAGGACATGTTTTAAGTGAGATCTCAAATATCTTCCTGTTATATTTCAACAGGAGCAGCCTGTCAGTTGATGCCTTTGTGTTCTACTGCAGCTTCCCAGAGTGTTCTATAGAACAACTAGAGTGCTAACAGTCTTACTTATGACAAAATTATGGCACACCTGAAGCCATCTTGATTGGAATAAACTGGTAACTCTTAAAACATTTAATTTAAAAAGGAACAAAATGAGGGGGTTCATTTTGCCAGAGAAATTATGGTTAGTGCTGCAGAAAGAAAGTTTTGGGCATGTTTTAAGTGAGATCTCAAATCCTCTTCTATTTCATTAAAAATTCTGACATGCAGACTGAAACAATCACTTTCAATACCAGCAGTAGACTTCCAGTTAACTCCCTGGTGAGCAGTAGCTTTACTACAGTGATCTAATGAACAACTAGAGTGCTAACATTCTGAATTTATGGCAAATGTGTGACACATCTGAATGCCTTCTTGATGGAATCAAAGTAAAAAACTGAAAGCATTTCCTACTGAGGAGACTGCAGTAAATGACGAAATTAGGAAACTTCATAACAAATAAGTCTCCCAAGATGGCCACCAGAGGAAATAAGAGCCCAAATGTAGCACAAATATCACCCAGATGTAGCCCACATATAGCCCAATGACAGAAGTGTGCAAAACACTTTTTATTTTTAGTTTTTCTGCAGTTTTATATAGTGCAAACTGGTCACGTATTGGAGCGTTACATCTTACTTGGACCCCTTATTGCGTATTTTGCACTGAAGTACATGAGATTGATCTTGCGAAACATTGAACTTTACGATTCTGTTAACCTGAAGTTGCTCTGAACCGGGCTTTGTAACACCCGTTTTTACCTACTGGTTTTAATTAATTCTCACTGTATTGTATTAGGAAAGAGGATTTACTGTTTTTATGTACACTTTTATGATCTATGTTTCTAAATCAGATCAAATAAAGTTTAATTAATTCTATGGCAGGACGGAGGCGAGGATTATGCATATCTTTCCTCACTTTATTTGCATAGCAGTTCAAAGAAAACGTAACACAACAATCATTAAACAAAAGACTACACAACCCATGAACCATTAGGGGGTAGTCTCCAAGGCAACTATAGTCCAATCATATCACAGTCCATCGTATATAATATCGTGACGTCCCTTCCGCTTCCTCTTTCTTCACTGCTCGTCAGTTAAGTGCATTCCTTACATTCTTGGCTTAATCTGACGTTGTTGCTGTTTGTATAGCGGTTTCTTGTGCACGTTATTAGCATTATTGCCTTGGTATTGTTTCATATTCCCTGCGCAGCAGGCTCTTGCTTGAGCGCGTTCTCCCCCTCGCAGTTTCTCCCGCTGTGTGTTCTGTGCGCGGTGAGATCCTGTCAGGCGCATCTGGTCCGAGCGAGGCAGCTCCGTCGAGCGCTCCCGCTGGTCTTTACGCGCGTTTGGGAATCCGGCCACTCCTTTAGTGTCCGCTTGATTCCCGACCAACCTCGCCTAATTTTGACACCGCTACGCAGTGATTTCCCCACACGGCCACGTTAGTGACCAGCGCCACCTGGTGGTGGTAATTGGTATTGCGCCTCAGTCTATTCTTATAACAGCTTCGGGAAAGCCCAGCTGTTGGAGCACCGGCGAGGGGGCTGTCTTAAGGATTTTAAGGGCATTTGTTCTGTGCTCACACCCTCTGCTATCATGTCTTCTCCAGAAGACCATTTTTACTCCTCCTACCAGGAAGTGGAGGAGGAATGGCCCCCAACTTCTCCCTCCAGCAGTGGACCAAGCCCTCTCTCTGGCTATTTCTAGGGCGCTGGCTCCTCTTAGGGATCAGGTTGATAAGCTGGCGAAAAGCATCCCTGGGGTGTTCAGTGACCCAGATCTGGTGGTGGCAGGTCCAAGTAGCTCCCAGATGGGGAATAAAAGGGCCGTTAAGCATAACGCGGGGCACTTGGAAGGATTTGATAAACTTACGGAGACCTTCCTCAAGAGTGCGCGAACGCTAAAACATGCACCCTGCCGGGAGGAGGAGGGGCCCGGAGAAAATTGCGACACTGTCACCACTATTGTAGACCCCGACGGCGGGTTTCCCTTAGAGGGAGTGGGTGTATCGGAGGACGATTTCTCCTCCGATGAGGATAAGGACTCGGGGCGTCCCTGGCGTCCAGAGTCCCACTCCTCTCAGTCCCCAACCGGTAGGACTTGGGTAGGCTCGAACATGTCCGAGTGGACCCCGTCCCCAACCGGGGACGGGGTCCACTCAGACATGTTCGAGCCTACCCAAATTTACCATCCTAGGTCGGCAGAGTGTACACCTGATGCCAAAGTGGCAGAGTATGTGGTGGGGAAAATCCATCAACCCCTTGAAAGGGAGGTCAGGAATAGGATGAGGGGAGAATGCCCCAGGCCCTCACTGAAGGGGAAGGTGGCACACACGCCTGAAATTGATGAGAAACTATGTACCTTTTTTTCCAAGTATATGAGGGATCCCAAGAAAGGAATTGATAGGTTTTGGACGTGGTAGGGCCCTTGACCCAAATTATTCAATTGACGGAGCGTTCCAAAGAGTCAGGATCCCCTTTGTCCACGGATATTGTGGCTGGTTGGGCGCACTACCCTAAACCCTAAACACTACCCCCTCCACTACCCAAACACCACTGCACTACCCTAAACCATAAAACACTACCCCCAGCACGACACACTACACTACCCAAACATAACTGCACTACCCTAAACCCTAAAACACTACCACCAGCACAACTCCCTACACTACCCAAACACCACTACACTACCCTAAACTCTAAAACACTACCCCCAGCACGACTCCCTACACTACCCAAACACCACTGTACTACACTAAACCCTAAATAAACCCCCAGCATGACCTCCCACACTACACAAACACCACTGCACTACCCAATACCCTAAAACACTACCCCCAGCACGACCCCCTACACTACCCAAACACCACTGCACTACCCTAAACCCTAAAACACTAACCCCAGCATGACCCCTACACTACCCAAAAACCACTGCACTACCCTATACCCTAAAACACGACCCCCTACACTACACAAACATGACTGCACTACCCTAAACCCTAAAACACTACCCACAGCATGACCCCTTCACTACTCAAACACCACTGCACTGCCCTAAACCCTAAAACACTACCCCAGCACTACCCCCTACACTACCCAAACACCACTGCACTACCCTATACCCTAAAACACGACCCCCTACACTACACAAACACCACTGCACTACCCTAAACCCTAAAACACTACCCCCAGCATGACTCCCTACACTACCCAAACACCACTGCACTACCCTAAACCCTAAATCTACCCCCAGCACGACCCCCTACACTACCCAAACACCACTGCACTACCCTAAACCATAAAACACTACCCACAGCATGACCCCCTTCACTACACAAACACCACTGCACTGCCCTAAACCCTAAAACACTACCCCAGCACTACCCCCTACACTACCCAAACACCACTGCACTACCCTATACCCTAAAACACGACCCCCTACACTACACAAACACCACTGCACTACCCTAAACCCTAAAACACTACCCCAGCACGACTCCCTACACTACCCAAACACCACTGCACTACCCTAAACCCTAAATCTACCCCCAGCACGACCCCTACACTACCCAAACACCACTGCACTACCCTAAACCATAAAACACTACCCCCAGCATGACCCCTACACTACACAAACACCACTGCACTACCCTAAACCCTAAAACACTACCACCAGCATGACCCCTACACTACTCAAACACCACTGCACTACCCTAAACCCTAAAACACTACCCCAGCACGACCCCCTACACTACCCATACACCACTGCACTACCCTAAACCCTAAAACACTACCCCCAGCATGACCCCCTACACTACTGCACTACCCTAAACCCTAAAACACTACCCCCAGCACGACCCCTACACTACCCAAACACCACTGCACTACCCTAAACCCTAAAACACTACCCCCAGCACGACCCCTACACCACCCAAACACCACTGCACAACCCTAAACCCTAGAAAAGAAACCCCACCCCATGCCCAATCCCCCTTACCTCTCACTCCTCATGGTTCCTCTCTCCTCGTGGTTCCTGCTTCACGTCATCTCTGAGGGGCGGTGCACGTCGTTGTGAGGAAATGGAACAGCCTCTGTTTCCTTACAACAACATGGATCGTCTACATGTTTTTAGAATGCATGGTCATTTACCATACATACCTTTACAACAAAATTCATTGTAAAGGCATGCGTGGTAAATGACCATGCGTTCTAAAAATGCGTAGTAATGACTTCGTGATGTACAACGCATGCGTGGTAATGCATGCGTTGTAATGGTATTGCAAAGTAAAAAAGTCGTTGTAACGGCTGTTTACCGATCGAAGCTGGCTCCTGTTCTTCAGTGAGACGTTTATTTGATTAATTAGGAGGAAGGAATGTGGTTTTTTACCGAAAAGTGCATTCCGGCTGTTGTATTGTGAAAGTGTCCGCGTGGCCTGGTTTCACTTCCGGTGAGAGAGTGGAAGAGTCTGTTCGGATCTAAAGGAGTTCTGTTGTTGGACGGGGCCGGCGCGACATGTCATCAGAAAACATAGCTAATGGAAAGCGTCCTCCCTGAAGTGTGGAGCAGTGCCATGAGAGGTCAACGAGTGTGCGTCCCACCGCAGTATGACCGTACCGCGTGACCCATGTGCCGCCTCCAGGGTACGGGAGGCAGAAGCGGCATCGCAGGTCCTCTTGAAGACCGTTGTAGCACTAATTCTACATTTTGGTACTAGGGCATTTTAACTTCGTTGTTCCTGCCAGATACAAAGAGAAGATCCTGTGTTATTCAGTGCCCTCGTTACCTTTTTTGTGGGTTGTGGTGCTTGTCACTTCGCTGCCCGCCGGTGCACACGACTGGGCACCCCACCTCATGTGCCATCTGCAGGGCCTCTGCCCTCGGATCACTGGTTTCGGTTTCTGGAGTGGCAACATAAACAGTTGCTCCCAAAGGACTAGCCTGAACACTTAGGTGAATATCCCCTGCACCAGCATTCCACGGAAATTCTTTCCTAGCTCTCCCACGTCAATGAGCACGGCTCCGCTCGCTACACCGTATGACGTCATCGGAGCCATAAGAGGACCTCGTCGGCGTGCTGACGTCAGTTCCACCCATTTTTCCGTGCCACCGAGGCAAACAGGGGACCGAGACATTTTCACATGTATACATAGTATAATAAATATATATATATTCACTGAAAAAACCATAGGTTTCAGGCACGTTATAGTTAGAAATTAGCATTTAAAAACCTTAGAAATTCACTGAAAAAACCATAGGTTTCAGGCACGTTATAGTTAGAAATTAGCATTTAAAAAACCTTAGAAATTCACTGAAAAAACCATAGGTTTCAGGGGCGTTATAGTTAGTTGGACATTTCACTCGTACAAAACCATAGAAATTCCCCGTTATAGTTAGTTCAGCTAACTATAACTCGCGCGCCCGCAATGCACTGCTGATGAAGTCACATATTACATCACTCATGACATGGTCAGTGACATCACTCATGACATCACTGATGACATCTCAAATGCAGCAGTGCGCCAGGATCTGCATTTGCAGAGTGGGGTAAAAAGGGGGTGTGGCCTCTGACCACCTCTCTGCAAACCAGTTGTGTGGCGCTTACTGGAGGTACCTGGTGGGCTAGTTGGCCCCCAGGGACCCTCAGTATTCTTGGGGACTTAATTTCCCAACTTACAACGCGCCAGGGGGTGCGTTTGCAGAGTGGTGGGGAAAGGGGACGTGGCCTTTTTGTCCAGCTCTCAGCAATCCCACTGTGTGGGGGCTTGCTGGAGGTAAGAGGTAGGCTAGTTGGCCCCTAAAGGACCCCCATCCACGAAGGGACTTCAATCCCCATCCAAGAGCGCGCCAGGGAGCGCGTTTGCAGAGTGGTGGGCAAAGGGGGCGTGGCCTGCTATGAGAACTTAGCAATCCTGCTGTGTGGGACTTACTGGAGGTAATAGGAGGGGTAGTTGGCCCCCAAGGTTGTCCTTGGGGGCCAACTACCCCTCTTGTTACCTCCAGTAAGTCCCACACAGTGGGATTGCTAAGACGTCTTCGGAGGACATGCCCCCCTTTCTCCACCACTCTGCAAACGCGCCTCCTGGCAGACTACGGGATGGGGGATGAAGTCCAATTTACTCCTGAGGGACTTTGGGTGCCAATAAGCCCTCCTAGTACCTCCTCTAAGTCCTATGCAGCGGAATTCCTGAGCGCTGGTCGGAGGCCCAGCACCCTTTCTCCACCACTCTGCAAACGTGACTACTACTTAAAGAAGCATCTTTCTGCACCTCTGACTTAGAGGTAGTTTTAATCCCCCTGCCCTATTATGTACTAGGGCCTTACAGAGGAGGTCATGCCAATCACAGGGGTACCCCAACGCATAGTGTTCCCTAGTGTATGTAGGTGTTTTCGCTGTATTCTAAGTGTCTTTTAGCATTGCACTGGCTCTAGGCCTGGTTAGTCAGAGTCAGTTACCACCAGTACCCATGAGCAAACAGTTGGGGGCACAGGATGACTTTGCAACAAGGCCTCTTTCTGCTCCTCTGTTGGTTCTTTGTGCACATCTCTTGCTTCTTTCTGCACCTTTCTTTGTCTTTCTGGACTTCTGTTGCCTCTTTCTGCATTTCTCTTTCTTCTTTCTGCGCCTTTCTTCGTCTTTCTGGACTTTTGTTGCCTCTTTCTGCATTTCTCTTGCTTCTGTCTGCGCCTTTCTTTCTCTTTCTGCACATGTCATACCTCTGTAGGCATAGTTATAAATTAGCATTTAAAAAACCTTTGAAATTCACTGAAAAAACCACAGGTTTCAGGGACGTTATAGTTAGAAATTAGCTTTTGAAATTCACTGAAAAAGCCACAGGTTTCAGGAACGTTATAGTTACAAATTAGCATTTAAAAAACCTTAGAAATTCACTGAAAAAACCACAGGTTTCAGGGACGTTATAGTTAGTTGGACATTTCTCTCGTACAAAACCAGAGAAGATACATCAATGGTTTCACTTAAGATGTATCCTATATCTGGATCTTTTTTCAGAATGTTCCAGTATTTATTCATGATCCTCTGATCAGAATGTGTTCTTTATTATACGTCATGCTGAATCGTATTTTTTGATTTTCTTCTTCCATTTTAATTTTATTCTTTTGATCCCCTTTCAATGTCTCTTCTTGTGTTAGTGTTTCAGTTCTTTTCCTACCTTCCTCAATATCCTCTTCCCTGTATCCTCTTGATTTAAATTTGTGTACAGTTTCTTTTGACTTTTCTTTAAAAATCTCATCATCTGTACAGTTTCTCCGCATCCTTAACAGTTCACCATAGGGTAAGCTTTTTTTGAGAGCACGCAGATGAAAACTTGTCCTGTGTAGAACACTATTAGTTGCTGTTGGTTTAATATATGTTGTGGTTTTAATCTGACCCTTTTCAACATATACAGTGAGGTCAAGAAATTGTTCAGCTTTGTCACTCATGTTATGGGTGAATGATAAAAGGTATATCGGAAGCACGATATGTCCGTTAAGGAAAAGGATCTTGGAGCACATACGAGCGATTAAAAATGGAGATACCAACTACGCCATCACAAAACACTTTGAAACACATGAAAACTATACGTGGGAAAACATCAGATACAGTGGAATTGCTCACATTCCGAACCATGAGAAAGGAGGAAACAGAATGCAAAATTACGACAACCTGAATCCAAACTAATTATAAGATTCAGAAGTAAACAACCAATAGGTCTGAATGCAGAAGAAGATCTTTTTGTCCATCTATAAGAACTTAATCATTAAAATATTGAGATCGAACACTACTGAGCAGGACATTGTTGGGGTCATCAAAGCCACTCAGGCAGGATTGGATTGTGGAAGCTACATAGCTTTTTGGAAGAGATAAACACAGGAACGTCACGAAGACACCTAATTAAAATGACTGACTATCTAGACCCTTTTAAATTTAAACAAAATAATATACAAATAGGTGTAATGTGTATCAAAATGTCACTAAGACAAGACGTTAAAGAATATAAGTATGTTCCAGTAAACTATCCCCAACAAAATATGTACACAATGTAATTGATGCAAATGTATTCAATTGAACAAAGAAACATTATAAATATTGTAAATATAATTGTAACACATCACACTGATATGTAAAACTACACATCCCATAATGCCTCATTGTGGGCACAAGGGAGTAGTAGTATAAATTAAAAATAATGGTAGGACTTTCCTAACCGTGAACAAGCCTTGATGGTGAAACGCGTTGGTGGCAGTGGTGAATAAAACCCTCTGAATCATAAAGTATTGGAGTGCAACATCTTCTTGTTTGAAAAAATAAATAAATATATATATATATATATTCACTGAAAAACCATATGTTTCAGGGACGTTATAGTTAGAAATTAGGATTTATAAAACATTTGAAATTCACTGAAAAAACCATAGGTTTCAGGGACGTTATAGTTAGAAATTAGCATTTAAAAAACATTTGAAATTCACTGAAAAAAACACAGGTTTCAGGGATGTTATAGTTAGTTGGACATTTCACTCGTACAAAACCAGAGAAATTCAGCTGTTATAGTTAGTTGAGCTAACTATAACTCGCGCCCCCGCAATGCACTACTGATGACATCACATATTACATCACTCATGATATGGTCAGTGACATCACTGATGACATCACTGATGACATCTCAAATGACATCACTCTTCTTTTCTGTATTTTTCTGGTGTTTTTTGATATCAAGAGAAAATGGCTTCTTCTAATCCTGCACAACAGCTTCCTCCAGAAGAAGAAGAGCTGGAAGAACCTGTAAAACAAAGGTATGAGAGTATTGTATGGGCCTTTTTCTCCATTCCTGCTGGGGAGAAGAAAGTGAACGCACGTAAGGTGACATGCACAATCTGTGAGAAGGTCCTCTCACGTGGATTGGACAAGAAATAGTCGTGTGGGACCTCTTCGATGCTCAAACACCTCCAAACGATGCATCCACGGCGTCTTGCGAGAGAACAACAGCGTCGAGACCTACAAAGACAGGCAACTCAAGACGACCAAGTTGAAGGGCCAAGCATGTCATCAGGTTCTTCCACTACTGCCAGATCCCAAATTATACCTGAATTTGCTGGAGTGGAGCAGCGTTGTATAAAGTGTAAAAAGTTCTTTGCTATGGAGAGCAATCGGTGGATGCTATCGTGGTTGCTGTTAAAAACCACTATTGTTAATTTTTATTTTTTTGCAATGACTTCCTAATTGCATAATGTTTCCAAAGTTTTCTTCATTCATTCTGTTAATTTTTTCATTTAAAAAAAAAAAAAACACCCAAAAATTACAAAAAAGAGTTGAAAAAATACAAAGAAATTATAAAAGAAAAAAATAAGAAAAAAAATGGTTTTTATTAGAACCGCCTATTTGGTTAAAAATAGACAAATTTGTATGTGTTGTATGAATTGCGGCAAGTGTAATATATGGAGAAGTGCATGGGTAGTGCATGTGTGATTGCATGAGTGCATGTGTAGTGCCTGGGTGATTGGAGAAGTGCATGTGTACTACCTGAGTGATTGCATGAGTACATGGGTAATGCCTGGGTGATTGGAGGAGTGCATGGGTACTGGCTGGCTGATTGCATGAGTGCAGGGATAGTGCCTGCGTGATTAGAGGAGTGCATAGATAGTGCCTGAGTGATTGAAGAAGTGCATGGGTAGTGCCTGGGTGATTGCATGAGTGCATGGGTAGTGCCTGAGTGATTGGAGGAGTGTATGGGTAGTGCCTGGGTTATTGCATAAGTGCATGGGTACTGGCTGGGTGATTGGAGGAATGCATGGATAGTGCCTGGGTTATTGCATGACTGCATAGGTAGTGCCTGGGTGATTGCATGAGTACAAGGGTAGTGCCTGGGTGATTGGAGGAGTGCAAGGGTAGTGCCTGGTTGATTATATAAGTGCATGGGTAGTGGCTGGGTAATTGCATGAGTGCAGGGATAATGTGCGGGTGATTGGAGGAGTGCATGGGTACTGCCTGAGTGTTTGAAGGAGTGCATGAGAAATGCCTGGCTGATTGCATGTGTGCAGGGGTAATGTCTGGGTGATTGGAGGAGTGCATGGATACTGTCTGGGTGATTGGAGGAGTGCAAGGGTAGTGCCTGGGTGATTGGAGGAATGCGTAGCTATTGCATGGGTGATTGCATTAGTGCAGGGGTAATGTCTGGGTGATTGGAGGAGTGCATAGCTAATGCATGGGTGATTGCATGAGTGCAGGGGTAATGTCTGGGTGATTGGAGGAGTGCATGGATAGTGCTTGGGTGATTGGAGGAGTGCAAGGGTAGTGCCTGGGTTATTGCATGACTGCATAGGTAGTGCCTGGGTGATTGCATGAGTACAAGGGTAGTGCCTGGGTGATTGGATGAGTGCAAGGGTAGTGCCTGGTTGATTATATAAGTGCATGGGTAGTGGCTGGGTGATTGAAGGAGTGGATGGGTACTGCCTGAATGATTGAAGGAGTGCATAGGTAATGCTTGGGTGATTGCATGACTGCAGGGCTAGTGCCTGGGAGATTGGAAGAGTGCATAGGTAATGCCTGGGTGCATGGAGGAGTGCACGAGTAATGCCTGGGTGAATGCATGAGTGCATAGGTAGTGCCTGGGTGATTTTATAAATGCATGGGTACTGCCTGGGTGATTGGAGGACTGCATGGATACTGCCTAGGTGATTGGAGAAGTGCAAGGATAGTGTCTGGGTGATTCGAGGAGTGCATAGCTAATGCATGGGTGATTGCATGAGTGCATGGGTAATGTCTGGGTGATTGGAGGAGTGCAAGGGTAGTGCTTGGGTTATTGCATGAGTGCATAGGTAGTGCCTGGGTGATTGCATGAATGCAGGGGTACTGCCTGGGTGATTGCATGAGTGCATGGGTAGTGCCTGGGTGATTTTATAAGTGTATGGGAACTGGCAGGGTGATTGGAGGAATGCATAGGTAACGCCTGGGTGATTGCATGAGTGCAGGGGAAGTGTCTGGGTGATTAGAGGAGTGCATAGGTGGTGCCTTGGTGATTTTATAAGTGCATGGGTACTGCCTGAGTGATTGAAGGAGTGCATGGGTAATACCTAGTTGATTGCATGAGCGCAGGGGTAATGTCTGGGTGATTGGAGGAGTGCACGAGTAATGTATGGGTGATTGCATGAGTGCAGGAGTAATGTCTGGGTAGTTGCATGAGTGTAGTGGTAGTGCCTGGGTGATTGGAGGAGTGCATAGGTAGTGCCTGGGTGATTTTATAAGTGCATGGGTACTGGCTGGGTGTTTGGAGGAGTGCATGGATAGTGCCTGTGTGATTGGAGGAGTGCAAGAGTAGTGCCTGGGTTATTGTATGAGTGCATAGCTAGTGCCTGGGTAATTGCATGAGTGCAAGGGTAGTGCCTGGGTTATTGCATGAGTGCATAGGTAGTTCCTGGGTGATTTTATAAGTGTAAGGGTACCGGCTGGGTGATTGGTGGAGTGCATGGGTAATGCCTGGGTGATTGCATGAGTGCAGGGGTAATGTCTGGCTGAATGGATGAGTGCATGGATAGTGCCTTAGTGCATGTATGAGTACATGGCTAGTGCCTGAGTGATTGCATGTGTGCATGAGTAGTGCATGGGTGATTGTAGGAGTGGATGGGTAGTGCCTAGGTTATTGCCTGAGTGCATAGGTACTGCCTGGGTGATTGCATGAGTGCAGGGTAGTGCTTGGGTTATTGCATGAGTGCATAGCTAGTGCCTGGGTGCTTGCATGAGTGCAAGGGTAGTACCTGGGTTATTGCATGAGTGCATAGGTAGTGCCTGGGTGATTGCATGAGTGCAGGGGTAGTGCCTGGGTTAGTGCATGAGTGCATAGGTAGTGTCTGGGTGATTGCATGAGTGCAGGGGTAGTGCCTGTGTGATTAGAGGAGTGCATTGATAGTGCCTTGGTGATTTTATAAGTGCATGGGTTTTGCCTGAGTGATTGGAGGAGTGCATAGATACTGCCTGGGTGATTGGAGGAGTGCAAGGGTAGTGCCTGGGTGATTGGAGGAGTGCATAGCTAATGCATGGGTGATTGCATGAGTGCAGGGGTAGTGCTTGGGTTATTGCATGAGTGCATAGCTAGTGCCTGGATGATTGCATGAGTGCAAGGGTAGTGCCTGAGTTATTGCATGAGTGCATAGGTAGGGCCTGGGTGATTGCATGAGTGCAGGGGTAGTGCCTGGGTTATTGCATGAGTGCATAGGTAGTGTCTGGGTGATTGCATGAGTGCAGGGGTAGTGCCTGTGTGATTAGAGGAGTGCATTGATAGTGCCTTGGTGATTTTATAAGTGCATGGGTTTTGCCTGAGTGATTGGAGGAGTGCATAGATACTGCCTGGGTGATTGGAGGAGTGCAAGGGTAGTGCCTGGGTGATTGGAGGAGTGCATAGCTAATGCATGGGTGATTGCATGAGTGCAGGGGTAATGTCTGGGGGATTGGAGGAGTGCATATGTAATGCCTGGGTGATTGCATGAGTGTAGGGGTAGTGCCTGGGTTATTGCATGAGTGAAGGGGTAGTGCCTGGGTGATTGCATGAGTGAAGGGGTAGTGCCTGGGTGATTGCATGAGTGCAGGGGTAGTGCATGGGTTATTGGAAGAGTGTACGGGTAGTGCCTGGATGATTGGTAAACTGCATGGGTACTGCTTGGGTGATTGCATGAGTGCAGCAGAAGTGCCTGAGTGCATGTATGAGTGCATGGGTAGTGTGTGAGTGATTCCATGAGTGCATCGGTAGTGCCTGGGTATATGGATAGTGCCTGGCTAAATTGAATGAGTGTGGGAATAGTGCCTAACTGTATAGATGAGTGCATGGGTAGTGTTTGAAGGAATGGATGAGTGCAGAAAAAGTGGCTCTAAACATTATTTCACATTATCATGCTTATTACATTATTTCTTCTTACCTTTTTTACTAATGTAGATACAAAACTCAGTAGAACTATTTTACAGTAGTTTTGTTGTAAAGTGAAATTAAAATCTTTTCAAACTTCACCATTACTTTCTGTAAAAAAGAAGAAAAACTGTTATTGAATATAATTTTATAGTTTTAAGAACACAACATAATTTTAGAATTACATAACATTTTCAGTTTCCCTTTTTGCTGTTCTCAGATTCTACTGAATTTCCCCATACACAGTGATTTCAATGTAGATCATCATACAACAGCGGGGAAAAAAGACAATCAACGAGATTGTAAAAACAAAACAATTCAGCGTTGAGCATTATTTAGAACATGTGTAACTATGTGTTTTCCTATCTTCATTTTCTAAATTACATTCTTCAACTACATTAAGTCTTTTATTTCTCTCAAGTACATTTTGTAAAATTTACACTCTCATTAACATCGCGTATAATTTAAAGATCAAATATATAAACTACTTGTTTCAAACACAATTTTCCAAATGCAATATGAATTAGCACAAACAATAATCCAAACATTAATTGTTCACATCTTCCCAATAGGCCGAATAATGTTTCCAAATCTTTTGCATTGAAAATATCCTAAATAAACTTGTTAATTCGTGTTCACATCTTCCCAATAGGTCGAATGATGTTTTCAAAACTTTGGCATCAAAAATATCAGATATGAATTTGGTAATTCGTAAGTCAACCTACATTTGAATTCCAAATGGGCATCATTGCAATGTGTCCATCCTTTATTGCACTTTAAATACACAGTATAGTGTCCAGATGTTGTAGTAGGTCCATCATGGAAAATAATAGCCACTGCTTTAAAAGTTCTTCCTGAAATTGATACTTGAATTGCCACAAAATTTTTAATTTTGGTTTCCAATTTTGTTCCATTTCTCTACAACGTTGTAGCATTAAAATGACATTTTTTCCAAATCTTTCTATATATAATGTTGACAACATTTCTGATTCACAATGAGAACATTTCATATCTTGATTAGCTGTTTTTACTAATTTGTTAAAAGACACTGATTTGAAATCTGGTATCGTCAAGTATATGAATCGTTCAGTGTCTATTTCAGTGGTAGAAGAAAATGAACACTCTTCACATTTATGATCCCATCTGTAACTTAGTCCAAATACATTTTCAATTTCTATTCCTTCATCTTCCAATACTGCAAGCATAAACATAAGAAATTCTTGTGCATTTTGTTGTATATTCAATGTAAATTTCAATGAACCAGTACATATATCCAAAAGATGCCGAATGCCAGAAGCAGTATGGATTTTAGTTCTATCAGTTACCAATTTTTGAAAAATATAATGTAGTAAAGAACAGAATCTTTTTTTCTCGATTTTCCATAATTTCATGATGAACATCCTCTAGATAAACGACAACATTCACAATTACATTAGCATAGCAGTTGATACCTGAACTATTTTCTAACTGGTATCCTACAATATCATCAACAGTGTCCATTTTCATTTTCATTGCAGTTTCATCATTCTCTTGAATTGTTTTCTTTTTTTGAATCTCAGTAGAATGTTTGTCATATTTCCATTTTGGACACACTACACGTTTCTCATATACAGGATATTTTCCTAAGTTAGGAGCATAAAGTCTTCTTAACCAATTGTACTCTCTTACACAATTTACATCAGCACTAATCTTTTTCTCATCAAAATCAATCAAATACAAACCAGATGAACAGGTACATGCATCAAGGTAGACTTTTGCGATTCCTTAATTACGATTATTAAGGAATCGCAATTAAGAATCGCAAAAGCCTATGCATGTAGAAATCGCTAAAAAATAGCGATTTCTAAATATTCCTTAATTGCGACTCGCAAATTGCGAGTGGCAATTAAGGAATGTCTTCCCATTCATTCCTATGGGCCTAGAGGCCCATAGGAATGAATGAGAATTCGATCGCAATTTGCGAGTACCCAATAGGTACTCGCAAATGTGCATGCTATTTCAAGGATGCAAGGGTGTCAAAGGACACCCTGTTGCACCCTGAAATCTGCATATGAGTACATCTTGCACACACACATGCCCCAAGGGCATGTGTGTGTGTAAATGGAACTTTGAAAAATGCACTTTAGTGCATTTTTCAAAGTTTTGCAAATTACCATCAAGTACAAATTGATGGTAATTTTCGACTCTATTAGCGAAATCGCATTTTTTTTTAACTTTAATGCATTGCATTTAAGGAATCTCAATTTGCGATTCCTTAAATGGAATCGCAATTTAAGTAATCGCAATTTAGAGATTACTAAATTGCGATTTTTGCATTTGGGATGATGCATCCCAAATGCAAATATACTCGATCACAAAGGGCAGATTCTGAGAATCTGCCCGTTCTGTGACCGGTTTCTTTGATGCATGTGCCTGAATGTTCTTACTCGAGACAATGCAACGTATGCCATGCCCTCTTTAAACACTGTACTTCCAATATTTACCAAAGCACTGTCTACACTTAAAACCTTGAGATTTATTAATGGTTACTGCATATGCTAAAGAAAGAGGAAACTATTTTCTACGAACATACAAGTCTTTTACAAGCAAAAAACGAACAGTACAACATCCAATCTGTTTTACCTCTTCAATCTGATCAAATGTAATCTTCAAAAATTCAATTCCATCTCTGTTCTGAAAATTTACAAAATCAACAACTTTTCTCATTGCTCCATTTACTAAACCTTCTTCTACATACAAAATATGCTGTAAATTTACCCGACAGTTTACACATACATATAAAGTCTTTTCTAAACCTGCAGTCTTAGACACCGACTTTTCCAAAGAATCCAATTTTGACTGTAATTTCTCTGAGAGAAGAATAGTAACTCCTTTGTGTTCCATTTTATCAATAGCTTCCATTTTCACTATTGGTTGTCTTTCCAATTTCAAAAGTTCTTGATTGAATGTAGAACACTCTTGCAGTGTAGGCATTAGGCAAACTATAGACTTCTTTTCTCCAATTTTTTTTGTATATTATTTCAGGTGCTATGTTTTCATTTGCAAACAAGTTCGTTAAAAGCCGACTTTGTAAAGCTTCTTTACCATGTTTTGTCAAAACACCAATTCTTATATCTTGAAGAATGTTTCCATAATATTCATCACTTGCTTGTCGCATATTCTTAATAAGTTCTTTATATTCAAAATGAGACCAAATGTTGACATTTCCAATACTTCCCAAAGATTTCCTAGTGTCTTCATGGACAAGTGTTTTAAAAACAGGTTGCCCTTTTACAGGAGTAAGATGTAGTAGGTCGCCGAATACAATTACATGTTTTCCTCCAAATAGAACATCTTAATCTGTTTTTAAAATCTGTTGCATTCTCAAATGTACAAGCGCAAGCATTAAGTTTGAGACCATGCTCACCTCATCAATAATTAGATGTTTCATTTTCTTCAGTACTCTTGAAACTTCATAACAAGCTTCTCCAGATAGCTTGTGATATTCCAATTTATTTTCATGTTCAACTGGTAGCATGAGTAATCGATGTAACGTAATTTCTTTAATGTTGTGTGCTGCTAATCCAGTTGGAGCTGTTACAACACAAGATAAATATGATTCAGTAGTTTTGTGTAGATAACTGGTCAAAACTTTAATTAAGAAACTTTTTCCTGTTCCAGCTTGACCACTGATGTACATTCGAATAGGTTTAAATGATGTGCATTGGCATTCTTTTTTTTCATGCAGTAAACCATGCTGTATCTGTTGTGTCACTTGCTGATATATTTCTTTTTGTTCAACATTTAGTTTTTCTTCCAAGTTTCCCAACTCAATAATATCCTGTTGTGCTTGTTGCATTGCCGTTTCTACTTCATTCATGGCTATTGCTGCTTCATTTTCAATAATTGGTTGTCCTAGTGGATTTTGACTTAGTGGAGCAGAACTTTGACTATCTTGAGAAATGTCTCTAGCTATTTCAGCTGCAATAGTAGTTTCTTGTTCAATCTCTTCATTTAACATTTGTAGATAAGTAGGGAAAATTGTGCATTGAATGTTATCTTTAAATGCATTAAAAGAATCTTCATAGCAGGCAAAATCTCCAAGTAATTCCATTTCACTCACGCCAAGGCTTTAAGAGTTGCAGAAGTGCTAAATAGAAAAATTCCCTTTTATCTGGAGTTTCGCAACTTAGTTTTCTGTGGTTAATAAGATTTCCTTTGGCATGTTTTACCAAACATCCATCACATCCAATTACTGCATATTTTTCTTCATTTATATTTTCTGTAACATTTCTCTTAAAGCTGTAATGTTGCAATATAGAGACATATGTTTTCCAGATGTGGACTCCTTTTGGTATAGTACGTATCCAGCATATTAGTTTTAACAATATTTGTACTTTCTGGTTCATTCAATGCTAAGTATTCAATTTCTTGTAGAGATTTCAATTCTCAATTTCGTGTTGCAGCAAGACCTAGACTTACCCGAATGATTCCTCTTGACTTTGAACATAAACTGGCAGAGCTCAACCGATCCGAACATTCATAGGATCCAATCTCTCGATGGGAAAGCATTTTCAAACTAAAGCTGTACAATTTGTTACTGAGAGTCTTCTCTTCTGAAATTTCTTCCCACATTTCTTTCAACTCTGTCTTTTCAGATTTGGTTATATATGACGTAACATAGCGAGCAACAGCAATTGAATTATCTGCAACATACTGGATATCCATGTTTACATTGTCAAAATCACTGGATTGTTGGTATTAATATACTTTGAATCTTCAGTTCTGTTTATGTTGTATGTATTCTTCGAAGATTTTCGAGTTATAGTATGCCTTACTGATGATATGAAACTATTGACTCTTCCTTCTGAAATTATTGGACGTGGGAATCTAAAACGACATTTTGTATAAAGTTTTCCCTTTGACTTATATTTTTGTCGACAATATTTTCCACATTGATGACTTTGAAACCATAAAACTTGTTGTCTTAAGCTGTTTTATCCTCCTTTTTTTGGAATGGCAGAGGTAACATAGTCTTCAATGAAAGACAAAACAGTTTCATCAGAATCGGTTCCAAATTTAGGTGCATTCTTGAATCATAATAGCATGTGTATATGAGGAGCACCTCTTGCTTGGTACTCCTTTCTCCAAAAGAAATCAATAACTTCTCCAAGAGGTGGCTTATTTTTATTGCAGATAAAAGACATTATAGCTTGAAACCTATGATTAAAATATCTGCACACATTTACAGGATCCAAGGAACACAGTTCTCCAGCTGTCTTCAATTCAATGTTTTTACATTTGAATTTGCTTGTCGTAGAAATTCAAGTAAATCGTCCCATGCATATTCAGCACAGCTAAGTGTAACAAACCACATAGGGGTACCTACGTTCCTTAACATATATTTAAGTTCTCCGTGACGACGATACCAATACTCATTAGTACCACGTTGACACGCCATCAACTTAATTAACTGAGATTCCAAATGATCGTCTCTTTGTTGAACTTTGTCCAAGAATTCCTTTGCAGAAACATGTGTAAGATGAACTCCTGTTTTTAATATGTGGTTCACTGCATATGAAAGTCCAGACAAATCATTTTCAAACAGAAGATAAAATATATATGGAATACACTGTCGAAATCTTGGATCTTCTGAGTACAATCTTGTCGAACGGTATTCTGAAGCTGGAATCTGTAGTGGTCGTTCATCATATCGTCCACCTTTTCCAGTGGGGAAGAGCTGTGGAAAACAACAAGCTTCTAAACTTTTTTCCCATACACTCTTGGGAGTTCCCTTCACTTTCTTCATTTGAATTAATTCAATAGTGTTTCCTATCACTTCTTTTGAATGTAGAGGATGTATACTGTAATGTTCATAAATGTATTCACTCCTGGAGTTGTCCACTTTTTCTATTTGGCCAGTTGAAATTTCTGTTTCATCTTCTAAACATATTTCTTGTTCTTCCACATTTACAGTTTTATAGTAAATATTGTTTTGTACAAGATATAATGTAGCCTTTTGAAGTTTGGTGACATCTACTAACTCTTGCCATATTTTCCGACTCTTTGTTGGTACACCATTAACTAGAATTACTACAGGTTTACTTCCCTCTCTCTCTACATCAACAGTTTCAATATTTTTGTTAAAATCTAAAGGTAAATACACAACTCTTCCTTTCAGACCTCTTTGCAAATCTATTGGAGGCAGCTTACCTGTTTTAGGCTCCATACGAACTATAGCCTGAAACGGGTGCACAGATTGAATAAGAATGGACTCATATGTATTTAAATCTACCAGTTCCGGAGGAATAGCTACCAACTCTAAGTTGTTATGTACAGCTCTAGCTGGCATTTTGTTCTCTTCTAATTTGTTGTAACAATATTTACAAATACGTTGATCAGTACCCAACTCAAAACGACCTTCCACCAACAAATAAGCACCAAATTGCTCCCACTTATCATTGTTTTCCTTTTCACTTTTTAAATATAGATCAACATTCCTAGTTTGACTTCTATAGTGAGTACGTCGACAACAAATACAAACATGGTTTGGTTTTTCACATGAAAGTACCTTAAACTTTATAATTTCTTCTGCAAACTTCGCAGTAGTAATATCTTCCACCTCTTCTTCAACACCTACACTTATCAAACTCTCACTTTCTCTACACTCCTCTGGTGAACCAAAAAAATGAAACTGTATATCATTTATGCCTTATGAAAGTGGCAACTCCCGTGGGGAGAGTTGAAAAGAGAGAGAAAAATCAGTGTATTTTTATGGTTGACAAAGGCTGCAAGACAGTCGAAACGCGTTCCAGATTTACTAATGCTGTTGGTTAATAAATGAGTTAACCCCATGGTTTGAGTGCGGATCTTCTTGAGATGAAGGGGAGAATGTTCTGTGTATATATATATATATGTATATATATATATATACACTTAAAAAATCATAGGTTTCAGGCACGTTATAGTTAGAAATTAGCATTTAAAAAACCTTTGAAATTCACTGAAAAAACCATAGGTTTCAGACACGTTATAGTTAGAAATTAGCATTTAAAAAACCTTTTGAAATTCACTGAAAAAACCATAGGTTTTAGGGACAGTTATAGTTAGTTGGACATTTCACTCGTACAAAACCATAGAAATTCCCCCGTTATAGTTAGTTCAGCTAACTATAACTCGCGCCCCCGCAATGCACTGCTGATGACGTCACATATTACATCACTCATGACATGGTCAGTGACATCACTGATGACATCACTGATGACATCATCCAGTGACTGTGTGTTTCTGTAAAGTTTAAATATTTTTAATATATATAGGAAAAGGCGTATTGAAGAACGATTGGGTGTATAAGTGTCTGAATGGATGATTTAGTAGGTGCGTGACTGATTAAACGTATCTTACTGAATGCATGGGTTAGTGACTAAACTGTGTGAATGTCTGTATCCGTCTGTCTGTTGTTGTGTAAGCAGCTGCATGGGTTTGTGACTAGCTACATGAGTGTCTATATGGGTTATGGATTGGTTGTCTGAGTATCTGTATGGGTGCCTGAGTGTCTGTGTGGGTGGGGTGTGTGTGACTCTGTACATAGATGTGTGAGTGGGTGATTCACTGGGGTCATGGTTTCAAGAGTGCGTCTGTGATGGACTGTATGGGTGGGTGAGTGTGTGTATGGGTGTGTTAGTGATTGAATGTATATCTCAGTGGTACATGTGTGAGTAACTACATATGTGAAAGGCAGTATATATGTGTGTTGGAGTATATAAATGGCTATAAGTGAGAGTGTGTGATTGTGAGAGTGGCTGTATGGATGCGTGTGTGCTTGTATCAGTTATTGTATAAGAGCGTAAGAATGTGCTAGTATTTGTATGAGTAAGTGAGCTGGTGTGTGTATAACTGTATAGGTGAGTAAATGGGTGTGTGATTAATTTTTGCATGACTGACTAGGTGTGTGAGTACCTCTATGGATGAGTGGCGGTGTGTGAGTGTTTATATAGGTGTATGAGTGCATATGATAGTCCTGTACTGAGTGACTGTAAGTATGAGTGACTGTACGGGTGAGTGAGTAGATGTGTGTGTGTGTAGACCTAAGAATCAGTGATTTGTTATGTAGTTATTGGTATTGGAGTGTGTATGGTTTTGAGAATGGCAGTCTGTAATTTAGAGTGGGTGTATCAAAAGTTATATTAGGGTGTGAGAAGATGCATGAAATTATCACATGGATGATGTCATCAGTGAGGTCATCAGTGATGTCATCTGAGATGTCATCAGTGATGTCATCTGAGATGTCATCAGTGATGTCATCAGTGATGTCACTGACCATGTCATGAATGATGTAATATGTGACGTCATCAGCAGTGCATTGCGGGGGCGCGAGTTATAGTTAGCTGAACTAACTATAACGGGGGAATTGCTATGGTTTTGTACAAGTGAAATGTCCAACTAACTATAACTGTCCCTAAAACCTATGGTTTTTCAGTGAATTTCAAAGGTTTTTAAATGCTAATTTCTAACATAACGTGTCTGAAACCTATGGTTTTTAAGTGAATTTCAAAGGTTTTTTTAAATGCTAGTTTCTAACTATGCCTACAGAGGTAGGACATGTGAAGAAAGAAGAAAAAACGCACAGAAAGAAGCAAAAGAAATGCAGAAAGAAGCAACAGAAGTCCACAAAGACGAAGAAAAGTGCAGGAAGAAGCAAAAGATGTGCAGAAAGAACCAACAGAGGAGCAGAAAGAGGCCTTGTTGCAAAATCATCCTGTGCCCACAACTTTTTCAGACGGGTACTGGTGGTAACTGACTCTGACTAACCAGAGCCAGTGCTATGCTAAAAGACACTTAGAATACAGTGAAAACACCTACATATACTAGGGAACACTATGCGTTGGGGTACCCCTGTGATTAGCATGACCTCCTCTGTAAGTCCCTAGTACATAATAGGGCAGGGGATTAAAACTACCTCTTAAAACGCGCTACAGGGTGCGTTTGCACAGTGGTGAAGGGAGGGGGGGCCTGAGGTGACATGTGTGCAAACGTGCCCCATGGTGTGTTTTAAGATGCGGGATTAAGTCCCCTTGAATCCTGAGGGTCCCTGGGGCCCAACTAGCCCCCCAGGTACCTACAGTTAGGACCACAGAGCTGAGTTGCAAGAGGCGTTCCGAGGCCACGCACCTTTTTCACCTCTCTGCAACGCAACTCTGTTGTGCTTACTGAAGGTACCTGGTGGGCTAGTTGGCCCTCAGGGTCCCTCAGGATTCAAGGAGATAATTCCCCAACTTAAAATGCACCACAGGGCGTGTTTGCGCACATGTCACCTGAGGCCCCGCCCCTCCCTTCACCACTGTGCAAACGCGCCCCGTGGCGTGTTTTAAGTTGGGGATTAGGTCACCTTGAATCCTGAGGGTCCTGGGGTCCAACTAGCCCACCAGGTACTTCCAGTAAGCACCACAGGCCTGCGTTGCAGAGAGGTTGTCTGAGGCCACGCCCTTTACACCTCTCTGCAACGCAGCTCTGTGGCGCTTACTGGAGGTACCTGGTGGGCTAGTTGGACCCCAGGGACCCTCAGGATTCAAGGGACTTAATCCCCAACTTAAAACACGCCACAGGGCGTGTTTGCACACATGTCACCTCAGGCCCCGCCCCTCCCTTCACCACTGTGCAAGCGCGCCCGTGGCGCATTTTAATTTGCGGGATTAGGTCACCTTGAATCCTGAGGGTCCCTGGGGCCCAACTAGCCCACCAGGTACTTCCAGTAAGCGCCACAGCCCTGCGTTGCAGAGAGTTGGTCCGAGGCCACGCCCCTTTTTACACCTCTCTGCACTCATCACCAGCAGACTGGACCCTCAGGATTCAAGGGGACTTAATCACCCAACTTAAAACACGCCACAGGGCATGTTTGCACACATGTCACCTCAGGCCCCGCCCCCTCCCTTCACCACTGTGCAAATGCGCCCCGTGGCACGTTTTAAGTTGGGGGATTAACTCCCCTTGAATCCTGAGGGTCCCTGGGGTGCAACTAGCCCACTAGCTACCTCCATTAAGCGCCACAGAGCTGCGTTGCAGAGAGGTGTAAAGGGGCGTGGCCTCAGAACACCTCTCTGCAACGCAGCCCCTGACGCATACTGGAGGTTCCTGGTGGGCTAGTTGGCTCCCAGGGACCCCCAGTATTCAAGGAATTCGATCCCCATCTGCAAACGCGCCAGGGGCGCTTGCAGAGTGCTGCAAGGAGGGAGTGGCCTCCGGCGCGATGTCGGTCTTTTTTATTTTATTTTTTAAGAAGGGGGCTGTGTGGCCCCCTTCTTTGTAATTTATTTGCCCTGGGGACCCCATCCCCCAGGGCCTGCCCGCTATTTTTTTTTTTTTTTTTATTTGGAAGGGGGCCGCGTGGCACCCCTCCTGAGGCCTTAATCGGCCCCGGGGACCCCATCCCCCGGGGCTTGGCCTTATTTTAAAAAAAAAATCTTTTGGAGGGGGCTGCGTTGCCCCCCTCCTCAGGCCACTTATGGCCCCGAGGACCCCATCACCCGGGGCCGGCCTTTGTTTTTTTTTTTTTATTTTGGGGAGGGGGGCCGCGTGGCCCCCCTCCTGGGCCACTTGTTAGCCCCAGGGACCCCATCCCCGGGCTGGCCCTCTCCGTTGGGGACCGTGGGGGTCCCCAATCCCCTACGGTCCCGCCGGCTCCCGCGTCCCTCTGGAGCCGGCATTGCTTTCCACATGGGGAGCTGCTAAGATGCAGCTCCGCGTGTGGAAAGCAATTTGCTTGAATTTTGGAAGAGAGAGCAGGTTTCCTGCTCTCTCTTCCAAAATTCAAAGCAAGTCTGCTATGACAGGACGGGAGCCGCGAGGCTCCCGCCCTGTCATAGCAAACAGCAGTGTCCCGGGGTGGGCACCCGGGACACTGCAGGAGCCGGCCCTGGGGGTGGTGGTCCCCAGGGCCATCACAGGCTCCAGGAGGGGGCCGCGCGGCCCCCTCCCAACATGTTCAAAGTCCCGGGGAGGTGGTGGTCCCGGGGCTTTGGGAGTCCAAGCGGACCACCAATTTAAAATTCTTAGTGCCCCGGGAGGTGGCGGTCCCCAGGGTGTGTGGGGGCTCAAGCCCCCACACAGGTATCTAATTTTTAAAAAAAGAAGCCCCGGGGGTTGCGGTCCCTGGGGCTGCGGGAGGGCCGAGTGCCCTCCCGCACCATTTTAAAATCAAAGCCCCGGGGGGTGGCGGTCCCCAGGGCTTGGGGGGCCTTAGAGGCCCCCCTCAAATTATCAATAAACCCCTCGCATGCCCCCAGGACTTGGCCTACACGGGGGCCAAATAACATCGAAGCGCGGGAGTCCGCGCTTCGTTTTTTTTTTTCACGGCGGAATCCGCGCATCCTAAGTGCATCCCGCCGATTTTTAAAAAAAAGCAGGCCTAGGGGGTCAGGGTGTTTCTACCCTGCCCCCTTTTTGCGTTTTGCGCACTTGTTTCTGTGCCTCAGTTCTACCGAGGCACAAGATGGCTGCCAACACTTCCTGGTTTGGAGTGTTGACAGCCAATTAGCATACAGCTCGTGATCGGGAGGGTGCGCGGACCCTCCGCGGCCATAGATATATATGTTTTTTACTTTTGATTTTCTCAGGAACTACTGAACGGATTTACACCATTTAACCAAAAGGCATGACTCTGAACCAAGGGCTACCTTTTTGCTAAATTTGGTGTAATTCCGTTCAGCAGTTCGGGCTGTAGCTGCGACTAAATGTTCCTATGGAAAATTGCATGGGGAAAACACGTTTTGGGACCCCCCTTTTTTCTCGGCCCCCACTTGACGAATCACCCCAAGACTTTCAGCATAGGAGCGGACCGGAGCGCCCCACGAGTTTTGAAAATTTCGTGAAGATTCGTCAACCGGCACCAAAGTTATTGGGAATAGAATGTTGTGAATTTCCTATGGAAAATAGGTCCTAACTATAACTATCTACTGGCGACCGCCAGTAGATAATATATATATATATATATATCCCAAAAAAACTGCCTTGTTTCCCTTTCACTCCTTCGTTGGAAAAAGCAGGCACGGACCACAAGATGAGTGCTTCAAATTATTTAATCAGCATCGGCCATAACGCGTTTCGGTCCAGCCGGACCTTGATCACATGACAACGCTTATGCTTTTTTTCCACCCTTTTAAAGTGACTTGTGCCTTCAGCCATTTGACAATTCGAATAGACATAAAAAACATACTATATAGGATACATTTCATTCAATAATACACCAAGTAAAAACAGGAAAAAACCTCCACAGTTTAAAATTACTTATTCAGGTTGCAAAATACTTTGTTAAATACAAATATAACTTTATCATAAAAGTTTATAAATTATTTATGTACATGAAATATATAAATAGTATCAAATATAAAATACCATAAAAACAAATTCATTTCATGACTTCAATTTTAAATAAATTCATAGATAAATATTCATTTAAAATTTGTAGTAAAAAAGGAGCCTGACATAATTCAAAACTGTTTCTTTTTCCGTAAAATACAAGCTTAAATGCTGAGTTTCCTTGGTGCAGCAATGTCCTGAATCCCTTAGGATGTATTTTTATCTTGTCTTGGGCTCCCCCAGATTTAGTCTATTCCCAGTCTCTGGACTAATTTTTTAAAGTGCAAGTGCTACATAATATATTAAAATCCCCTTCACCAAAATCAATACTTTAAAACCATGATTGTTACACTGTTCCACTATTCTCTTTTAGGTGTTGAATATAAAAAACCACTATACCTGTGGTTAAGGTCGGTCAGGCGGCCTACTGTTTTCCTTGTTTAAATACAAATTACAATACAATTTAATTTTCTCCTCAAGTTAACTTAAAATGAGCTGTGATGCGGTTAAACTGTAAGTTTTGATTTCACAGTTAGTTGTAAAAACCTGGCAAAATATAAATCGTGTTAGTTTAAAGGCATGTGTGGAGGTCTTCGGTCGTGTTGAGACCTCCCGGGGCTTTGCTATTAAGATTCAGTATATACCTTGTTTCTAACTTTCTAAGTTGTCCTTCTCTATCTCCACCTCTTCTATTCATGGGGATGGAGTCAATCAAATAATAAGAGAGGTCCTTTAGGTTGCTTTGATGCACGTCCCTAAAATGCCTTGCAACTGGATACGTTTGATCATTATTATTAATTGCTCTAATATGTTGCAAAATTCGTTTGTGCACGGGAAGTTTGGTACTACCCACATATTTAAGATTGCAAGAGCACTCTAAAATGTAAATGGCATATTCGGTTTTGCAATTCAGTGGTTTATTGATGTTAAAAACTTTATCACTGAACGCCAGCTTATATGTTTTCATATTAGTGCCATATTGACATGCCTTGCAGTTTTTGCATTTCGTAAATCCATTTTGCTGCCACCATTTTCTCTGTTCTTGTATTTCTGGACTGCTGCTAACTAGGCTATTATGCATTGAAGGTGCTCTCCTATAAGTCACACCTAAATATGGTGGTAGTGTGTCACCTATTACTGGGTCACTCTTCACGATTTGCCAGTTGCGTTGCATGATGTTTTTAATTTGTCTGTGTTGAGCATTGTAAGCAAGTATTAACCTAACTTCGGGTTCTTGTGACTGAGTAATGTTTTCACCGCTCTTTTTTGTTTGTAATAACAGAGATCTATCTTTCATGTTGGATTTAGTTATGGCTGCTTCTATTGTCTTTTAGAGTACCCCCGTGCTAAGAATCTTTTTTACTCTTTTGTTGAGCAGCAATTAAATCTGCCGGGCTACTACACACTCTTTTTAATCTTATCATTTCCCCATAGGGGATACTTTCAATTAGGTGTCTAGGATGAAAGCTGCTGGCGTGCAATACCGCATTTCCAGCCGTCTCCTTTCTATGAATTTTAGTTTCGATGTTATTATTCTCTATATACAGTTCCACATCTAGGAAGCAAATGTTACTTTCACTAATGGTAGAAGTGAATTTTAGATTGACACTATTTTTGTTAATGGCTGTTACAAAGTCATTGGCTTCCTCCACCGTTCCTTCCCATACAATGAACAAATCATCAATGAAACGGTAAAGTGCCTTCACATTCTTCTCCATATAACCTTTATGCGATACCTCCAGGACCAGCTCCTCCCACCAGCCCATGAACAAACAGGCGTAGCTGGGAGAAAAGCTGGCCCCCATTGCCACTCCCCGCATTTGCTGATAATACGTTTTATCAAATAAAAAAACATTATTATAGAGACAAAAACTGATCAAATTTATCAGCATCATGCTATGTGGGGACAAGATAGTATCATTAGTTCTTAAATAGAATTCAAGGGCACGAAGCCCATCTTTGTGGTTAATGCATGTATATAATGACACGACATCTAAAGTCATTAATAAATAATTCTTCTTCCAACCAAAATCCTTCAATTTGGAAATAAAATCACTCGTGTCTCTTATGTAGGACGGAAGATTTTGAACTAAATCCTGTAAAAAATAGTCAGCATATATTGAAGCATTTTCCAAGAGGCTTTTTTGGGCCGATATGATCGGTCTTCCTGGAGGTTTTGTAGTGCTTTTATGGATTTTTGGAATAAAATAAATGTTCGGTGTCTTGGGATTATCATTCCTGATAAATTTATATTCGTCGGTAGTTAATAGTCCCGCACTTTTCCAGGCTACCAGTTTACTATAAAAATCATTATATATTCCCTTTAATGCTAGGAAGTTGCTTGTGCGGTAGCATTCCCTGTCGTTTAATTGAGACATAGCCTCCTCGACATAATCTTTTTTGTCCATAAAACCACATTACCTCCTTTGTCTGAGCCTCGCACAATAATGTTTTCATTTTTTGGGAGTTTAGATATCAACTGATGGTACTGAAGATTTTTGTTGCTCTTTTTTTGTTTTTGATTTTGTATTTTTGAATTTAATTTCTTTATTTCCTGTACCACATTCTCATAAAAAATATCAATTCCATCCCTCATCATAATTGGTGTAAAAGTCGATTTTTTCTTGAAAGGGGTTTTCTTCCCTATTTCCCTTGATATTACAGCCAGGCTAGTACTTTGGCTACTGGTTTCATATGATTCTTTCTGTAAGGCCACCAGGGTATCGAGGAGATTTTGCTCCATTGAATCAGCTTACCCCTGGACAGATTGTTCTTCATTATTGGTCTTATCATTGGTTTTGGCTTGTTGTAACAAAGTATGGTGCTTTTTAATTTGAGCTTGCGTATGAATTTATATATGTCCATTCGTGTGTTAGCATAGTTAAAATTGGACTCAGGACAGTAGGATAGGCCAAGCGCTAAAATCTGTTGCTCAGCTTTATTCAGATTGATATTGGTCAAAGTTATGATGGTTTTTCCAATTTCCTCATCAATTATTGTTGCGATTCCACCAGCCTTGTCCCCGCTTCTTGTTGGGAGCAGGCCTTTCTTCTTGCCTTTCTCCTCTGCCGCCGCCGGTAGTTTCGCCTCTTCCTACTTGTTTCCTTTGAGTTCTTGGACGCAGAGATTGCCTCCGTTCCTCCGCTAAAAAATCAAGCTCCTCTGCTGGTGAAAGTTTCGGGCCAGCTCCGCTTGTAGATGCCTGGGCCGGTTCATTCTCCACCTCACTCTCCATGGCAGAACTCAAATCCGAGTTTGATGTTTGGAGTTGCCCATCTTTATTTCCCTGAGCGCTTCGCATTTGTTCACTTTTGGACTTGTATTTGTTAGTTTTCATCGCATCATACTTTTTGAAAAGGTGAAAATTCTTCCTGTATCGTAATCTACACGATCTCGATGGAATTTGAACGCTTTGCGTTCTTTGACTTTGTCCTCCTCTTTACGCAGTCTGATAATCATTTCCTCCCTTAGTTTGCTTACTTCATCACTATTGCCCATTTTATTGATTTCATCATTGAGTTCCTCTATCCTAACTTGTAATGCCACTCTGTCGATCTCTGCATATTTGACCAATATTTCAACTAACCTCCTTGAGGATTCAAGGTTGCACTGTGCCCAGTCTCTCATCATATCCGGATTAGGTTGCTCATAACTCGGTGCTGTGAGAATTCTTAAGCCTCTAGGGATTCTCCCTACATCGAGGTACCTTTGCAGGGACTTATGCTCCCACCATTTTCCCTGCTTGGCACCCATCAATTTTTCCAGACTCCGCATTTTGTCTTTCATTGTAATGCTCGGTGCGTTAGTTTTTAAATTTTGTTGGTTAAAGCTGGCACCCGTAGGAGCAGTATTGCTGAACATTTCTGAGGCCGCCGCCTCCCGGTCTTTAAGCGTGTCTGCCGACATCCTGATCTGTATATTAATGATACTCTTGTATTCACGGCAAAAGTACGTATGGGGTTTTAAACAATTTAAGTCCTCTCGCTTGCCGCTTGCACACCACTCTCCCCGCAATGCCTTTGCAGATCCTACCTTTCTCGGGAAGTCCGCGCCCAGACGGGTCCTCCGACACGGCGAACGCCGACTCCGATCCGATCAGGCAGTCCAATCCTCGGCTGTAGGGGGGGGCTGACGAGCCGTAATCCTTCCGGATTGAGTTTACTTCCGGTGCAAGACTGGAAGAAGCAGCTTCTGTTTGGGTTGTCGCCTCGATTCGAGTGGGGGTCCGCACTTGGCTGGTAGAAGCCTCAGCCAGCCCAAATATCCCCAAAAAACTGCCTTGTTTCCCTTTCACTCCTTCGTTGGAAAAAGCAGGCACGGACCACAAGATGAGTGCTTCAAATTATTTAATCAGCATCGGCCATAACGCGTTTCGGTCCAGCCGGACCTTGATCACATGACAACGCTTATGCTTTTTTTCCACCCTTTTAAAGTGACTTGTGCCTTCAGCCATTGGACAATTCGAATAGACATAAAAAACATACTATATAGGATACATTTCATTCAATAATACACCAAGTAAAAACAGGAAAAAACCTCCACAGTTTAAAATTACTTATTCAGGTTGCAAAATACTTTGTTAAATACAAATATAACTTTATCATAAAAGTTTATAAATTATTTATGTACATGAAATATATAAATAGTATCAAATATAAAATACCATAAAAACAAATTCATTTCATGACTTCAATTTTAAATAAATTCATAGATAAATATTCATTTAAAATTTGTAGTAAAAAAGGGGCCTGACATAATTCAAAACTGTTTCTTTTTCCGTAAAATACAAGCTTAAATGCTGAGTTTCCTTGGTGCAGCAATGTCCTGAATCCCTTAGGATGTATTTTTATCTTGTCTTGGGCTCCCCAGATTTAGTCTATTCCCAGTCTCTGGCCTAATTTTTAAAGTGCAAGTGCTACATAATATATTAAAATCCCCTTCACCAAAATCAATACTTTAAAACCATGATTGTTACACTGTTCCACTATTCTCTTTTAGGTGTTGAATATAAAAAACCACTATACCTGTGGTTAAGGTCGGTCAGGCGGCCTACTGTTTTCCTTGTTTAAATACAAATTACAATACAATTTAATTTTTCTCCTCAAGTTAACTTAAAATGAGCTGTGATGCGGTTAAACTGTAAGTTTTGATTTCACAGTTAGTTGTAAAAACCTGGCAAAATATAAATCGTGTTAGTTTAAAGGCATGTGTGGAGGTCTTCGGTCGTGTTGAGACCTCCCGGGGCTTTGCTATTAAGATTCAGTATATACCTTGTTTCTAACTTTCTAAGTTGTCCTTCTCTATCTCCACCTCTTCTATTCATGGGGATGGAGTCAATCAAATAATAAGAGAGGTCCTTTAGGTTGCTTTGATGCACGTCCCTAAAATGCCTTGCAACTGGATACGTTTGATCATTATTATTAATTGCTCTAATATGTTGCAAAATTCGTTTGTGCGCGGGAAGTTTGGTACTACCCACATATTTAAGATTGCAAGAGCACTCTAAAATGTAAATGGCATATTCGGTTTTGCAATTCAGTGGTTTATTGATGTTAAAAACTTTATCACTGAACGCCAGCTTATATGTTTTCATATTAGTGCCATATTGACATGCCTTGCAGTTTTTGCATTTCGTAAATCCATTTTGCTGCCACCATTTTCTCTGTTCTTGTATTTCTGGACTGCTGCTAACTAGGCTATTATGCATTGAAGGAGCTCTCCTATAAGTCACACCTAAATATGGTGGTAGTGTGTCACCTATTACTGGGTCACTCTTTGCGATTTGCCAGTTGCGTTGCATGATGTTTTTAATTTGTCTGTGTTGAGCATTGTAAGCAAGTATTAACCTAACTTCGGGTTCTTGTGACTGAGTAATGTTTTCACCGCTCTTTTTTGTTTGTAATAACAGAGATCTATCTTTCATGTTGGATTTAGTTATGGCTGCTTCTATTGTCTTTTTAGAGTACCCCCGTGCTAAGAATCTTTTTTTACTCTTTTGTTGAGCAGCAATTAAATCTGCCGGGCTACTACACACTCTTTTTAATCTTATCATTTCCCCATAGGGGATACTTTCAATTAGGTGTCTAGGATGAAAGCTGCTGGCGTGCAACACCGCATTTCCAGCCGTCTCCTTTCTATGAATTTTAGTTTCGATGTTATTATTCTCTATATACAGTTCCACATCTAGGAAGCAAATGTTACTTTCACTAATGGTAGAAGTGAATTTTAGATTGACACTATTTTTGTTAATGGCTGTTACAAAGTCATTGGCTTCCTCCACCGTTCCTTCCCATACAATGAACAAATCATCAATGAAACGGTAAAGTGCCTTCACATTCTTCTCCATATAACCTTTATGCGATACCTCCAGGACCAGCTCCTCCCACCAGCCCATGAACAAACAGGCGTAGCTGGGAGAAAAGCTGGCCCCCATTGCCACTCCCCGCATTTGCTGATAATACGTTTTATCAAATAAAAAAACATTATTATAGAGACAAAAACTGATCAAATTTATCAGCATCATGCTATGTGGGGACAAGATAGTATCATTAGTTCTTAAATAGAATTCAAGGGCACGAAGCCCATCTTTGTGGTTAATGCATGTATATAATGACACGACATCTAAAGTCATTAGTAAATAATTCTTCTTCCAACCAAAATCCTTCAATTTGGAAATAAAATCACTCGTGTCTCTTATGTAGGACGGAAGATTTTGAACTAAATCCTGTAAAAAATAGTCAGCATATATTGAAGCATTTTCCAAGAGGCTTTTTTGGGCCGATATGATCGGTCTTCCTGGAGGTTTTGTAGTGCTTTTATGGATTTTTGGAATAAAATAAATGTTCGGTGTCTTGGGATTATCATTCCTGATAAATTTATATTCGTCGGTAGTTAATAGTCCCGCACTTTTCCAGGCTACCAGTTTACTATAAAAATCATTATATATTCCCTTTAATGCTAGGAAGTTGCTTGTGCGGTAGTATTCCCTGTCGTTTAATTGAGACATAGCCTCCTCGACATAATCTTTTTTTGTCCATAAAACCACATTACCTCCTTTGTCTGAGCCTCGCACAATAATGTTTTCATTTTTTTGGAGTTTAGATATCAACTGATGGTACTGAAGATTTTTGTTGCTCTTTTTTTGTTTTTGATTTTGTATTTTTGAATTTAATTTCTTTATTTCCTGTACCACATTCTCATTAAAAATGTCAATTCCATCCCTCATCATAATTGGTGTAAAAGTCGATTTTTTTCTTGAAAGGGGTTTTCTTCCCTATTTCCCTTGATATTACAGCCAGGCTAGTACTTTGGCTACTGGTTTCATATGATTCTTTCTGTAAGGCCACCAGGGTATCGAGGAGATTTTGCTCCATTGAATCAGCTTGCCCCTGGACAGATTGTTCTTCATTATTGGTCTTATCATTGGTTTTGGCTTGTTGTAACAAAGAATGGTGCTTTTTTAATTTGAGCTTGCGTATGAATTTATATATGTCCATTCGTGTGTTAGCATAGTTAAAATTGGACTCAGGACAGTAGGATAGGCCAAGCGCTAAAATCTGTTGCTCAGCTTTATTCAGATTGATATTGGTCAAATTTATGATGGTTTTTCCAATTTCCTCATCAATTATTGTTTGCGATTCCACCAGCCTCGTCCCCGCTTCTTGTTGGGAGCAGGCCTTTCTTCTTGCCTTTCTCCTCTGCCGCCGCCGGTAGTTTCGCCTCTTCCTACTTGTTTCCTTTGAGTTCTTGGACGCAGAGATTGCCTCCGTTCCTCCGCTAAAAATCAAGCTCCTCTGCTGGATAAAGTTTCGGGCCAGCTCCGCTTGTAGATGCCTGGGCCGGTTCATTCTCCACCTCACTCTCCATGGCAGAACTCAAATCCGAGTTTGATGTTTGGAGTTGCCCATCTTTATTTCCCTGAGCGCTTCGCATTTGTTCACTTTTGGACTTGTATTTGTTAGTTTTCATCGCATCATACTTTTTTGAAAAGGTGAAAATTCTTCCTGTATCGTAATCTACACGATCTCGATGGAATTTGAACGCTTTGCGTTCTTTGACTTTGTCCTCCCCTTTACGCAGTCTGATAATCATTTCCTCCCTTAGTTTGCTTACTTCATCACTATTGCCCATTTTATTGATTTCATCATTGAGTTCCTCTATCCTAACTTGTAATGCCACTCTGTCGATCTCTGCATATTTGACCAATATTTCAACTAACCTCCTTGAGGATTCAAGGTTGCACTGTGCCCAGTCTCTCATCATATCCGGATTAGGTTGCTCATAACTCGGTGCTGTGAGAATTCTTAAGCCTCTAGGGATTCTCCCTACATCGAGGTACCTTTGCAGGGACTTATGCTCCCACCATTTTCCCTGCTCGGCACGCATCAATTTTTCCAGACTCCGCATTTTGTCTTTCATTGTAATGCTCGGTGCGTTAGTTTTTAAATTTTGTTGGTTAAAGCTGGCACCCGTAGGAGCAGTATTGCTGAACATTTCTGAGGCCGCCGCCTCCCGGTCTTTAAGCGTGTCTGCCGACATCCTGATCTGTATATTAATGATACTCTTGTATTCACGGCAAAAGTACGTATGGGGTTTTAAACAATTTAAGTCCTCTCGCTTGCCGCTTGCACACCACTCTCCCCGCAATGCCTTTGCAGATCCTACCTTTCTCGGGAAGTCCGCGCCCAGACGGGTCCTCCGACACGGCGAACGCCGACTCCGATCCGATCAGGCAGTCCAATCCTCGGCTGTAGGGGGGGGCTGACGAGCCGTAATCCTTCCGGATTGAGTTTACTTCCTTTGCAAGACTGGAAGAAGCAGCTTCTGTTTGGGTTGTCGCCTCGATTCGAGTGGGGGTCCGCACTTGGCTGGTAGAAGCCTCAGCCAGCCCAAATATCTCAAAAAAACTGCCTTGTTTCCCTTTCACTCCTTCGTTGGAAAAAGCAGGCACGGACCACAAGATGAGTGCTTCAAATTATTTAATCAGCATCGGCCATAACGCGTTTCGGTCCAGCCGGACCTTGATCACATGACAACGCTTATGCTTTTTTTCCACCCTTTTAAAGTGACTTGTGCCTTCAGCCATTGGACAATTCGAATAGACATAAAAAACATACTATATAGGGTACATTTCATTCAATAATACGCCAAGTAAAAACAGGAAAAAACCTCCACAGTTTAAAATTACTTATTCAGGTTGCAAAATACTTTGTTAAATACAAATATAACTTTATCATAAAAGTTTATAAATTATTTATGTACATGAAATATATAAATAGTATCAAATATAAAATACCATAAAAACAAATTTATTTCATGACTTCAATTTTAAATAAATTCATAGATAAATATTCATTTAAAATTTGTAGTAAAAAAGGGGCCTGACATAATTCAAAACTGTTTCTTTTTCCGTAAAATACAAGCTTAAATGCTGAGTTTCCTTGGTGCAGCAATGTCCTGAATCCCTTAGGATGTATTTTTATCTTGTCTTGGGCTCCCCAGATTTAGTCTATTCCCAGTCTCTGGCCTAATTTTTTAAAGTGCAAGTGCTACATAATATATTAAAATCCCCTTCACCAAAATCAATACTTTAAAACCATGATTGATACACTGTTCCACTATTCTCTTTTAGGTGTTGAATATAAAAAACCACTATACCTTGGTTAAGGTCGGTCAGGCGGCCTACTGTTTTCCTTGTTTAAATACAAATTACAATACAATTTAATTTTTCTCCTCAAGTTAACTTAAAATGAGCTGTGATGCGGTTAAACTGTAAGTTTTGATTTCACAGTTAGTTGTAAAAACCTGGCAAAATATAAATCGTGTTAGTTTAAAGGCATGTGTGGAGGTCTTCGGTCGTGTTGAGACCTCCCGGGGCTTTGCTATTAAGATTCAGTATATACCTTGTTTCTAACTTTCTAAGTTGTCCTTCTCTAGCTCCACCTCTTCTATTCATGGGGATGGAGTCAATCAAATAATAAGAGAGGTCCTTTAGGTTGCTTTGATGCACGTCCCTAAAATGCCTTGCAACTGGATACGTTTGATCATTATTATTAATTGCTCCAATATGTTGCAAAATTCGTTTGTGCACGGGAAGTTTGGTACTACCCACATATTTAAGATTGCAAGAGCACTCTAAAATGTAAATGGCATATTCGGTTTTGCAATTCAGTGGTTTATTGATGTTAAAAACTTTATCACTGAACGCCAGCTTATATGTTTTCATATTAGTGCCATATTGACATGCCTTGCAGTTTTTGCATTTCGTAAATCCATTTTGCTGCCACCATTTTCTCTGTTCTTGTATTTCTGGACTGCTGCTAACTAGGCTATTATGCATTGAAGGTGCTCTCCTATAAGTCACACCTAAATATGGTGGTAGTGTGTCACCTATTACTGGGTCACTCTTCACGATTTGCCAGTTGCGTTGCATGATGTTTTTAATTTGTCTGTGTTGAGCATTGTAAGCAAGTATTAACCTAACTTCGGGTTCTTGTGACTGAGTAATGTTTTCACCGCTCTTTTTGTTTGTAATAACAGAGATCTATCTTTCATGTTGGATTTAGTTATGGCTGCTTCTATTGTCTTTTTAGAGTACCCCCGTGCTAAGAATCTTTTTTTACTCTTTTGTTGAGCAGCAATTAAATCTGCCGGGCTACTACACACTCTTTTTAATCTTATCATTTCCCCATAGGGGATACTTTCAATTAGGTGTCTAGGATGAAAGCTGCTGGCGTGCAATACCGCATTTCCAGCCGTCTCCTTTCTATGAATTTTAGTTTCGATGTTATTATTCTCTATATACAGTTCCACATCTAGGAAGCAAATGTTACTCTCACTAATGGTAGAAGTGAATTTTAGATTGACACTATTTTTGTTAATGGCTGTTACAAAGTCATTGGCTTCCTCCACCATTCCTTCCCATACAATGAACAAATCATCAATGAAACGGTAAAGTGCCTTCACATTCTTCTCCATATAACCTTTATGCGATACCTCCAGGACCAGCTCCTCCCACCAGCCCATGAACAAACAGGCGTAGCTGGGAGAATATGTATATAAATATACACCCACACACATATATATTTTTAGGTCGAGCCTGAGCCAGCGCGCATGCGCTGCTCTGGCAAGTTGCTGTAGTGGAGTATGGAAGAGAAGCTCCCCCCACTCTCCGCAAATATTTGTCAATGGCTTGTGTCTTTGTCCTTCGTAAATGCTGGCTTTTGATTTCTTAATAGGCTTGTTAGTCCCTCCTTGTCTTTATTTGTAACCTCCCATGGCTACTGGCCCCTTTACTTCGGTTGTTACACAGTATGTGTTATTTAGTCTGCAAGCACTATTTTCTTTTTGGAGCTTCTCTTACTGCAGGCACGACGCACTTTGCTGACATTCAGCGCACCATGCTCGATTTCTCTTTCAAACAGCCAGGACAATGGGGGCCACTTCTTTCCAATGCCATAGGTCTCACATTTAAACGCGAGACCTATTGCATTGCAAATATTTTTTTACTCTGCTTTACAGTGACGGCACTTGCGATTTAGATTTAAACATCTAAATCTAAATCACGAGTGCCGCCATTGCAATGGTCACAGGATGACGCCCGATTTAACGGATTCCCGGGGTTGCAGCAGCTTTCCACTACCAATATGCATTTTTAACTACTTTTAATGCCTCACTGTCTGCGTTTCTAAGTTGGTGATGGCTGCGGCTATTAATTCAGTCCTTTCATACCCCTCGGTCAAGTCAATATAAAATAGTTGTCCTATTTCTATACTCCAATCTTTGTTTTTCATAATTAAGGCTTTCCAGCCCACCCTGTGCATTCTGTGCGACAATCGTCGCATGTTTTCCTACTGTGTGACCAAGAACCACTGCACGCACTAGCACAAGGCTCGATTAATACTTAACAAAAAACATGCCTGTTTTGGGTAGCGAGGATATAATTACATTTATGGGCCACACTTATCTTTACAATAAAAACATACCAAAGAAGAAAACGAAGCTCGGGATAGGCACAAATAAATACAGGAAGAGGGGAGGGTTTGTTCCCATTACATTGTGACTCTGGTCATAAAAAGGGAAGACATATTAGCTTGAGAAGGGTGCGGAGGCTAGAATAGATTCTACATAAAGCAATTGTAGGGACAAGAGGGCAAACCCCGGGGGGTAAGGCCCTTTTGAAGTGGTTTGTTGTACTCTCAAAAGTGTTGCCACTAACTTGACCCCAGTGTATTCTAACATATTTAGTTGTGAAATGTGAGTTTTCATCTTTTCAGGACGGTAGTCACATTTTCCCAACACCAGTTAATTTTAAGCACCGTTTTAATGGTTCTGTAACGCAATAAAAAAATAACCGTCATGGCAGCACATTTTAAGAATGGAGAATTGCAGCTGTTTTTTAGCAATAAGGACAGTGGACACGTTTTAAAAGTTTGCTCACAGATATCGTAAACAATGAAAGCAATGAAAAACGAAAATTCGAAGTCTTCCAGAATGCACTGATAAGCTCATGTTAGGAACCAAAATCCGTGAAAAGCCTCAAGTGCTGATATGTGAGAGTGCAACATATCAATTAAAAGAGTTTACTTAAAACTGCAGATTTCTTGAAAGTTACCCATACAAATGAGATAAAGAACTATATAAAGAGCATATGCTATTTAAAAAAAGGGAAAGTCATAATTAGAAAAAAAGGAATTATAAGTAACATTAATATAATTATACAAAGTTTAAAAAATAAAAAGAGGGTTGCAGTGTTAATATCCAATATCCAAAAGCCTCAGTTTCAATCCCGACTACCAACCTACGCACCTTGTGTGATATTAGGTGATAACTTATTATCGTTAGGCCTCTCTGTTCTCTCAAAATAATTGTGCCTAGAAACAGCTGTACACTGTTATCACATTCAACATTTATTGTTGCTGAAACGCTCCTTAGGGCACATATGTGATGAATTATACCCACTCTCCCAATCTTCCACTTTTTAGGTCGAGCCTAGCGGCAGCTTGCATGCACTGCTCACTCTGCGAGACTGCTGTGGTAGAGTATGAGAGAGAAGCTGCGCCCACTCTCCGCACCTATTTTTCATTGGCTTGTGTCATTGTCTTTCGTAAATGCTGCCTTCGGATTCGTTAATAGGCTTGTTAGTCCCTCCTTAGTACGGCTTTGTCTTCATTTGTAACCTCCCATGGCGACTGGCCCCTTTACTTCGGTTGTTACACGGGACCTGTTATTTAGTCTGAAAGCACTATTTACTTTATTGAGTTTCTCTTACTGCAGGCCGGACATGCGCTGCTTCAGCTCAAACCGCTTGTGTTTTTCTAAGCAGCACGGCCGCCCCCATAGCACGGGCGCCTGCTTTTAATCACTTTAACCCAACATTACCTCATGTCTGTTTCAACCTCCCAAGTGAAATGGATTTAGAAATGATTAGCGAATTAAGTCATGCCAATTCCAGGTAGCACATAAACCTGTGCTAATCGGCTGAAGCTGACAACAGCACATCTGTGTTACATGTCATCTGTACTAAAGCCAGCTGATGGATTGTTTTCAAAAGCCTGTTTTATTAACACCACCACCACCACCACCAATACCACCACCACCAATACCACAACAATCAATACCACCACATCCACCACAAATACCACCACCAATACCACCATAAATACCACCTCCACCACCACCACCAATACCACCACCAATACCACCACCAATACCACCTCCACCAATAACACCACCAATAACACCACCACCAATATCACCACCACCAATACCACCACCAATACCACCACCACCAGTACCACCACAAATACCACCACGACCACCAATATCACCACCACCAATGCCATCACCACCATCAATACCACCACCAATACAAATACCACTGCCAATACCAATACCACCACCACCAATACCACTGCCAATACCAACACTACCACCACCAATACCAATACTACCACCACCAATACCACCACCACCAATACCACCACCACCACCAATACCACCACCACCACCAATACCCCCAACTCCAATACCACCAATACCACCAACACCACCAATATCACCAATACCACCAATACCACCACCATCAATACCACTACCATCAATACCACCACCACCAATACCACCACCACCAATACCACCACCACCAATACCACCACCAATACTAACACCCCAATACCACCACCAATACCACCACCAATATCACCACCACCACCAATACTACCAATACTACCACCAACACCACCAATACCACCACCACCAATACCAATACCAACACCAATACCACCACCACCAAAACCAAAACCACCAATACCACCACCACCACCACTACCACCACCACCAATTCCACCAATACCACCACCACCAATACCAATACCACCACCAATACCACCACCACCACCACCAATACCACCAATACCACCCCCACCAATACCATCACCAATACTACTACCACCACCACCAATACCACCACCTCCAATACCACCACAAATACCACCACCACCAATACCACCCCCACCAATACCACCACCAATGCTACCACCAATACCACCACCACCAATACCATCACCACCAATACCAGCAATACCACCATCACCAGCACCAACTACACCAATACCACCACCACCACCAATACTGCAAATACCACCACCACCAATACCGCCACCACCACCAATACCACCAAAACCAAAACCACCACCACCAATACCACCATCAATGCCACCACCAATACCACCACCACCAATACCACCGCCACCACCAATACCACCACCAATACCGCCACCAATACCACCACCACCACCAATACCACCACTAATACCACCACCACCAATACCACCACCAATACCACCACCACCAATATCACCAATACCACCACCACCAATACCACCACCAATACCAACACTACCACCACCAATACCAATACTACCACCACCAATACCACCACCACCACCACCAATACCACCACCACCAATACCACCACCAATACCCCCAACTCCAATACCACCAATACCACCAACACCACCAATATCACCAATACCACCACCACCAATACCACCACCATCAATACCACTACCATCAATACCACCAATACCACCACCACCAATACCACCACCAATACTAACACCCCAATACCACCACCAATACCACCACCACCACCAATACTACCACCGCCACCAATACCACCAATACCACCACTACTAATACCACCACCACCATTACCACCAAAGCCAATACCACCACCACCAATACCACCACCAATACCACCACCACCACCAATACCCCCTATACCACCACCAATGCCACCACCAATGCCACCACCACCATACCACCACCACCAATACCTCCAATACCAATACCACCACCAATACCACCACCACCACCAATACCACCACCACCAATACCACCACCAATGCCACCACCAATACCACCACCACCAATACCACCACTACCAATACCACCAATACTACCATCACCAGCACCACCTACACCAATACTACCACCACCAATACCACCACTACCAATACCACCACCACCAATACCACCACCACCACCAATACCACCACCACCACCAAAACCAATACCACCACCACCAATACCACCATCAATGCCACCACCAATACCACCACTACCACCAATACCACCGCCAACACCAATACCACTACCAATACCACCACCAATACCACCACCACCAATACCACCACCAATACCACCACCAATACCACCACCACCAATACCACCACCACCAATACCACCACCAATACCAACACTACCACCACCAATACCAATACTACCACCACCAATACCACCACCACCAATACCACCAATACCACCACCACCACCAATACCACCACCACCACCAATAGCCCCAACTCCAATACCACCAATACCACCAACACCACCAATATCACCAATACCACCACCACCAATCCCACCACCACCAATCCCACCACCATCAATACCACTACCATCAATACCACCACCACCAATACCACCACCACCAATACCACCACCAATACTAACACCCCAATACCACCACCAATACCACTACCACCAATACCACCACCACCACCAATACTACCAATACTACCACCGCCACCAATACCACCAATACCACCACTACTAATACCACCACCACCACCATTACCACCAAAACCAATACCACCACCACCAATACCTCCACCAATACCACCAATACCACCACCACCACCAATACCACCAATACCACCACCAATGCCACCACCAATACCACCAATACCAATACCACCACCAATACCACCACCACCAATACCACCACCACCACCAATACTACCAATACTACCACCGCCACCAATACCACCAATACCACCACTACTAATACCACCACCACCACCATTACCACCAAAACCAATACCACCACCACCAATACCTCCACCAATACCACCAATACCACCACCACCACCAATACCACCAATACCACCACCAATGCCACCACCAATACCACCAATACCAATACCACCACCAATACCACCACCACCAATACCACCACCAATACCAATACTACCAGCACCAATATCACCACCACCAATACCACCACCACCAATACCAGTACCACCATCACCAATACCACCACCAATACCAATACCGCCACCAATACCACCACCACTGCCACCACCAATACCACCACCACTAATACCACCAATGCCACCACCACCAATACCACCAATACCACCACCACCAATACCAGCACCACCAATACCACCACCACCAATACCACCACCACCACCTCCAATACCACCAATACCACCACCACCAATACCAATACCACCACCAATACCACCAATACCACCGCCACCAATACCACCAATACAAATACCACCACCACCAATACCAATACCACCACCACCACCAATAGCAATACTACCACCTCAGCACCTCTTGCTGACTAGTAATAGCAGGGGCACTGTACGAGGCCGGAGCTGCAGCTGAGACCATCCCTCCCTCCTTCCATGACTGCATAAAGCACAGCCCGCCCTGCACCAGGAGGTGAAGCCAGGGCCCTACTACAGCTGGAGTGTTTTTTATTAGGCCAAAGATAGCAATGACATTACACAATGTCACACTGCACAGTCAAATCACAGAGAGGGCAGGAAATAGCCCCCCCTCCAGCTCTTCCTCCTGAGCCGCGACAGTGTAATCACAGAGCAAAAGGTGTTGGAGCACTTTATTAGTGTTTATAGCTCGGATCATATGTAACTCTCACTTCACACTCTGTGTCTGTGTAATTTACAACACTTACACATCTTCTTCACGGCACTATTTATCACTACTTTGAAGACGTCGCAGGCCGGTCTCTTCCTCTGATATTTACAATCTAACAAGCGGTCGAGAAGGCCCTTTATTGCAACGCAATAGGTCTTGCATTCGAGAGTTTAAACTATTAGTATTGTAAATGACAATGCCTTTTATTCATGTTTTAAAACCCAAAACATAAATAAAAGGCATTGTCATTTACAATGCCAATAGCTCAAACTCGTGTGAATGCGAGACCTATTGCATTGCAAATGCTTGTTTTTTTCTTACCGAAAATAACAAAGGTTAAAGTGACATCGTAGTTAGGCAATGTACTAAGATTTTAGCTCACATTAAAAAACCTTAGAAAATACCTGAAAAAAATTAGAGGTTAAAGTGATGTTATTGTTAGCCCTTGTAATAATATAAAAAGCTAATGCTTTAAAACAAAAAGAAACATTGACCTTGACCCGCTATAGTTTCCAAAGCTAAAAATGACTGGCACCTCTGTCATGCACTGACTTGGTACATCACTGATAATATCTCAAATGACATAATTGATGGCATCACTGTTCTTACAAATATTACAAGAAAAGTACATTACCTAACTATAACATCTCTTTAACCTTTAATCTTTTTAAGTGAATTTCTGGTGTTTTTGATGATATTTACCCAGCTCCCTCAATGAGCAAACCTTTTGACCATGTGCAGTAGGGGTGTGGATGCAGGGCCTGTAGCCTGGCCCTGAGTCCAACCTCCCTCCCCGCCGGCAGCCAATCCCTGCTTTATGCAACTCCAACAGACACCCACCCCACAATTTTATTTTTCATTTTTTAATTTGCTCCAGCAAGACTATGGTGGGGCCTGCAGCATTCCCACAGGATCACAGGAGATGGCCACACTGGGCCCTGCAGGAGTACTGTTGGATTAGCGGCCTGAATTTCTTGTAATTTTTTCCCCAGGTAGAAGGAGGTCCCTCTGGGACCCCGCACAAGGGTCTGGGTGGTCAGTGTGCTCCACCCTGCTCTGATATCTCATTATAGAATAAATGTAGGACACAGGGACTGCTGCCACATTTCTATTGATGTTACTGCCAGCCAATCAGGTCACTGTGTCCTGCTGGGCCGATCCGTGGGACCGAGATGCCTAACAGGAGAAGGCCCTCTAAGTCTATCAAAATGTTCTATTGTTTTAATGTACGTTCCCGGGGGAGTACCGCGGCACTCCTTTACAGCACTATTTTTTTAACCTTAACGTCTCAATCTTTTTCTGAATCGCTGTCTAAAAATCCTATGTGAAATTGTAATGGAAAAACATGTTTTGGGACCCTTCCCTCCATGTTTCTCAGTCTGTGCTTGACAGATCACCCCCAAACCTTTCCAGGAAGGAGCTGAGGTGGAGAACTTTTATTTTGGAAAGTTTAGAAAAGGTTTGCCAAACAGTGTCAATGTTATTAGATTTTAAAAAAAACATTCCTCCTATGGAAAATCTGACCTAGCTAAAACTACACAGCAGCTCTCACCACTGTGTAGTTATGGTTGAGCCACAGTGTCTACTGAAAAGGAATTTGAAGATTTGCCTAAAGCTTTTGACACTGTTAACAGATATGCACAAAATGTGTATTCAGCCTAGTTTCAGCATGGCAATTTTCCTTCAGATCCGTGTAGGGGATAACACATTTATGGGAGGTGTTTAAAAAGTTGTGTTTTCCCATTTTAGCTCCAATAGAAAATTTAGCTAATTTCTACAGCCCAATACGCTGGATGGATTTACACCAAGTTCTTCATAAATGTAGAAATTTACTCCGAAAACATGCTCTTGTGTAGGTGTAATTCCGTCCAGTAATGTTTGAGATATAATTGTTTACAAAAGTGCCAACTGGTTTCTAAAGGGTTATCGGTGCCATTTGCAATCCTCTGTGAGTCCAGAAATTCAGAAACTAAAGGAATCCCATTGAACAATGGGGGCCCACTGGGTGAGGGAGACTGTTGTAACCTGATGTTGTTAAAATGCATACTTTCCATAGTTCCTCGGTTCCCTGTTGCTCAGCCAAGGTGTGTGTGATGTAAAGGAATGTTGATAAGTGCCTCAGCTGTAAGAGTGTCAGTTGGAGAGAGTGGGCTGAGCAGTGAGGATGCTGCTCCTGGTGGGGCATTTATATATAATCTGTAACTTAAGAGATATTTTCTTCAATATAATCTACGTGACCTAGCTACCTGATTCCTGTTTACTAAGAAAGCATCTTGTATTTACAACCCTGGCGACGACCGGAAAAAGAACCAAGTCTGAAAATGATGTCTACTAAAGAGACAGAAAAAAAAGAGATTGAAGCTGACGAAGAAAAGAGAAATGCCCTGAAAGTCCCACCAGTGTGTTTTTTACACCAGACAGCCTACAGAAGTATGCAGCTTGATGCAGAGAGATGGTCTTGTAACCTGAGCCAACATTTCAGGAGTGGACTGGCAGCAAGTGTACATCGTACCGGCAGTAAGTGTATGAGTTTAAAAAAAAAAAACTTTATTTGTAAAAGTTTACAATATCAAAAACAAAACAGAAAGACAAAAATAGAAAAAGAAAAACAGAGTATAACTGACACAGGGTTAATAAATATACGATATAGTCACCAGCATGTATATCAAGAACAGATACAGAGTGTGCAGTAAAGAACATATCAATGAATATAAAAGAAAAAAAAGGGGGGGAAATAAAAATATATGTGATACCAGCAGGAAAGTACATTGCATCAAGGAAGGATGGAGGAAAGAACAACATACAATTGTAGTGTGAAGCATGCTGCAGGTAAGATGCCCCCAGTTTGAGAGGCATGGCAACTGGACTGTTCGATGAAGGTATGGGCAGGGGGTCAAAGAGATCAATATTCATACACTTACAATGACATAGTACCATATACGGTAGACCTTAGCCACAGTTGGCCCCCACACCCCCTCAGGATAAAGCAACACGTAGTATTGTAATGGTTGCCATATATTTTTTAGTCTGGAGGTTGGTGGCTGTAGTGTAGCATAGATATCACTCGTGGTATCACAGTACGGTAAGTCGCGGATCCAAGCCTTTGTTGTCGTGACAGTGGTGCCGCCCCAATGTAAAGATACCTTCCGCTTGGCCAACAATAGAGCGATAGCGGCAAATCGTCGAACTCCTGCTGGTAGCGGCTTAACATAACCCAACAATGCCAATAACGGGGTAGGGACAAGTCGAATTCAATCATCCGTGATAGCAGTAAAAAATATTCCTCCTAATATGTTAGAATTGGTGATCAGTTCTAAGCTAGATGTGAGAAGTCAGCATGCTCAGGTGTGCAACAAGAGCAGCTATGGGGTTTGGTGGGGTCAATCTTGGCTATGAGGTGAGAGGTGGCGTATGCCTTGTGTAGATATTTAAAATGTAATAATTTATGCAGATGATTGTTAGATACACTACGTGTCTGTTCACAGCAGTAGAGCAAGGTAGTATTCGGTAGTTGGCAGCCTAAATGCCTCTCCCATGTGGACCAGGCATTCCCTCCCATTGCTGACAGTAGCAATAGCGATAAATGATAGAGTCAAGAAATCAAGTGGGCACTACTCTGGGTTGTAATGACTATGATAAGCGGCGGGAACTCCAGCGGCTTTGCTGAGGAGGGTGGGAGTGTGGAGCGTACAGTGTTGTGATGACTATGCAACAGAAATCTGTCCATATACGACACACTATGTTCTCCCGACAGAGAGGTTACAGAACGCAACTTGGCGTCCATGAAAAGGTCGCCCAGTTTGCAGAGCTGACAAGCGTCCAAAGTCTGCTTAGCCAGTGCCTCCATTGTAATTGGAAGCCAAGGATTGTCAGGGAGCGGAATGTGTGGAGAGTATACTAGATCAAAGCCTAGGTAGCACTGTAATTTGCTCCAAGCCCAGTAAGTGGTGGGGAGTGTCTGTATTTCAGAGAGAGTCCTAGGTAGACCTTGTGGTATAATAGTGGATAGGGGATATGGATGGCTCTGAGTCCCCTCAGGCTTCAGGTATTGTAGTCGAGCGTCAGGATGGTACCAATAATATGCAAAGTGTGCTTGTGCAACTAAATAGTAATGATAGAAATCAGGGACCCCAGATCATCCCGGTGAGTATGGCATAGTGATTGTCTACCACTCAATATTTGGGTGTCTGCCAGCCCATACCAACCTAATGAGCATACTGTGAAGTGTGTCGAAAAAACTGCTAGTCAATGCTAAAGGGATGTTTAGGAATAAGTATAAGAACCAGGGGAGGACCACCATTTTGGTGATGGTAATTCTGCCGGCAATAGATAAGGGGAGCTTAATCCAGTGAACAATTTTCAAGGATAATTTATCAAACACAGGGCCATAGTTAATGTGAATCACCTCTTTACTGGAGGAAGACACCCATATACCTAGGAGGGTCTGTGCACCAACGTAAGGGAAACTCAAGAGGGCAGGGAACGGTGACCCCGGTCAGAGGAATTACTTCGGATTTAGTCCAGTTTATAGTAAGCTCTGAGAAAGCCCCAAAACAGACCACCTCATGAAGAAGGGGAGGGAGGTTAGATTCGGGGTCGTGCACAAACATCATCACGTCATCCTTGTAAAGAGACGCCAGAAGGGGGTCGCAGTGAAACTGCAAGCCCCACTCCAGATGGCGCTCTTGAAAATGCCACACAAGGGGGTCCATGGCGATGATGAATAGCAGGGGTGACAGGGTGCACCCAGCCTGGTACCTCGAGAAAGCGCCAACTGATCAGTGAGAATGCCATTTACCCAGAGTCAGGCCAATGGGGCAGTGGATAAAAGTTTAATGAGATCACGAAATCCCTTTGGAACCCTCAATTTCCACAGTGTGGCATGTATAAAAGGCCATTCGATGGAATAAAATGCTTTCTCAGCGTCTAGCAGAATGGCTGCGGCAGGAAGGTCAGGGTTTATTTGATTAAGGATGGCAAAGATGGTACAAAGGTTATCTGACATGGAGCGGTGCGGAACAAACCCAGATTGTAGAGGGGAAAGTATGTAGTCCATAAATAGGGAAAGCCGAGTGGCCAGGATTTTGGATACAATATTATGATAATGATTTAACAAGGACAGAGGCCTGTAGGAAGAGCAATTCTGCGGGGACTTGCCAGGTTTGAGTAGATGGGTAATCACTGCTTGCTGGATTATGGGGGGGGGGAATACCGTCTGCTAGGGAATCCGCTTAGACTTCAAGCAAGTGGGGGATGAGCAATGGTTTATAAGTTTTATAAAAATATACCAGTGAATCTATCTAGACAGGGCGCACAGCTGCCATTCATATCATCGATTGCCTGCGAGATCTCGTCACTGGAGATAGGTGAGGGGAGAAACTGCTGCTGTCCCTCACTGAGCCAGACCATGGCTACCTCTGCCAGATACTCATCAATCGCGTCATCCACGGTAGGACAGCGGGATGAGTATAGTAGGCAAGAAATGCAGCGGACACGCCCTCGCTGCGATCGATGGTAGAGCCATCGTTGAGTTGGAGATGCATGATAAAAGAAGCTTGATATGGAGTATGGAGTAGGCAAGCCAAAGTACGGCCAGGCCTCTCGCCTTCACCATAGATTCACGCCTGTGCATATTCGCCCAGATAGTTCACCTCACTATTTGCAAGGTCTTGGAAGTCCTGAAGTAGCTTAAAGCGGCGGTGTAGCGATGGGAGGCGGGGTCATCCGTCTGGGCCCTTGCATCAAGACCCTTCAGTGTAGTTTCAATAGTCGCTAATTCCTGGCAAATGGAGCAGAGAACTCCTGAGTGTTTTGCAATACAGACCCCTTGTATGAAGGCTTTCAAGGCTCCCAGAGTATAGAATGTTGTGACACGGTGCCGGCGTTAAGTTGAAAGTATTAAACTATGGCATCTCTAACTTCTGCTTGGAAGACCTTGTCCAATAGAGCGTTAGCGGGGAAGTGACATGACGTGTGTAACGGTGCAACATTGGGGAACCGGAGGGTTAGATGCACGAAAGAGTGCTCTGACAAGGTTCGGGGAAGATACTCAATCTCAATAGCCGAGAGTAATAGACCAGGGGTAGGGTACCAGTGGTCAATACGGGACCATGACCCATGAGGAGCGGAGTAGAAAGTGTAGCCTCTAGTGGAGGAGTGGCGAGAGCGCCAGGCATCGGCAATGAGGAAGGTATGCAGGAGGGATGAGAAAGCATGTATGGAGCGTGGCTTGGTAACCTGACCAGTGCCTGTCAAGTCTAATGTTGGGCAAAGCATAAGGTTTAAATCTACCCCCATTAGTATAGAGTCTACATTGAGCCGCATGATATGTGCGGAGAAGATAGAGAAGAACTCTGGTGAGTCCCCTTTGGGGGCATATATATTTAACAGCAAAAGACACATAGCAGCAAGATCTCCGGCAACCAGTAAATAGCGGCCCTCGGGGTCAATGACAGTCTCACACAGTCTGAATGGAATCGCCTTATGAATTAAAATACATACTACCCTGGAAAAATTGCTGTAGCTTGGAAAAAAACGTTTGTTCCCCCAGTGTGATGTAAATTGGTTGGGAGAATGTAGAGCACAGTGGGTTTCCTGCAGAAAGGTTACCTGTATAGAGTGTCTGGACAAGTAGGACAGTACCTGTAGCCCCTTATGAGGAACAGTAGCCAGAACAAACAAAAACCCCAGTCCCCCCACCCACACTGGATAACAAGGAATCAGTATCCGATGAATCCCATCACATACCCGTCAACAAACTAAAATAGTAAACACTTGGAGCACTCCTTGGCGGAGGCAACACTCAGAGGAGGCATCCAATAATCCATAATCTTGGTGAAAAAAGGAGAAGCCAAATCAAGAGGAAAAAAAAGAGACCAAGGGCCCAACTGGTGGCGGTGGAGAAAGACCAGGCCCAATACAATCAAATAATGCAGGGGTAGTGCAGCGATGAAGCAGTGAAATGATGCAAAGTGTCCGCAGCAAATTAGAAAGGGGGTCAGGAAACAATTTTCACTGGACTTCTGGGTCCAGAGCAGGGGAAGCAGATGTTCCATTGCACTAGGAGAACCAGATTCAGCACGATGTTGCCTCCAGAAGTTCATGGTGTCCGTGGGCGAGTTGAAAATGTGGACCTTGCCGTTGACCTGAATGCGCAGTCGCGCCGGATACAACATGGCATGGCACACATTAGGTTTCTGGAGTGTGCGCTTAATGTCAGTAAACTTGCAGCACGCTTCTTGGACAATTGGCGTGAACTCTGGAAAAAATGACAGAGTCATACCTTGGTGCTGGATGGACCCCTTGTCGCAGGCTAGGCGAAGAACAGTGTCACAATCATGATAATTGAGCAGCTTGGCAAGAACCACACATGGTGGCATGCTGGGGACTGGGCAGGGAGCCAGAGATCTGTGCGCCCGTTCAACCACATATGCCGACGAGAATGCTTCTCTGCCAAACAGCGCTTCAAGTAGATGCTCCACGTAGATGTTCATGCTGCCACTGTCGGTGGATACTGCTATACCGGCTATGCAAACAATATTTCGGCCCGATCGTGCCTCCAAATCCTCGGCTTTAGTGGCCACTCTTTTTAAAAGTCCCTCAGCCCTCTTAAGCCGCTTAGCAATCGCCGGGCCAGCATCTTCAATGTTAGATATTCGTTGCTCCACATCAGTGATCCGCGTCTCATGCAGCCCAAGCTGATCATGCATGCTGTCTAGTCGTGCCACAAGCGAATCCAAGCGTGCATCAATGGACCCAAAACCGGCCCTCAACTCGACCATAATGGCCACTGCGCCCTCCGATGGTGCGGCATCTGCCCCCGAGGGCCCAGGGGGAGTCTACCGAGCACTCGCATCCTCTCCGAGGTGGGGTGTCTTAGTCGTGTTAAAGGAGAGTGGGCGCTGTTTAGAATCACTAAGCCCATCTTGGAATAACGTGTGGGGGATCCCGCAATCGTGGCAGGAGAAAGAGGGCCAGAGATATAGGTTTCAGGTGACATGAGGGTGCCCAATAGACCGATGGCACCAGTGGCAGAGTGTACCTAGTCAGCAGATGCCTTAGGGTGAACACACTCCAGAAAAAGGGTGAGGTACGTCACCACAGGGACCGATGAGGGGTCCACCTGGGAGGGGCAGGCTCCGAAGCAGATGTCGCATGATCAGTGGAGTTGATGCGTGCCCCAAGGTTTGAAGGCAGTCCAGGTGCCCAGAGGAGGTAGGGAGCAACATTAGGCACTCGATAGTCCCAGCAGGGGCAGTGGGCCCAAACAGGACACTTCGTAGGCAGACGCTGTGGCCAAGTGCGCAGCAGTAGGTACAATGGGGATGCGCGTATGCCCAGTAGGCCCCACTAATTAAAGACCAATCTCAGGCCAAAGCCCAGTGTTGGCCAGAGCAGCCCCCGCAGAGAAATGGGTGCCTGTAGTCACCATGGTGTGGAAAAAGTAAGGAATGACTCACCGCTGCAGCCCGGTAACAAGTATCTGTAACAATAGGAAGGGATTCCTCTGAGCTGGCTGCAGAGACCCAAAGCCACGTCCCACGTGGTGAGGCAGCCGAAGAACCCTCAGCATCAATTTTGGAGCAGCTGCTGAGCGTGACCTCGGCCCGCCCTCAGGCTCCCCCACAACCCCTGTTGTCGCAGGGCCTCCGAGGGCCGCAACAGGCCGCGATCATCGCAGGTCGCCGCACCGTGCCCCTGACTGCCAGAGGGGCGTGGATCAGCCCAGCAGTAGCAGGGGACAGGGACACATTCCCCAGTGTTGCGGAAGCCGAGGTAGCAGCCGGGAGATGTGGTTAGGCTGCCAATTAGTGGCAGCGGCTCCAGAGCTTCACGGTTGAGTGGCCATCTTGTTCCTCAGCCAGGCCATGCTCGAGTGTATGAGTTAAGACACTCTGAGGGCACAGTAACAGTAACGGTTGGGAGCGCAGGTTGTGGAAAGTAACCCTCTTGCGCTCTAAAGTCCCTTTTGAAAGCACTTAATGTGTCATGCTATTGGTCATAAGGAATTGGGAACCATTGTGGCTTAAATTAAGAAGGGCTTGTATGTGTAAATGAACTATGATTTAGCTCCATAGAGTAATGGTGAGAGCATGCACTTACGTGCCTCTAGCTGCAGGTGACATTATTAAAGAAAATAATGCGCTACCAGCGCATGCAATGAAGCCAGATGACGCATGTGTCTTAGTGCTGTGTTTGAGCTCGTTCCCAGGGGGGGAAGGGACGCATGCATAATGTGCCACAGGAAAGGACTTGTGTGCAGGAAAGGACTGTGCGTGTCTTCAGAGAAGAGCGCGTGAGGGAGTGTATCCGTGATCAGTTGTATCGCGCTGTGATGTGCATCGACAGAAAAAGAATACTAATAAAAGTGAAAACAGTGAATATTTGTCTGTGTGTGCCCTCCAATGTTATTAAAGAGAACTATCAGGGATCTGAGTGCTCGGAAGGGGGAAATATCAAGAGAGGCAACAGCAATTGGGACACAATGTTGAGCCTGAAATCAGTCAAACCCTGTCGAAGACATAATGGATTCTTTAAAGGCGAATGTGACATTTGGGAAAATAACAAGCAGTGAGAACAACTTTACCTGGTGTAGTACTGTCTTTCTTTCAACAGTGAGTGTTGAGTTGCTGAGTGTTCCGCCCCTTTATGCATAGAGTGGTCATGGGACAGCCAGTTTATTCAGGAAAACAGTCTGGCAGGAAGCTAGTACACTGACCCAAAGACAATTGATTGACCAAGGTGGGAACTAGAGCGCCAACCTTTCGAATGAGGATAAATTCATGTCATCCATTTTAATGTGAGAAAATGTACTGTGGTGATGTGTTCGGGTGAGGGGTCGGTCACCATAAAGGAGGATTTGGTGGTCGGGTGAGAAGTCGTTCACCAGAGGGGTGGATATTGTGTTACTGCCAGGCCATGTTGAAATTGCAGCAGAGAGTATTGTTGCTTGTGTTGTTACTATTTATTGTGAATGCCATGTTGAGATTGCGGCAGAGTGTATTGTTGAATTTGTTCCAGCTGAGTATTCACCCCTGGCCTGTTGTGCATGCAGTAGGGGGATGAAGTAGTTAGACTGTGTTCTGAGTACTATAATTTGATGGAGATGTGTTTAGGGTCATGTGGGTTGCTCCCTAAATTTGCTGAGTCCTTCCTAAGGGGCTAAGGATTAGTGTGTACAGTAGAGGGTGTGAGAAGTGCCTGGTCCTGCCATTTATATAGTAGGTTTACAAAGGTATGCAGTAGAGGGCTGTGAGTAGTGCCTGGTCCTGTGTGCAGTAGAGGGAGTGAGTAGTCCCTGGTCCTGCCAGGGTTGTGAGTGCAGTAGAGGGTGTGAGTAGGCCCTGATCCCGCCATTTATATAGTAGGTTTACAAAGGTGTACAGTAGAGGGCAGTAAGTAGTCCCTGGTCCTGTTGAGTCCTTCATGAGGGGTTAAGGTTTAAGTGTGTGCAGTAGAGGGTGAGAGAAGTTCCCTTGTCCTGCCATGCTTTCCATAGTCTTGATCATTTATGAGTGGTGCGGTAGTTGTATTACCTGTGATAGTGTGCAGTACGAGAGGTGGTATTGTATTTACCTGTCTTGATAATTTATGAGTGTAATTGTACTTCCTGTCTTGATGATTTTAGAGTTTGAATATTTGTAGGACTTATTGATTGTTTTATTTTCCATTTTATGTCCTGTTTTATTTTCATTTATTTCTGTAAGGAAATGAGATGTGTTTAACCTTATTTTTAGGTCGAGCCTGAGCCTGAGCCAGCGCGCAAGCGCTGCTCTGCGAAGATCTGTGGTAGTTCAGTACGGAGAGAAGCTTCGCCCACTCCCCCGCCCTTATTTTTCATTGGCTTGTGTGTTTGTCCTTTGCAAATACTGTCTTCTGATTCATTATGAGGCTTGTTAGTTCCTCCTTAGTACAGCTATGTCATCATTTGTATCATCCCATGGCTGCTGGCCCCTTTACTTGGTTGTTACACGGTGTACTATTTTCGTCATTGAGTTTGTTCTAGATTAGGCACAATGACGTGCTGTGGTTACATTCAGCGCACTGTGCGTGCTTTCACTTTTAAAGCAGCCGGCACAATGGCCGACGTTTCTTTTTTTAAATTGTACACACAACGCTTTGCTCATGCTTATTTTCCTGATACAAGCGCATTTCTGCTTTAAATAGCCAATGCTGCGCCGGGCCTCTTTCTAATCTTTCACTTTCAGTTGTGTGTGTGTGACGCTGTAACATTTGCATTTTCCCTGGCGTGGCGAGCAGAGCAGATCGCTGGAAGAAACCGGCGAGGGGGCGATACAAGTTGGAGAGAGGGAGAGACCCGGCTGCCCCCGATGTTTCAGGTAAGCGCCCGGCTTCCTCCGGGTTGTTGTTATTTGCTCTGCTATGTTTCGCGCAGAGACAAAAAACCACTCGTTGTTGAAGTTAGCAAAAAAGGTCACCTTTATTTGATAAGACAGGTAAGATTTAAAATCATACTAACTAAATAAATAACTATATATATATAAATATCAAAATTCAAAAATATTCTGAACAATCCCAAGACAAACCCCCCCCCAGAACATTTGAATGATAAATACCAATTCTTTTTACCAACAAAAATTTGCATCAATAAAACCATGTAAAGCAAGAAACCCCATCATTTCTTTACCCCTCGTTTGCTTACTGAACCATCCCCCCCCTCCATCCCCCGAGGGATGGCTAGCCCGCTCTAGACTATCCCAACCCCCAACAAAAGCGCCTACAATTAGAAAAGTTTTTAAGAACCACGAAAGTCTCACTTGCCTTATGGTGACAATTTTTTTTTTTTTTTTTTTTTATTACAGCTCTCTCTTTGAAAAAAGGGGTGGGAGGGCGGGACACAGGAAAAACCTCTCACCCCAGCTGCCATCACCAACTTTTCCCGCCCACCAAGCTGCCTCACGGAACAAACCCCTTAAACCCCGCCCCTTACCTAATTATGCCTCACGCTACGTGGGTTCTACCACTGCGCGAAAAACCGCAGGGGGACACGGCGGGCTCACGCCCTGGTCCCCCTGGGACCCCATTGCGCAGAGACAAAAAACCACTCGTTGTTGAAGTTAGCAAAAAAGGCCACCTTTATTTGATAAGACAGGTAAGATTTAAAATCATACTAACTAAATAAATAACTATATATATATAAATATCAAAATTCATAAATATTGTGAACAATCCCAAGACAAACCCCCCCCAAAACATTTGAATGATAAATACCAATTCTTTTTACCAACAAAAATTTGCATCAATAAAACCATGTAAAGCAAGAAACCCCATCATTTCTTTACCCCTCGTTTGCTTACTGAACCATCCCCCCCCCTCCATCCCCCGAGGGATGGATAGCCCGCTCTAGACTATCCCAACCCCCAACAAAAGCGCCACCCAGGAAAACCCAAAGAGTTTTCCTGGACGCCACCAAAGACCTTGAAATTCCAGCAATAAAATCTAGCCGACATTCCTATTACACCATAGATCTACATTCCAAAAGCGAGCAAGGAGGTCGCGTATTTCCAACAGGTAGTATGCTTGCCCCAATTGAGAAAGGTGTACACCATCTTCCCTGAATAGATGACCTTCAGTACCCGAAATGTTATCATGCAACAATACTTGTATGCCCATAGCTTGGCAAAACACTGTCATCGCTCTATTGAGCTTCCGCCTAGCCTTTTCTAAAGCAGTGTGATCCCTCGCACCCCTCCAATGTTGCCTATAAACGAAACCTGTCCACACCACTGATGTATTTACCCAATTTCCCTTCAATACTACAAGATCAAGTTTCATTTTCTTTATCAGGGATAAACCCGACAATTGCACAAGATCATTTTCGCCAAGGTGTATGATTAATAAGTCCGGGAAACCTCGCTCCGCAGACAACTCTGACAATGTTGGAAACAAAGCAGACCACTTCATTCCACCTTTGCCTTTCCAGAAGACTTTGTGGCCCTTCCCTGGAAGCCCCAGTGATCTTCCGTAAATCTGCTGCTCTGCAAAGAATGCCGCCCATTTAATAAAAGAGTGGCCCACTAACCACGTGTGCCTTTTCGTAGACAGGGGAACTCTTACGCAACCTAGACAAAAGTCAAAAATTTGTTGAAGAAAACAGAAACTATAACAGTATAAACACTTCTTATTTTCTCATGTAACGAGCACAACAAGCTGATTTCCACCTTCCTATTTTTTGAATGTCCTCCCGGGCCCAACCCATTCTGCCAGCCTCCGTGGCAGCCCCAATCCTAAACGAGTGAGTGCCGAAAGTTAAAGGATCCAACCCCAGCGGCACCAATGCCTTCCTTAATACTGCCAAAAACTGAGCACTGGAAATCTTCTTTCCTGACAAATGACAAAATATGCTACCTGTTCTAAAGGCTGACGACTGCAAAAATGAACTCCACTCATTCAACGGGCAGCAATCCAAAACCCCACTGCCATTTAAATGCACCCACATACCTCTACCTAGTTGGTCCGTTTTTGAACTGTTTAACCAAATCCTCAACTTGCCGTCCTATATCTGTACCTCACCTGTCTGAATGCCCTGTTTAATACCCAGACCTAGCAATTCTGAAATTCTAAATGCGCCAAAAAACAACCAAATCATGCATAACCTAAATCTCCTAAGTTCCCAAACATCGTAGCAACAAGATGGCAAACATGACAGCAACTGCTGTAATAAATCAAACGTGATCGGTTCCCTCAAACTTGAGTGGCAAACCCGTTCCCTACTAAGCCCTTTTAACATCCTTCGCAACAAAATGTCGTCCACTGGATCGCGACCCCACCATAGAAGGCCATAAAAAGAAATTCCAGCTAACTTACCATAAATCGTCGTGTGAGATAAACCCATCTTGCACAAGTGTAATACAAATTGACGGATAACATTTTTGTTAACTTCCACTGACCCAACACTACCTTGCGCTTCCTCAACATAACTTAAAAATTCTGTCCAGGCCTGTTGGTAACTCCGTCTGGTAGAAGGGGCTATAGAGTGTTCCACTAATTCAGTGATCCTCATTCCCCCAGCACCCAGATGTTCTGTGGAACCGGTGTTTTGACTCTGTCCGCCCCTGGCGCCAAGCTGTGAAATCTCTGCCAATTAAAACGAGATAAAGAATCTGCAACTGAATTGTTAATGCCAGGAATGTGTTTAGCCTTGAAAACAATATTTAATCTTAAACATTGCAGCATGAAAACCCGTAGCAAGCGCAAAACTCTTAAATCTCTCGCCTTTTGTGTGTTGACCAGGTTCACAACTGACATATTATCCACGCGAAAGAGAACAGTTCTGTCTCGAAATTCCGCACCCCATATCATTAGAGCCACTATAAGGGGAAAAAATTCTAAAAAGGCAATACTTCGCCCCTGCTGTATCCAAAGCGGGGCCACTTCTCCGCACACCAGCGGCCCTCCCAAAAGATGCCAAAACCATGAGCCCCTGCAGCGTCTGAATAGATCTGAAATTGCCAAACTGTGTCATTTTCCATGAAATATAGGGAAACACCATTGAAATTTTCCAAAAAACCCAGCCATACGGAAAGGTCTTCTTTGATGGCCCTGGTTAAACGAATCCTATGATGTGGAAGATAAGCCCCAGACATTGAGAAACCTAGACGTCTGCAGAAAGTTCTACCTGCTCTGACCACTCTGCAGGCGAAATTTAGGTATCCCAATAACTTCTGAACCTGCCTAAGTTCCAGCTTGTCTTTGACCATGACTTCCAGAATAAACGACCTGATTTCTTGCACCTTACCAGCCGGCAAACGTGCCATCATGTCCTGAGTGTCAATCTCGATACCTAAAAATGTCAACATGCAACTTGGGCCTTCTGTTTTCTCCGGAGCTAGGGGAACCCCAGTTCACCTGCCGTGTCCTGAAATTGTTTCAAAGCCTTGCTACACTGACCTGAAGAAGCTGAACCAACAAACAAGAAGTCGTCCAAATAATGGCACACCTCATAGTGTCCACTCCTATTGGAAAAAACCCACTGTAAAAAGGTGCTAAAAAGTTCGAACAACGCACACGACACTGAACAGCCCATGGGCAGGACTTTATCCACGTAGAAAGCTCCGTTAAAAAACATGCCCAGCAACTCAAAGTCGGAGGGGTGTATCGGTAGCAATCTAAAAGCCGACTGAATGTCACTTTTTGCCAATTCTGCTCCTGCCCCAACCTCCCGAACTAACCTCAATGCATCATCAGCTGACGTGTAAACTACAATAGAATCTTCTGTAGATATAAAATCGTTGATGGAATTGCCCTCTGGCCAAGAAAGATGATGAATTAAGCGAAATTCACCAGTTGTTTTCTTAGGAACTAAACCCAGTGGTGACACAATCAAATGTTGTAAAGGAAGGTGCTGAAAAGGACCTGCTATTCTTCCTGCCTGCAATTCTGCATCCAATTTCTTCTGTACTGTACTAGGCAGTTCTTTAGCAGATTTAAGATTATCGGACCATCTATGCAATCTGGGTCCCTGATACCCAATCTTAAAACCTTCACGAAATCCCCAAAAAAGCCTTGCCGCCGCCTCCTCATCTGGGTAATCCCTCAACCATAATTCCAATATCTCAATCCTAATTGGTGTAGGAGCCCTTTGTGATAGGTTGAAACGCTGATCCCCTACCTCGCTGAAATCTTCCTTGGTCCCCGAATTTTTGATTGGAAAAACATTGTGTGATGGCATGTCTCCCCCCACGCTGCGAACACTCGTGTTTGAATTTACAAAACTGTCTAGAACACGCCCCCTGTTGAAATTCCAACATGCTCCATATACTTGGGTTTGTCCCCGGTTAACCCAACCCGCCCCAGACTGAGCGGGGCGAGGCTGAAAGGGCCGGTAAGTAATCGGCAGACCACTAGCCGTGTGTGTCGTAGCCGGCGGATTTGCAGATGACATCCACTGGACCCACAGCTCCATATCTACATCACCCCAGGGTTTATCTTGAAAAATACTAACTCTAGCCCTAAACTCCTCATCATAAGAGAGCCAAGCAAAACCGCCAAAATGCATTTGCACTTTCCGGATCGTGTACATATACTTAAACATTGCCACTGCCCTGTCAGAATACCTTTCGCAATAAATGCTCGCATAAATCAAAAATGCTGATGTCCAATTATCTATGTTCCTAGGTACCCTAGGGCGTCTGGCCAGATCCCATTCCTCCTCTTTAGACCCTTCTTTAGCTTGAATATCTCTGTGTAAAAGCTTGAACACATCTATAAACTCGTGATTCCAAATCCTGTTCTTTGTCTTTTCCGATAAATGTGTGCCCAACGGCATTGCTATGCCGATATAGGGCAACTTCTTGTGAATATTCTTATCTTCTGCTCCTCCCTTTTTCTCCTTACCCGTATTACCCTCTACCACGGGAGCCTGATTATTGGACCCGCCCACAGCTTGAGCAACCAACCCTTCAGAAACATTCCCACTCTTATCACCAACCTCATGTTGCACCCCAGAATCATGCTCCAATATGGCATCCCCCACACCTATTGAACGAGAACTGCATTTGTTTACAACTGGTTGCTTCCAAGAAACCCACCAACGCGGCTTACCTTTTGTTAGTTGCGTAGAACGCTGTTGAAAATTCTCAGAATCATCACGTTGATGATGACCGCTCATCTGCCCATGTTCCGGTGCAAGGTCCGCTCTTGACTCCTGCAATGAAACAATAACATTGTTTGCCCCCTACCTCCCCCACATACTGCTCACCCAACTGTAACTCTTGAACCATGTCATCATTATCCCTACTTCCAAAACCCTCCTCTGCAACAAAAACATCTTCTTCAAAAACATCTTGATCATCCATAAAATCCAGAATATCGTTACTGTGCCCAGGCAATTGCCCATCCCCCACACCCCCATCATATGCCCTCCAATTGGTCACAGCCATCCGCTCTGGACGACCGGCCGAAACCTGATGAACCGCTCGTGTTCCACCTTGCTTGCCTAAACTCTTACCCCGACCAGCATTTGGCTCCCTAGCTGATGAAGTACCGACGCCGGTCGATGACTGTACCTCTGGCGACAACTGAAACTTCGAACCGCTCCTGTTCAAAGCTGCTGATGTGCTCCGATCTCTCCCCTTTGACATCTGTCCCGCTGAAACACCTGAAAAAAGAAGAGGGTTAGTATGTTCCACACAAACCCATTGCCCTTCCTGTGGATTAAATGAATCATCAAACTGTAAAAAGTGACAATCAGGAAGTTCACGATGAATGGGAAAAATATCAGCGTTTCTTTTAGCTTCACTAAAGCGCGCAGACCGCTGCTCAGAAACTTCCTCCGAAAGCAACAAAGTATTGGATGTTGAATCCTCTGATGCCTGACCTTGCGAAGAAAACCCTTTTCTTTCCAACAATGTGGATGTGGCTGAATTAATTACTTCAAAGCTGTGCACTTGACCAGGCGGACCTCTAGGTAGTGGAGACACAGCAAACCCCACATCACCCCCGCCTGGGCCAACATTGGAAACATAAGCCGGTGCCAACACTGTTGCCGCAGAACATAACCTAGGTGCTGGATATAAAACGTTGCCTTCTAGCAATTCCTCATCACTATCAATTTCTTAATCCACCAATGAAGACACACACTCATTAATGTGCACCTACGGAGCAATGTCTATTTGACTGTGGGGCATGACACTGTTAAACTCCTCCAAATTGGTATCCTGTGAGAAACTGCCCCTCTGTGTAGCGAAAACATTGACAAAGTCTTTGCTATGAGGAGGCTGCTTCATAAATACATTGGCCTGTTGTTGCTGAAAATTAGAAACCACCATAGGGTTAAATAATACACAGTCATCCTTCACATTTGCTGAAAATCCCCGTTTACCCCTTCTCCCTCTGCGGGGGACGGAGACCGACCTGGCCCGCCTCCCCCCACTGGCAGGTGCTGATGCGCAACGCGCTGGTACTCGTGAGACTCTGTGTCTCTTCAGAAGAGGCCCGCTCCTGGACTGCAGACTCACCGCTTCAAAGGTGCTTCCTGACGCAGTCTCTTCCGCCCTGGCTGGCGGAGGTAAACATGCAGCTACCGCCACTGCAACCCCCCGCGCAGCCAACCTTCGAGGCCGAGACATACCTGCTCCCAATGACGCCGAAACACCGGGACGTAATAAGTCTTCTCTCCCGGCTTTGCAGAGGATACGAAGGGCGTCCGCAACAGCTCCCTCCTCCGCCATCTCAAAAACGATGTTTCCGTTCGACACAGGCTGGCTGCCGGCACCGTCTAATCTCAAAGAAACACCTCACGCGGCGCATGAGGAAAACGGCACCACACAGGAAAAACCTCTCACCCCAGCTGCCGTCACCAACTTTTCCCGCCCACCAAGCTGCCTCACGGAACAAACCCATTAAACCACGCCCCTTACCTAATTATGCCTCACGCTACGTGGGTTCTACCACTGCGCGAAAAACCCCAGGGGGACACGTCGGGCTCACGCCCTGGTCCCCCTGGGACCCCATTAGACTGGGGACTTTTCGGGCGCAGCTCGGCTGCTTTTGCGCATGTGCCAGCAGCGGCAGACGCTTGTTAACATATCTGCCCATTGTCTTCTTGTGAAAGAGGGAAAAAACAAAGGGAAGCCCCCTTACAATCCAATTCGGGACAGGGGAATCATATAAAGCAAAGGGTCCCTACCAGTGGTGAAAAATCACACGTTGAACTAATGTTGGTGGTTAAAGAGCTAGCGAATAAAGGAAGATAAAGCAGTTTGTTCAATATTATGAAGTCACAACATAACATCCAGTACCCTCAAAGTAAGTTTACATAAGTTGTTTATTCACTTCCAATCTTTATAAAAAACAATGTCATAAAAACATTACATCAAAAATACACAATTAATAGTCATAAAAACATTTCATAAAAATCCGTAATTATCAAGAAACAATTGTCGTACATAGTATTAGACACGTAATAATCATAAAAACATTTCATAAAAAGTTAGAACTAACCCATCCACTGAATCAAAAGTTCTGGAATCTAAAATCTTAAAGAGGGTAAATGATGCTCTCCTCTTCAAACATAAATCCTTGTTTTACAAGATATTTTTCTTATAGGTATGTATACTGGTGCCACCATCAATTGAATAAAATCAGGGTACGATTGTCGTGTACCCGATCCGGATGTTGTATACTGACTGCAGGGAGGCCGTGGTTGTTGTATCAGGTGGAACAACAGAGGCCATATCCAGTGGCTGTGCACGTATCTGTGTAACGACGCCCCATAAATAGGCATATCAGCCTAAATTGTAGCGTGTTTTTGCATACCACAAAAGTTGGAGATATTGAATCCCTCGGCAATCGTACCCTGATTCTATTCAATTGATGGTGGCACCAGTATACATACCTATAAGAAAAATATCTTGTAAAACAAGGATTTATGTTTGAAGAGAAGAGCATCATTTACCCTCTTTAAGATTTTAGATTCCAGAACTTTTGATTCAGTGGATGGGTTAGTTCTATCAAACACTAACACCATTTATTAGTGGCTAGAAAACTGTCCTGAAGAAGGTGTTTATTTTACGTATTCACCGAAACGCTGCGTCGACAACTGTTTTCTTAAAATTACGGACTTTCTATGAAAAATTCTGACGATGATAACTGTTCTCTTAACATTACGGACTTTTTATGAAATGTTTTTATGATTATTACGTGTCTAATACTATGTACGACAATTGTTTCTTGATAATTACGGATTTTTATGAAATGTTTTTATGACTATTAATTGTGTATTTTTGATGTAATGTTTTTATGACATTGTTTTTTATAAAGATTGGAAGTGAATAAACAACTTATGTAAACTTACTTTGAGGGTACTGGATGTTATGTTGTGACTTCATAATATTGAACAAACTGCTTTATCTTCCTTTATTCGCTAGCTCTTTAACCACCAACATTAGTTCAATGTGTGATTTTTCACCACTGGTAGGGACCCTTTTGCTTCTTGTGAAAGAGGCCTCTTCTTTCTAGCGGAACATGCTGCATTTGCATAGAAATGAAAGTTTCCACTCCAGTCAGAGAACAACTTAAAGAGTATCGTCAGGCAGAGCTGGCCACGAGAGCTGCCGTGATACTACTCGAGGGGACGGGGCTGGCGTCACTCCATGGGGCAGCACCAACTACTAGACGCAGGGACTCACAGGTGGTACGGCTCTATCCACCCCTGGAATGTTAAAGAGCTCTCAAGTGCTCCACCTCCATGCATAAGTAACTAATCCAGTCCAGGTTTTTACATTTCTCGGTGGCACCTGTAATGCTGTTTATTTTAGCATACATTCAGAAATAAAGGTGTACCCTGTAGTGATGGTCAGATCTGAAAAAGCATGAGTGCTCCGATGTGTGTCAGATCCCTGGAGAAACACGTTGTTGTTGCCCTTGACCACAGCAGTAGTAAACCCACTGCTGTACTTAAGTGTGGTACAATACCAAGTTTTTGGTGTGTTTTACAATATTTTAGATTTGGTTTGACGTCCGGAAGTTGAATGAAGTAGGATGAATCCGTTGAATGTATTATTGTGAGGAGGGAGTACTGATTTATGTCACAATAGTCATTTTGAGTTGAGTTTTGTATAACAAATGAGTTATCTCATTCCGTTAGTGCTTTCTTTAGTGAGTACAGAGGTGGGATGAGGTGATGGTATTTCATTGAGTGAGTTTTAAAAAAAGTTTTATATAGCATGAGCTCGACCCTGAAGGTGTTAGATCATTTTACGTGAGCACCAGTTACATTACAAAAGGCAACATTCATTTTTTGTATTTTAGGCACGGGAGATTAAGTGATTTGCCCCGAATCACAGGCTGTCGAGCTGACGCGGAGACTCGAACCTGGTTCCCTAATTCCAAAGTCGGCAACTCTTGAAATAACACCACACCCTACTGGTTGATTTTGCATATCATTGGGTCCCCAATATGGGGTATAGAACAATTCGAAATATATAAAGAGAAATATAGTTAATGGCGTGAGACTGTTTGAGATGCCTACACACACCACTCTTCACAGGTTACTTTGTGGAGGGGGCAATCTCCATCTGCAATATTGTGATTATCTGGTGTTACAAACTGCGTGGTAGATGAATCCCCTGCACAGACAGCACAGTGGGTTCCAGCCAAGCATGTCACTTCATGGCCAATGCATTTGAGTGATGGGAGTGTATGTGTGAATTTTAGATGAGGTCATGCCTCAAGAGCTGAAGGGGTAATAGGAATGTGTATATGTGGATCTTGGAGACATATACGTTGTTCCTCACGTGCTCAGTGTTTGGAGTTCTTTATGCTGTTTTGAGATGTGCTCCTTCTTCCATGAGTGGTAATAAAGATGTAGGAGGTTGGATTGTGGCCATTCATGCATTTACTGTGCTGCTTCTCATTGTCAAACATTATTAGTCCGATACAGAGATAACATTGTTGGAAGTCAGTATTGTGATCCTTGTAATAAAAGCCTGGCTGTTCATTGCTGTTAAAGATAGCAGTGAGCAGAATTCTTTCTCAGTCCCCTCGAATTTCTATGGCAAAGGGAAAACTGCAAAGTATTTTCTTTATGCCATGTGTGCATTATTAGTTGTGCTAAAAATTATCGTCCAAATTCCCTCATTCATCACTAACAAAATGGTTCTGCATAAGACGTACTTTTCATAAAATAGGGCCTCGTTGAGATTTTGGCAGAGTGGGTTTTCCACCATAAATTAGAGGAGCTCCTGCCCCAAAAACTCGCTCTTGTCCCACCTTATTCAACGGTGGGAGAATGCTGGATTTCTGATGGCTGAACCGCAGCTGACTCTGTCATCATCATTTTGTGTTACGCCACTGCACATATCTAACTAGAAGTTTTGATGTTTTCATTGACGCATTAGATGTCCAAGATTCTCTTTGCTATTTGACTCCAAAAGGTAAAACCAATGACAAACGATAAGTCAGACTTCCTATTGGAGAAGAGGAGGATGTGTAGGGATGTATGGAGCTGCTGTTTAGTAAAGAGCTGCACCAAGAGATCACTCGGTGTCACCTGAGAAAGAACGAAGTGCTGATAATATTTATATAGCGAGATTGAACGCTTTCTCACCCAGCCATTCAGTGCTCTTAATTTAGACTTGTTAAACTGGCACTGATGGAGATGCGAAGATCTGCTCAAGACCACTCAGGGTGACAGTCAGAAAAATATGAACTTAAATCCCGACCAGCCTTCTAAATCCAGCAGAGATTCCCTGTCCGCTGATGGCACTCAGTCGAAGGGCCCCAAGCCAGGAGCACTATTTGGCTTTGTAAGTTAAAAAGTGGGTACTGTTTTTACATCCCAAATTGGAAGATAATCCAACTGTCTGAATCTTACAGTTGCTTTTGAAAATAGCTGGTTTTATAGATAGGGAAAGTGTCTGATGGTTTTGCGATTTTGAAGCACCTGGACTTAAAGTGAGATGCAGTCCGCACTGCTCATGCATTGTCATCCCTGATTACTGGGAACCCAGTGAATTACCTCTTCTGACAGCTCGATTCCCTTCATAACAGTTGCAATCATTGATAATACATAAAAACACAGTTTACACTTGTTTACACTTGTTAACTAAAATAACAAGCATTTGCAATGCAACAGGTCTCGCATTTACGTGAGTTTCAGTTATTGGGGAGCCCGTTTGAGCAGCACAAAAGAAGGGGCAGCTGAACTTCAAGCCCCAGGAGCCTTGCGGCCGTTGCCGCCTTCATCAGCCCACGCCCGGAGGCGCTTATAACCCACGCATGGGCCCCGCAGTGCGGGACGTGCGCGGGTGTGCCCGGGCCGCCCCCGGGCAAAGCCCGGGCCAAGGGCGGGCCCGTCTGCTCCCGGGCAAAGCCCGGGCCAAGGGCGGGTCCGTCTGCGCCCGACAGCGACTGGCAGAGGCTGGACCACCCTCCTTTCATCTACTCTTCAGCCACCACCATGGGTAAGCGCAAACAACCCTGTAGTCTTGACTTGGGGAAATCCAAAGCTAAAGCCCCCCGGCACTCTGCCTCAATTATTTCATATTTAACTTCCCCAGTGGGGGCATTAACGCAAGAAATTCAAAATGCTGAGGACCAGCTGGGCTTGAGAGTTGATCATCTTGGGCTGAATGTCCCTCCAGTTGCCCCCCCCCTCCCTCCCCTTGAACGCAATCCCCAATGAGAACCCAGCCAACCCCACAAAGCAGGGTGTTCCAAGAGAGGGTTTATTGGTTCCTCACAGGTGGTCCCAGTCTGCGGAGGTAGAGACTTTGGGAAAGGAAGTGCCATTGCCTCAGGAACTGCCTGTACCCTCATTAAAAAATAAGGGGAAAAGGAGAGGCACTAAACCTGGCATGGCACCAGCTGATCCCATCCCAAGTCATGATGGTGGACTAGACCGAGGCCTCGACTATCCAATCTTTCCAGCTGTTAGACAATCCATGGTGGACCTACTTAAAACGCACCTGGAGCCACTTTTCTTTACTGTTATCGAAGACATCTCTAAACTTTTTAAAACGTTGGTATATGGGGTAATGGGGAAACTAGAGCGTTTAGAGACTCAACTAATGGACATGAACAATAGAGGTCTGTCGGTTAATAGGTCTGGTATATCGGCCTCACGAAACATGGCCTCAAGCCAAAAGAGGGAGGGGGCATTAAGGCCGGAAAATCGGACCTCGCCACAGACTGGCATAGGGTCTCAAGTTAACGCCAAGCAAGGGATGAGCTCGGGCTTAGTGATGCGGACAAGCCCAGTATATACAGGGGTGAGCTAATCCCTATAACTAATCAACAACTAGTAGGACAGGGTAAGATCCCCACAAATAGGCCTGATAATAGGTTTTTAAATAGCTGCAGACTTAACTTGCCACCAGATGCAACTCCCCTAGTAGCAATTCTTATAGGTGCTCCCCCGCTTAAAGAGAACCGTACAGAATCTACCCAGGAACTTATATGCAAAAACCAAGTTCTGGTGTAAACAGTATTCAGGCAATGGGTCGCTGGCTTCCACCCACATCATAATGGCAAGACGAGTTGGCTGGGTGGATTCCAGGCCAAAGTGGGCAGAGGGAGACTGTATTGTCATTAATTTAGATCAGGCAGGAATAGCAGGGATCCTGTTACAGGATGGTCTAAATGAGGGCCCGGGGGGCATTAGGGTCCTACCGCTGGACTTTTTTTATCCACCAACTGATGGGCAACAGGCTCCCAGCATGAGTGAGGGGGGGAATTTTGTGTCAGCACAAGTGAGGGCATGTCCATTGTCTAGACCAAGTTTCAGGGATAGCCAGCTCTTTAAGCCGAACCCTCCTATTGCCCCGACACCACTTACATTACTAAAAGAGTTTCCAGGGGAGGAAGGAAGGGAAAGTAGTCTAGTGTGTACAAACAGATTCGTCCCATTGAGTCATCTGGACAATAACGATTGACTGGTGTCTCCCCCCCAACAGCGGAATCATAGTATAGATAGATTAAGGGGTGCCGGGCCAAGTGAGGGAAATAATGTAAACACTAGGATTCTTAGCTGGAATATAGCAGGGTTAAGAAATAAAAGAGATGACCCTATGTGGCTTGATCTCTTAAGAGAGTATGACATAGTGGGCTTACAAGAGACGTGGGATAGGGAAAATTACTTTTGGTTGGATGGGTATAAGTCCTATGGTGAGCCCGCATGGCCCTCTCCAGCAGGTAGAACAAAGGGGGGGTCTTTTAACACTAATTTAACTTAAACTGTTGGGTACACATTGTACTGTGGACTATGGATCTTGTCACTGCCTAGCGATAGAAATTACACTTACTCACACAACAAAATTACTTATTGTTAATTTCTATAACTCTTTTGATAGTAATTTTACAAATGAACACTTATGTAATTTAAAATGTTTTTAGAGAACTATAGAGTGAAGCAAACCACTTTTTATTCAATTATAATCTTGGGTGATTTTAATACTCATTTATGTGCAATGATGTTGCAGATTTTTTGGGGCCGCCGGTTAATTCCCTCAATTTGCATTTTGAGCACACACAGCAAGGGGAGTGTTTGGAGGATCTTCTGGCTGAAGTAGATCTCGTTCAACCTAGTATAAATGTTAGTGAGGCGAGGATCCCCACATTTAAGGTGAGAGGGCGGGATTCTATAATAGATTATATATTTATTTCCTCAGCACTGTCAACTTAGGTGGTCTCTTACAATGCGCAGTGGTCGCATTTTAGTGACCACAACCCCATCTACCTTGCGCTGGGCCCGGGAACTGGTTTAAAGGGTAAACAAGGAGAACCAATTATTGTTAATTGCTTAAAACAATCTGACCAGGGGCGTAGGCTGAAATGGAGCAGGGTAATTCCTGACCTTTTTCTTCAGTATTTACGGGAGAGCGCTGAGGAGAACTTCGACCTCTGTCTGGATCCAACAAAATTGGGGGGTGAGGTACTCTCTGTGTTTGAAAGAATCTGTGACCAGGTAGCAAAAGGCCTTACTCTGCCCATTAGAAATCGTAAAGAAACAGTCGAGAGATGGTTTGATAGCAATTGTCTGAAGCACACCGAAAGCTTTTTGCTGCTCTGAAACAGGTCCCACAAGATAAAACTTCTATAGCCACACTAAGAAAGTCATACAAGTGTGCTTTGGAATTACGCAAAAATGAAATTAAAGATGAAGTCTGGAATGACTTACTTGCTGTGGATGTCCTTAACGACAGTGCTAGATTTTGGGCAATAGTAAACAAACCTTTTTTTCCTGGCATTATTAATTCTCCTCTGGAATGCAATATCACGGAGGATCAATGGTTCTCTCATTTTAAACTCATATATGAGGACCCGGTAGAGTTGGGATCCCCCGCTCCCCTAGGTTAAGAAACGGGTCCTTCTGTTTTGGTTTTTAATGAAGGAGAAGTAGAGCTAGCAATTATGCAAATGACTAGCAATAAGGCCCTTGGTCCGGATGTTGTCCCGGCTGATCTGTACAAATTGAATCCAACTCTCTGGGCAAACATTTTAACTAAAGTTTTTAATGTGGCTATTCAGCAGGGATTTCCGAGGTCTTGATCCCACTCCACCATTATTCCGGTATTCAAAAAAGGCCAGAGAGGTGACCCATGCTGCTATAGGCCTATATCCCTGATTGATTCTGCTGTTAAAGTGCTAGGGAGAGTGATTCTTAGCAAACCTTCGGATTGATTGGATGATAGTAGTGTACTGTCAAATCTCCAATATGGTTTTAGAAAAGGAAGGAGTACACTAGTCCAGTGTCTAAATCTGCACTTATTAGTTGGGAAATATACAGTGGCCAAGGCTGGGACATTACAGTTGGCCTTTATGGACCTGTCCTCGGCATTCGATCTAGTTAATAGATCGAAACTATGGGCTTTACTGATTGATATGGGACTGGATCACTGCATAGTCAACTTCCTGGCTGACTTACACATAGATCTCTTTGCAATGGTGAGAGTCGACCAAGATGGTAAATGCACCAAGCACTTTCGTATTGGTAGAGGTGTCAGACAGGGTTGCATTTTAGCTCCCCTTCTTTTCACTCTATATATAAACAGGCTGGACACCTCCCTGTGTTCTGCCAGCCAAGATATTCCCCGCTTAGGGGACGGGCTATCCCTGCACTCCTATACGCGGATGACGCGGTATTGCTAGCTCGCACAGCAGTAGGGATCCAGAGGTTTTTGGATTCTTTTGGGGCCTTTATGCGATCTCTGGATTTAATTGTTAATATAGCCAAATTGCACATGATGATCATGGGCCAGAGACCAAAAAAGCTTAAAACTTTTTATTGTGAAGGTGCAGACCTGTCTAGGGTGACCTCTTTTACTTATCTGGGGGTATTGTTTGATGAGAGGGGTTCCTGGGTACCTCAACAGAAAGCAAAAACAAACCATGGCAAGATCCATAGCAGCCTATCATGGTTTTGCACAGTGACTTGGGGCCAAGCCAATTGAAGCTATGCTTAATATCTACAGATCCAAATGTATTGCCATCGCGAAGTATGGGTCTGCAATTTGGGGTTATAAGCCGGCAGATGGTTTACAAATAGTCGAAAATAAGTTTTTAAGGTACCTGCTGTCTGTCTCTCAATCCACCCCCACGTACATTACACATCAAGAATTTGGCGCTGGCTTTGTCTCTGACGTGATAGGTCTGGCCCCAGTTGTATGCTGGCTAATGATCTGGATTAATCCAGATTTGGTGCTGAACCAAGAGATCGCCCCGGATTGTGTATCCATGAAGAGAGCAAGTTGTATTTCGTGGCTACGATATGTAAAAACAATTTTAAAGAAATTATGGCACCCCAAAGTCTTTGATTCTCCAGAAAATACCAGGAAAGAGGATCCGGCGTGGGTTAAAAAACACTTTTTAAACATGTTGTTTTTAGAGAGAGAGGCGAGTGAGATAACGAAACCCACGGTGAGAGCATACCTCTTGCTAAAAACCTCACCACTGACACTAAGCCTTACCATCGCTTTCTTTTAATCAGATTTCGTTTTAACTTTATGCATTTTCTCTTAGCAGGTCCGCAGGGTTGGAGAAGGGTGAATGACCTAGGCCCATGTACATGTGATAATTTCTCGACCCAGGACACTAAGCACTTTATAATGTTTTGTGATCATTTTAGCGATGTGCGTAGAAAGTTTTTAATACCTATTTTAAAGGGAAAAGGTTTTACTCAGGTCAGACCTGCACTATTTTATTTGCAGATGCTGAATGATCCTTGGGAGACTTTTAATAATGCAAGTTTTTTAGTGGCCACTGTTAGGCAAAGAAAAACGGCACTTTATGCTAAGTACTCCGGTTGCTTCTGTATGACTAAATGAATTTTGTTTTAATGTTTGCCTCTCTACGTCAGAAGTCTCACTGTATAATATGTGTTCTGGATCTTTTGCCTTCTCCTGAGATCTTATAGAGAAATTTTTATTCAGACTTTCCCTTTTAATGTGAATTATCAGTAGCTCGTTTTATCCGCTTCTCTATGAATTTGGTGATGAAATGTTTTGTGGTGCCCAGGATTATTTATGTAATTTTTAATCTTATTGTTGTGGTATATGTTGTACGCTGTGTACTTTTGTGGTTTTTATTAACCGAATAAAGTGGTTTTGACTGACTGACTGACAATGGCTTTTATTTATCTTTAGGTTTTTGAAACATAAATAAAACGCATTGTCATTTACAATGCCAATAGCTTAAAATCGCGTAAATGTGAGACCTATTGCATTACAAATGCTTGTGTTATAATTAGGGCTCCCGGTTTTATGGTATTTATTTTTTTAACATTTCCGTCTGTATTTATCCATATTTATTTTTGGGCCATTTTATCTGTATTTATCCATATTTATTTTGTGTTTTGCGTAAAAATTAAGTTGTAAAACTGTACATTTCCATAATTATTTAACTTTTCGACGCACACTCATACTTTGATGTCTGTCATGTTTTCGCTATTTAAGCAACCAGATATTACATACCAATACATCCATTGGTAAATATTAGCATTATACCACAAATGCATGTTGACATGTGCCATTATTTAAAGAAATGTCATCCTGTTTTTTCATTTTCCATGCTGTCCATCTGCTCAGCTGTTGGGCTATAATTCATGAAAGACAGCACGGAGATCCACTTAAAGAAGCACAATTTTCTGTATTTATCCGCCTTTAAAAATAAATGCAGACAGAAAACACACTGTTTTCTGTCTGTATTTATGTGTAAAAATCCGTAAAAATGGAAAACAGGGAGCCTTAGTTATAATGCATCCTTTCTATAGTTCCTCAGTTCCCTGCTGCTTAGCCAGTGTGTGTGTGTGATGTAATGGAATGTTGATGAGAGCCTGAACTGTAAATGTGTCAGTTGGAGAGAGTGGGCTGAGCAGTTAGGATGCTGCTCCTGGTATATATATTAGAGCGAAACACTGTGTCAGGGGCTGCTTTTACTCATTTCAGGTTGGCTTGGTTGGTATTTTACCAATTCAAAGCTGTAATACTGTGCCTGAAGTGGTAAATGGCTATTATCATTTTACAGCTTGGCATGGACAGCACTGTGCGAGTCCTGTGCTTAAAGACTTTGCTGTCGAAATGGCAAAAGACTTTGTCCCTTTCTATCTCGGCGTGGATGGCACTGTGCTAATCCTATGCTTAAAGACTTTGATAGAAAAGTAGACATTTGAGGTGAGCAGATCTAGATTGTCGCTGGTGTTGAGAGTGCTCTATACAGGAGCTGCTTATATATATATATATATATATATATATATATATATATATATATATATATATATATATATATGTATATATATATGTGTGTCTAACCTGTAACTTAAGAGATATCTTCTTCAATAAATCTACATCTTATAATCTACGTGACCTGGCTACCTGATTCCTGTCTACTAAGAAGGCATCTTGTGCTTACAAAAGAGACTTTTCTCCAATTGTCCCTTTCAGATCCACAGTTCTAGGGCCGGCACAGTTGATCTGATTAGCTGCCTCAAGAGAAGAATTTCTCTTGTGATAGCCTTTTCAGGAGGTAAGGCAATGTCCCTTCATTTTTCCAAACACAAAGTCATATAAGGGGACTAAACAGGAACACCCTAAACCAGTGGTTCTTAACCTTTTGACTTCAGTGGACCCCCACTTAATCATTATTGGAAACTGGGGACCCATAGTGAATCATTATTGGAATCCGGGGACTCCCAGTGAATCATTGCTGGAAGCTGGGGACCCCAGCCTAAGCGTTTCCGGTGATTTGAACCACAAAACAGCCCACAAAAAATACAGAAACAAGCATTCATCAAACAAATACACAAATGATTAAATATTTTCAGCTAATTCACAAAGACTTTATTTTTCAAAATCAAAATTTTACTTTCAATGGGAAGGTTTAAGCTTTTTAAATTCAATTGGGGCCACTCATCTTCCAGACTAAATCCTATCTGATGCACTTGCACTGCTCCCATGAAATGTGAGGATACTAACGTAACTTGTAGCCTCCAAATTCAAATTCATTTACATTTACAGAATGTTTTAAAATGTTCTATTTTACATTTTGCTTCTATATTTATATACATGTTATTAATCTGTTAATATTACTTCATTTTGTAATCAGTCAAGGACCCCCTGAGGATGTTCTATGGACCCCCAAGGTCCGCAGACCATGGGTGAAGGAACATTGTCCTAAACCCTAAGATAAAGTAAGGGGATATTGAAAGGGTCAACCTTTGAAAGTAACATCCACAAAATGTAGGCCAGAGTCAGTAGTACCACCAGGGCTACCGTTGTCCCCAGCTGAAGTAGGCCTTGCCGGGGTTGCGCAGTTCCTAAAAAAGGGACCGCGGTTCCAGGTCAAGCTTCTTGGCCTGATACCATGAAACCAAGGCAAGCTTTAGCAAGACATCAGCCAATGAAGTTTGCCCTGGATTCACAGCACTCAATATGCTATTTCCATAGATTTGTGGTTCCAAATAAGGAACACAAAATCCAAGATTTCATTTAAAAGGAAAAAACCTTCCCAAAGGCAAAGTTGTGTTATCCTAGCCTTATGCACTAAAGCCATATGCTGCTGGAGTTTGTTGTGCCCACCTGGTTGGGAGTGGGGCCACTTTGAAGGCCATGCCCTGTGGCTTCTCCATCCCGGACAACCGAAGGCTGTGTACAGCAGGAGGACTCGTTAATTAAGTGTGTAATAAAACAAACTCACTGAAAGAAAAAAAAATTCTGAAGCAGTAAACCAAACATTTGTTAATTCAGAGTCCAACAAAATAATAGAGTAAAACCATCAAGAAATATACACAAATCACATAAAAAAAGCCTAATAATGAAAAAATAATCAATTATTCAGTTCACAAGATACATTTAAAGACTTTGAGGTACTTTTCACAAATATATGAACAAAAAAGACATGACAGAACAGAGAATTTAAGAAATGTATTTTAAAAAACAAATCTAAAATAAATAAGAAAAGTATATAAAATACAAACCACAAGCAACAAACCAAGGCTAAATATAAAAAAAACAACAACACTGACTCTTAACAGGAACAATGACGGTTCTCCATTAGGGAGGAGGCGTGTTGGCGCCCCTGCTGCTAGTGCAGCAAACATGTAAAATACAATAGTAATAAAATGATTTTATTACCATTTTATTTTTCACTGCGACCTGCCTAAGCAAAGTGTGAGGGCGGGGGTATTGCTGCGGATTGGCAGCAATAGGGCGGAGTGGTGACTACTCCAGCTTAATGTGCGTATGTCAAATTGACTGTCTGTCTTGCGACTACCAGCCTGACATACGTGCTTTAAATCTCTCCAACTCGAGCTGTATTAGACAGCTGGGTGGAGAGTAGGCCCAGGCCCCAAATGCCTGAATGAGCGCTGAGCCAGCCCATTCCAGCCATGCTTCGCTTATGCTGGTTAATATATCAGCACCATGAGAGCAACATCTGGATTGGTTAGGGAATTTAACTCGGACCCAATGCTTGGTGCCACAGACCGTCTGGACTGGAGAAGAACACAGAGGCAGTGGCTAAGTAAACATTTTCTTTTAATTACAAAATGCTTTTTGATCCACTTACAGGCAGTGCGAGGAACCCACACTGCCTTCAAACTCAACTCCAAAGCTCTCAATAGTGGCACATTATAAACGCTGTATATTAGGGACTACGATTAAGAACTTTTGCTTTGAGCCTACGTGCATGGCTGGTTCCTCACAGTGCCTGTAAGTGGGTCAAAATATTCGCTCCATCACTTTCAAATGTAAGTAACCGCCACTGACACTCAGGAAACCATCAAGCGGAGATGTTGTCTCTGATATCAGTGATAATTGCCTTTAACCTTTTAGAACTGTGAACTCTGAAATTTCCTTGAAGGGCGAGGAGTGATTCACAAATCAAAATATGTCATCAAAGTTGTGTGTTTAACTTTTTGAAATATAATTTGTTCAAATGTCATGGATGTTTGCCCCTGTGCAGGCTGCATAACAGAATTTGGTTCAGTGAATTCACAATTCAAAACAGCACAGGAATGAGAAGAGACAGGCAGGAATATAGAAAAGGCAGAGAAGGAAGCAGCACTTTGCTCATTCAACTAGCCAAAAAGCCTTGTGGGTCTAGAGAGAACAATGTGCCTAAAATGTGAGAGGCCAATACAAATTTAGGCTTTTAGCCTTTTCTGTACGTGGACTTGTCTCCTTAAGCATTGGAGCTGGGGATTATTCTTGACAGCGGATCAGCAAATACAATCTCAATTGCTCTGATTTAAGAACATAACAGTCCTGACGTCAAAAACAAATTTGAACATGAAAGTGTGCTGACTCGGGCAGTGACCCCTCTGTCTGTGCTGCCTTATGCTAGCCGAAGCGTGGATGGGTAGCCGTGCTGTAGGTCAGTGTCCATGTCATAGAAGATCAGCTTGCTTTTTTTGTATCTAGTCATTCGATTAGCGGCATACATGCCTGTAAAAGCATGTTAAACATTTTGAGAGTGATTAATCAGGACATGGGTAGTCATCCAGTATCTAAATAATGAAGCTCGTTGTTGTGAACAAGATCCAGGCGTAGAGGCTCTGTCATTTTTGAAGACCGTAATCTGCAAAGTCAGGAATCAGTGGGGATTGAAATTGCTACCAAAATGTTGATGCTCTATGCTAACCTTCTGAGCTTGTTTTGCAACCAGTGTAACTTGAGCATTTTCACGACTAATAATTTAACTAAAAAAATAACATGCAATTAGCCCTTGCTATTTCTGTGCCTCTTTGTTGGCGCCTCGTACTGAAAACGAATCATTAGCATGCTGCACTACAAGGGACTGGTTTAACGTTTGACTGAAGGTACTATGTCCGTCACGGTGGCGAGAACATTACCTCTGCCACCCTGATGGACTACCGTCAGTCAGATTTGGAGATGACCCCCGGCCCAGAGGTCATCATTGTACATTGATAGCAGATTATTGCAATTAAAAAAACATTTGGTAGTTGGCCTCCGCAGGTTTTGACAGCTTTCACCAAACTTTTAACATGTTTTTTGTTCTTATGAAGAACGCTCCCAAAACGGAAGTTTGTTTCACAAAAACTAAAATTAATGCCCCCACTTCCTGAAAGCTCTCTCCTAGAGTGTGGGGTCATTATTGTTTTTTTTCTGTTCCTCGCCGCTAGTTTTTTCCTGGTGGCCGCGAACTATCCACCTGGAATAGGCGGATGGTGTAATGTGCTACCTCTGAAGGCCCCTACTCCTTCAGGCTGTCAGAGGAAGATTTCTGTTAATGAAGACAACAGGGGCTTCTTTCATGGAAAACGTAAGGTAAGCCTATTTTAGGTCTGTGCGTTTATTACAGAGTACCCTGTCGGCCAAACTCCAAATGGAGACTGCAGTTTTCAATTCAGATTGTATGAAAAAATCTACAGTGATTCGTCTATGAGAGATAATGTCTTGCTTTCTACAACGTCATCAGTGGGCCATCAGTAGCTCATGGGGCATGTGATGTCACTTTTACTACACCTATGCAATGATTTTGTGCCAATACTCGGAAATGCCACAGTAGGAGCACACGGATAAAGAGAAACCTGGAAATTCTCTGCAGTGACTCATGCCTGGCAAAGGACTCAAGAGTTGTTAACTGCTACATATGCCTGTGTAAATGATTCCCAATAGTGAAAGGACATGATTAGCATCTCCTGATTTGTTTACAGGCATAGGTACAGTGTTAGAGTGAGGCCCTATTACCAGTGGCGGGGTATGAACGTTACTATATCTACTTCCACAATTGCCTCTTATTTGCACCTTGTCGGCTGTCTCACCAGACAAGCTAAGGCCCATAGATACCAAGTCACCCTCCAGACGGGGTGTAGCCAGAGTGGTGATAGGCACATGAAGGGAGTACAATGATTGAAGCTGGCTTTGCCACAGTCACAACCGTTACAAATGCCACAGTCAAAGCTTCATCATTCAGGATGGATATCTTGATGAGAGAAACCGACGTACCTGCATAGTCCATGGAGGTGAAGATGCTTCAATGATTGCAACATTATCTCACCTATGGTGGCTTCCCTCAGTGACACATCAGATATTGCATGTGAACATTGCACTTAACAAACCAACCATAGTAACAATATAGTAAGAATTAAAGAACGTCAATGTGCAGACCACATTTTAGTAAAAGGATTTACATTTAATAAGGGTAAATAAAGAAAAAATAGGCAAAACAGATGAATGGTCCATTAATTTTATAATAGGGAACAAATCAACAATATAAATTAAAATCAAGAGCAAATATCAGTTAATTGAAAATTAATGAAAAATCATGAAAAATGTCATCAATAAAAACTCAATTAAAAAGGGTTGCCTTAATATTTTAATGAAAACATTGAAAAATAGTGAGCAATTTTCTAAGTCTCTTCTAGGTACCCTGGCATCCCTATATGTTATGTTATGTGTATTTATATAGCGCACAACTCAAATGGGAGGAAATCCTGGTGCTGGGCTGGGCCAGGGCTAGGTGAAGAGCCATGTCATCAGTTTCTTGTGGAATTCAAGAACTGAGAAGGAGGCTCTGATGTGCAGGGGTTTGTCCTTTCAGGCTTTAGGATTGAGGTAGGAAAAGGCATGACCACCAGATCTAGTTCTTCATATGTGGAGGATGGTATGCGAGTAGGAGTCTGGCTGAATGGAAGTTTATGTAGTTGTTGAAGTACATGGGGCCATTGTTTTATAAGGTTTTGTATGTATCTGTGAGGAGTTTGAACAGTGCTCGTTTGTGGATTGGGAGCCAGTGGACCTCTATGAGGTTCAGGGTGATGTGAGTGTGGGGTGGGATGTTGAGGGTGAGCCTCATCAAGGAGTGTGCGTTGAGGTAGTCCAGCTTGATGGTGACAAGTGCTTGGGTGATGGTTCTGCGAGTGCTGGTGGGAAACCATTTTAAGATCCTGAGCATCTTGAGTGTGTGGATGCAGGATACAGAGATTGCATTCACTTGTCTGGTTATGGGGAGTTGATTGTCGAATACTATTCCGAGTTTCTTTGCGTTGGATGCCGGGAGGGGAGTGGGTCTGAGTTTGGTTGGCCACCAGGACGAGTCTCCGGCGTAAGGTGTCTTTGTTGAAGTGTACCACTTTAGTATTCACTTTGTTGAGCTTGAGGCAATTGGTTTTCATCCATCTGGCGACTTAGGTCATGCAGGTGGACAAATTGGTACAGGTGTTTGGTGTCTTCTCAGAGGGGTTTCACCAGCATAAGATACAATATTGATTCTGTGGGCACGGATGATGCTGGCGAGTGGGGTGATGTAGGCATTGAACAGACTGGGGCTGAATGAGGATCCTTTGGAACTCTGCAGATGAGGTTGATGATGTCTGAGGCGAAGGGGGCCAGGCTGATTGACTTGGTGCAGCCTGTCGGAAAGGAGCAAATTCAGTGAAGTGTGTACATTGGATGCCGGATTAGTGCAGTCATTTGATGAGGATGGGGGTTGGAGACTGTGTTGAAGAATGCGGAAATATCTAGTTGGATGAGGGTTGCATTGTCACCTCTGTCCATAATCGTCCGGATGTCACCTGTGGCAGCAATGAGGGTGGTCTTTGTACTGTGGTTGAGCCTGAAATTGGCATGAGAGGTCAAGGGGGTAGTTGTCAGTGAGTTCGGTGACTTTTGTATCATCTTTTCAATGCCTTTTGTTGGGTTGGCTAGCAGGGACATAGGCCAGTAGTTGGCTAGTGTCTTTGGCTCTGCTGAGGGTTTCTTGAGGAGGGAGAGTACTGTGGCGGGTTTCCAGGCATTTGGGTAGATGGTGTGATGATTGATTTGTTCAGGATCAGAATGAGGGCTGTGCAGATGGGGCAAGTCCTTTGATGAAGGTGTGGTGAGGACAGGGCTCAAAGATGCTCAAGAGTGTATGGACTTCATGGTCTTTGTAATTTCTTGAGTGGTGATGGTGGGCCAGATGGTCCCGGGCTTCTCTAGGTGATGGTAGAGATTGGAAGGAGGGCTGCAAGGGTGGAAGGGTCCAGTTGGGGCTTACTGTTTTTGGAGATGCTGGTGATCTTGTTGTTGAAGAATAGGGACAGTTGGGTGCAGAGGTCTTGAGAAGTGGCTAAACTGGTGGACCTTGCTGTCTGAGAGATGAAGTGTCTCACTAGGGCAAAGAATTCCTTGGTGCTACTGGTGCTGCTTTTGATGTGATCAGTGAGCGCAGAGTGTTTGGCGGCTCTGATTTGCTGATGATACCATCTGAATGCCGGTTGGTAGGTGCTTTTGTTGGTGTTGTTATGATTTTGGGCCTGATTGCTAGTTTGGTGGATGGGATACTCCATCACAAACGTAGCCGATATCCCGTCCGCCGTATTACAAGTTCCATACGATATAATGGAATTGTAATATGGCAGACAGGATATTCGTTATGTTTGTGATGGAGAATCCCATCTGCCAAATTCATAATCAGGCCCCTTGTCTCCATCTATGCTCAAGTTGCTTACAGTGGCATTTGATGAGTCTGAGTTTTTTTTATACACCAGCATGCTTGCAGTATGGTTCTCATGGGTTTGTTGGCTTTGAGAGGAGCCAGAGCTTCGGTTCAGGCAGTGATCCAGGCATTGAAGTTGGGGATGGGTTCTGGGAGGATGTTGTGTTGTGACGGTGGTATAAGAGTTTGGAAGACCAGGATATCTCTGACATCTTTTTCCAGTCCATTTGTGAAGATTTGGTGATAGTGTTTCTGCCATGGTGTGGGATGAGTATGCTGAAGTGTATGTAGTTGGACCAGGTGATGGGTGTGGGATGGTCTACTGTGATGTTGCTGAAGCTGGTGAAGATGACATCCAGTAGGCATCCATCAGCATGTGTTGGGCATTCCACTCACTGCGTGAGTCCAATTTTGGACAGGTCCTTGAGGAAGTTGGTCGTGTTGGAATCAGTGAGGTCCTCATGGGGCCCTGTCATAGAAAGTGCCTCAGGAGTGCAACAGGCATGTGGGCCAACCTTGTGCGCTCCTTAGGCACTTTGGCAGTACAGAAGGGGCCGCAGATGCTTGTGCGGCTCCTGTAATACAGATAGAGCTATCATTAGAGGGTATTGCATGGGGGAGTGGCCACATGCAGATAAGAGAATCACTTTGTCTGTGCGCCCACTTCGCAATATAGATGCGAGAGAAGTGGCAAACATGCTTTTAGGAGGTGCACTGAAAGTGCGCCACAAAAAGGTGACACACTTTTAGTGTGCTTCCTGAAGGCAGTCCTCTGGAGAGGAGAAGAGGTATCCCATGGACCCCACAGACATCCCCTTGCAGGCGGGTGCAGTTACTCACGCATGCAAAGGGATCTCCCTCCCTCCCTTGAAAACACAGGCATCTTGCCGCCAGCACAGTGAAACACGGAGCAGCTTTAATATAGCTGCTCCGTATTTCACTTGAATGTGCTGCTCCAGGGCAGCGCAACTTCATTCACCATAATAGGGTGCACTTTCACTGTTTGCACCTGGCGCTCCTCTTTTAAGCTGCGCCATGGCACTAGCAGGGAAGTGAACCCATATGGTAATAAAAATTGAACAAGGCGAGCAAGGGCGGACCGAGATAGCCGCACTTCCCTGCTATATTCCCTGTGTGGTAGATCCAAAGATATTTCGGGTTGGTGTGCACATACAACTCCTGCACCTGCCGTTCTTGGGTGCCAACTGCAAAGCAGAGAGAGAACTACACCAGAATTTGGAGTGGTGCACTACCCAGGTGGTCAGTTCAATAAGTATGTTCACTTGAAGAGTTGTATCAAAAACCAATTCTTTATTTTCAAAGTCATCCGACAAGAAAAAAAGTCTCCAGCCAAGCTAAAGAATTGATTTTTGATACAACTCTTCAAGTAAACATACTTATTGAACTGACCACCAGGGTAGTGCACCACTCCAAATTCTGGTGTAGCCATATGGTAATAAATACGGGCCCAGGTGGTAGTTGAAGTCGTCAAGAAGGATGAAGGCGCTGGAGTCGAGTATAAAGGGGGCGACAAAATTCCACAATGGTGCTGTCGAAGTTGGAGATTGGTCCGTTGAGGACTAGGATGCTGATCAGGGTGTAGTTGGTGGTGATGAGGAGTTTGAAGGTCAGGTGTTCCATGCTGCTGCTGGTGCTTTCCAAGGTGGTGGAGCATTGAATGGATTCTTTGAAGAAGATAGCGATTCTGCCTCCGGGTATGTTTGCCTGTCCCCTCTTGCAATCTTGTAACTGGGGGATGGGAGGAATTTCTGTGGCGACAACAAGGGCTGACAAGCAAGTCAGCCATGTTTCAGTCAGGAAGAGCAGATCTGGTGAGCGTAGTCGCGGCTGGTGGAATTTTAAACTGGTGGGGCGTATGCAGAACGAATCAACGTATGCGAGCGCAGCGAGTGAGCCCGTCGGCAATAAGGGAGGTACGGGGGAGTTCTCCCCCTGTGAAGACATTTTTTAAAAATTGACATCTTTTTGGTGCGATTTTTAGTACTATTTCTGTGATAAATGGACTAAAAATTGAGTTCTTCTAGGCATTCATAAAAGAAAACTCATACATTATTTCAGAAAATTTCTGGGTGTCCAAGCAAGTCTGACTTCTGAAGAGGGCTAGGGTACTAAGCAAGACTGCTTTGGCTTTACCCTTTCTAATAGAAAACACATAACATAGGTGCGTAAAGGTCTACAAAGAAACACACTTGTAATTTTGTTCCTACCGGAAATGCAGGCTAGCCACTTCCTTTTCTGCATTAGCTATTCAATGTTTTCAATGTTGATTGCCCGGTAATCTTTATGTCATATTAAATAGCTACAAGTATAAGAAATATCCATTCGAAACAAACATTTAATTTTTAGGAAGTTAACAAAAGCTTTGCATTTTTGAGCAAGGCAATTTTGCAAAATAAAAAATGAAGTAATTATTGTACTTAAAATAGTTCATATAGCGCTCTGAAGCCCCTGGGTCCATCAGTATCTCAGAAAACCACTTAATAAAAATAAGTTATGAAATGAGTCTAGTATGCATTGCTGAAAATATAAGAAATATCCATTAAAAATCTTTCCTTTATTTTAGAAAGAAACAACAAAAACTTTGTATGTATAAGCAGGCTAGGTCTAATTGTTGAAAAATAAAACTTTTTACTTTAGTTTTAAATACTTTGCATGCCACTCTCAGGCCCTTGTGCCTGTCAGTACAGTAGAAAATGGTTACATAAAAATAAATTATGAAAATAAATAAATGTACATTTTAAGAAATATCCCTTCAAAACCAATATGATATTTGTAAACACAAACAAAATTATTTTAAATAATAATATGTAAATACTTTGCATGCCACTCTCAGGTCCCCTTGTGCCTGTCAGCCAGCACAGCAGAAAACAGTTAAATAAAAATAAATTATGAAAATAAATAAATGTACATTTTAAGAAATTTCAAAACAAATATGATATTTTTAAACACAATTTAAAAAAATAATATTATTTAAATACTTTGCATGTCAATCTCAGGTTCTTGTGCCTGTCAGTACAGTAGAAAATGGCTAAATAAAAATAAATTAGAAAAATAACTAAATGTTGTACAGTTAAAGAAATATACCCTCAAAACCAACATATTTTTAAACACTAACAACAAAAATATTTTAAATAATAATAAAATATGAAAACAAATATATATAAATTCACATATAGATAAACACACATATATAAATATATATCAACTGTACAGGAGTTGTATGAATATTAAATGGAATGAGTAAATTGCCAACAGTACTTCCTAATGTTATCAAACAAAACAAACCGAGCTATAAACACCTGAAACTATGATCACACATCAGATTCATATTTTCTATTTATATAGAAAGTTTGCTCGCCGATCTTTAATATGAACAAACTTTTCGATTGTTCTTTTGTTGAATTCTGGTATTTCCTTTATTAGCTCTTTTTCCATTGATAGCATTGCCAATGCATTAAGTCTAGCTTGAGTCATTGTGTTTCGCAAAAACGTTTTTACCCTCTTTACTGTGGAAAAACATCGCTCAGACTCTGCTGTTGTCATGGGTGTAGTAATGACAACTCTTAAAAGCTTTATGGTCTCAGAAAAAGACTTCTCTAAGTTGTTTTCACACAAAAAGCTAAATAAAGCCATGGCACCACCAGTAGCCTGACGGAAGTCACGTCTTCCATACAGGACTGAAAGTTCTGTATGCAATCTGGCTTTGTCTAACATAGGATAGGCTTCTATCGTTTCTGCAAGTGCCTCAGCTGGGAAAGATTTATCATGCCTTTCAAAAAGGTCACTTCGCAATAGTGTTGCACTTACAAGATGCTTTGTGAATGCAAAGCGCTCTCTGGCATGGACCACAATAATGTCACAGACTTCTTTTGCTTCCTGAGTCAAAGTATTTATTTGCAGTCTCCGGTTTACAAATGTACATTCTTGTGGCAGTGTAGAATCCAAACTGTCAATGGATTCTCGTACTTTGGTGATGCTTGTCACAAAGTCTGTAGTATCTTTCTGGACAGACACAGTGTCAATGTCTCGCTTTTGCAATTGATTTTATAAAATGTCTACCTGGGGCATTATATGGTGAAAAAGAAACAGAAAGAATATAAACTCTCTATCTTCTAATGTTCTACTAAATCCCTTAGCTTCACATATAGTATTTGACTCAAAATCAACACTGTTTGCAATGGTTGACATGCATTCAAGAAGATCGTGTCTGTATTCATAAATTATGTTTATTGCTCGAATATTGAAGTTCCAGCGAGTTGCAGACCCTCTTGGAAGTCTTCTTGAAACTATTTGTTCAAGAATATCAGTCCTTTTCAGGGAACGTGCAAAAAATGCTGTTATACCACCAACCTCTGAAAAGAAAATTTTAACTCTAGATATTTTGGAGGAAGCCTGTTCCATAATTAGGTTAAGTTGGTGGGCATAGCAATGAATATAAAGTGCATTTGGGTAAACATCCCTGATTTTCTTTTGCACCCCACCAGTTGCACCACGCATGACGCTGGCACCATCGTAGCTTTGAGCAATTAGTTTTCCTTTAGCACATTGCTCAGGGAAAACAATGTTTAATTCATTAAGAATGGCTGAGGCAATTGTTTCTGCAGATGAGTCTTTTAGATGTGTGAAACAATAAAATCTTTCAGCTACCTTGCAATTTCCATCAATGTAGCGGAAGACCAGAACTGACTGTTTCTTAGTAGAGACATCAGTTGTATCGTCAGCTTGGATAGCTACATAATCAGTGCTTCTCAACTGCTGTGTAATATATTCTCTTATTACTTCCAGCATACAGTCCAGCAATTCATTCTGAATAGTTTTAGAAGTGCCTTTAAACACTGTGGCTGTTTTTAAATATGTTTCCATAGCACTGTCAATGCTGGAAACAAAATCAACAAGGCCCCTGA